>OX422220.1:320346535-321059035 GCA_949130495.1 Sambucus nigra | reverse complement strand
ACTATGAATATGATGTAGCACATTGTCTTAAGACATTGTAAGGATGCCCGTCTAGATGTAAAGGGTGAAGAGAAAAATATGAAAATCAAAAATCTTTTTCTCTCCACCTTGTTTTTTCACTCTCTCTACAAGTAGAAAATAAACCAATCATTTACATGGGTTATAGAAGTTCACTTTTAGACTTTTGCATTGAAGATGGTAATCCATATTGATTATCTACAAAACACATTTTGTTATCACGTAGGTGTTAGGGTTTTATTATTAAAACCATATATGACGTTTATTTTTAAATAAAGGTATGCCCGATTCATTTTAAAATAAAAATTATGTTTGTGAGAATGACATATATTTGGTTTCAAATATATTGTATTCATTGTCAGGCAATTGGACTCGGTATAAATTCCAGTGAGTTAGTTTGACCTGCTCATAAAAGATCAAAACTTCGATTCTAGTACAATTGAATAGTTCACAAGCTAGATACAGAGTTAACATCCTCTGGGTAAGGTTGTGAGTGCAAATTAAGTAGTTAATCTTAACAATGGGATCCTTTCTGATGGTTCAAGAACTTATTTCATAGGTCAAAGAAAATTGTGATTAGTACATTCAGGATTGTATTGAATAGGACCACTAGTGAAATTCAAGACTAGCTGCTGACTAGATTAAAATTGCACAATCTCAAAGATTTGTAGAGGGTGATTAGGTTCTTAATCTCGAGGGTTGTGATGATTGGAATGTCTAAACAATTGTTTCTTTGATTATTATGTGCTCTACATAAGGGTGTTTCAAGCTTGTTAACTATACTTTGGGGTGAGGATCCCTCAAAGACTATCCCCCCCCCCCACCAACTCCCATTAAATATGGAACGCAGAACCCTGGAACACACAGAACCCTTAATGTCCTTCAACTGCAAGAAAATATTTGGGTTTGGAACCCTCAAGTCTCCCCTTACTCAACTGCAAGAAAATATTTGGGCGCGGAACCCCCAAGGCTCCCCTCCCTCAACCGCAAGAAAATATTTGGGCGCGGAACCCCCAAGACTCCCCTCCGTCAACTGCAAGAAAATATTTGGGCGCATAACCCCCAAGGCTCCCCTTCCTCAACTGGAAGAAAATATTGAGCATGAAACCGCCAAGGTTCCTCAATTTCCAGAAAATATTCGGTGTGGAATCCTCAAGGTCCTCCCCTCAGCTTCCAGAAAATATTAAACGAGGAACTGTCAAGCCCCCCCCCCCCCCCCAGCTTTTAAAAAATAGGTCAAGATGAGGGAGTGGCCACTTCAAGCAACCCCCTCATCATGAAATGTCATTCTTTCAAAGAACAAAAGTACCAACACTTGATTTTTTTGTACACCTACCCTAGTTGAGTAAGAAGGGATCAAATAGGCTAGCTGGGATCTATTGGGAGTTTTGGCTTGGTGGCTGAGGAACAAGGTTTGTTTAGAAAGATCAACCACTTAGTAGTTTAGAATTGAGATAATACTAGAAGAAAGACTCTATGAGTCACTCAAGTCTGTACACAACATACTCAATCATAACTAAAAGGAGCAACTAAGAGATTGCTCACCAAAAATGATTTTTTATTATAACAAATGATTTTAGAGAAGGAGGTCCTCAAGACCCTCCCTCAACAAAAATGATTTTAGAGGAGGTGGTCCTTGAGGCCTCCCTTCTCAAGTTCACAAAGTTTGTACCACAAGTTACAATTTTAAATAATATTTACCAAATAAGATATTACGTCTTCAAGAGAAAACATCTTTGCTTTTTGACTTTGGTTGCACCAGGTGGCACATGTGAGAGGAGACAGGTGACCGAACACATGTAGGGACAAATGGTGAATTTTAGACCTTTTTCCTCACCAACCCTCTCAATTTGGCGCCCCAAAGTTCCAACTCATCCTTAGTGCCCAAGTATAAATAAGACCCATGCGCAAGTTAAAAAAGAGGATAGAATCATAACTCAAGTTGCACCGTTACTTTGTAAAAATCACACCAGAAGCTCCTATTATTCTCTCCTTTCTCTCTCTCTAAGTGATGAGTGAGTGTTTCTTCACCCCCCACTAACAACCATCACTCCTAGGAGTTTCTCTTGAGAAAATTTACCATTATTTCTTGTGAAATTCATCTCGTTGAAAGGAGGGAGCTCTATCTTGAGTTCAATTTTTACCAAAAGGAGAATGTTTTACCAGAAGCTACTCCAAAAGTTCTTGAGAACCTTGAAGGTTGCGTCCATTGGAGTGGTTCACACCTCACCCGATTCACTATATTACCAGATCCCAGTCACACACCCTCTTACATTTGGCGACTCCGCTGGGGAGGTATTCTTGTTTTAATGGACAAAGAAGGCTTCAACATTTCTAAGAAACTAGTTTTTGAAAACATTCCATCTGGAAAAGGAACTCAAAGTGATCAGACCACCCAGGAGGATGTGGTGGTGATCGAAGCTAAGGCACCCGCTCCTCCAGGAGGGAAAACCATCTCACCGACAGCAACTCCAATGGATGGTATAAGCCTTATGATCAAATTTTTAATTTTTCAAATAAAACAACGTAAACTTGTCAAGTTTGGGACAAGGCTGTGTAATACTAACAGAAGTCCCCTCTGGAGGGGCAGCTGCCGCAGCGATAAATTCGCTAAAAGTAGTTCCGTCGCAGAGGGCAGCGGCGGAGTAATTTGTGACACCATTAAGTTCACCAGAAGAAAAGGGTAAGAGTTTGGAGGAGTCAACATCCAAATCTATTACTATTGAGGAAGTAAGGATGCTTCTCTCCTCCTCTCAACGAAAGGGCCCTCAACTGTTTAAGGAGATATTGGATCCCTACCCGCAGGAGGTGAACGAGAAGCCATACCTAGAGGGGTATATTCCACTAAAATTTATCAAATTTAGTGGCAAAGGGGAGGATCCAAGAGAGCAGCTAAAAAAGTTCATTGAATATCTAGGAGGGCATGCCAATGAAAAAGATCTGAGGTTGAGGGAGTTCTCCAAGACCCTCACAGGGATGGCCTATACATGGTACTCCCATATGGCACCCAACAGTATCCCTACATGGGAAGAGATGCACCGGAAGTTCCTCCAATAGTTCTTTGTAGCTGAGGATGAATACACACTAAGACACTTGCCGTAAGAGGTTCAGAAGCTTCGCTAGGAACTAATTAAGTATATCAAACATTTCCATGAAAAGGCACTGGATGTCCATGAGGATGTAGAAGAGGCAAGGCTTTTGTAAATATGTGTCAAGGGACTCTTGGAGGAGTAAAAGTGGCATTTGATTAATGAAACTAGAGATGGAACTTTTAGAGAGTTCACCAAGGTTGCTAGAAATATAACCATGATAATTAAGAAGAGGACTTCTAGTTAGAGGACGCAAGTGCCACTGACTTCTGGGAGGTTTCAAGTATCAAGGAGGCAAGTGGTAAAATATGTGGATGGAAGTCCCAAAGGCAAGAAAGGAGGCTCTGGATCCAAAAATAGTAGCCCAGGTAACAAGAGAAAGTTTGGGGAAGATGCTCCACCACCTTTACCTTGCAGTGTAGAAAAAGTTATGGATTGTTATCGTACCTTGGTATGGGAGGGGGTGGCAGGACCCCCTCACTTGAATGGAGAAATCACAACCGCAACAGATAAAACCAACCCTAAATATTGTGAGTTACACCAGAGGGTGCAACACTCAACCAAGGATTGTTACTACTTGAGGAGGATTATTAGTGAGCAGGTGGCCAATGGTATCGTACAGATTCCTTTGATGGATGTCAATGAAAATCTACTTACAGCACATCACTTTGGCACTGCCAACATGGTAGTGGCATATAATGAAGAAGCAACTCCATAATTGATGGAATGGGAGAGTGATGATCAAATATATGAAGATTTGGAAAGGTTATTACTGAGAATCAAACAGATAATTGAGATAGAAAGGAAGAAAGATGAGTGGTTTTCCCCTCCGGACCAAGAAGAAGATTGAAGTGAAGAAATTGAACAGGTAAACCTCCTACAGGGTGAAGTGGATGTCATCTTTGCTCTGGATAAAACGGGGAAATTCGAGGCAGAATATGTTTGTAATTACCAGACATATGAGGTAGACCTCGATTATTAATGCGAGGCCATAGCGAGGAGCCCCATGTTTAAGTGGTTCTTCAACCAAATAGGAGTGACCAGAGTAGTCATCACAAGGAAATTTTTTAAAGCTGTGCAATAATGCGGAGACTCTCATTGAGTTTTTAGGGGTCAATTGGGAGGTTGATCAAGAGGTATACTTCTGAAGTGGTACTCTCCGAGGTACACAGGCAGGTGCCTTACTTCCATAACCACCCATTACATTGGATTCTCATTCCCAAGGGCATTATTGGAAGGAGGGGCATCCATTAATATCATGCCCATCAATACGTTATACGAGAAATGGATAGACTAAGAGAAGATAGTCCCAGTTCCACTAGTGATCTCAAGGTTTGACAGTTCTGGAATGCAATCCCTCAGATACGTGAATATAGGAATCAAGTTGGGGAATTTTACCTCCCACATCAAGTTTCATGTCATCAATGCTAATACCACTTACCAGCTACTCATTGGGAGGGTATAGATGCATATCCATGGAATAGTGCCCTCCACTTACCATCAGTGTGCAAAGGAGAATGTTCAAGGAGCAAAGATCATAATCAAGGCACACAGAAACCTTTATCCATTGAGGAATCCCATCTGGTGCATGCGGAATTCTACACGAAACTAGACAAAGAAAGAAAGAATTCTGCAAGAAGGATAAAAGAGAAGCAAGTGGTTGGAAGAATTTCCCAGCCAAAGAAGTCTGTCCATGATGACTTAGGGGCAAGGGTGATCCCCTACATATCAAATGATAAGAGGAAGGTGGAGGATGTAGCCAAACCTCCTCGAACTTGTAAAAAAGTTATCCTACCCAACGAAAAAGTCATATATCGCTTCTAATGGTTTGTGCAGGCAGTGTTCTAGGATGAGAGCGTCGACCCGACACCAGAGTGTTTTGTGGTGGATGAGTCTTGCATCATTGAACATGCGGAGGAACTAGAGGAAGCTTCGAAATGCATATAGGATGGGCCCAGGGAGAAACTACAAGAGTTAGAGGATATCAACTTTGGGATAGAAGGGGGTGAAGGTAGGCCCATTCTAATCTCCAAAAGTCTTAACCCAAAATAGAAGGGGGGTCTCATTAGCTTGCTCAAAGAGTTCACCGACGTGATTTCTTGGAAGTACATGAAAATGCTTGGGATAGACCCAGAGGTGATCTCTCACATGTTACATGTTCTTCCCAATTCTCTTCCAATATGGAAAGCGACATGCACCTACAAGGCTAATCTTGACATGAAGATAAAAGTAGAGGTGGAGAAGATTTTGGTAATAGGGTTTATCAAGACTATTCAGTACCCTGTGTGGATCTCCAACATAGTACCAGTGGTAAAGAAGGATAAAAGAAAAATTCAAATTTGTGTGGATTTTCGTGATCTGAACCGATTACATCCCAAGGATGAGTTTTCTTTAACAAGCATAGACAACTTAGTTGACTCCACCGAAGGACATGAGATGTATAGCTTTATGGATGGGTACATCGGCGACAACTAAATTAAGGTGGATTCGGTAGATGACGCCACTAGGAAATTTCCACTACACAGTCATGCCATTCGGATTGAAGAATGTTAGGGCCATATATTAGAGAACCATGATGGAAATATTCTATTACCTGTTTTATGATACACTTGAG
Source organism: Sambucus nigra (assembly GCA_949130495.1). Classification (NCBI taxonomy): domain Eukaryota; kingdom Viridiplantae; phylum Streptophyta; class Magnoliopsida; order Dipsacales; family Adoxaceae; genus Sambucus; species Sambucus nigra. Next base: position 321,053,314 of record OX422220.1, on the reverse strand, counting down.
TTTTATGTGGATGATCTGGTGGTGAAATCCAAGAGAGAAACTAAGCACTTACAAGGCCTTCAGAGAGTGTTTGAAAGGTACCACATGTACAAGATGCGGATAAACCCCACGAAGTGTGCCTTAGGGGTCACTGCGAATTTTTTTTGGGGGGTTGTTGTGAATAGACAAGGGGTGAAAGTTGATTCAGAGAAGATGGAAGCCATAAAAATCATGCCACCCCCTACGAGCCCGAGGCAGCTCAAGAGCTTCTTGGGAAAGGTATATTACCTGAGAAGATTCATACATGCTCTAGTAGAGGTAACTTACCCATTTACACCCTTACTGAAGGAAAAAAGCCAAATGGGTATGGGGGAGTAACAAAAGAAATCATTTGAGAAGATTAAAGATATTTTAGATTTTCCATTCATGATGATCCCACCCGAGGCCGGGGTACCATGCTACTTTACCTCACCTCAACGAAAAGATCCATAGGGCCCTACTATCCCAAGAAAGGGAAGGAATAGAAAAACCAGTGTACTATATGTCAAGAGTAATCTCAGGAATAGAATCTCGATATACTAATATGGAGAGGCACTGTCTTTCCTTGGTCTTTATGGCTCAGAAGTTGAGACACTATCTGCTAGCTTTCACAGTTGATATAGTCACCAAGTACGACCCTATCAAATACCTCCTGCCAAGGATGATACTTGTAAGGCGAGTAGCAAGATGGTTCTTAATCTTGTCAGAATATGATCTGAAATCTATGGTGATCAAAGCCATCAAAAGTCAAGCGATAACATATTATCGGGGGAGAATTTCTAAGCATGCATGGTGGAAGAAATGGAAAAATGGGCAATGGAGTTTGATGCCTCATGCGCCAAAGTCACAAGAGGTGCAGGAGTCATACTCTCGAATGACAAGGAGAAGAGTACCCTTTATTTCAAGTTAGACTTCAAATTCTCGAACAATGAGGCTAACTATGAAGATATCATTTGGGTATGTTGTAAGCGCTCCGAAGGGGCATCACAGTGTTATGCATCAGGGGGGACTTTAACCTAGTGGTGAAATAGTTTAATGGGAAATTTTCTCTCAAGCATGATGACTTGGAACCTTACAGATACGTCATCCAGAGGTTGTTGGGGTAATTCTTTGAGGTAACTATTAAGAGACATGTAAGAATAATGAATAGGCATCCCGACGCACTAGCTACGATAGCATAAAAATTAGATATGGATGAGACAGAAGGAACGATCATAGTGCGACGGAGAACAATGCCTACCATAGTGAAGTCTTTGTTCCCAAGCGATAAGCCAGAAGATTGGAGACACCTAGTGGTGAAACATCTACAGAAAAGAGAGGGGACGATAAAGATGTTAGAGTTGTCTAACTACCACCTGCTATAGGGGACACTTTACTTCAAAATCCCCAGAGGGTTCTTAGTAAGGTGTGTTGGAGAATAAGAAGCTAAAGAGAGACTGATAGAGATGCATGAAAAGCATTATGGGGATATTAACATCCCACTTTATCATCGGTTGCAGTGGAGGATACTACTGGCCCACAAAGAGTGCAGAGGTTACTCATCTGTAGCAGGGTTGTTTAAATTACCAAACCCATTTTGACCAGCGAGCATCAGTTAATTTTGTAAAGGCCTTTGAAGATTATAGGCAACCATACATATCATATCTGTAATATGGTGAGCTACCCGCGGAGAGAGAAGCTGGCATTTTTCTTCGAAAGAGGGTAGCTCATTTCTACTTGGTGAAGGAGAGATCTATCGAAAGGGATTTAATGAGAAAGCACTAAAGTGACTAGCTAAGGAAGACACGGGGAGGGTGTTGAAGGAAGCTCATGAGCCCTCCCACATGGTAGGTGCCAAACTGTATGATCAACTGATGATGTTGGGGTATTAATGGCCGACCATGGAGGCTAACTCCATTGGTTATGTGAAAAAGTGAAGAGCTTTATATGTACATGGAAACATGGTGCATGCCCCTTTTGTGAGCTTCCAAATCTTAGCAGCACCCTACCCATCCACAAATGGGCATTCGAACTGGTGGGAAAATTAGCTCGGTCTCACATGGCAAAACTTTTAATATTTTAACGACATAATTGTATACCAAATGGTCAGAGGTGATATCCCTAAGGAGGGTGACTACCCAAGTGGTAACCCAGTTTATCAGGGAGTATATGATATGGAGGCTTGGTATACCCAAGGTGATTCTCACAGATAATGGGAAATAATTCGTTTGTAAGGAGATGGGGCTTCTCACAGACAAATATAAGATTGTGCACTACAGGTCCACCATATCCTACCCAAAAGGGAATGGACAGGAGGATGCCACCAATAAAACCTTAATTAATATCCTGAAGAAGATGCTAAAAGACATGCCAGGGGCAAGGGATGAAATTTTACCCATGGTATTATGGGCCTATCGCACTTCGAAGAGAAAGTCGAACAGGATTACTCCCTTTTCACTCATGTATGGGATTGAAGTTGTACTACTAGTGGAACTAGTAGTACCCTCGGCTAGGGTCGCTCTAAGAAATGGACTCATTTCGGACCCACGACACGTGTAGTTGGAGGCGTTGGATGAGAATCGAGACAAGGCAAGGGATAACTTCAAAGTCTACACCCAACAGTTATCCAGAGCTTATGAAAACTTAGTCAACCCTAGAGAATTTCAAGTGGGAGACTTAGTTCTCCATGAATCTACCCATCACCTCATAGCATTTCAGTGTTGAAATTCAAACCCAACTGAGAAGGCCTCTTTATGGTGAGAGGTGTAGGGAAGTCTGCATATTGCCAAATTTTGGAGCCGGAGAGTGAATGTCTCTAATACATCAATTGGAAGTGGCTGAAAAGGTACTATGCCTAGTTTTTATTGAATTTCATTTTTGCGATAGAATCTGAGCGGTTTACTCTCATACCAAAAAAAATCCTTTTTTAAAAAAAAAAGATACATTAATACCATCTTATAAGTAGTACACAACAAAAAAAGAAATGAATAGCAATACTTTTGATCATTTTGATGTTTATTTTGATTACCTACCTACTGTATGAGGTAGACCCACCAAAATGTTTTCTTTTCATAAATCCTCTCTACTAGGCTAGAAGAGGGTTCATGAAAAAAAAGAAGAACTTTGCTCATTACACTTTTGGAGGTACATCCATCCTAAGAGAAAGTATATTGAGCAAAGTCCTTCCAGATATAGTAGATAAGTAGTTTTATTTTGCCACCAGACAAGTAGGAGGACATCCTCCAACTAATATATATATATATATATATACACACACACACACACACACACACACAGAGATACATAATATTTTTTTAAAGATTTAGCCCAGAGAACAAGTTTTAACCTCGGTTCTCAAAGCAATGCTTTACTTGACCAGTGAATTAGAAATGTAGAGAAGGAGGTCTCTTTTAAGAAAATGTAGAGCAAGGACCCTGCATTCTGCAAAGGGTTGTGTTAATTTACAAAACTAAAAAGAGAATCATCTATTTACTTATTTTATTTGTAAAGATTCTTTTGAAAAGGGAAGGAGATTGGGGTCATTCATTCCCTCTAAGATATTCCTTTTAATAATTAAAAGAGCACCCCCAGACATCGGGGAGATAAAGATTTAGTAACTCACCCAGAGAACATGCAAATACCCCACAGTCACAAGGGGTTGCGCTAAAAAAATGTGTATATGTATATGACTTGCTCAGATCAATGTAAGTATCTCACAGTATAAGGGGCAGCCTAAATTGACCAAACACTCACAAAAAAATAGAGTGGGTCTCACTAAACATATGCCAAAGTATAGATAGAGGCAAAGGATTGTGACACCCCGACTAATTAAATACCGGGTAGCTACTCCTTTATAAAATTAATTCAAAATGCCAAGTTGGCTCAGTTAATAGCATCATTGTCGAAAACATTTATTATTACTAACCACCTAGTATTTAAAAATCAAGTTGCCAATTTTTAATTTAAGTCTGATTAACAAGCAATAATTGTAATGAAGAAATAAACAACACCATTCACCATACTGAAGTAAACTGAATAACCATCACAATAGAGTAAATAAAGTGTGGAGGAAAAACTCCTCACTACAATCCCATAACAGAAATGAATAACCGAAACTGAAATAAAACATGCTAAAAATCTGAAAACTGAAATATAAAAGATGTCTCTAAAGAAATGGGCAACATGCCCTACAACTGATAGATGGTGACCCTGGAATCCAAAAGATGGAGGCGTCTACATGCAAATCCCTGTAGCTTCCACAAGCAGCTACAGCTCGTCACCTGAATGAGTATCCTATGCTTGGTGTCCTTGTGGCTGGGCACCTAAAATGGTTTTACAAAGAAAAAGAGATTTGAAAAGCAAACGGGTCAGAGCCCGAATGTGGAGTTATATTTTAAAAACCTGGAAGTGCTTTAAAAACATTTAAAACATTAAATACAAAGTACATGTTAGGACGTACACTCGCATGATATTCTCACCTCTCGTCTAACTGTGCACTCCTAACGTAAGTACCCATCTATATCGACCCATACTACTAGCTAACTGACAACATAACTAGCTAGACTGCCAAAGGTTCTTCCCATATTACTCGGTTCCATAACAACGCTCGTAATTAAATAGAGGTTTAACGTAAACTCAGTTACTAAATATGCCAATGATATAACTATCAGTTAACTCATTATATATCTAGAAACAATACCGTAATATTTTTACAACATTAACATGAGGATTTCCATAATTTAAGGTATATTATTCACATCATAAATATACAATACAAGCACCCCGCAATCTAAGCTATGGTGCACACATACTCTGCTATCCATCCCGGTACATCACGTACATAAGGATTACATATTCCGAATCTCTCAGGAATAGTTCAGATAACACAAATCACAAACAGTGGAGGCGAACACAGTCACCATCACATGGGTCACGCACATACCTACGCTCCCATGGTCAGCGGACTTATTAATATCACAATAAGTCTTTCTATGACCTATGTTCATCAAGGTACCAGTCTATATCCCCCCCGTAGGCACACAAGGAATAGAGGGTCCTAAGAGAACGCAACCTCCCGTGATAGCAAGTATGGTAGGTATGTCATACACACAATCCATATACCAATACTAAGTAAACACATGTCTTAGAAATACCATATTTTAATCGTAGTACATATTGCACTCTCGTACTAACTATAATTATCACAATTCGTAGTAATCCGGTTTGTAATTATACGCGCTAGAATTCATCCTCACATCACAGTAGACACTCACGTCTCAACCCAAATGGTTTATTGAATATAACTCTCGTATATAATTTACTCCTCTCAATAACCCAAAAGTCCCAAATCTATCCGTGCATCATCAAAGAATGTTAACTCTACCCTCGAACCAGTTTCCGGGACTCTAAAAATCAAAACAGTCCAAAAAGGACAAAACTGTCAACTCGTTAGAAGTCTCGTTCGAACGAGACTTCGAACGAGTTTGGACTGTCAGGTCGTTAGAAGTCTCGTTCGAACGAGGCTGTTCGAACGAGATCCCAATTCGTTCGAACGAACTGACCCTTCTAACGATATCTCATTCGAACGAGATATCGAACGAAAATCCCTACTCGTTAATAACGACTGGTCAACTCGTTAGAAGCTCGTTCGAACGAGTTCGTTCGAACGACCTGGGGGCTGCTTCTAACGAATTGCCAGTTTCGACCCAGATTTTTCCAAAAATCGTTTTTCACCATTTTTATCACTTCAATCCTTCTCCAAAGTTCGTCCTAACAATGATTTAAGTCCTCTAATCATACTAAAACATGCTTGGGTTATAAACTAACGTCTTTTAAGGCAATAAGGCATCCTAAACATCATTAAATCCCAAGATTTTATACTATTTCCCCAATATCATCAAGAACACGAACCCTAGATATATATCAACATCAAATCCAGGATTTAATTCATTTTAATTCCTTCAAATCACAATTAATATAAGGGAAATCATCTACCTATCATACTACATGCAATCCTCTTCATAATTTTCAAGATCTAAACTTCAAAATACATGGGTTTTCATTATCCTTCAAGAACAGTTGTAATTTATCAATTTTCTAACATGGAGGAAACATTCTACGAATTTAAATATGATTAAAACACTTGCCTTGGTTTGATTTCTGAATTTGGTGTGGATTCGGTGTAGAATTTCTACAGAATTCCTCTCTCTCTCTCCTTCTCCAAGCTTTCTTCTCCAAAAAGCTATGGTGGCTAGGGTTTGCTTTGGGGGAACTTATGAAAACCTAATTTAATAAACCTCCGTAGCTTGTTGGGTTAATAAGGGTTGGTTGGGGTCAATTCCTTATCAGATTACAACTCTCAATTTTCGTCACTTTTAATTACCCAAAAATACCAAATTACTAAAATACCCTTTAAGTTACCGGTATAGCCTAAAAATACCCCGGGACCCAAACTATACCCCCGGCTAGTGTTTTCTGACTATCTCGACCCTTCCGGACGCGTTGGAGCACTCAAAACGACCATACGGATTATCAATTTTAAATTCACTTTTATTAACAAAATAGTATACCGTGACGCGGCGGTCCCACGCGTCTCAACAAAATTTCTAAAATGCCGTATATAAATCTCACGACAAATTTTATAATACCAAATACATATATAATCATATATGCACATAATCAAATACCAATTCGCATCTCATTAGTATTTATAACCCGGATTAATTTCCAATTAATACGCAATTTAATTAATTAATCCCAAAAATAATTATAGTCAAAAGTACGGGGTATTACATACTTCCCCCCTAATAACTGAATTTCGTCCCGAAATTCGAAACTAGAAAGTACCTGCTAAAAACAGCTCTGGGTAACGTTCGCGCATCTCATCCTCGCGCTCCCATGTGGATTCCTCGACATTGTGATGTCGCCACTGAACACGCACTAACGGAACTATCTTTGACCGCAATTTCCTCTCGCTTCGGTCCAAAATAGCAATTGGTCCCTCCTCGTAGGAGCTATCCGGCTGGAGATCGATGTCCTCCACAGCAATGTGAGAATGAGCCAAATTATCTCTAAGGTATTTCCTCAGCGAGGAAATATGGAACACGTCGTGAATCCGATGCAAATGCTCCGGTAGTCCAAGTCTATATGCAACCGGTCTTATCCGCTCAATAATAGGAAACGGCCCCACATACCTCGGTGCCAACTTCCCCTTCTTCCCGAATCGCATAATCCCCTTCATCGGAGAAACCCTGAGCAAGACCTAGTCCCCCACTTGGAACTCCCTGAAAAACCTCTTCGCATCAGCATAACTCTTCTGCCTGTCTTGAGCTACCCGAATGCGACTCCGAATCAACTCAATCCTTGCCGAAGTATCCTGAATCACTTCCGGCCCAAGTAGTTTGTTGTCCCCCACCTCCAACCAACATGCTGGGGAACGACAAGGCCTACCGTACAATGCCTCGAACGGAGCCATGCCAATCGTGAACTGATAGGAGTTGTTGTAAGCAAATTCCACCAGTGGAAGGTACTGCTCCCATCCACCCTCGAAGTCAATAATGCACATGCGTAGCATGTCTTCCAACATCTGGTTGGTGCGCTATGTCTGCCCATCTGTCTGCTGATGATAAGCCGTACTCAACCGCAATTCCGTGCCCATGGCCTCCTGGAAACTCTCCCAAAACCTCGAAACAAATATCTTGTCTCTATCAGACACGATATTCAGGGGCACACCGTGAAGTCTCACAATCTCTGAAATGAAAAGCTGGGCATACTGTCCCGTAGTGTAGTCAGTCCTTACGGGTAAGAAGTGAGCGACCTTGGACAACCTGTCCACAATTACCCAAACGAAGTCGTGACCCCTCTGCGACGTAGGCAACCCCGTGACAAAATCCATGGATATGCTCTCCCACATCCACACCGGAACCTCCAACGGCTGTAGCAATCCTGCTGGTCTCTGATGATCCACTTTTACAAGCTGACAAGTGGCGCATTTCGAGACAAACTCAGCGATATCTCTCTTCATACCGCTCCACCAATATTGCCGTCTCATGTCTTGGTACATTTTGTCCCCTCCGGGATGTACCGCGAACCGTGAGCCATGCGACTCTGCCATAACATCGTGCCGCAATTCTTCCCCTTCCGGAACTACCAACCTCCCATTGAAGCGTAATCCCCCGTCTGAGCTAACGGTATAGGACTCGGCTCCCTCTGATAGCAATCGAACTATCTGCTCCTGACAGAACGAGTCATTAGCCTGTGCCCGTACTACCTTTGTGACAATCTGCGGTGTAACGGTCATTACAAACATGAAAGATCGGGCCACTGCATCTTGGTGTCCCAATTCCTTCCACTTAGCTTTCCACACCTCTGCCACCTCATCTGCTGGCCTACGGCTCAACGCGTCTGCTACCACGTTAGCCTTACCCGGGTGGTACTGGATGTCGAAATGGTAGTCCTTCACAAATTCAAGCCACCTACGCTGCCGCATATTCAGTTCCTTCTGCGTGAACAGGTACTGTAGGGACTTGTGGTCCGTGAACAATTGGAACTTCTCCCCCAAAAGATAGTGCCTCCAAATCCGTAAGGCAAATACCACTGCTGCCAACTCCAAATCATGTGTGGGGTAATTCTTCGCATGAGGCTTAAGCTTACGGGAAGAATAAGCTATGGCCTGTCTCTCCTGCTGCAATACACCTCCCAGTCCTAGCAAAGACGCATCAGTGTAAACCAAATACTCAACTCCCGATCTCGGCAATGCTAACACAGGTGCTGAGGTCAACTTGTCCTTCAATTCATCGAATGCCAACTGACAGGCATCACTCCAAATGAACGGCACACCCTTACGAGTAAGATGTGTCAAAGGACCTGCTATCTCTGAGAAACCCCGAATAAACCTCCTGTAGTATCCTGCTAAACCCAAGAAACTACGAATCTCCGTCGGCGTCGTGGGCTGTCCCCACTCCCTCACCGTTGATACCTTTCCCGGATCGACAGATATTCCCTGATCGGAAATAATGTGACCCAAGAACTGAACTTCCTTCAGCCAAAACCCGCACTTCTCATATTTTGCATACAACTCGTTCTGACGAAGTGTCTGCAAAACTTGCCTCAAATGCTCGGCGTGCTCCTCCTCTGTCTGAGAGTAAACCAGAATATCATCAATGAAGACAATGACAAACTGGTCTAGGAAATCCCTGAACACTCTGTTCATCAAGTCCATAAACACTGCTGGAGCGTTGGTCAAGCCGAACGGCATAACCCGAAACTCGTAAGAACCATATCTCGACAAGAATGCGGTCTTCGAGACATCCTCCTCCCTGATACGCAACTGATGGTATCCTGACCTCAAGTCAATCTTCGAGAAGAAAGAAGCTCCTCTCAATTGGTCGAATAAGTCATCGATTCGAGGCAACGGATACTTATTCCGTATCGTGACCTTATTCAACTCTTGGTAGTCCACGCACAATCTCAGTGAACCATCCCTCTTCTTCACAAACAAAACTGGAGCGCCCCAAGGTGAGGTACTCCTGCGAATAAAGCCCTGCCCTAACAGCTGCTCTATCTGATCCCGTAGCTCTCTCATCTCAGCCGGAGCCATACAGTACGGTGCACGTGCTATAGGTCTCGTACCCGGTAGCAAATCTATAACGAAATCTATCTCCCGACTGGGTGGTAAGCCTGGTATCTCCTGAAACACATCTGAATACTCCCTGACAACCGGGATCGAATCCAAAGGAATCACAACCTCCTTAGAGGTATCCTCCTCTATGTAATACAGATGAGTGGTCGATCCTCCCTCTGGGCGAGGCATCGCCACTATAAACATCTCCTGCCCCGGAATGGCAAAAACAATGCTCCCGCTGAAGCAGTCAATCATGGCCCTATATGCTACGAGCCAATCCATTCCGATGATCACATCGTGAACATGCATATCTAACACTAACATGTCTGCAGGCAATACCAAACCACCAATCTCTACCCCCACTCCCCGGCATATAAAGAAAATAAGTGACCCACTCCCTAATGGTGAGTCGACACACGTCACTGTGCTCTCTGCCGTAGCTAACAATCCTAAAGCTTTCGCGAAGTGTGTAGCTATAAAACAGTGTGTAGCACCCGTATCAAATAACACCCGACCCATAGTGCCATGGATAGTAAACGTACCCTCGATCGCGGGCAGTGCCTGTGGAACTGCAGCCTGGTGAACGTTGTAGACACGTCCATACTGTAGCTGCCCTTGCTGAGCTGGGACTGTTGGAATGGGTGGCAATGCTGCCATCTGTGGCGGTGCAGGAAGAGCGGCGGGAAACATAGGTCTCTGTGGCTCCTGGCGAGCACCCTGCTGCTGCTGCTGTGGGGCCCTGCCCCTATCAGGACAATCCTGCTTCTTATGGCCAGTCTTGCCACAAGTAAAGCATTTCCCTTGGAAGTTCCCTCCCCTCTGCCCCTGCTGTCCCCGGCCCTGGTGGCCGTTGCCGTTCCTCCCTTGGCCCTGCTGGCCCTGATGGAACTGCTGCCCATTCTGTCCCTGCTGGCCCTGATGGCCGTTTGGAACCTGATGGCCCTGGCGGAAACTTCCCTGACCCTGCCTGTAGTTCCCTGACCGGAACCTCTTATTATCCCCCTGCTGGGAGCCCTGCTCAGTCTGTCTCTGCCCCTGACCCGATTGTGCCCCGCTGGCACCATGTCCTCCAGTTCTGCCCTGATGGCTAGACTCTCCCGATCGCTTGCCCTCGGCCATATGAAAACGGTGGTCCTGGCAGTGCAATAATGCAGCGTTAACCACATCAGAATACGTGGCCAACGATAGGTTCCCTAGCAGATGCTGACGGATCCTCCAATTCAACCCGTCGGTGAACTTCTCTATCTTCTTCTTCTCTGTTGGAATCTCGTCTGGTACGATATTCAATAGGTTAGTGAACTCGGCCTCATATTCGGCCACTGTCTTGCCCTCCTGCTTCAAACTCATCAGCTTCCTCCTCATCTCTGTATGAACTGCGGACGGAAAGTACTTGCGGTCGAACCGCACCCAGAACTCCTGTATCGTGAGGGTATCCCTCTCCTCCGCGGTGGTAATAGACTCCCACCACTGTAATGCAGATCCCACTAGCTTGAAAGTAGCTAGCACCTGTTTCTGAACATCAGTGCACTCATGCATCCTCAAATGCCTCTGCATGTCCTTCTTCCATTGGCTCGAGACTACCACATCTGAGCTACCTGCAAACTCTGGCGGATGAGCTTTCTGAAAAGCGTCACGTACACGCTCCCAAGCAGACGGGAATGCATTAACCTGTGCTGGCGCGGCGACCGGCGCCTGAGGTGGTGCCTGCTGAATCACGGCAATCGCGGCATTTACCGCTTGAGCTACTATAGCTGCAACCTCAGTGGCGTTCAACATGCCCTGAACTGGAGCGGGCTGGGGTTCGGGCACTGCATTCCTCGGAGCTCGTCGTGCATGTCGTGGAGGCATCTGAAATAAGAACAAAGTTTATAAGTTCACGGTTTATAAACTTAAAATAGCTGGAGAACGAAGCATACACAATAAGAGTACAACAGTCCTAAAATATAGGGCTCTATATCAAAGAAAACGTAGCGGAAACATAATAGCCGTACAGATCCTAAAGGACACTAGAACCTGATGCTCTGATACCACCTGTGACACCCCGACTAATTAAATACCGGGTAGCTACTCCTTTATAAAATTAATTCAAAATGCCAAGTTGGCTCAGTTAATAGCATCACTATCGAAAACATTTATTATTACTAACCACCTAGTATTTAAAAATCAAGTTGCCAAATTTTAATTTAAGTCTGATTAACATGCAATAATTGTAATGAAGAAATAAATAACACCATTCACCATACTGAAGTAAACTGAATAACCATCACAATAGAGTAAATAAAGTGTGGAGGAAAAACTCCTCACTACAATCCCATAACAGAAATGAATAACCGAAACTGAAATAAAACATGCTAAAAATCTGAAAACTGAAATATAAAAGATGTCTCTAAAGAAATGGGCAACATTCCCTACAACTGATAGATGGTGACCCTGGAATCCAAAAGATGGAGGCGTCTACATGCAAATCCCTGTAGCTTCCACAAGCAGCTACAGCTCGTCACCTGAATGAGTATCCTATGCTTGGTGTCCTTGTGGCTGGGCACCTAAAATGGTTTTACAAAGAAAAAGAGATTTGAAAAGAAAACGGGTCAGAGCCCGAATGTGGAGTTATATTTTAAAAACCTGCAAGTGCTTTAAAAACATTTAAAACATTAAATGCAAAGTACATGTTAGGACGTACACTCGCATGATATTCTCACCTCTCGTCTAACTGTGCACTCCTAACGTAAGCACCCATCTATATCGACCCATACTACTAGCTAACTAACAACATAACTAGCTAGACTGCCAAAGGTTCTTCCCATATTACTCGGTTCCATAACAACGCTCGTAATTAAATAGAGGTTTAACGTAAACTCAGTTACTAAATATGCCAATGATATAACTATCAGTTAACTCATTATATATCTAGAAACAATACCGTAATATTTTTACAACATTAACATGAGGATTTCCATAATTTAAGGTATATTATTCACATCATAAATATACGATACAAGCACCCCGCAATCTAAGCTATGGTGCACACATACTCTGCTATCCATCCCGGTACATCACGTACATAAGGATTACATATTCTGAATCTCTCAGGAATAGTTCAGATAACACAAATCACAAACAGTGGAGGCGAACACAATCACCATCACATGGGTCACGCACATACCTACGCTCCCATGGTCAGCGGACTTATTAATATCACAATAAGTCTTTCTATGACCTATGTTCATCAAGGTACCAGTCTATATCCCCCCGTAGGCACACAAGGAATAGAGGGTCCTAAGCGAACGCAACCTCCCGTGATAGCAAGTATGGTAGGTATGTCATACACACAATCCATATACCAATACTAAGTAAACACATGTATTAGAAATACCATATTTTAATCGTAGTACATATTGCACTCTCGTACTAACTATAATTATCATAATTCTTAGTAATCCGGTTTGTAATTATACGCGCTAGAATTCATCCTCACATCACAGTAGACACTCACGTCTCAACCCAAATGGTTTATTGGATATAACTCTCGTATATAATTTACTCCTCTCAATAACCCAAAAGTCCCAAATCTATCCTTGCATCATCAAAGAATGTTAACTCTACCCTCGAACCAGTTTCCGGGACTCCAAAAATCAAAACAGTCCAAAAAGGACAAAACTGTCAACTCGTTAGAAGTCTCATTCGAACGAGACTTCGAACGAGTTTGGACTGTCAGGTCGTTAGAAGTCTCGTTCGAACGAGGCTGTTCGAACGAGATCCCAGTTCGTTCGAACGAACTGACCCTTCTAACGATATCTCGTTCGAACGAGATATCGAACGAAAATCCCTACTCGTTAATAACGACTGGTCAACTCGTTAGAAGCTCGTTCGAACGAGTTCGTTCGAACGACCTGGGGGCTGCTTCTAACGAATTGCCAATTTCGACCCAGATTTTTCCAAAAATCATTTTTCACCATTTTTATCACTTCAATCCTTCTCCAAAGTTCGTCCTAACCATGATTTAAGTCCTCTAATCATACTAAAACATGCTTGGGTTATAAACTAACGTCTTTTAAGGCAATAAGGCATCCTAAACATCATTAAATCCCAGGATTTTATACTATTTCCCCAATATCATCAAGAACATGAACCCTAGATATATATCAACATCAAATCCAGGATTTAATTCGTTTTAATTCCTTCAAATCACAATTAATATAAGGGAAATCATCTACCTATCATACTACATGCAATCCTCTTCATAATTTTCAAGATCTAAACTTCAAACTACATGGGTTTTCATTATCCTTCAAGAACAGTTGTAATTTATCAATTTTCTAACATGGAGGAAACATTCTACGAATTTAAATATGATTAAAACACTTGCCTTGGTTTGATTTCTGAATTTGGTGTGGATTCGGTGTAGAATTTCTGCAGAATTCCTCTCTCTCTCTCCTTCTCCAAGCTTTCTTCTCCAAAAAGCTATGGTGGCTAGGGTTTGCTTTGGGGGAACTTATGAAAACCTAATTTGATAAACCTCCGTAGCTTGTTGGGTTAATAAGGGTTGGTTGGGGTCAATTCCTTATCAGATTACAACTCTCAATTTTCGTCACTTTTAATTACCCAAAAATACCAAATTACTAAAATACCCTTTAAGTTACCGGTATAGCCTAAAAATACCCCGGGACCCAAACTATACCCCCGGCTAGTGTTTTCTGACTATCTCGACCCTTCCGGACGCGTTGGCGCACTCAAAACGACCATACGGATTATCGATTTTAAATTCACTTTTATTAACAAAATAATATACCGTGACGCGGCGGTCCCACGCGTCTCAACAAAATTTCTAAAATGCCGTATATAAATCTCACGACAAATTTTATAATACCAAATACATATATAATCATATATGCACATAATCAAATACCAATTCGCATCTCATTAGTATTTATAACCCGGATTAATTTCCAATTAATACGCAATTTAATTAATTAATCCCAAAAATAATTATTGTCAAAAGTACGGGGTATTACAAGGATAAGAAAAAAGTGCAGGAGAAATAGAACAATATTTTTCTCTTTCATAAATAACTAGTTTCTATACATTAGGAACAAAAGTAGTTGTAGAATCACTACAGCGAAAATATGGCAAGTTTCAAATAAAATCCAATTTTAATTAATCCCAAATTTTAGTTAAACCCTAAAACATGCATCTAGATGATTTATCAAATAAAATAAAGCATGCAGGATAAAACAAACAATTTCAAGAAAAATCTCCCAAAGGGGCAAAACCTTTATATTTTTACTATAATTTGTAAAAACGGTTACACGGATTACAATGAAAATAAGAGCAACATACAAAATACCCTTAGGTGTCGGTTTTGATGTCTCGGCTAAAATCTCCTACAGGAACTCCAGATGGTCAGCAATGAAGAAGAGAATGGGTTCTCAACAAATTCGTCGGCTGGACCTTTCCCTTTCCAAGAAGGAAGCAATGAAGAAGAGAGATTGCTTCTCCAAAAGATACTTTCGATGAGTAAAAACGATCCTCTTGAAGGTTTAAGGATTCACACAAATATATGGGAATGGATTTGTGAATAAAAAAGGTATAAAACCTTTAAAAAGTGAAGTCTATTTTCTGGGCAGTTTTTCCCAGAAATCGTGTTGTGAAAAGACTTGGGAAAATGAGTAAAAGGTACACTGGTATTTATACAAAAGTCGAGGCAACGGCGTCGCTCGAATGAGATAAGAATCTCGCTCGAACGAAGGACACGTGTCATTCGAAGGACTTCGCACGAGATGCTTATCTCGCTCGAACGATAGTGGCAACTCGTTTGAACGAGATCGTCGACCGGGGCACTCCACTTCTACACTTGGAAAACTTTCTTCTTTTGATAAGATATAATTCAGACTTCAATTTGTTTTTTAAATTCCCAAATATTTATGCAAATATAAACAACTCCAATAAATCATTTTACCAATAATCCATAGTGGAGTAGTGGGAACGGTTGAGCAGAACGTTGCATGAAGCATGATGCACGTGTGAAGATGATGGATGCATGGATTCAGATCAAGGTAGTCATGGATGATCATATTGATGTGCCAAATGTAGCGGTATCAGACATACATACTATGATCTAGGACAAACAGAAAATTCCTTGATTATACCCTGGACATTTATAAAATTATGTCCTTATAAATCTCCCCCTATGTCTATGCCGATACATACATAAAATATCAGAATTATGCAATCTCCCTAAAACAAATGACATACAATATAATATCCCCATTAAACCCTCAAACTGATAATACTAAATGACATGTCGTCAATCAAATTTCAACATCTTCAAAACTTCAGCTCTTCAGAAACTCTCAAAGCTTTTCTCATCAGGGTGTGCAACATAATGATCATCAGTCTTTGTGCCTACGCACATGAGATAAAGCCAAAACCTTCATGACGCATAGAGTTTGAAATGATATAAGAATAAATCATTAAAAAATTAAATCTCCCCCATAATGTAAAAACTCCCCTATAACATGATAATTCTTTCTCCCCCTTTTTATGATGTCCCCAAATAGACAAATAAGAAGAAATAATCAAAACATGGAGTGTCACGATAAAAATGCATAGCAAATATGAATCAATCAACGGGCATGCAAAGGCATGTCCCAAAAACATTCACAAACTCTTTTTTATTTTTAAAATTTTTCATACAAAAATAAGATACCAAAAATCACACCATGGATTTAAACTAAAACAGCCATGTTATGGAAATGGAATGTATGTGTGTGAACACATTCGATAGGTAAATCAACTCAATTAATCATATGTGCACAACGTATATGTGTACCCCTAACGAAAGAATATCAAAAGTATCCTTAGGTGTAAAAATTGTTGAATTTAGATGACATCGTCTTATGAAAATCAACAAATTAAAGTCAAAGTGATTTCCACACCAATAACGTCCAAAACTATTTAGTGCCGTTTCGAGAACTTTTCAAAGGACATGCCGATTGAATTATTTCCATCCAAAAGTCCCTCATATATAATAATGCAATATTTTATATCTAAAGAGGTACTAAATTCTCAACTTAGAGAAAACCTATTGGCCCAAAAATTTGGCATATTTCATCTTTTTATTGCCTTAATTTTTTATGTGAGCCCTTTTCAAAAGGTGGCTTTCACGACGTGATTATTATTCACTCGCAGCCCTTTCCCGTGTCACTCATTATTTTTTCAAATTTAAACAAATTCCTCACGGGCAATGATTTTTACATGCACTACTTTTATTACTCTTGTATTGTTGCACTTGGTTCATTTTAAGGACATGATTGAGATGAAAACACTCGACCAACATGTGATAGACAAGTAAAATAATCAAACAAATTTGTGCACGTGTGAAGTAAAGGACAAGTGAGTCAAACATGTAGTAAGTAACAACTAAATACATCTCAATGACTACAAACATTGTAAAGAACATGAATGACATGATATATTGTCTCAAAACACTATCAAATTGTCACATGGATAAATGGAATGAAATTGTGACTCGATCATCCTAAGTATCAATCCATAAACGGTGTAATCAAAATACAAAAATCTTTGGGATTTTCAAAAAATTTATCAAAATAAAATATTTTTGTATTTTTCAAAAAAAATTCAAAAACAAAAAAACTAATACAAAAGGTATATCTCATTACACTATAAAATATATATCATGAAACCAAAACTAGTGTATGACAAATATCCAACACAATCAACCAAAAAATTTCACATGGGGTGAATCATGTGCAAGCAAACGGGAATCGTGGACAAATAAACCATAAGCCTCTAAATACGATTTTCTAACCCCATGTGTATTTGTACCGACATGTGAGGGTGTGGGGAATCGAATTTATTCTTCTATTAACTTGCCTAGGTCATTTTGAAAGCTTGTAACAAAAGCGCCTAAGATGACCTTGCCTACCGCAATGTGTGCAAGTGTAAATTTGGTGGTGAGTGTTACCTAAAGGTGGCCTTCTCCTCAGAATCCTTGGTGGTTCTCTCTGAATTTGCCTAGGTAGCTCTCTCCTAATGATCCTTGGAGGTTATCTCACGATGTTCCTAGGGGGCGCTTTCCTAACAAACTTAGGTGCCTATTTCTTAACAATCCTAATAGGCTCTCTCACACGTGTGGGAATGGGTGTAACATATTTTTCAAGACCAATCCCACCCTAAAATCTTATCAAGTTTTTCAGACCTAGACTCCAAAGCAAATTTCACGTTACTTTAATCTTTCAATTTCACCTCAAGTTCACCTATCCTAGATTCAAGTACACGTCTAGAATCCTCAAACTCTAAAAGCTCCTTTTTATAGTCTCCAGCAACCATCTAAGACTATCTCTCTCACCCTTGACACACTAAAGCTTCTCTTTCAAAATTTTCTCATGTTCCCTAAGTTCTTTAACTAAAAAATCATTATTTTTTATGGTACACTCTTTCAATTGAGCTTTCAATTTTAAATTTTCTTTCTTCGTTTTCAAAGATTCAGCATAAAGTTCATTGAAAGCAGTTTGCAAGTCACTCTCATCTACACTTTCATCCTCACTCCCATCACCTTCACTCTCATCACTAATCCCACGAATGGGAAGCTCTAGCCTAGAAGCATAAAATACTTCTTCTTTTGAAAAACTATCACTAAGGGTGGAAACACAAGAAACTGGTTTATTTAATTTTTTTCTTTAAATTTGTCGTACACACATCTAACGTGTGACCAATATCCTCACAACAAGGACCCCTCTCAGATTCGTTTTCAACAGAAGATTTAAAACAAGAGTTCGTGTGAATTTTTCAATTAAATTTTTTAAAAATTTGACATCGGAGATCATCAAAACAACCAAAAGCCATTTTTGTGAAAAATAGGATCAAAACATAATAACTTATTGCAACAGGCTCTGATACCAATTGCAGAATCGCTACAGCGAAAATATTATGACTTTTTAAATAAAATCCAATTTTAATTAATCCCAAATTTTAGTTAAACACTAAAACATGCATCTACTTGATTTATCAAATAAAATAAAGTGTATAGGATAAAAAAAATTCAGGAAAAATCCCCCAAAGGGGCAAAACCTTTATATTTTCACTAAAATTTGTAAAAACGGTTACAAGGATTACAATGAAAATAAGAGCGACATATGAAATACCCTTAAGTGTCGATTTTGATGTCTCGGCTGAAATCTCCTGCAGGAACTCCAGGCGGTTAGCAATGCAGAAGAGAACGGCTTCTCCAGAAATTCGTCCACTAGAACTTTCCCTTTCCAGGAGGGTAGCAATAAAGAAGAGAGACGGTTTCTCCACAAGATACTCCAGATGAATAAAAACGAGCCTCTTGAAGGTTTAAGGATTCACATAAATCTATGGGAATGGATTTGTGAATCAAAAAGATATAAAACCTTAAAAAAGTGAAGTCTGTTTTCTAGGCAGTTTTTCGTAAAAATCATGTTGTGAAAAGACTTGGGAAAGCGTATAGAAGGTACACTAGTATTTATACGAAAATAGAGGCGGCAGCGGCGCTCAAATGAGATAGTCATCTCGCTCGAACGAAGGACACGTTTCGTTCGAACGACTTCGCGCGAGATGCTTATCTCGTTCGAACAACATTGGCAACTCGTTTGAACGAGCTCGTCGGCCGAGGCACTCCGCTTCTACACTTAAAAAAAAAATTCCCTTTTGATAAAATATAATTCAGACTTCAAAAATATATATTTTTTAAAAATTCCCAAATATTTATGCAAATATAAACAACTCCAATAAATTATTTCACCACTAATGCGTTGAGGAGTAGTGGGAACGGTTGAGCAGAACATTACATGAAGCATGATACATGTGTGAAGATGATGGATGCATGGATTCGGATCAAGGCTGTCGTGGATGATCGTATTGACGTGTCGAATGTAGTCGTATGAGACATACATACTATGATCTAGGACAAACAAAAAATTTCTAGATTCTACCATGAATATTTATAAAATTATTTCCTTACAGTAGTATAAAGCAAGACATAACCTATGCACTAGAAATAACAAGGAACAAGTCGTCGCGGGTGAGGGCAACAACATATAACGGACCGTCCACCTGAAAGAACTCCTCCTCCAACCTAACCAACTTGACCTCATCGTCCTTGTCACTAGACTCAATTCTATCAAGTCAGGATTGAAGTGATGTAGTATAGGACTGAAGTGATGTAATATGGCCCCCGATCCTCGCTGCCTTCGCCTGTTGTTGTTCAACCCTGGTCTGTGTAGATGTGTGAAGTCTCACCATCTTTCAAAAAGGAATGCTCAGGAAATGACGAACCCTAGCATCAAACCAATCTAGTTGAAAATAGTAGAACTGCTGCAGGTCATAGAGAGCCTCCAAGAACAACAAAGTGAAAGCACTGGCTAGCTCAGCAGAAAAAGTAGTCCTGAAATCGTGAATAGGACTAGTAAGGGACTTCAGGTTGCACGTCGTAAGATTATCATTATGAAGTACACTCTGAGAGGTGAATGTCTCAGGATGATGCTCCAAAATCAAATCTAAAATCTAGTGCTCGTGTATCCTAAAGCATCTTGGCCCGTCCTCATGCCACGATTTGCTCATAAAAACTATAGGAGCCTCTGCCTCGACGTCACTACCTGAACGATGAGACTCTACCTTGAAAATAAGAAAAGAGGACTCCTCGTTAGAATTAGTGTCACCAGCCGCAGGAGTGTCCTCAGAACTATGATCCCCCTCATTAGCTACCTCGTTGGAACCACTAGTAAGATCCTAAAAATAAGTGTTCATGATGAGTCAAAAGAGAAAGAAGATAATGAGAGATGTATTTAGACTTTGAAAAGGGCTACGATAAAATGCTTACCCCAAAGCTCAAAGGGGTGAGTGTGCTGTTTCCAATCGGAAGGAAGCCTGTCGAAGGGGAGATGCCATGATAAGTAAGAGAAATATTAATGAGAAAGATTAATATGACCCATGAGTTTGCAAGAGGAAATAACAACTTATGTATGACAGTTAAGTACCTGAGAAGAATACAGCATAACACTCTCTGCCCGCTCCACAGTCACTGGAGTAGCTACCTCACTCACCTGGAAATAATGAAACAAAGGTGTAGTTGAGAGCAGTTGCACTATAAAAGCAAGAAGAAAAGGGAGAAACAGAAAAATAGAGAAGGTATGCCAGTATAATACATCTCTCGCAGCCATCTCTCTATCATGCTCCACAGTCACCGGTGCAATGGTCTCACTCACCTGGAAATAATGAAACAAGGGTGAGAGTGAGAACACTTGCATAGTAAAAGAAAGAAAAAAATAGAGAAATAGAAAAATAGAGAAGGTATGCCAGTATAATACCTCTTTCGTAGCCATCTCTCTAGCATACTCCATAGTCACCGAAGCAATGGCCTCACTCACCTGGAAATAATGAAACAAGGGTGAAGGTGAAGAGCACTTGCGTAGTAAAAGCATGAAGAAAAAGGAGAAATATAAAGAGAGAAGTTATGACAGTATAATACCTCTCTCGCAGCTATCTCTCCAACGTGATCCACGATTACCGGATCAGCTGCCTCACTAGCCTAGAAACAATGAAACAAGGATGGAGCTAAGAATACTTGCACAGTAAAAGCAAGAAGAAAAAATAGAAGTAGAAAAATAGGGAAATATTTGATAGCATAATACCACTTCCATGTTCAATTTAATAATATAAACAAACCAAATATCTACCTAGGTATATTTATTTTTAGTACAAGTCGTAAGCCTCACAGTAATGGGAGAAGAACTTGCAACCGATCCCGCAGATGAGGGGACCTCAGCAATACCAACCTGATCATGAAATTTAAAAAATATAAGTTATAAGAGTGACTCAGAAAAATCTACTCTCATGAAAAGGTAAAAAATGATACATGAGCAGTTACCCCCAAAAGTCAAGGAGGGCACAGTGAACGGAGCTTGAGGGGCTGCCTCCGCAACACTTGAGGCTGGCGTGACAGATAAGGAAACTTCCACAAAGCTAGCCTTTGCATTAAAAAAAAAGAGGAAAGAATCAGCAATATGAAACCAAGAATATAGAAAGGCCCAAATACCCGTGACAGAAATAATGATTGGGAGAGGTACTATAACAGGACTCTCATTGGAAGCAATGGGGTAAGGTAGTGAAGCAGGGGCTTCAGAAGAAATAATAGCGAAAAGTACTGATGCAGTGATGCCAAAACCAACTGAGAAAATAGAGGAAAATGAATTTTTAGTATAAACAAAACCAAAGGCAGAAAAGAAAAGTAACGAGGTACATGAACCCCCTCTAAAGAAGAAGGGAAGAAGGTCACCAGTGGCGCAGCAGGGGATGGGATGAAGACCTGTTTATAATAATGGCATTAGAAGATGTCATCATCATTACAATCATGGGTGAGGAATCGACCAGTACTTGAATGAAGAAGGAAACCTATGAAATAGGCTCAGCAGTGGAAGCTATAGTAAATAGAGTCCTATGATTGATAGGCAAGATCATAGGTCTTCCATCCATGGAGACGTGGGTTGGAGAAAGAGGAATCCTCTTTGAGGGGGATAACTATGAAATAGTGGTCTCCAAAAATGGCAAAGTTCCCCCCACAGAAGAAAGACTAAAAGATAAAGGTCCCTAGGGAATGAAAGATGACAAAGGATATAAGAACCAAAGGCATAGTAATAGAAATAAGAAAGGGACAAGAAAAAAGACAAACCAATAAGAAGCAGGTAGTCAAGGGCTCAGCTACAGAAATTCCCGTTGCCTAAGTAGGAGAAGGCCAAGTAACAGGAATAGAGAGAAGAACCCTCTGCAATCATAAATAAACATAGAACACAAAGGAATATATTTTCAGAAAAAAAGAGAACAATGAGACCAACCACTTACATAAACTTAGAGAGGTACCTGAGCAGAATTCGAGGTCACTAAAGGGACCTTAGTGCTAGTAGGATGTACAGATGAGAGCCGTAGAGAAATAGAAATATATAGCACTTAAATTACAACATAATGTCTTATTAGTGACAAAAAAAATTAGGAAAAAATTATTTTTGTCACAAAAAGTAACCTTTCAGTGAGGAAAATTAATTTCTTAATGAATTGAGTGTGATGATGTTCAATTGGTGACGAATTAGTGATATTTGTCACCAATTAATCATTAAAATTTTGGCGCGCTTCTTCCCCGCATCCTAAAATGCTCCATTCATCTATTTGTGACAAATTTATTCAACATTCACTGAGAAATAATTTTATCACAAAAAAAAAAATTGGAGACAAAACATTTCCTCACTTATTACTACAAAAAGAATAACAAAATATCTCTTATTTCTAAGACCCCAAATCGTTCCCCAAAAATACTCATGCCCCCTGTCTCCACCATTTCGCCCTCTTGCTTCCAAAATACTAAATCATTCCCAAACCCTCACCGACGTCTGGTATTTGCCTGCCTTTTTTAAGGTGATTGGATCGAGAACGGGCTTTGAGTAGAGAAGGAAAAGTAATGCCGTCATTGTCGCCGACATCCGATATTTTTTTTAAACTTTCCTGATTTGTTCTAATTTTAGTTTAGTTCTGATTTGTTGGTTTCTTTCATCTTCTTGTGGCAATGCCTGATTGTGTGTGTAGATATATGTATACGTAATGTATGTTCTGGTACTCGAATATGGTACTTAGTGGATATTAGTTATTGTGCACCGATGTTTCTTCATCTTCATATTTTTTATGTTTGGGAGCTTAATTTTCATTCTTTTAAATAGGATGAAAATTTGAAAAAAACTTTGTTCTAAATCTATTTGCAATGTCTTAATTGTGTAGTTTCGAAACAATCCTACACTTAACAATCTTATTTTACTATAATTTGTGGGGTCTAGTTCAAATGGTTTTATCCTATAAGCAGTAATCGAGTTGTTGGTTCCATTTTATTTATTTATTTAGGAAGAGTTATTTTGTTAATAGCCTGAGGATGGAGATGACATACAATGAGTTAAATTATCTTAGGACTCATTTTACAACGTGTTAGACCTTCTACTTGACGATTTAGGATGCATTTTTTGACGAAATCTAGCCAACAGGCCAAAATAGGTAAATCTTATTTTCTAACTAAAGTTTGACTTATTTTTCTTAAAAATTGGATTTTGGAGGGACGAGCATCATTACATTTCGGGTGGCATAGTGTCTAGTCATTGTCTCCATAGTCGAAGTTGCATGTATTCAAATTATTCAATTATAAACAAGAATAATTGTCAAAACATATCAATGATTAATGGTAAGTAGGGGTTGGGTAAGCCATATCTTCATGGTGTGAACATTTCAGAACATGAGTATGATTGGTGTCAAGCTATATCATCTTCTCTACCTAATTTTCAAGTGTTGAACTTGTCTGATTGTTTGCTCTCAGGTCCTGCATCTAATTGTGGGCGAAGTCTATGATTCTTTTCTAAATGTGGGCAAATTCTATGTTTCTTTTCTAAAAAAAAGACCTTCTTATCAATTTTTAAGCGAATTTCTAATGCGTTTATTTTTTTGACAAGATTTGTTTGTCTCATGTTTTAAGCCTACTATATTTGGTAATGGGAAAATTGAGCGGGGATAAAAAAAATGGTAAAAAAAGAAAAAAGAAAATTAAAAGAAAACAAAAGCTATAAAGGACTAAATGAAAATATTAATTAAAAAACTATAAAAAGAGTATATGCACTAAAATATTAATATAAGAATGAAATTTACAATGGGCTACACACACACAAATTTTTGTAAGCTTCAAAACCTATGGGTTATTCGTTTAGGTGACAACACATTTTTATAACTTAAGGTTTACGATATTGTACCTAATTGTTTCTCTTTATATCTCCAAGAATCATCTTCCTCAAAGGTTATTGTATAATATGGTTGCTAAAAGGTAAGGTTAATGTCATGTTAATTTGTTGTATTTATGTATAACTTAATTGTTAAATAATTTCATAGGATTCTAAAATGGAGATGGATCGGAGTTGGATCCAAGAAACGAATAGATTCTTCGAGAAATATGTGACTGGGGTTAGATCTTTCATTCAGTATGTTAAGAAACAAATGGTCCCAAGAAGTGATATTAGATGTCCATGCATCGATTGTTTGAATATCGATATTAGATCTATTGACGAAGTTGAGCACCATTTATTTTTTAAAGGTTTTTCTACGAGCTATACGCAATGGATTCATCATGGATAAGGTTCTCATTTGGAGGGATTTCGTGCCTCTGATGATGATGATTTTTATGAGGATGAAATGTTATGTCATGAAGAAGAATGTGATGGAATACATTATATGTTGGACGAAAGTCAAAGGGTCACCTTCTATGAATCCATTCATGTGGAATCCAATGATATTTACCCTAAAGAAAATATTACAGGGGGAACAAAAACATTTGACAAGTTATTGCAAGAGGCTGAACATGAATTGTATCCCAATTGTATGAAGTTTTCGACCTTGTCATTTCTTGTGAAGTTACTTCACTGTAAAATTATGAACCGATGGAGCAACGAATCCTTCAACATGGTGCTTGATTTGTTCAAAAGAGCTTTGCCTGGGGGTGAGACGCTCCCTAAGTCTTACTACGAAGTAAAAAACATGTTGGGTTATTTGGTCTTGGGATATGTATCGATTCATGCTTATAAAAAAAGATTGAGTTATTTTGGAAGGATTTCAAAGATAGAGAAGAATGTCCAATATGTGGGGAGTCTAGATGGAAAATTAATGGTAAAAAAGGTAAAAAAAAATCCCTCACAAGGTATTGTGTTATTTTTCATTAACACCAAGACTCTGAAGATTATTTATGTCAAAGAAAACGGTTGATGATATGAGGTGACACAGAAAGAAGCATGAAGATAATGATAATAAGTTGAGACGTCCAGATAATTCTAAAGCTTGGAAGGAATTTGACAAGGAGCATGCATGGTTGTCATAAGATTCTCGAAATGTAAGACTTGGACTGGAAAGTGACGGGTTTAATCCCTTTGGTAACATGCACAACTCATATAGCATGTGGCAGGTTATACTTATGCCTTACAACTTACCTCCTTGGTTATGTATGAAGGAACCATTTTTATGATGACACTGCTTATTCCAGGACCTACTGCACATGGTAAAGATACAAATGTGTATCTAAAGCCTCCAAGTAATGAACTGAAAGAGTTGTGGGAAGTGGGTGTAGGGACACATGACACATCTACAGGAAATAGCTTTTGAATGCATGCAACAGTTTTATGGACTATAAATGATTTTCTCGCATATGCTAATTTGTCTGGGTGGAGCACAAAAGGATACATGGCATGTCCAACTTATATTGAACAAACTTCTTCGCATAAGTTACAAAATAAGATCTATTATATGGGTCATCGACAATATTTACCAACCGATCACAAATGGCAGAGGTGTAAAAAGTTTGATGGGTTGCCTGAGCAGCTATTAAAACTTGTGGAATTAAATTGGTATGATGTGCTGAGACAATTGGATCGTGTCAAAGATTTTAAACTAGGGAAGCATGAAGGTAATTGCAAGAGAAAGCGTACGCCAGAAGAGTTGAATTGGACTAAGAAGAGCATATTTTTTGAATTACCATATTGGCGAACACTAAAGTTGCATCACAACTTAGATGTCATGCACATTGAGAAGAATATATGCAAAAGTGTGTTGGGAACATTACTAGATATTTAAGGGAAGACAAAGGACACTTATAAAGCAAGATAAGATTTTGAGGCTATGAAAATACGAAAGGATCTACAATTAAAACCGCATAGTGATGTGTATAAGATCCCACAAGCATGTTACACATTGCCTAAGTCAGAAAAAATAGGATTTTGTGAGTTTATAAAATCAGTGAAGTTACCTGATGGATATGCTTCTAATATCTCCCGCTGTGTTAACCCAAGTGATGGAAAAGTGTCGGGGTTAAAAAGTCAAGATTGTCATATTATTTTACAACGATTGCTTCCTGTTAGTGTTCGTGGGTATTTATCAAAGGATGTATATACTACATTGGTTGATCTAGGTAATTTTTTCAAAGACTTATGTTCTAAAACTTTAAAAGTCAACGAACTAGAGAGATTAGAAATCGACATTGTCTTGATTTTGTGTAAGCTTGAAATGATTTACCCACCTGTAGACTTGGATATAATGATCCATTTAGCGGTTCATTTATCGCAAGAGCCAATGCTTGGAGGACCGGTGCATTATAGGTGGATGTATCCAGTTGAAAGGTGATAGTTTGTTCTTTTTTTATCATTTTTCCTTTCGCCTTTTGTTGGTTACATATTTCTTTAACATATAATTCGCCCTTTGTGTCTACTTTGAATGAATATTTGGGCACTCTTAAGGGTTACGTACGTAACTAAGCCCGCCCTGAAGGCTCAATAGCAGAGGCATACATTGTCAATGAGTGTTTGTAATTTTGTTCCATGTACCTTGAAGGGATCGAAACTAAGTTCAATCGTGCGGAACAAAATTGTGACGGTGAGACAGAGGAAGATGGATTTGATGTGTTCTCAAAAAAAGGTACGACCTGTTGGAGCATTTACGTATTACTTCCTCTTCGACAAAGAGCGAGAAATGACTTACTAGTATGTTTTAACTAACTGTGAGAAGGTGGAACCATACCTGATGCAAGTCATCATTTGTTCTTTGTATTTTATTTATGATTATATATAGTTTCTTAATTATTTGGGTGTGAAAATTATATTTCATATTTTTATATAGTGAATTTAGGGAGGAGCTTATGAAAGAAAGCCTTTTGAACTTAGAACAACAACAAAGAAAACAATTACCTCAATGGTTTGAAGAACATGTAAGACATTACAAAGAATTTAATATGATATTAAGTAATAAAATTACCCTAATAATGTAATTCGCTCGTATTTCTTGACAGATGAAAAAGTTATACCATTAAAACTCTCTTGAAGATACATAACACCTTTATGCATTAGCATGCGGTCCTGATGATCGAGCAAGGAAGTATACAAGTTGCATTGTTAATTGAGTTAGGTTTCACATTAAGGATCGTGAGAGTCATCGTAAAACTCAAAATAGCGGATTGGTTGTCAAGGGGAATCATGATGATATTGAAATCGACTTTTATGGAGGGTTGACTAATATTATTGAGTTGGAATATATCAAAGGTAAAAAGGTTATTCTGTTTGAGTGTGATTGGTTCGAGGCAGACAAAAGAAAGAAAGCAGGAATACAAATTGATGACCACTTCACAAGCGTTAATGTGAATGGTAGGTGGTATAAAAATGATCCCTATGTGTTAGTGGTGCAACCAGAGTAAGTTTTCTATCTTAACGACACAAAGTTCGGTAATAACTGGAGAGTCGTGCAAGAGTTTCAGCATCGACATGTGTATGAGCCTGACGTGGAAAAGTTGGTATATATACAAATGATGCTCCCAATGACATCATCTACTAGGAGACCGAGCCATTTCGCGTTGTTCAAGTTATTGAAGTTGATATCAGGTCATTGCATCGGAATGATGTTGATGCGGATAATGTTGACATTAATGTTGTTAATGTAAATGATGTAACTTATGATGAAATCAATTTCATTCATGATGATAGCGACGAGGAAGACACAATATTAGTTGAATATTGTGATGATGACGATCTCGTGGATGATGATGATTATAGTGACATAGATTAAATTTTTGTACTTTTGTTCCTAGACTTTCATGCTATTGAATTTAGTAATGTGGTGAAATGGAGTTGAATTTGTCTGCTTTTGTTCCCAGATTTTCATGTTATTGAATTTAGTGATGTGGTGAAATGGTGTTGAATTTTTGTGCTTTTGTTCCTAGACTTTCATGTTATTTAAGTTATGTTTTGATATTGAGTAATTTTATACCCTTTGTAAGTTAAATGCAGTTATTTATATTTATTTATGTGTAATTCTGTATTAGTATTGTACCAAGATTATGACATATTGTTATGTATCTTAACATTAAATATATACTGGTTGGCAGTATGGCTCCTGGACGTAAGCGAATGAGAGTTGATGGTAGACTAATTCAACAAGCGAGTGACAACACACCACCACCAGTAACTTTCGATCAAACTTCACCGATCGCTTCAAATCCCTCTCCATCAATGGCTTCAAACCAGATAATAGCTTTACCTTCAAACCCATTGCCAATAGATACCCCTGCTAATAGTACTGGTATGTGATGCCTTCAATTAAGATTTACCTGCATATTGAATGAAAAACAAATCATCCATATTATTTTTTTCAGTTATTTTCGACCAAACTAATCTGTGAAATGATCTGTTCAATAAGTGTTCTTCATCCAATATGAATGAAGAACAAATCATTCATATTGAATGAATCAACAGAATGAATTAACTGTTAGAGGTCAACTGTTATGATCTTTTGGTTCATATTGAATGAATCAAATATTAATCAACTATTAGCAAACTGTTAGAGGTCAGTGTATAGATAAATGAATTGTTAGAGCGATACCTGCAAATCTGATAACATTTCAATAAATGAATTGACTGCTTCAGTGATGGAGGCTCGATGAGGTTTGATTTAGATTTTGGTTGTAATTTTTGGTCTGGGGTTCATAAAGAGAATAAGAGAAATTTAAAGAGATGAAGAAGACTTGTACTTTGTCTTTCGTATTGTACAATGCAAGACTCATTGATGTTTTATAGCTGCTAATAAACCTACACTAACTCTTAATTTTGGAACTAATCCAAAAAAAAATAGTTGAGTCTTAATTTGAAACGGACCAATTAAACATGTCAATATGATATTATCACCATGTAAAACAAGATGATATTATAAATAAGTAAAAACTATGTAATACCCCGTGATTTTTAATGACTTTTAAAATGGGTTATATTTTAAATTAATGGATTAATTGGATTCTATTATAAATTAATTCATTTGGGTTTTATCTGAATTGTGGATATTAAAATGAATGATTCAGGATATTACTTAAAGATATTTAGGTAATATAGAATATGATGTTATTGATATTGCGGTGAGTTATTAATTCAGTAATTTGAATTTTTAGTCGAACGCGGTACGGGACGTGTCGGGACTAATTTATTAAATTAATAAGGAAACTTATTTTTACATCAACCTTATAGTCGTTTCGACTGCGTTGTTACGTCCGGAATGGTTGAAATAGTCAGAAAAGTCTATTTGGATGTTGGTTTTGAGTCTTAGGTCATTTGGAAATGAAAAGACAACCCAAAAGGGCATTTTAGTTATTTTTACAAGGGGGATGAATAGTGATTTCGGATTTTGTCTTATTATAAATATTTGGTGATTAGTTGAACGTGGGTTCATTCATCTCTTCTACACAAAATTGAAAGGTCATCTTCTTAGAGAGAGTGAAAGGTTGCTTGGAGAAAGAAAAGCTTGCTTGTAAAGGAGGAGAACCAAAGACCAAAGGTCACCACCACCAACCACCACCGGAAGTGAGCGAAAAGGAGGAGAGCCACCTGTTTTATACAACCCCAAAGGATCAGATCTTCATTAGAGGAAAGTGTTTGATAATTGCAATCTTATTTTATATATTGTCCATGTTAGGATAGTTATAAAAAGATGAAATTTTTACATGTTTGGAAGATAATGAAGAGTTGTTAATGGATTTCTGAAAAATGGAAGTTTATAGGAATCAAACTCATAATGTAGGTAGATAGTAATCCATGTAATAATCAGAAATCTGTTGAAGAAATGCTGAGAATCAATGGTGTGTTCTTGAAGATATCATGTATATAATTTTCTGGAAAAAGAGGTTAAACATATGCTTTTAATTCAAACTCTTGATGATTCTAGGATGTTTAGAGCATTAGAAATCATTCACATATGTTTCTATATCATATATTAAGATTTATAAGGAATTTGGGTAGTTAATATGAAGTTTTGGATGATCAAAAGTAATGAAACCCGTAGTATAAGAAATGCAGAAAACCGGGCTAGTATCTGGGCGATCGATCAATCGACCCCCTGCCTTCAATCGATCAACCTCCCCAGAATCCTTGAAGTTGTTTCTTTTTAATGCTTGTTCATATCCCAAACCTTTTCTAAATCTTTGGTGATTATTAATTAGATATAATGGGACTTAGAGAAGACCGGTGAGCCCTAGATAAGAATCGAATTAATGTGATTGGGATTAAATTGGGAAGAAATTTCAGTTGCTAGATTCATGTGTTGGATTCTAATTGGTATGCATGAGGATTAAGGATAGGTCCATTAGGGGAGATTTAATATAACACTTGGGTATCCTTAGGGTTAAAATTTGAGCATCAAGGACTGAGTTTAATCTCATTATTGATTGAGCAAGGACTGAGTGTAGTACAAGCGCTTAGTAGTATCACTACTGGATAGAGATGGGAGTTCAGACCACATTTGGTTGAAAGAGGGTATGAGGTTATCTCGGTTATGTATTTGAAGTTGACGGACCTCCACAACCGATAAAGTTAAGTATTAGTGTATTAGAGGGGTTCCTTGTTTGGATTTCGCTTTGCGAGACGCTCCGCGCATGAACCTTAATGACATCGGGAGTGAAGAGATGTTATAGGATGCGAGGATGTTGATTTTGTTGATAAGTCATATAGTGTGAATGAAACACTATAGATTATGAGCAATGTGGTGATGGTATTCAATCCTAGTTGATAGAAGTTGTGTTTATAAGAGATTAGAAACAATCGGTTTTAACCCTATTTAAGTGGAGTTTAATTCATGGTAATTTGGGAGATAAGATGATATGGACCAGTTGGATATTAGTGATTTCTTACTGAACAAAATTTTGAGGAAAAACCTATTTGAACCTTGAGTAATGAGTGAGACTCTGGAAGAATTAAATTAAGAAGTGAAGTTATAATATTTTAATACGTAGGATTTTAGAGATATAATGCTACGTATGAGATTTATCGTAGGGTAATGTGAGTACCTTGTTGATATTATATAGGTAGATGATAATTCATATTTGATTGATGATTTATGTGTATGATATACCTAGCTTACTTGCTATCGATGGGGAGGTTTGCGCGTGAGGGCAGTCATATCCTGATGAATCCATGGGATTTTTATTTTTCGCTCAAGAATATAGGTCTATGAAAGACTTATCGGGGAGTTAATAAGTCCACTGACTATGGGAATGTAGGTATGTGTGTGTCCCGTGGGTATGAGAACTATGTTCGCCTCCAATTTATGTGTTGTTGTTTGTGGTTTGAGGAATCCTTACCGAACCTTTAGTCCCCTATTCGGCGACCAACGATATTGGGACATGATAGCAGAGTAATGCATTACACCGCAGCTGTGACTTGGGGTGCCTTATTTTATATATATATAATGAATTGTATAAATGTATAAATAGTGGTTAAATTATCTACTATGTGATAATTGTAGATAACGGTGAATTGAGAAAAGAATTGAAATAAGTTAATGAATATTTATTGAAGAGCTTAATTCATATTAATGAGAAACGATTCATATTAATGAGAAACGTATATGAATGATTATACCACGTATGGTATGGGACATATGGGGTTATGATATGGGACGAAAATCATATTATGGAAATTAGTGAGGAGGAACCATTAACTAGGAAGTTAATAGGAAACGTTAAGTGTGCACTCTAGATGAGAGGTGAGAATATCAAGTGAGAGTTGGATACTAACATGTACATAATAAATGCTTTATTTCACTTGTTAAATACTTGCTGTTTTTAAAATCATTTTCACATCGGGCTTTGACCCATTTCCTTGCATATTCTCTTTTATATTGTACCTTCTATATCAGGTGTCCAGCAGCAGGGATGCCAACCTTATGGAATTATGACGAGCTATGGAGCTATGGAGTTTTGCTTAGACGCCTATCTTCATTTGGTTCACAGTATTCTTTTGGTTAGGTCATGTCGACCAAAGGAGTTCAGTTATCTCTTTTCTATCTGAGTCAAATACTCTTGTATTCGTGTCATTTTAACACTTTTATTATTGTTAGGATTATTTTATTGGATTATTATATTGGAATGTTTATTCCATTTACATTTAAATTCTTTTGTGTTATCAGTTCAGTTATTATTGTGATAGAATAATATGTGTAGTGTTATTCATAAATTAAAAATGGATTTTTGTTGAAATAAAATTTGGAAGGTTTTTAACACCAGCTTAATTGGGTATTGGGTGAGTTGTAAATGTTTTCGACAGTGATACTAAGAATGAGTCAACTGTATATTCTGTTTTAATTTGGTATGGGACTAGCCACCCGGTATTTAATTAGGCGGGGTGTTACAAACTAGTGGTCCCATCTTCCTGGTTATTTGAATGGAGTTAAGATAGCACAGTATCCAACCTGAGGCTCCCATGTTCTCTCACCGACCCTCTTCCGCTGCACACATTCCTTAATCTCCTAATGTCTTAATTGGATTTCACATTCTCCCTGTACCTATATGTATAAAAAATTATATTATGGATAATAAATTAGGCACTACTTTATAAAATATATGAGTTACCCTCTCATCAAAGGGCAATGTTAACCTTACTAAAGAATAAAAATAAAATATTTTGTCTTATGCATCATATGGGGGATAATAATATTATAGGTTTCTTTATGACCTTAGATAGACCAAAACTGTGGAGATCTAATTCATCAAAAAATAATTGGGAGTGTATAAATATATAACTAGGATAAATTTATTTAGACCTGTGAAGGTAAATGTGTCCTCAGTTATATACATTGCACCATATGCTTACTCGCTTTTATATGTATACATTCTATTTCATTAATTTGTTGATTTGGTTGAAATGGACTTGGGAATGCTGAATAAATGATGAAGAGATGGGATTCTAATTGTTATATACGGTTTAGTAGTTGGACCACTTTGAAGACTGCTAAGTTGTCGTGAGTCCTATCCCTTGAGGCAGATGACATATTTTTATATTGAAAGTAGGTTTGTGTGATTTTCTTCAGGTACCTTTCTCCTTGCCAAAAGTCACATTCAAGGAGAATTTTAACACTATTTTTTGCATTGGAAAATCCGTAAAATGGAAGCTATTATATATGTTTTTCTCAATACTTTTTCTTTATCAATTGATATCAAGAGTAGATAAATAGTATATATACCATCATAATGACCACCACTTTGGCCTTTTATGACCTGCCACTTTTGATCAAATATGAAATTTTATGCATATATTGATTGTATTTTGTGCTTCAGGCATATGTAAATAGTATATACATTGATTTTGGTTCTCAGGTATATGCAAATCAAACATCCTTCTCTAATTAATTTTGTTTAGAAATGGAAGGGTGAGACGTGTAAAGTACACGCTGGATAAGAAAAAGGGAGATGCAGATTAGATGGATAAAAATAATGGAAAAGGATGAATACAATATGTCTGCCATGAAATTTAACGAGACTTGATATATAAGATGTGTGAATTTTTTAACATTGAAAACGAAGATATATATCATATATGGACGTGTCAATGAGTCCTAGGGAGGCCTTTCTTTACTGAGTTCTTTAGTACTCGTAGGATTGTCAGTATTTTATCATCTCTTATAATAATGTTGTGTTGAGATGTATTGTATATAGAAGAATGAGAACTAGACACACATTAAAGTTTCATTCCTATCAATGACGCAACTGAATTTGTTTTTTTGAACATGAATTGGTTTTTTATTGAACTGCCTAATAGCATAATATGTGTTTTGTTTAATTCGAGTGTACATTGTTTCAGATACTTTTATTGAAATCGTGTTTTATTGCTCATGAATTCGTTTTCTTGTTTATTTCGGCTCTACGTTGTTTAAATCTTTAATGGAACTCCTATTTTGTTGGTCATGAATTCGTTTTCTTGTTTAATTCGGCTTTACATTTTTTACAGGACTTCCATGGAAAACCTTTCTTGTTGATCATGAATTTATTTTCCTGTTAATTTCAGTTGTACATTGCTTTAAGAAATTTTATGGAACTCTTGTTATGTTGTTCATGACTTTGTTTTCTTCTTTATTTCGGCTTTACATTAGCTAAAATAATATTATAGAATCCTCTTTTTCTGTTGATCATGAATTTCTATTCTTCTTTACTTCAGCTTTACATTGTTTAAAGCACTTTTATTGAACTCCTATTTTGTTCATCACAACTTCGTTTTCTTCTCTTCTCCGACTTTACATTGTTTAAAACAACTTTATGGAACTCCTATTTTGTTGATCATAAATTCGTTTTCTTCCATATTACTTTATTTGCATATACCTCAAGAGGTTTTTTCTTTTCTTCCCCTATCATCCTATTACTTTATTTCTATTATACACATTGCATAAACATTTATGGGTTGTTAATGAAATTTAACATAATCGACAACGTTTATGTATTTAATGATATTACTCATCCCATTGTTATTAAACCAATGTAGATTGGTCTACAACAAAGTCATAGACTTGGATATAGACAGGCTGGTCCTGAGATTGAAAACATCTAGCACAATTATGTTGGCATTTTCCATCTTTAATTAGGTAAACTAGAAGGGAAGGAAAAGTATCCACGAGGGTTGGAAATTTTAAATTTTGTTTATGAATTTTTTCATCCCATGGTATTAAAAAATTGCATTCATTTTCCATCCTTCACAAATATTAATTAGAGATTTATTTTTAGCCTTATATTTGTTTTTGGCCATATGCTGAAATTTTTAGTTATTACTGTTAGTATGATGAAATTTTTAGGAGTATGTTAGTATATGCTAAAATTGTTGTTGTTGTTAGTATGCTGAAATATGTTGTATTCGATGAACTAATATATTGTTTAATTGCAGCTTCCACCACGACAAAAAGGATACATGGTCCAACTAAAGGAAAGGACCTTGAGAAGTTGACTAGGTCGGATGGAAAGAAGTTGACTATTGAAATTTCAAAGGACAAGGGAAGGCAAACAAATGTGGTGCAATCTTCTAAACTATCAAGTGAGTTGATAATTATTACACGAAATCTCATCCCGGTTCCTGCGAAATGGAAGGACATGTCTGAAAATGACAAAGAAGAAGCCTTCAAACGACTCGATGTAAGTGAAAATTACTATATTATTAAATATGCTTGAGTAATTGATTTATTTTATATACTAATTTTTGTAAATTATGAATTTTCAGTCCAAAATTGACATTAAAATAAAGGACGAGTATGTTAGAAATAGTGTCGAAAAATTGCTGATGAGTCTACGCATGGGTTCAAGATATAGACATCGACTAAGGTTCAAAAAGCACAAATTAATTGACGAGGCACGACGTGATAAGCCAAAAAACATGACCCAAGAAAATTGGAATGCTCTTTGTGATTTATTCTCTAACTCTGAGCATCAAGTATAATAAATTTATAAAATATAACATTTTCATTCTTTTAATTGACTCATAACATACTCATTATCCATCAACTATTATTGAAGCATCAATGTGACGTCAATAAGAATAATCGAGCGATGCAAACTATCAAACACAATCAAGGGTCGATGGCATTTGTAGCATCTCGTTATCACTTGGTATATATTTTTATATATTTGTTATTTTCTAAAGTTCATGTTATCTTTCACAAATATTGATGATAATAATTGTCTTTCATGATTGTGAAGCATGATGTGATGAATGAGGAGCTAGATCGAATTGAGTTCTACAAGAAAACCCACTGCACTAATGAAAAATGTTCTTCTCCCGAAGTTGAGGAACTATATGTAAGAATATAACATATATTAGATACCATAACTTCGATTTTATGAAATGATATATACTAATTTGTTTTACAGATTAAGATGAAACAGTTGCAAGCTGAGCCTACTCCCGAGGGTAGTGAACCTTTGACTCCCGAAGAGATATCTGATCGATTACTTGGTACTAAATCAGGATATATCATAGTTCTAGGGCATGGACCGAAACCTACCAAATCAAAAACATCACGATGACATGTAGAGTTAGAGGAGGCCCTTAGGGAAGCTCAGAAATCAAATCGTAATTTAAAGGAACAACTACAGGCTCGTGATGAGTGTTTGGAACATTTAGAAGCTCATTAATTTGGATTCGACAACTTAGGTGATGCATTAAAAGCATTAGGTTCCCTTCCTCTCACATTTACTATATGGTAAGTTCTAATAATTTCAATGTTGAATTTATCGAAATTACATTTTTGAATTTACATCCTTTGAGTTATTTAATCTCTCTATTGGTGATGCTATTACCTTAATTGATGAATCAGGGGAAGAGGTATGTGACACCCCGAATAATTAAATACCATCTAGCTACTCCTTTATTCAAATTAATACAAAATGTCAAGTTGGTTCAGTTCATAGCATCATTGTCGAAAATATTTTTTTATAAAACAATTACTAGCCACCTAATATTTAAAATGTGTGTTGCCAAATTTTATTAAATTAAATTAACATGCAACCAATTAAATTATAAGGTAACTATACCACATCCACATCACAATCAAAATAGAATAATAATGGAATAATAAAATGAGTCTGGAGTAACACTCCCCCGAATAATCCAAATACTGAATAAATCCCAATACAAAGTCTGAATAAATAAATAAATCCAAAACTGAAATGAAACTGAAAGTCTGAGAAAGCTGTCCCTAAAAGTAAAGGGGCGACATGCCCTAACTGATGAATGACTCAGAATAGAATCAAATGCTGAATGTGGAGGCGTCTAATATCGAGATCCTGTAACTTCAACAATAGCTACAGCACGTTAATGCAATGGACATCCTATGCTTGGCATTCCTGTGGCTGGGAACCTAAAAAGGTTTTACAAGAAAAATAGATTTGAAAGCAAACGGGTCAGAGCCAGAGGTGAAAATAGTTTAAAAATATAGCAATTGTTTAATTACAATAAACAGTGAATATTATATACATGTTAGTCACGTGCTTTCCCATGACTTCCTCACCCCTCAACTAATATGCACGCCTAATGTATATCCTTAACCCATCCTAGTTATGTCGTTACTAACTAGTCTGTACCACTTCTTATTTTCACATTAATATAGGGGTCTATTCGTATCATTCTAATATATTTTGCATGTACCTCACCCTTACATTAATAAGAATTATTACATCAATTACAATATGAATTATCACATTTTTAATCCCATTCAAATATCTCAAATATTTGTATTCACAATTTAACAATTAGCCAATTATAAGTACAAGTATATCACTCTCAGCATAAATATACAAATAAGGCACCCCTAGGCTAAGTTGTTGTGCACGCATACTCTGCTATCGAATTTCGATACATCATGTGCATAAGGACTACGTATTCCGAATATCTCATGAACCGTTGCAATAAACCTAATCACACATATTGGACGCGAACATAGTTCACATACCCATGGGTCATGCCCTTACCTAAGCTCCCGTGGTCAGCTGACTTATTAACTCACAAATAATCCATTCACAACCCTATGTCCTTAAGGTACCAATCTAAATCCCCCCCCCCCCCCCCCCCGTAGGTACACAAAGATTAGATGGCCATGTTCCGAAAGCTGACCTCCCGTGATAGCAAGTATGGTAGGTATGCCATACACATAATAATCCATATACTAAGCATTCAAACAACTTAGATAACTTTTTATATTATTAAAGGTATGTTCTCAACCCTAAACCATTAGTCCAATTCATACACTATGATTATTCTGGATGATATGTAATATATTTCGCCGATACGTTTCACGTCGTATAGTTTGGAGTACTTAAAACCTAACCGAAGAGGTTACTAAGTCTCCTACTTTTCCCACATATTAATTCAGTACTCTTAAGTCCTTATTTATGTCCCCAAATACTAACTTATCACTCCTAAGAATTTAAATCATGTTCTCGCATTATAAAATAGTAAATTACTCGTTGAACCCTCGTAAATTCAACACTACCTTCCAACCAAATTCTAATATGTTCCGGGATTCAAATATATCCCTACTGGTCTCCCTCATGTCCTAATGTATTCACATAATACCCAAATACAACGTTTGATGGCCGAAATCATCGTTTGACCTATGAATGTCGATCAATCGATCAAGCAGGTGTAGGCTACGGGTTTCTTCATTTTTCAGTCCAGATTTTGTCCCAAATCTTCATTACATGATGTGAAATCCTAATTTGAGTATATAAGGTCATTATACAACCTAACTACATGATTCTTAACGTTTCAAAACTTTTAAATCATCAATAGTTAGACTTTTCTTGGATCAAATCATCATAGTAACATAAAAACCCTATTTTTCTAATTTCTTCGAGAACGATCATATTTCTATTCCTAAATTCGTTTTTAATTCATCTAGGGTTATGATTTTGTTACTGAATTACTTCCAGAATTAAACTACATGAAAATCATGTCCAATATTTAGGTTTCTTCTCCAAATTTCATGAGTTTCAATCATTGTTCATGGCTATCATCAAATCCTACACTATCATGGATAAATTATTCGATGAAACTTCATGAAATCAAATCACTTGCCTTGTAATTGATGTTCTGATCCGTTGGCGATGTTTAGTGTTGGTTCTCTCCCTCTCTACGGTCATAATTTCGGCAAAAACTGGTTGTGTGTGATGGTTATGGCTTTGTAACCCTCGTGTAACTTCTCCTCTTTCTCACGTTGCCCACTCCTTGCTTTTTGATAGATAATGTCCCTTATATTGGATGATAAATAAGGTCTAAAATTCGTGGGATCAAAATCCCTTAAAATTAAAATGACCAAAATACACTCCCGGGTTGCCGGTTTGGCGTAAAAATGCCCCGAGACCCAAACTAAACCCCCGGCTAGTGTTTTCTGACTATTTCGACCCTTATGGACACGCTGGCGTACTCAAAATGACCATACGGGTGATAAAATTACAATTTATTTTTAAATCCAATTAAATTGATCCCTGACGCTACTAACACGCACCTCCCAACTTAATTTCCCGAATTGTTGTATTTATGACTCGCGACAATTTTAATAAATTCAATAATCATATATTACCATATTTACCCAGTAATATTCAACATTATCATCATAATCAAATATCAACTCACGTCTCGCTAGTATTTAAATACGGATTAATTTCCAATCGATTCCCATTTAATTATTTCCATTAAATAAAATCAATAAATTTACGGGGTATTACAAACTTCCCCCTAATAACAGAATTTCATCCCGAAATTTGGAAATAAAATATACCTAAAAAAAATTACTCTGGATAACGCTCGCGCTCTCAGGTAGACTCCTCGGCATTATGATGCCGCCACTGAACACGTACTAACGGTACTATATTTGACCTCAATTTCCTCTCCTATGGTCTAGAATAGAAACCGACCCATCTTCATAAGAACTATCTGGCTATAGATCAATATCCTTTAAAGTAATGTGAGTATGGGCCAAATTGTCTCGAAGATATCTCCTTAGTGAGGAAATGTGGAACACGTCATGGTCCCTATGTAAGTGTTTTGGTAACCCAAGTATACGCGACTGGCCCAATTCGCTCGATGATAGGGAATGGACCCACAAATCTAGGTTGTAACTTCCCATTCTTCCCGAAATAAATAATCCCCTTCATAGGAGACACGCTGAGAAGCATTTGGTCCCCCACACTGAACTCTTGAAAAGGCCTCTTGGCATCGGCATAACTCTTTTGTCGGTCCAGAGCTACCCGAATACAGCTCCGTATCATCTCTACCTCGTCAAAGTATCCTGAATCACCTCTGGCCCAAGGATTTTATTATCCCCAACTTCTAGCCAACATTATGGATAACGACAAGGTCTACCGTACAACTCTTTGAATGAAGCCATACGCAAAGTCTAGGATGCACATATGCAACATGTCTTCCAACATTTGATTCATCCACTCAGTCTGCCCATCTGTTTGCGGGTGATAGGCTGTACTCAATCATAACTCTGTTACCATGGATTCCTGTAAACTCTCGCAAAACTGTGACACAAATATCTTATCTCTATCGGACACGATATTGAGAGGCACCCCGTGGAGTCTTACTGTCCCGTAGTGTATCTTCTCCGTGCTGGAAGAAAGTGATCAACCTTTGTCAACCGATCCACGATCACCCATATGGAGCCGTGAGCTCTCGGTGATGTAGGTAATCCCTTTACTAAGTCCATGGAAATGCTCTCCCATTTCCACATAGGAATCTCTAATGGATGTAAAAGTCATACCGGCCTCTGATGGTCCACCTTTACTAGCTAACAAGTGACACATTTCGAAATGAATTCGGCAATATCTCTCTTCATCCCACTCCACTAGTACTGTCACCTCATATCCTGGTATATCTTATCTCCACTAGGATGTACCGCGAATTGTGAACCGTG
Organism: Sambucus nigra; assembly: GCA_949130495.1. Taxonomy (NCBI): domain Eukaryota; kingdom Viridiplantae; phylum Streptophyta; class Magnoliopsida; order Dipsacales; family Adoxaceae; genus Sambucus; species Sambucus nigra. The sequence goes on along the minus strand of OX422220.1, from coordinate 321,012,396 downwards.
TGACTCTGTCATTACCTCGTGTCACAAGTCTTCCCCCTCAGGAACAACTAACCTCCCATTAAAGCGTAAGCCCCCGTCTGAATTAATGGTATAAGAATCGGCCCCTCTGCTAATAATCGTACTATATGCTCCTGACAAAACGGATCTTCTACCTAGGCCTGTACCACCCTCGTAATAATCTAGGGTGTAATTGTCATTATAGACATGAATGGTCAGGCCACTGCGTCCTGATGTCCCAACTACTTCCACTTCGCTTTCCACACCTCGGCCACCTCTCCTACTGGCCTGCAAATCAACCCGTCTGCTACCATGCTAGCCCTTCCTGGTTGGTATTGGATATCGAACTAATAATCCTTTACAAACTCAAGCCACCGGCGTTGACGCACATTCATCTCCTTCTACGTGAAGAGGTACTGTAGGGACTTGTGGTCTGTGAACAAACGAAATTTTTCCCCGAGGAGATAATGTCTCCAAATCCGTAGTGCAAATACGACTATCGCTAACTCCAAGTCATGGGTGGGGTAATTCTTCTCGTGAGGCTTAAGCTTACGGTAAGAATAGGCTATAGCCTGACTCTCCTACTGCAGTACACCCCTAAGTCCTAGCAAGGATGCATCAGTGTAGACTAGATACTCCACTCCCGGCCTGGACAATTCTAACACTGGTGCTGAGGTCAACTTGCCCTTTAACTCGTCGAAAGCTAACTGGAAGGCATCACTCTAGATAAATGGCACACCCTTGTGAGTCATATGTGTAAAAAGGACCCACTATCTTCGAGAATCCCATAATAAACCTCATGTAGTATCATGTTAAGCCCAAGAAATTACGTATCTCTATCAATGTCGTGGGTTGTCCCCACTTCCTCACCGCGGATACCTTCCCCGGATCAACAGACATCCCTCTATCTGAAATGATATTGCCCAAAAACTAAACGTTCTTCAGCCAAAACCCACACTTTTCATATTTTGCATACAACTCATTCTGACGCAGTGTCTACAGAACCTGCCTCAAGTGCTTGGCATGATCCTTCTCAGTATGTGAATAAATCAAGATGGCATCTATGAAGGCGATGACGAACTAATCCAAGAACTCCCTGAACACTCGGTTCATCAATTCCATGAATACGGCGGGATCATTTGTCATCCCAAATGGCATGACTCTGAACTCATAGGATTTATATCTTGTTAAGAAACAGTCTTAGACACCTCCTACTCCCTGATACACAGCTCATGGTATCCCGATCCCAAGTCAATCTTTGAGGAGAAAGTACCTCTCCTCAACTAATTGAATAAGTCATCGATTTGGGGCAATGAATACTTATTCTTTGTCACGACGTTATCATCTTCTCTTATTACGCCGATTTATTACTGATGTAAAACATTCAATATCACTTCTTACGTCACGTAGTACGGTTCTACTGACCGTATATAGGAATAAAATTAAAGTTAAAGATGTGATTTCCCTTGTGGATGACAACCTAGGTACCAAACTCGCGTACTAAAAACCAACCATCCCCAACTCCCGACATTCGCTATATTTCATGCGTGGGATGTCTCGCAAAGCGAAATCCAAACAATAAAACCCCCCAATACACTACTAACTAACATTGTCGGTCAACGAAAATTATAGCCCTCAGTATTTGACTAGAACCCCACATCACTGCTTCTTGCTAAAATTAGCGCATCCATTCTCATGTTACGAACGAAATATTCATCATGTTACTCCTACTAACTTAGCATTAGGCTCTTCAATTTACCAAAAAATTATTCCCATGCCCAGAAGTATTTCGTTCTATCTAGAATCACTTGAGTAAACATCCCTTCCCACTAGGATTCGGTATAATTCGATGACATACTCCGCAGGTCTCTCTCTCTCTCTCTCTCTCTCTCTATATGTATATATATATATATATATATATATATATATATACAAGTGGCTCCATTTCCTCTCGGATGGAACTTAGCACAAATTTTTTTTATGACCAGGGCTAATGAACACCTAAAATTACTCTAATAGTCTATCACCACTCAAACTTTAATTAACCATAGCGAATTCGAGATGCTAATACATTCTTCGCTCATGTTTCTCAAGTAGTACTAGTAAGTTGTGACACAAATAGGTTATTCAAGATTATCCCTGAACATAAAAAAGAAATCACTATAAATGATAAAGTATCATACCTCCTAACATGGGTGGTAGTTATGGTAGTAGTGGCATAACTGCATATCGGGCATTATAGATGCGTCCGTACTATACTATTTGTTGTTGCTGTGAAGTCTGTGTTGCTAGGGTGAATATCCCTACTTCCCCAAGTTGAGTATTCTGTGGGTTCAGGTGGACACCCAATGACTGTTTTGGGATCCTGCCCTTCCTAGGGTAATCTCGACAGTAGTGGCCCCGTTCTTCGCATATAAAACACTTATGAACACAGTTTTTGCTCTAATGGCCCTGCTAAGAACGCTGCTGGCCCTGATGATCTAGCGGACTTTACTGAGTTGAACAAGGTTGTCCTCCATCTTTTTGCTAGGAAACTTGGCATTTGTGTCCATTTCTTCCACACTTAAAACACCTCTTGGTGGTAGCCCTCTTCCCTTGGCTTTATTAGCTCTGGTGGGTTTGTCTCTTCCCGCCATTTCTATTGTCCTCTTGGTCTTGACGACTCTGAGGCACTTGTAGTTACGGCGGTGGTATTTTCGCGTTGTTGCTAACCTTAGCAATGTCATATTGATCAACTCCTCTTGTCCTTTTTGTTCCCTGTAAGTTATACACTACGATTTTGGTATTGCAATATTACTGTAGTCACTTCTTGTGCCACGATACTTGCTATCTTAGTGATTTTCGATCTTTTTTGGTGTACTTGAGTCACTTGTTGGTCTTGTCCCGCACTTGTTCCTTTCACGGTGTTAGTTTGTATCTTCCTCCTGAGCAAAATCTGAAATTCACACCAATTATATAAGTCCATCGACCATACATAACATTGTAGAAGAAGTACGTATTCTCCAAAACGTAACAAAGAGTGCAATAGTCCTAATAATAGGGCTCAATATCAAAGGATGCTACCCAGAAATCATAATAAGCCGTACAGATACTAAGGACTCTATAACCTGATGCTCTGATACCACCTGTGACACCCCGACTAATTAAATACCGGGTAGCTACTCCTTTATTCAAATTAATACAAAATGTCAAGTTGGTTCAGTTCATAACATCACTGTCGAAAATATTTTTTTCTTAAACAATTACTAGCCACCTAATATTTAAAAAGTGAGTTGCCAAATTTTATTAAATTAAATTTACATGCAACCAATTAAATTATAAGATAACTATACCACATCCACATCACAATCACAATAGAATAATAGTGGAATAATAAAATGAGTCTAGATTAACACTCCCCTGAATAATCCAAATACTGAATAAATCTCAATACAAAGTCTGAATAAATAAATAAATTCAAAACTGAAATGAAATTGAAAGTTTGAGAAAGATGTCCCTAAAAAGAAAGGGGCAACATTCCCTAAATGATGAATAACTCATAATAGAATCAAATGCAGAATGTGGAGGTGTGTAATATCGAGATCCTATAACTTCCACAATAGCTACAGCACATCAATGAAATAGAACTCCTATGCTTGGTGTCCCTGTGGTTAGGCACCTAAAAATTTGTTACAAGAAAAATATATTTGAAAGAAAATGGGTCGGAGCCAAAGGTGAAAACAATTTAAAAATATGGCAAGTGTTTAATTGCATTAAACAATGAATATTATATACATGTTAGTCGCGTGCTATCACAAGAGTTCCTCACCCCTCAACTAGTGTGCACGCCTAACATATATCCTTAACCTATCCTAGTTATGTTTTTACTAACTAGTATGTACCACTTCCTGTCTTCACATTAATATAGGGGTCAATTCGTATCATTGCAATATATTATGTGTGTAACTCACCTTTACATTAATTACGATATGAATTATCACATTTTTAATCCCTTTTAAATATCTTAAATATTCGTATTCACAATTTCACAATGATTCAGTTATAAGTACAAGTATATCATTCTCAGCATAAATATACAAATATGCACCCCTAGGCTAAGTTGTGGTGCACGCATACTCTGTTATCGAATCTCGGTACATCACGTATATATGAATGTCGATGGATCGATCAAGCAGGTTCAAGCTACGGGTTTCTTCATTTTTCAGTCCAGATTTTGTCCCAAATCTTCATTACATGATGTGAAATCCTAATTTGAGTATATAAGGTCATTATACAACCTAACTACATGATTCTTAACGTTTCAAAACTTTTAAATCATCAATAGTTAGACTTTTCTTGGATCAAATCATCATATTAACATAAAAACCCTATTTTTCTATTTTCTTCAAGAACGATCATATTTCTCTTCCAAAATCCATTTTTAATTCATCTAGGGTTATGATTTTGTTACTGAATTACTTTCAGAATTAAACTACATGCAAATCCTATCCAAGATTTATGTTTGTTCTCCAAATTTCATGAGTTTCAATCATTGTTCATGGCTATCATCAAATCCTACACTATCATGGACAAATTATTAAACGAAACTTAATTAAATCAAATCACTTGCCTTGGAGTTGATGTTTTGATCCATTGGTGATGTTTAGGGCTGGTTCGCTCCCTCTCTCCAGTCACAATTCCAGCGAAAAGTGGTGGTGTGTAGTGGGTATGGCTTTGTAACCCTCTTATAACTTCTCCTCTTTCTCACATTGCCCACTCCTTGCTTTTTCACAGATAATGTCCCTAATGGCCCTCATATTGGATGATATATAAGTCCTAAAATTTGTGGGTCAAAATCCCTTAAAAATTAAAAGGACCAAAATACCCTTTCGGGTTGCCAGTTTGACTTACAAATGCCCCGGGACCCAAACTAAACCACCGGCTACTGTTTTCTAACTATTTCGACCCTTTCGGATACGCCGGCGCACTCAAAATGACCATACATATGATAAAATTATAATTTACTTTTAAATCCAATTAAATTAATTCCTGACGCGACTGACACGAGCATCCCAACTTAATTTTTCGAATTATCGTATTTATGACTCACGACAATTTTAATAAATTCAATAATCATATATTAACATATTTACCTAGTAATATTCAACATTATCATCATAATCAAATACCAACTCACGTCTCGCTAGTTTTTAAATCCGGATTAATTTCTAATTAATTCTCATTTAATTTAATTAATCTCATTAAATAAAATCAATAAAATTATGAGGTATTACAGGGTATTTTGGTGGATTGTCATTGGGTTTCTTGAGTTTTTTATTTTTTTAATTTAACAGGGTGGTTTTAGTCTATATACAAAGGAAGCTTTGTCGATTTTTTTTAAAATATCGGCGATGTTATTACCTTATCTTTTGAATCGGAGAAAGGGCTATTTTGGTGGATTTTCATTAGATTTCTTGATTTTTTTTAATTTAACAGGGTGGTTGTAGTCTATAAACAAAGGAAAGTCTGTCGAATTTTTTGAAAATATTAAAAATAATTTTGAATTTTGTAATTTCTTTATGTTTAGCTCAATGTGTTATTTCTTACTTGATGTTATTCTATTTATCAATTGTTAATAGACTTATAAAGTTAGAAACTAATGCCTTGGCACTTTTTTGAATTTTAGACTGGGACGTTGTACGAATTTTTTTTGGAAAATATTCTTAGAATTATTATGAAGATGCAAGGAGGACTTAACGAATTTGTTGGGAATCATTTTTTGGAGGCTACTTTGTAATTGATTAGAAACTACTGCCTTAGGAAGTATAAAGTTGGAAACTAATGCCTTAAGAATTATTTTTTTGTAAGTTACTTTGTAGTTGATGTGTTGTAACAAACGATGTAGGATACTTTGATTGATCAATGGTTTTGAGATATTTGTACGAATGCTTTCTTATCAATTGTATAATCTTTTGAAACTTAATTTTGAGTATGCGTATGACGGTAGTTGATTACTTATATAATGTTGATGAAATTTAGTCGATTCTATAATTAATATTTATTTGACCGAATATCTATAAGAGAAATGAAAAAAATATCAGTTCTAAATTTAAATTTTTTTTACAATAAATTCATTTCGTGAAAAAAATATTTTTTCCCCAAAGTATATTAATTTTGTCACCAAATGGTTATCCAATTGCATATTATCATATACATTAGGTGACAAAATTGACATTTTTGTGACAAAAAATAAGATATTTGGCTACAAATAATTTTGTCAATAAAATCTTGCTATTACGTGACATATAATATTTTGTCACCGGTGTACTATTTTGTGATGAAATTTGTATTTCCTCACCAAAACCTTTAGCAACGGGATTTTCGTGATGGACGATTGACGAAATTTTTTTCGTCACCAAATGGCTTTGGTGACAAATTTTTTTGCCACTAATTATCTGTTTTGTTGTGGTGTTAGTAAGAGAAATATAAATTGTGAATATCAAAGTCTTAAAAACCCTAAGGGAGTGACAAACCTCTCTGTTAACGCAAAAATTCTCCATCTATGAGGACCAATCAGAAAAGGACACATGTCATCCTACGTGGCAATTTTTGACACCCAAGGAGAGTTGGTCGGCACCCGAGGAGTGTTAGTCGGCACCCGAGGAGAGTTGGTCGGTACCCGAGGAGAGTTAGTCGACACTCGAGGAGAGTTAGTCGGCACCCGAGGAGAGTTGGTCGGCATACCAACCGGGAAGATCAAAGGATAACTACGCATTCAATGAGCATTAATGTACATTTATACTGTAGATGACAACACATAGTATACCAAGCAATTCAACAATTAGATTCGTTGAATGTAGATATAATGTATAAATGTCTACATGCAATGAATCTCTTTATCTCCCATCACTATAAATACATGTATTCCCTTAGCCAAAAGGGAGAGATCCAAGAGATCCAAGAGATCCAAAAAAACCAAGAACCAAGAAACACCATACACAAGATCCACACCTTTTTCTCTCTCTACCACATTGTGCTATTGTAAACCCATGGGAATAAAATAACAGTGGACGTAGTCTTTTCCTTATAGCCGAACCACTTTAAAAATATTTGTCTCTTATATGTTTGATGTGAATGTTTATCTTCATCTTCAATCTCATCCTCATCATTTATTTTCTGTTGACACCACTAAAATGGCAGTGGCCATTTTCTGTCTTCAACAGATTGGCGCCGTCTGTGGGAACGTGTTACAACCATTGTTCTCCATCAAAAGCTAAGTTTTTATTTTCTCTACGTATAATCAATTATACATACATCTTTTGATTCAATCATGATTTTTATGTTTATATACATTAATTAATTGTCCAATTTTTATCTGCAAAATGTTGCATATCATGATTTTTAAATCATAACTATTAGATTAATTCTTATTTAGAAATCTGAAAAATAGTGGATTTCATAAATCGTAACTTTTTGCTTGATTCTCAAGTTTCAATTTTATATCATGGAATAAATATTTTAAATGATTACGTATACCAATATATACGACGATGATAAGATTTGATCATTTTCATTGTTGATTTTGAAATAAATTTTGTAAGATCTTTGATGTCTATTCAAATTCCCATCATATTTTTAATAAAAGAATGGGAAAAGGTTATAGACAATAAAAAGTTTTCTCATGGAAATCATGACCCAGATCTATTTTCTCTCTCTTCAAGTTTGAGTCTCTTTGCATTCACTTTTATGAACTATATACTTAATTTGGTTCATCTTCCATCTATGTCAATAAAGTCAAATTGATTGATTTTTGATATAAATTTGGTAATAACTTTAATCATTCACCATATTTTTATCTCTCCAAATAGGGAATAGGAAGGGATCAATATAAAAAATAATTTTCTCTCACCTGAAAAATCCACTAACTGTAGTTGGTCGACGAGGAAAAAATATTCCAAACTGTATCAATGTAGTTGGTCGACGAGGAAAAAATATTCCAAACTGTATCAACGTAGTTGGTCGACGAGGAAGAAATATTCCAAACTGTACCAACGTAGTTGGTCGATGAGGAAACAATATTCCAAACTGTATCAACGTAGTTGGTCGACGAGGAAAAAATATTCCAAACTGTATCAACGTAGTTGGTCGACGAGGAAAAAATATTCCAAACTGTACCAAGTATGGTTGGTTGGGGATAAAAACCCACTAACTGTAGTTGGTCGACGAGGAGAATTTATCGACCTTGGTTGGTCGGACACATTTTATGAAAAAGACAAAAATTTACCAAGTATGGTTAGTCGGGGATAAAAACTCTCACTAACTATAATTGGTCGACGAGCACAATTTAACAACCTTGGTTGGTTGGAAAAATTTTAAACATTTTTATACTCATTACTTTATTATTAAGGGATCGAGCAACATTACTAATACTTGTAACTTTTTTATTACTAAGTTGGTCGATGAACAACACAATATTGTTATCTTTTTAACTTATACATATGCACAGATGTAGAGTATTTTACAAGACAATAGCAATTAAGATTGCGAAAAAAAATGAAAGTCTTTCATTAAATCCAAAAAACAAAATACATTGAGAATGAAAATGTATACTAACTATTACATTGAGATTCCTACTCCATTAGTTTCTTTCCCTCTGCTTTTGAAACAGGTTCCTCGCCAGCAGGAGGATCATCCAAAGCATAAGGGGAGTTTATGAAGTTAAGATCTTTCAGCATTCTGATGTTCAGATGGTCTGTCCGAGAAGCTCTTGCTCGTCCCCCAGAACCTCTTGCTCGTCCCTGAGCAGAGGTAGAAGTCAAAATCAGCATCTACAGCACTGAGATCTTTTCTACTACTGTCTCGACTAATAATGAAGAAGAATTTGTATGAAAATGTTTCAAAGTCCACCACTAGCTTGGTACTAATCAGATTGAAGCGTTGGGTTCAAAATCTAGTATGTTACTCGACAAAGTATTCAGAGGATCATAAATCAGAAGAATCAAGCACGTGAAGATAGCACTCAGTTGCTCGGAACAGGAGGCAGTTGGTCGGCTGGCAAACCAATCAACATACTTGAAGATTATGACATGCTACAAGCTGCATACTATGGCATGGCTGCATCCAAATTCCCAGGGGTGATACATAGCACATGAAGTTCCTCAAAAGAAAGATTAGTAACCATCGATCAGCCTGCATCATATGCCGTCCAGGAGATAATGCACTTGATGTTAAACAAATAAAGAAGGTAGATCCAGAATTTCACGAGCACCGAGCAACACTGCAGAATAAATACACCATCCTTTCAAGTAAACCATCAAGCATGGAGCATTGGGGGCTTCTGTTAACGCAAAAATTCTCCATCTACGAGGACCAATCAGAAAAGGACACATGTCATCCTACGTGGAAATATTCGACACCCGAGGAGAGTTGGTCGGCACCCGAGGAGTGTTAGTCGGCACTCGAGGAGAGTTGATCGGTACCCAAGGAGAGTTAGTCGACACTCGAGGAGAGTTAGTCGGCACCCGAGGAGAGTTGGTCGGCATACCAACCAGGAAGATCAAAGGATAACTACGAATTTAATGAGCATTAATGTACATTTATAGTGTAGATGACAACACATAGCATACCAAGCAATTCAACAATTAGATTCGTTGAATGTAGACATAATGTATAAATGTCTACATGCAATGAATCTCTTTATCTCCCATCACTATAAATACATGTATTCCCTTAGCCAAAAGGGAGAGATCCAAGAGATCCAAAAAAACCAAGAACCAATAAACACCATACACAAGATTCACACATTTTTCTCTCTCTACCACATTGTGCTATTGTAAACCCATGGGAATAAAATAACAGTGGACGTAGGCTTTTCCTTATAGCCGAACCACTTTAAAAATATTTGTCTCTTATATGTTTGATGTGAATGTTTATCTTCATCTTCAATCTCATCCTCATCATTTATCTAAAAAGGCCTCGAGAAGAAATGAACATAAAATTCCTCTCGTGCTCGAAGGGAGCACGATGCCGGGGGGGGGGGGGGGGGGGTTGAAAGACCACTTGCCTTCGCAGAAGTAACCTATGGAAACATTGCATAAGAAAGAATTAGTAAACAAGTCAATGATGAAAAGAGAAGGAAAAAAATCATATGCATAAAGATCTCATGCAAAAAAGGACTTACAACAGTAGAGTGCACGTTCTGACTATATGGAAAGGGCCTGGTGGTGGATCTAACCTTTAAAGGGGAATGTAATGTCTCATCATCACTGGAAAACTACCTCAAAACTAATAAAAAATCACAGGTGTCAGTAGTACTTTCACCATGGAGATCCAAGCCATCAACATCATTCGAAGAAGAACTATGATCATCGTAGGAAGGCATGCTTCCATAGTCAACTAGTTCCTCTTCTAATGAGGGAGAGGGGGAACCAGTATGTGAAACTCCGAAAGATCCAGTTTCACTAAGTAAAGAATGTTTGGGTGCAGTACCTTTTGCAATGGACATTGATGTGACTGATGTTCCCTAGGAATAAATGCCCAAATCCTCATAACCTCGCTCCCTGATAGTCCTATAGGTCTCCTCCACCTAAAGATCATCAATATCTGCCCCTTGGTCTAATGTCGAGGGAGGGAAAACCTCAACAGCAACCCCCTTCTTCCTCTTGGTAGCTCTGGTCCTCACATGTGAAGGGGGAGAGGGATCAACAGTAGTGGCAGCAATGAAGTTAGACACATCCGTGTATGGGTGTTTTTTTAACCTGTCGTAGGAGCCCTTGCTTTTCCTTTACCCTTGGGTTGGCCTTTAGACTTGGCAGAGGGCACCTCAGCTTGCTGCGGCTGGGTAAACTCATCAAGGAGCGGCTTCATTAAGATGGGAGTAGCTTGCTCAAGAGGTGGCCTGGGTGTGGTGCTAAAATGCCAAGCATCTTTTTGGGTCCATTTGATTAAGAATTGGGCTTTGACGTACTTAGTAGGGTTATTCTCTTGAGGAGGCCCAACCACGCAGTTTTGAATTAGGAGAACCTACCTCAGCCAGAGTAAGAACCAAGAAGGGGTGAATGAAGGTGAGTAGTCGCAGGGAGGTATATACAACCCTACCAAGTGATGAAACCTATGAAACATTCCCTGAAAGGTAAAGTTCATACATGCCTCTAAGTGTAACTCTGAAGGGTCGCTGCTCAAAGGGTAGGAAGGGGTGTGAACACCCTAATCAAAACCAATCTGCCTCCTCACTCTCTCCGAGTGATAGAACTCAGCACCTCGACTCAGCTCTATCAAAGAAGGAAGAAGGCCTGGTAGTAGCATTGCCACCATGTTGATAAGGGGGCTAGTAGAAACAAAGTTAACATCAGCAGGGCAATAAAAAGTGCCACCATCACCGAGGCAAAAAAGCCAACTGAACACACCACTAGGGCATTTATTGTAAGGGAGAAAGTATAACTCCTCAATATCATAAATCAAAGGCCCCGGGACTTCTTAGGGGCTTTCTTATGCCACCTCAAAAGAGGAGCACCATTATTGTGGCATGCTTGCGACTCAAGACCAAAATGGGAAAAATGCTTAATCAAGAAGGCCATCAAGAGAAGAGAATTGGCAAAGTTAGCGGCATCATCGCGGTCACAAAACCTATCGACATCTACATGGGCACAGTCCAACCAGGAATAAATAAAACCAAGAGCCAAAGCAATGAGGGGTAATGACCTCCCCCTCGACAGCCTCATGGCTAATCTAACGGAGCTCACGAATTGAGTCTTTGGCCTTACCTGGGAACAAGAACCGACTCAGAAAAGTGACAAGAAAATCATCCTAGTGTGAGGAAGAGTGAAGTTTGGTAACATCTTGATGTCAGAGAGCTCTGCTAGAAGTCTCCCCTTTCGACAGCTACTCAGAATCTCTAAGCCAATACCTCTGCCATTTGTTGAAAGAGTGTTTTCTAAGGTCAGTAATATTTTTAACTACATATTTCGAACACTCTACAAGTGCGGCCTGTAACTCCTCAACCATCTCCTGCTCGAGAGGGTCCTCATAACCATCAGTAAAACTAAGCTCCCCGAAGAAAGGTAAGGCATACAGCTCGCATACATCCTCCATAATAACATTAAAAGCGCCCCAGCCAGTCACATAGGTGTGAGATTCCCTCTTCCACCGATTCATCAAAAGATTGAGGGAAGAATTATGTTTAGCCACAGTACAAGACGTCAAACTATCAATTGCAATAATGAGACTAAGTCCCTCAAGGATAGCCTTATAAGAAGGAACAACCAGAATATGGTTAACCCACGCAGCCCATTCCTCTAGGGCACCCCCTGCAGCCTTGATTTCAATGTTGGAATAAGGGAAGTTACCGTGATCAACTCTAACTCTGAGAATGGATTTAGCAATAATAATAGGAGAATCGGTAGACTCACCTAACCCCACATGAGGTCGGTCGGTAACGTTGGCAATAAAATTTTCCTCAAACTGATCAAGGGAAGCCATGAAATCATCAATGGGTTTGAAAAAGGGTGCACAACGATAGAGGCTAAAATCCCTCCCCTGACGGGTGCGCATATAATATTCCCAAGTCTGAGAAGAAGACGAAGTAGTGGAAGAACTGCCAATAGCCATTGGCTCAAGTGAGGAACCCACAATCACGGAGAACCCCCCCCCCATCAATACCTCAGGAAAAGTACCCTCCGTCACAAAAGGCTTATTTGAGGAACCCTTCATGGTTAACACCTTACGCATGGAACCCGTAGCCACACCCACAGAGAGAAAGCGACCCTTTGAAATCAGAATGGTGAGCAAGGTGCCTCCTAATTTCAAAAAATTAGATGTGGAATTTCAAATCACGAAATAGAGGGTTGAGGAACCCCCTACTGTCACAATAGTAGGCGAGTAACCCTCTGCGGGAAAAGAGGCAGGCGAGGAACCTGAAGTGATAGGTGAGGAACCCTTTGTGGTATAGAAACCCTTGGTGGTCAAATAGGTATGCGAGGAACCTGAAGTGATAGGTGAATCGTTGTCAGGACAACAGGCGAGGAACCCATCATTGGCAGTGCTATAAGTGAGGAAAACTTGATTGTTGGATAAGCAAATGATACCCCTCGCGTTGAGCGATAGCGATGGGGGACCCTTAAGTAAGGGACCCCAAATAGAAACTTCAGGCGAGGAACCCCTAGGCAAGGGACCCTCGTCAGTCACACACCTCAACGAGGAACCCATTCCTGACAACATTCCACAATTAAGTGCCTCACCAATAGTGGATCCCAAAGATTTGGGATCAAAATCCCTTTCTCCAGATGAGGTACCCCCAGTCGAGGACCCATAAATAATGAAGTCCCAAATTTAAAGGAGCCCAAAACGGTGCCAACAACAGCCTCTTGTGAGGGAACCTTGCTCATCACGATCCTCAATGAGGAACCCATACCATTCGGCGCTTCAAAATCATTTTCCCCACCAGAAGTAGCTCGAGCAGGGCTAGGGTAAAAACCCATTTCTTCAGATGAGACACCTGTAGCCGAGGAACCCATAAATAACGAGGCCCCGAATTTTGAGGGACTAGAATGACTTCATCTACTGGCGATAACTCCGAGGACGGAACATCGACGGAAAGGCCTTGGGTGGTGGTTATCGTATTGGTTCCAGTAGCCACCACCATTGAAATCGTGACAGAAATGGGTAAAGACCCTATTTCAAGGGGAATGACGGTGGTGGTGATGGCGGTAGAAACATTTGATGATGATGAAACCATTGAAATGGGTTGGTAAAAGCTTGAAAGTAAAAAAGTTATGGAGTCTTTGGATTTTTTTCTCTCTCACTAAGAACACCCAAATCTCTGTGAATGATTTGAGAAGAAGGTAACAATAAAATATTTTATTCAAAAAAATATTAGCTTTTATGTGAAAATGGGAAAATGTGTGGGAATACCAAAAGGGTCCCCAAATGATGAGATGATAGTTCCCATACTGACGTGTGGCTTCTCGAGAACCCAAAATTTAGAACGAAGGGACAATGTATTTAATGACCCTGGGGGTAATGTTGAGGATCCCCTAGGGTCCCTCGAAAAATTAAAAATTGAATTATTGGTGTACAAATCCTTTTGGTCTCCCCAACACAAAATACTTTGCACGAAGGGCTAATGTATATGGATGTTTCAAGATTGTCCACTATATTTTGGGGTAAGGGTCCCTCAAAGACCCCCCAGCTCTAGAAAATATGGCCCGCTAAACCCTCAAGGTCTCTTATCTTCCAATAAAATATATGGGACGCAAAACCCCTAAGGTCTCTCAACTGCAAGAAAATATTTGGCACGGAACCCTCAAGGCTCTCCTCCCTCAGCTCCAAGAAAATATTTGGGCGCGGAACTCTCGAGGCTCCCCTACCTCAACTGCAAGAAAATATTTGGATGCAGAACCGCCAAGGCTCCCCTCCCTCAACCGCAAGAAAATATTAGGTCGCAGAACCCCCAAGGCTCCCCTCCCTCAACTACAAAAAAATATTTGGGCGCGGAACCCCCAAGGCTCCTCTCCCTCAACTGCAAGAAAATATATGGGTGCGGAATCCCCAAGGCTCGCCTCCCTTAATTGAAAGAAAATATTGAGCGCGGAACTCCCAAAGGTTCCTCAACTTCCAAAAAATATTAGGTGAGGAACCCTCAAGGTCCTTCCCCTCAGCTTTAAAAAAAAATTGAACGAGGAACCCTCAAGCCCCCCCCCCCCCCCCCCCCCCCCAAAAAAAAAAAAAAAAAAGAAAAAATCTCAACTTATAGAAAATAAGCCAGGATGAGGGAGTTGCCACCGTGAGCAACCTCATCATCATGAAAAGTCATTATTTCAAAGAACAAAAGTACTAACACTTGCTTTCTTGTACATGTATCCTAGTTGAGTAAGCGGGCTCAAGTAGGCCAGTTGGGATCTCTTGGGAGTTTTGGCTTGGCGACTGAGGAACAAGGTTTGTTGATCAAGCTCAATCACTTAGAACTTTAGGATTTAGAGAATACTAGTAGAAAGACCCTATGAGTCACGCAAGTCCTTACACAGCACACTCGGTCATAACTGGTTGCCCACCAAAAATGAATTTTTATTATAAAAAATTATTTTAGAGAAGGAGGTACTCATGACCCCCCCCCCCCCCCCCCCCCCCCCTTAACAGAAATGAATTTAGAGGAGGTGGTCCTTGAGGCCTCCCCTCTCAAGTTCACAAAGTTTGTATCACAAGTTACCGTTTTAAATGATATTTATCAAATCAGATATTTTGTCTTCAAGCGCAGACATATTTTCTTTTTGACTTTGGTTTGCACTAGGTGGCATCTATCAGAGGGGATAGGCGACTGAACACGGTTAGGGATAAATGGTACATTTCAGACGTTGTCCC
Organism: Sambucus nigra; assembly: GCA_949130495.1. Taxonomy (NCBI): domain Eukaryota; kingdom Viridiplantae; phylum Streptophyta; class Magnoliopsida; order Dipsacales; family Adoxaceae; genus Sambucus; species Sambucus nigra. The sequence continues at coordinate 320,997,066 of OX422220.1, read as the reverse complement.
TCACCAACCCTCTCAATTTTGGTGCCCAAAAGTGTCGACTCATCCCTAGTGCCAAAGTATAAATAGGACTCGTGGACAAGTTCAAAAAGAGGATAGAGTCACAACTCAAATTGCACCGTTACTCCATTAAAATCACACCAGAACCTCCTTGTATTCTCTCCCCGCTCTCTCTCTAAGTTATGAGTGCTTGTTTCTTCAATACCCACTGATAGCCATCACTCTTAGGAGTTTATCTTGAAAAAATTTACCATTATTATTATGAAGTTCATCTTGCAGGGAGGGAGCTCTAGGTTGAGTTCCATTTTTACCAAAAGGATAAGGTTTTACCAGAAGCTTCTCCAGAAGTTCTTGAGAACCTTGAAGGTAGCGTCCATTGGAGAGGGTCACGCCTCACCCAATGCAGTATTTTATCAGACCTCAGTCACACACCCTCTTACATGTGAGATTCAATTTTAATTGGTTTTAAATCACTGCAATATGGGCAATCATTCTGTAAGCGGGCCTAAGATCATAATTCTAAAGATACCGCATCTAAGAAAGATCTTGGATTGTGATACCCTTTAACAGACTTATAAGTTTTTATTCTACCACTAAACCTGACCAGTGGATTTATATCCATTAGAGTATTAAATAAGTAAAGTTTGAGACTAAGGAATAAATCATAATCTAGTTAAAATCGATTATCATCAAATTAATTTGACGAAGTGGGTATTATATGCTTAACACAAAAAATCATATTATGTACTATAGAAAGTTTATAAACAAGACCTCATCATTCGAGTGATTTTGAGATTATTGTCGTGATTATTTAGTAGAATTAATTGTGATTAAATGGAGAATGAAAAAAAATTATGGGGATGTAATTTGGGATTTTTGAGTGCCTATTTAGAGGCTAATTTAATTATTTAGTCTTGGGTCCCTAATATAGTCCATTTACCCAAGTAACGGTCTCAACATTTCTAAAAATCCAGTTAAACTTGAGCTCATGACTTATACCAGTATATATTAGTGTAAGCTATGATTATAAGACAAACACTCACTATTAATGGTTAGAGAGTGAGACGAAAACAATTATTCACATTTTTGCGATGGGGTGTAGAGAGAGAATGTCATATCACACTCAAAATACTAAGTACACATCTCCATGAGTACTCATACATATGGTATGATTTGGGATGATCATATACTAGAAGATGTAGACTTTCAATGCATTATAGCAAGGTTTTGGAGGATAAGAAAAGGAAAATCCTTCGTATTCTTCAAAGATTATTTCTCCTCATTCAGATGGCATGTAAGATTTGTAAATTTATTGTGATTCAGAATTTAGGTTTATGCTTTGAACCTAGTCTTTTTTTCCTCTTTCCATTGTATGATCAAAGTTTTGGGGATGAAAAGGGCTTTTATGTTCTTTCATCCCCATCAATAAGATCCACATTGTCTTAATTTTTTTATAAGTAAAAGATTCATAATCAAATAACCTACCTAAGGGTGCAAAATGCCTGTATATAGGAAGATACCATCAAAAGAATTGTACAATACAAACCAAATACTCTCACTCCATTGAGAGAATAAATATCTAGTTTCCCTTTGTATCTCATCCACTAAACCCATGAATAGAGAGAGCAACATGTTATGGTGATTCTTATGCCAAATAGAAGCATGCACAAAAATATGTGGCGAACTCTTTGTGGGTCTAATTCCCTTCCTTAAAAGAACCTATGATCCCTCTAATGCAAAATCGTCCAAAGAATATAATGAGGGGACAACCTCAATGCTTTCCTATCACCCTTACAACACCTAAGACTCTTCCATGCCTCCATCACCTCACTCACCATTTGAAGCATTACCAAATTAACCCGAGTTAGGGATAGGAAGATATCCCATAACCCATTCATCACCCAATAATGAAGAAACAAATGGTTAGTCTCACTGTGGTGGTGTAAAATTGACATAGAAATAAGAAAATATCTTGCATATCATCTCTCCCTACCGTCGCTTCTTTTTCTCCGACCAGCTTTGCTTTTTCAATCTCTATCGTTACACTGTGGTAGTGTAAACTAGCTCATGATTCACCCGATATATTCATCTCCGATGATGAGTTAACCCATGAACCTATTCCACCCCGAGCTGTTGAGCCCTTCCCCTCTTCTACCCTCGAGCTCTGATAGATTTAGTCGACGTGACCTACTGTCACCATTTACTATTTTCCACTTATCCTGGACTCCACTTCCACCATCTTTTTTAATCTTATCGAGACTATCACATGTGTTTCATCTTAAGGACCCATTATCGATGTCCATATATCATTCCATTACATCTTGTCAGCAGACAAGGGGCATAAAACATTATCCTCGATAGAAGCCCCATTTTCCTTCCATCTCAAAAATGCTTGTTCCTTCCACTTTCCAATTTCCCCATCATTCATTTTCTCAGCATGCTTCCTCAACAGAACAACTGTGCCCACAGTGCTTCCACCATTCTTATCCTCTATTCTGTTAAATTATCTTATTTCGACATCTAGAGGTATTTCTTTCTCATCATTTTCACCCTCGATTGCCTCCCTTATCATAGTTGATACATTCCCACCAACCCTAAAGACCTCCCCATCGTCACAAAGATCCATCCTCATCTCCTCCGAATTTGAGCTTTCTAGTCCAGCTCCAACAACTTCCATCTCTTCATCTCCTCCATAAAAATATTTAACTCTTTCGATTCATGAATCATATTCAATGACCAAGTCAGACCTTGAATACTTATGTAGTCGGACATATATGTTAGATGTTAGATGTTAGCCATCGCTCAACTAAGGAAGCTTGAAGATAAGACTACATATCTACCAGTCTCTCGATACCAACTTGCCTCCCAAATCTTCCATGCTCACCTAATTATCCATTTACATTGAAACATAATACCATCGGTTCCAATCTCTGAAATGAATCTCTGTTATACCCTCATCCCTTATCAATCACCATCTCCGGTAACTAAAAATATGAATGGGACCAACCTACTGTCACAACAATCAGTGTCGGCCCAAGGGGTAGGCCGAAGAGGCAACCGCCTTGGGCCCCCAACTTTGATAATATATTTTAGGCCCCTAAACAAATTGTCAATTTGTATATATAATTATTCAACCCAAAAATAATTCAATGTTAATACACATGGTTAAGGTAAAAAAAACAGTAAACACATATTTTAAGCATGTAGAACCGAACTCAAATTATAATTTTTTTTTAACGTGAACATCCTAAGTACTTCTTTTGTATTCAATTTACTATGGCCACATTTGGTTGTCCCAAAATTGTAAATTGGATCATTAATAACATGATCCATTTACAAATTGACCCATTAATTGTGTTTAATTTCATTAATGAAAGGATTCATTAATTGTCCCATTTTAACTCATGTGCAAAATTTGAAATTGGATCATTTCACAAAAAAGGTGAAATGAATCCATTTGAAATAGGATCCACATAAAGTGCACGTCCCCTCTCCCTCTCCCCCTCCCCCTCTCCCTCTCTCTTTCCCTCTCCCTCTCTCTCTTGATTTGTTTTTATCTTTTTTTCATAGTACCTTAACATCAATTTCAAATTACCAAATATTGTGTAAAATTGGATCTTACTCATTTCAAATTCACTCATTTATAATTCACTAATTCACAATGAACCAATTTACATAATCAAATAATTTGCGCAACTAAACTGGGCCTATATGTTTTTCCAATAATGTGTTCATAAGATGATATGATAAGTATTATTATATCATAAAACGATATGATAAGTATTATGATTTGGTCGAATAGCTTAGACAACAAAGTACATTTCATGCTAGCAATAATTTTTTTTACTAATGTTAATCATCTTTTAATGCAACTATAAATAATTTTTTTTACTGTCAATCATCTAGTACATGAACACCTAATATCTTAAAGCCTCGACCAAGTTGGAGTTTGCACAACAAAAATAGAATATTTCTTGACTCTAGAACTTATATTTAGACTTAAAAAATCTTTAATATTTATCATAAAAAAACATGTTTGAGCAAAAAAAGAATTTATGTAAAAGGCCTCCATTTTTTTAATTTGCCCTGGGCCCTCAAACTTTCAGGCCGGCCCTGACAACAATGTTGAACCAACATGCATGGCTGGTAAAGCATGTGTAAGAAACCACCTCCGTGTTCTTTTTCCATCTTTTCTTATAAAACTTTCCTGAATTCCTTAAAGCTTACATAAAGCATGTACTCAAGCCACAAAATCTATCACTTCTCTAAACAAGAGTCTTGTGAGTTACCCTTGCTTCGTTCACAAAACCTAAAACTGTAGCTGTTGTCCACTTCCTCTTTAGATAATTCAATAGATTTCCTCCTTCTTGGATGATAACATTATCATGTGTCGTTCTTTTTATTTCTAGAGATGATCACTCATTGAATACAAACATACTGTCCGCGGGATGAGAGAGAGAGGGAACTCATGGCGCAAACAAATTAATGAAAAAAAATCAATGCTAATGAAAACCAACAAATTCATACAATTATCAACTTCTTAACTTTGGGTGTCTTTGTCTTCAAAACCCTTTCTGACTCTTGAACTAATGAAAAGACATATGAGGGAAGAATGTAGCCTCAGAACCTTAACCCTATCAGTCGGTTTCCATTTCTCCTTAACCCACACCTTCATTATCTCGATAGATGGAGGTGACATTCCTGAATTCCCTACTCGACCCATCCAATCTCTATAAAAATATTTAACTCTTTCGAGTCATGAATCATCTTCAATGACCAAGTCAGGCCTGGAATACTTATGTACTCAGACATATATGTTAGATGTTAGCCATGGCTCAACTAAGGCAGCTTGAAGGTAATATTGAATATATGCCAATCTCTTAATACCAAATTGCGTCCAAAATCTTACATGCTCAACTAATTATCTCTTTACATTTAAACATGACACCATCGATTCTAATCTCTGAAATGAATCTCTATCATACCATCATCCATTTTCTGATCACAACCTCCAGTAACTAAAAATATGCATGAGAGTTACTAACTTTTAAAACAAGGTTGAACCAACATGCATGGCTAGTAAAACTGGTGTAAGCAACCACCTCCATGTTCTTTCTCCATAGCAACCACCTCCATGTTATTTCCCCATATTTTCTTATAAAAAGTTCATGACTTCCTTAAAGCCGACTTAAAGCATGTACTCAGCCATAAAATCCCTCATTTCTCTAATGAAGAGGCTCGTGAGTTACCCTTGCTTCGTTCACCAAGACCTAAAACTGTAACTGTTGTCCACTTCCTCTTTAGATAGTTTAATAGATTCCCCCTACTTGGATGATAACATTATCGTGTGTCATTTTTATTTCTAGAGATGCTTACTCGTTGAATACAAACATACTAGCCGTTGGATGAGAGAGAGAGAGAGAGAACTCACGGTGCAAAGAAATGGTTAAGCAAATTTTGAGTGTTGGTGAAAATTAACACATGCATACAACTATCAACTTCTTAACTTTAGGTGTCTTTGACCAACACATGCATACATCTTTCAAATTCTTGGGGATTTAGAAGCCACGTAACGGATACAGGCTCAATGTGGTTAGGGAGGGCTGGTTAAATAAAATTATCCCACTAAACAATCCAATTTTTCTTACTTATACGTTCAAATAGAAACCAATTCTCATTTGTATTGGAGATTCTTTAACTACAACACTTTGAAATCGTCTTTCGTTTATTTGAAAATTGTACAACAAGATTTAGTACCACATCCTTTAGAAAGTTATTTCCAAAAACTTTCGTTGGCATAAGCTTTTGCCAATTCAAAAGTTTTCGAATTATGTGCCAATTTTTGGCACGATTCTTGTTAACTTTCATCAAAATCTACAAAATAAAAAACCAAGACAAAAACAAGCGAATTAGTATATAATTTTAGTATAAAACATTATATTATCATGGTAACACACTTTTAGAGGTATCATTGTGACACTTTACTAGCGCAATAGGTCATTAACTCACTTGGTTAACTTATTAGGAAAATGCTTATTTCAAAAAATTCAGAGCAAACTAAGTATTTATGGTGTATATGACTTGTTTTGCATGTGTATATTTATTTTTTTATTTTTTATTTTTTTTTATAAGTAAATGATTCAATAAAACAAACCTGCTTAAGGGGGCGGAATTCCGTATACAGGAAGTATACAAAACAAAAAAGTGCAGGGCCGAACCCCAAAATAGACATCACAAACCCCTAAAACTCCTTCAAAAACTCGAGGAAGAGAGATAATGATGAATCATGTCTTCCCCTAAACCAAGTAAGAAGAAGACTCAGAAAAAAAGTACCAAATTCGAGAAGGATTAATATCTACTCCCTCGAAGCATCTCATGTTCCTCTCCTGCCAGATGGTCCGAAAAATACAATTAGGAACCATCCTCTAGAGCAATCGCGAGACAATACAACCCGTAGGCCTCCTCCAAGCCGCCATCACCTCGCACACCATACGAGGCATAACCCATAAAATTTGGATTAAAGAGAAAAATAAATTCCAGAGACCCTTAGTGATCTGACAGTGAAGAAGAAGGTGATTGGGCGTCTCCTCCTCCTTCCTACATAACCAACATCTATTGGTCATCCTCCTACCTCTATGCTGAAGCCCCTCAATAGTCAAGATAGTCTGCCTGACAGTGGTCCACACAAAAAAGCAGACATTGGGAGGTGCACGACACTTCCAAATTTCCTTCCACGGAAAAGAAGCACCCCCACGACCCCTCAACACATTATAATAACTCTTAACTGAAATCAGGCCATCCCGAGAGCACGGACACCTCAACCCATCTTCCCCCAATGATGGAGTCGGGACAATCTCAGCCAGTTAAAGAACTCCCACGCCTCCTCCATCTACCAATCCTGGAGTTCCCTCCTAAAATTCGGAACCCACTCCCCCCGAACCCTAACCCCCCGCCCATGATCCTCAACTAACCCCTCTTTATCTTCCCCAAGACGAAACATCCCCTGGAAAAGATCCTCCAGAGAGGCCCCCGCACCCCATTTATCCTTCTAGAATATTATACGATTCCCATTCCCGAGCTGAAAGGAAGTAAGCAAAGAGAACCTCCACCACCCCACCCCATGAGCAGAACGCCCAACAATAGGGGCCCACCCAAACGAACTCACCACGTGCCTTGCGACCACCACTTTCCTCCATAATCTGCCTCCTTCCCCTATTAAAACTCCACAGCCACTTCCCCAGTAAAGCCTTGTTGAAATGAACTAAGCTCCTCACCCAAGCCCCACCCTTTTTCAGCGGCCTGCACACCTCATCCCAACTCACCAAGCAATAATGAAAGTGATCATCATTCCCTCTCCACATAAAATCCCTCATTAGCTTATCGAGCCTATTGCCAACGAACCCAGGTAAATGGAGAATAGACATAAAATAAGTCAGCAGGATAGATAAAACACTTTTGATCAATGTCAACCGACCACCTTTGGATAGGTAACTATGCTTCCACCCAGCTAACCTCCGTTGCACCCTCTCGAGTACCGAATCTCACATCGAAGAAGACTTAAACTTAGCCCCTAAAGGGAGGCAAAGGTAAGTAGACGAGAGAGAGATGACACGACAACCAAGAACACCTGCAAGAAGCCCCACATTTCCAACCTCACCCACGGCAATCATCTGACACTTCCTGACGTTGATACGTAAACACGAAACAGCCTCAAAGCACACCAAAAGTAACCGCAATGACCTCACCTCCTCCACCGACGCACCACAAAAGATAATAGTATCATCCGCAAAAAAAAGGTGAGACACCTCAACCGGATGGGTAACAGAGCTCCCGATCGAAAAACCGGATATTAGGTCAACCTCCACCGTACGACTCATCATCCTAGAAAACTCCTCCATAACCAAGATAAAGAGAAAAGGGGATAACGAATCACCCTGCCTAAGACCACATGAACTCGAGAAGAACCCTTCTGGCACCCCATTAACAAGTACGGAGAAGTTGACAGTGGAAATGCACCTCTTCATCCACCTGCACCAGCGTTTCGCAAACCCATCCTCCTGAGAAAATAGAGGAGGAACTCCCAATTCACGTGATCTTACGCCTTCTCAATGTCAAGCTTGCATAGAATATCTGAATCCCCACCTCTCAGACTGGATTCGATACACTCGTTCACTATCAGCGCGACATCCAGGATTTGACGACCACCCACAAATGCACTCTGAGCCTCCGATATGGGAGGATCAATCACATTTATAAGTCTGGCCGATAAGACCTTAGAAATGAGCTTATACACGCTGCCGACCAGACTAATAGGACTGAAATCTCTCACATACGTAGCCCCCCCTTTCTTAGGGACCAAAGCAATGAACGTGGTGTTCAGACTCCTCAGAAAGTAACCCCCATCATAAAACTCACTGAAAATTGCCATCAAATCCACCCTAATCACCTCCCAGCAATGCTGGTGAAATGCCATAATGAATCCGTCCGGACCAGGCGCCTTATCACCGCATATCGACCTCAAAACCGGGATAACCTCCTCCTCTGTGAACATCCTTTCCAGCCAAACCACCTCATCCCCAAGGATGCTTGCCACTGGAAGCCCATCCATCTTCGAACGCCAAGGCTCCTCCTCGGTATACAGCCTATCGTAGAACTGACTGATCTCCCTACAAACCTCACTCTCCTCGGTGAACTCCACTCCCCCTACTACCACCTTCTTGATATGGTTAAAAAGGCGATGGGAATTAGCCGCTTTATGAAAAAATTTGTGTTGTAGTCCCCTTACCTAAGCCAAAGAGCCCTAGACTTTTGCCTCCAACTCAACTCCTCCTGAATCAGTCGTTTCCCCACCTCCCTTTTATTCTCGACCCTCGCCACCCTCTCTACCCCCGATAGACCATCCACCCCTTCTTTTTCATCAAAAGAACGGATTCCCTCCAAAAGCTGTTCAATAGCTCCCCGCACATTGCCAAACATGTCTCGATTCCACCGAATGATATCCCCCTTGAGAAGAAGTAATTTAGTCACAAGTCTGAAGCTCGTATTCCCCTCCACCTCATACCCTTGCCACCACTCCTGAACCCTCATAACAAAATCCTCCTCCTTTAACCACATATTCTCAAATCTAAACGGGGTCCTCCCCCCACCGTTCCCTCCACACTTCAGTAAAATAGGTGAGTGATCCGAAGTCACTCGAGACAGGCATGACTGAGTTGCCCCCGAAAAAGGATCATCTCAGGCATTTGAAAGTAAAAATTGGTCCAACCGAGAAAGCGAAGGCTCGTCCCTAAGACTGGACCAAGTGAACACCCCTCCCACCAAAGGGAGGTCAATCAGCTCCAACTTATCAATGAAGTCCGAGAAATCCCACATAAACGAGTTCGACCTCCCCCCCACCACTTCTCTCAGAGGGGAAACACATGATGTTGTAGTCCCCCCCCTGAGCATCACGGAACACCCCAAACACTCCTGGCCCCTGCCAATTCCTCCCACAACTCCCAACGAGTCGAGTCCTCCACAGGCCCACAAACCCCCGAAAATCTCCAAGAGAACTCATCCTCCACACACCTAAATAAACACGAAAGAGACCACCGTCATACTAGAACATTGATTTTTTCCACCACTTTATTATCCCACTCAATAATAATCCCTCTTGAAGCCCCATCTGAATCCAGACAACACCACTCAACCATGCATCCTCCCCAAATAGAACGATCCACCTCCCAATCAACAAACCCCAACTTTGTCTCTTGAAGGCATAAAATGCCCGGCCTCCACTGCGAAACCGCTCCACTAACCACCCCTCGTTTCCCGAGGTCATTCAAACCCCGCACATTCCAAGAGATAAGATGTAGCTTCATTAAAACCCATCAATTCCCCCATCCATCAGCCTCTCTACAATATCTACTCCCTCCCTCCGCCTCTCCTCTATGAGTTGGAACACCCAAAGTTCCTCCTTCTCATTCCCTACAAAATTAATCCCAAGAAATGTACTAAAGCCTCCTATAACACTGGATACCCATTCCTCCGCGTCTAACTCTCGAATCCTCTCACCAACCTTGCCTTCGGACGCCTCCCCTTCCCCCTCCACAACCCCAAGTTTCACCCACAGTCTAGGGGACAAGTCCCCCGAGTTACTAACTATACCTTGCCCAATCGACGGATCCCCAGAGAGTTCATAAGAAAAATGCACAAGGGGACCGCCCTCCACATCTCCCACACCCTCCTCGTCAATCGTGCAAAGGGTACCACCCCTCACAAGCAACCAATTGGGAGACAAAGTAGGAACGAGCATGTGTATATTTATTAAATTACTTAATCAAAACTTTCATCCGTTAACTATACTTCAATTGTTAATTTTTTTCATATATTTTTGGTAAAGAGATCAAAATTATTGCCATATATTTGTCCCACTATTTGACTTATGAGTTTAAGTTTATTAAACTGGACTAATTCTTTATGATTTCCAGTGCATTAGTTAGAAATGGAAATGCAGATAAGGATAAATTTCAAGCGATCATGGTATTTATAAATTCGTAAATAAAGTCTATTTATTGATAATTTGGGGTGTGTGTATGTGTGTGTGTGTGTGTGTTAGAGAGAGATATGGGAGAACTTTTCTAGTAAGAGGATAAAGTGAGGGTATAAGGATAAAAACAAAATTCTCTTTGATAAATTTTTGTAATGCTAAGACTAGCATTATCTCTTCACAATAATGCTTCAAATATTTTTAACGTTTCTTAATGGGTGACCTAGGATGTTCCTATTAAACTAACTAAGTTAGTTTTAATCTTAAGAGAATAGATAATATAGGGAAACCATAGTTTTTAACTAACCTCTCGAGGAAGACCAATTCCATCTTCACTCGAATAAAAAAAAAACCTATATGGTCTCACCTGAGGACTTTATCTTCCCTGCAAGTATTAAAAGTAACAAACAAATACATATTATGGATACATACATGATTTGGCGCACACAAATTTGCTAACCAATTTAAATGGAATAAAACGTTTAGAACCAATATGTGAATATTTCATATAGAATATGTGAATCTCATTTTGTAGATATACTTTTTATCATAACAATATAAAACATAAAAACCAAAGTTCTAGATTCGATATGGGATGATTTAGTATTTCTTCATTCATTTTCATCCAATATAAAAAATATTTTTTGTTATTGGGTGGTTTAATTTTTGAATCTTGATGAATTATAAGTCAAAAAAAGATATCATCATAAATGATTGAAGTATGTCGTTCATGGTACATAAAATATATATCTAGAGATGCTCATGTATAAGGAAAGAGGTATTGTAATGTAGCGGGGAATCTGTTGTTTCGGCTACCACAATAGTATATTCCATCACTCCCCTTTCCTGGAAAGTAGTAACTACTTGAGCCACAAATGAAAAAAATAATAAATATAGAAAGCAATGGAGCCACCATAACATCGAAGTTGAGGAGTATAAGAAGCACGATAGAGGGTGATTTCATGTGTATTGAGGGGGTAGAGTCTTAAGTAAACCCGTGCAACTGCAATTTTTATCCATATCCAACAATATTCATTGGAAATAAATATTCATAGAATTTTTTTGTTTTTAAGATAAAGTTTTTGTTGTGTGGAAGTGTCTCAATAAGTGATATTGATTATGACCCCAAATAATAATATCACACACACACAATAATAAATATAGTGGGGAAAGAACACACACATAGGAATACACAATATTTAAGTAGTTTGGCTATGTTCAATGACACCTCATGATCAATTCACTATTTTTTGAGATGGTTACAAGAGAGGGCTCTCACAAAGTACACTCCATTTGAAAAATATAATGCGTACACTCAAAATGAACTCGCTTTCTCACTCTCTGAATCTCTTCTTGTCTTGCTCTTTAAAGTTGGTGTATTTTTCTTCTCTTTGAATGTCTCCTTATATATCAATAAGGATGAGATAAAGAGCTAGTAATTTGCAGAGAAAATGAAAGGGAGCTGCACAACAGTTTGATTAAATAACCAAAAGCCAAAAAACAAGTCTTCTTTGGTAGGCCATATTTTTGGTAAAATAACAATCTCCACCTTCGAAAAATAGGGCTCCACTCAAAGCATGTAATTGATCCATGCTACCTCTAAATGCTCTCTGGAGCTCCATACACCCTAAGGTGTCATATTTCTAAAATATTGATCAGGTTTGAATAATGAAACTTAACCCAGTCACAACTTTCATCAAGATATCTACAGGATTGTTTGCAGTCCCAATGTTCTTAAAGATAATATTTCCCTCATGTAAAATTTCTCGAATAAAGTGAAAACGAACATTGATGTGCTTTGTCCATGAATAATGAACTTGGTTCTTTACTAAGTGAATGACACTTTGTCTATCACAAAAGACATCCATGTGATCGTGAACAATTTTTAGGTCTGTAATCAAACTATGAAGCCAAATAGCCTCCTTAATGGACTCTGTCCCTTCTATATACTTTGCCTCTGTAGTAGACAAAGTAATTGCAGACTGCAGTGTAGAACTCCAACACACTCGTCCTCTAACAAGTGTAAACACATAACCTATGGTTGACCAATGTTTATCAAAATCACCAACATAATTTGAATTCACATATTCAACATGATGATGAGCATGTGAATCCTTCTCAAACATCAAACCAACATCTACAGTATCATGGAGGTACCGTAATATCCTTTTCACATCTTTCTACTACATTTTTTCTGGATCATGCATGTACTTGCTCACCATATTAATAGCTTGTGAAATATCGGGCTTCGTACGCACCATTTCATACATCAAACTTTCCACTTCATTATTATAGGGAACATGATCCATCTCTGGATGTTCCTCATCTATCTGTGTATATTTTATGGCACTTATCTTAAAATGCGGGGACAATGGAGTGCTTACAGGTTTGGTTTTAGAATCCATACCATAAAGTTGTAATTTAAATACTACTTATGTGACAAACAAACAATGCTCCTGGAATGATCTCTTCTAATCTCCATGCCAAGTATTGTTCTTACCTCGCCTAGACGCTTCATCTCAAATTCACGACTTAATTAAATTTTTAATTTTCCGATCTCCACCTTGCTCTTAGAAGCAATCAACACATCATCAATATATAAGTGAAAATAAATAAAGGATCCATCACAAAAGTTTATGAATTTACACACAATGATCATAGTGCCTAAATATAATCCGATCAAATCACTTGTACCACTGCCTTGGACTTTATTTCAACCATTATAGGGATTTTCATAGCTTACAAGCCTAATTCTATTTACCAGCAATCGTATATACTTATGGACAAGTCACATAAATTTTCTCCTCCAAATATACATCTAAGAACTCAGTTTTAACATCATGTTGTGCAACTCAAAATCAAACTATGCAACCAATGCGACAAAAGTCACTAATGGAAGAGTCCTTCACAACAAGTGAAAATACCTCATTATAATCGACCCATTCCTTCTGCGCATAGCCTTTCACCACTAACCTAGCCTTGAATCTTACACTGTCTTTACCTGTGGAGACTTCCTTTTAGCATACACCCATTTACACCCAATGTCTTAATTCTCTTTTAGAAGTTAGACTAACTCCCAAGTCTGGTTCGTATGAAGAGACTGCATATCCTCATCCATCGCCTTCTTTCATTATACACTTTCTAAGCTTCTTTCGGTTTTTTTATAAGTAGATGGAATGTCATATTCAACCATGGGTAGTTCATATGCCACCATGTCCGTAGCAAGCAATATAACTTTCCTTTTTTTCCTTTCTGGTTTACTACATGCAGTAAAATCTGGTTATCGAGGACACTAGTGGGTAGGAGTCTCCACCTCATATATACTTATCACATTATCTTCTGAATTTTTGACAAGTCTGGCCAAAACAATTAGAGCCTCAAGCTCAACTTGTTGCAAAACTTCTTGGATTTTGTTCCGCCTTAAATAACTCTTCAACATTGAAGATTCATCAAATGTAACATCCCTGTTATTTATAATATTTTTTTGTCTCAGGGCACCAATGTCTATATACTTTCACTCCATCATTAAAGCCTAAGAATCTTGCTTTTTTGGCTCTAGGATCCAACTTGATTTAACTAATATAAAAATATGAAGGGGATCCAAAACACATAAATAATCATAATTTTTTGCAGGTTTCCTGATCATACCTTCATGGGCGTTTTCCCTCATTCGGAGTTGAAACCTATTAATGAGGTGACATGCATATGTAACAGCTTCAACCCCAAAGCCTTGTCCAATCCATCATTAGATAACATGCATCATACCATTTCAAATAAAGTGCGATCTATATATTCAACCACCACATTTTATTACGGCATGTCTCTAACTATGAAGTGTCTCATGATCCCCACGTCCTAGCGTGCATGAAATAATGGGTTTGACTTGCATTCACCAACATTATCTGACTTGGGTCTTCTAATAGGTCTATATCATCTTCTTCCACTTCAATAAAACCTTTAAGATTTCATCATTTTATCTCATGGTATACACCCGATCTTGTCTAGAGGAGTCATCCACAAAAATAAAAAATAATGCTTACCTCCCAAAGATGCAACTTTGGTAGGTCACCAAACATTCGTGTCAACATAGTCAAGAGTCCCTTTCGTACGGTGTACTACTATGCCAAACCTGAGTCTTGTCTTATTGCCCAGAGCAAAACATTCATAAAATACAAGTTTGCTGATCTTAGTAGATTTAAATAAACCTTGTTTTACTAATCCTTATGAAGCCTTTTCTACTGCATGTCCCAAGTGCACATGCCATAATCTATTAGCATCGGATGTAACCTCCTCTGAACTTTCTAAGATGGCTACTACACCCATAACTGTATTTCCAGGGAGAATATATAAGTTACTATTTTTTGTGCCCTTCATCACAACTAGGACTCCATGTGAAACCTTCAATCCATCATCTTTTAATATGATCCATAACCCTTAGCTTCCAAAGCTCCAAGTGAGATAAGATTTTTCTTCAGGTTCAGTACAAACCCAATGTCTTCAAGCACTCTGACTATTCCACCATCCAAATTTAATCAGATTTCTCCAACCCCTTTTGTTTGATAAGTATGATCATTTTCCATCAAAACAGCTCCACCTTTTAGCTCCTTGAAGCTAGAATACCACTTATTACTGGGAACCATATGATAGGTATAATCTGAATCTAAAATCCATTTATGGGGACTGGATCCAAATGGTGAAATAGAGAAAGAAAATTCAAAATCTTCATCATCACTAGTCGCAACATCTGCAGTGAAATTCTTCATGTAATTCTTTAACTTTGGACAATCTTTCTTCCAATGCCCTTTCTAGTGACAAAAGTCACATTCATCTTTGGCAGGAATTTTTCTATCTGGAGCTAATGCTCCACCTCTCAATTTAGATTGAGATCTTCCACGACTATCTTAATTCCTTTGTGTTGCTCTACCACGAACTGTCAACGCTTCAGATGTTGAGTCTCTACGAATTAGGTAGATAATTTATTACTAACATATTTTATTTCATCATTTCTTTATAATAGTGTGGTAATGAGATTCTCATATGAATCAGGCAGAGAATTTATCACAAATAGTTCTTATTCTCATCGTCAATTTCAATATCCAAATTTTGCAAATCAATAATAATTTTGTTAAAATTGTCTGAATGCTCAGACATAGAAATACCTTTTGCGTACTGGAACCGAACGGTTTTCTTCTTCAAAAATAAAGTCGTGTTCAACGATCTTCATCATGTACATGTCTCCAGTTGTTTCCATAATTTTTGTGTCGAGGTCTCGCTTATATAAAGATATTTTTTTATCCTTATCGAGATAAAGATTAATATGACTACAAGTTTTGCAGTTGATTTTATTCCAACCACTCTCCATGTCTTCTGGAGTATGAATAGTACTATACGTATGATTGTTTCTCCAATAAAAAAATCCAATGTCGAGGTCGAAGGACCTTAACTCTGATACTAATTCATTGTAAAAAATCATCTCATCAAATGATATTGACTGTGACCCCAAACAATAATATGACACCCATGCAATAATAAATATAGTTCATAAAGAACACACAAAGGAATACCTAATATTTAAGTTGTTCACCAATTTGACTATGTTCACTAACGCATCAAGATCAATTCATTATTTTTGAGATAGTTATAAAAGAGGGATCTCAAACGTAAATTTCAAGTGAAAAATATAATTTGTATTTTTCTACACAAATGTGTACTCTCAAAAAACAATCAAAATGAAGTGTCTTTCTCACTCACTCTTTTCTTGCCTTTCCCTCTCTTTGGCTACATCCTTATATAGTAGTAAGGAGGAGTCAGCGCTAGTAATTTCATAATAGTTCGAGTAAATAGCCAAAAACTACCAAAAGTCACCAAGCAAGTCTTTTTTGGTGGGCCATATTTTTTACAAAGAAATAGTACTATTTGTCATAAGAATAAAGATACATACACCTACTCTTAGTACCGATCTAGTACCGAATGTGCTTTAAATGCATGTACCAAAGTGTGGATCCCATCATTCAAAGTGTGAATCTCACTATGATACAATACATTCAAAGCACATTCGGTACTGGATTGGCACTAGGAGTTGGTGTGTGTAGCATTACTCCTGCCATAAATATAAAATCTAATGCAATCATTATCAATCTTCTATTGGTACAAATCTCTTGTTTATGTTGTTCATTCTTTCATAATTAGTTGGAATTTTCACCAAAACACCATTATTTAGAAACCTCTAAGCATTACATTCTTAGTAGATTTTAGTTAATTACATAGCTACAAAATTTAAAGGCAAGATAAGATAAATGCCACTGCTTACAGATGTTGAATAATCTACACCAAAGAGGTGTATGTGCCAACTATCATAACCAAAACACCCATCAACACAATTCCCCATATAATTACCAGTTCAAATCCACGTACTTGGTGAGTGCCCAAAATCTTCATGTAGCAAAAGCATGGAAGTAAAATCGAAGTTGTGACGCTTAGAATTGCACCAACAAGGGACATGAGATACCCAAAAAAGGGGACAGTCAGGGCTACCACGACAGTGCTTATCACTAATGTGGTTCTGACCAACAAGCTAAATGACTTTTTCTTCGAGTAAGATTGAAAATAGTTCTCAATAGTGTTCACAATAGGCGTCACCATCAATGCAAATTTAGCTATCGGATTTACCAAACTGATACATATGGCCATTTGTGAGCTAATCTTTTTTGTTGGAAGATTTAATGTTATTTGTGATTGTACATTTGAACCAAACATGAGGTAACCCAAAACTGCCATCGACGCATAGGTAGCTGTATAGAAGAAAAAGCAAAAGAGCAAGACCTACAAACAAGAAGAACAAATTGAAATTCAATAATTAAGGCAGACAAATCACGTTTACATTCTACTTGATATATTGTAAAGAGTAATGTTACACACACCAATTCTTAGTATCAGTACCGAATGTGCTTTAAATGTATTATATCAAAGTGGGCTCCATACTTTAAATGGTGGGATCCATACTTTGGTACATATATTTAAATCACATTCGGTACTAAAAATAGGTGTATATATCTTTATTTCATTGGAAAAAGAAACAATAGTGAGCTTTATTTTGACATAGATGTACGAAAGCTACATGTAAAAGTCAAATAATACTCTTTCTTTCTATCCCTAAAAGATTGCATCCACCGAATAATGGAGGGAAGAATGAGAGGAAATACAAAGAATGAATAAAAACCTTGTTTTATCATAATTATTATTATATCCTTTTTATGACCTGAATATTAAATTGAATATTTTATGCCAGGCTTTTATTGTTGAATCTTGTTTTCATTATTTTGTGGGTCCTTTTATGCCTCCTGTCATTGCTACTGTTCTAAAAAACTCGTCGAGGTCCGTCTAAGAATGCTTAAGCTTAAGGCTCGGGAGAAGGGAGAAACGCTCTGTCTTATGTTTTTTACGCCTTATTCTTAGTAAAACCCTTAAGACGCACTTTTTTCTAAAAACAACAATGCTTTAGTGAAACGATATCTCCTTTTAAAAAAAAAATTTACTAACCCGACCATTATCTCATCCAAAATAATCAAATAGTATTTTAATTGGCATATATTCAAACATATTTTTATGATATATACAATTTTAGTATTTTAATACCCTTGTTATGATTAAAAAATATTCAAATATATTAAGAAGACCTAAACGTCTTTTCACGCCTTTTTACGTCTAAGGCTCTCCTAGGCTTCTAAGGCTTAAGACTTGACCACCACGCCTCGATCACGCCCCGTATTTTTTAGAACTTTGGTTAGGGCTGTGTTTTTTTTCCGAACTTTCCGATTTTTCCGATTTTCGATCCGATTTTTTCCGAATTTGGAATGAAATTTTAGTTTGCCGATTTCCGATTTTCCGATTTCCGATTTTTCCGAAAAAAATCGGATCGGAAATCGGAAATAATTCTGAATTTCCGATTTCTCCGATCCGATTTTTCCGAAACTATGCCGATCCGATTTTTCCGATTTTTTCCCGAATTATTTCCGATTTTTTCGGAATTATTTTCCGATTTCCGATTTTTCCGATTTCTTTTCTGATTTTTTGAAAGTTTCCCATATCCCACATCGGTTGGGAGAGGGAGAGGGCTCCAAAATATTCTCTATAAAAGGAGAGTATCCTCCTAACTTCTACACAAATGAAAAATGAGCCAAATCCTCATGTGTTTACATGTTGGGTTAAGCTATTTTCATTGTTTCTTTAAAATGAGAATTTCGAGTAATCGAAAATCCATAATTTATTTTTTTGAAATTTTGGAATTTCCGAAATTTCTGGATTTTTCATATATTTTGTGAATTTCCGATTTTTTCCGATTTTTGCCGATTTTCCGATTTTTCCGAATTCGAAATTTTTTTTAATTTTCCGAAAAAATCGGATCGGAAATCGGAATAGTTATTTTATTTCCGAAAAAATTGAAATTTTTTCCGAATAGGCATTTTCCGATCCGATCCCGCCGAAAGACAGCCCTAACTTTGGTCATAGCAAACAATACAGACTGTTAACTTACTATTCACCCCTCCTATCAAACAACAAAGAATAGAAGTGCGTTTTATTCTCCTATGGATCCAAAGTCCATCTCATACTATTATTTCTTTCCCCTTTTTCACCCCTCCTGCCAAACGGAGTATTATAGGTTTTAAAGAATATTTGTATTTACCTTAGAGAATTGTTTTTGGTTTCTCATCGAAGTATACAAGGTAGGAAAAAGTGGGTGAGCACAATAGCAGAAGACATATAAACTAACAGCAGTTGGTATCCCATTCCAATTTATAAGCTCCCCCTTTTCATGAAATCCAATGCAAGCACCGACCCAAACAATTGAGCCAAGGGTGATAATAGAAGCTAAAATCCCACTGGCTGATAAATAAGAAAGAATGCTCAAGTTGTTCACCCACACAGTAGGCAATATAATGAGGCCAACAATCACAACAAAGCTTTGTCTCCCGCCAATTCTAAGTCCACCAGTTTCAAACCCCATGTCTGGAAGTAAATTGAATAAGTTGTCCCCTTCTAGAATCAAGAAACCCGTGGCGACCATGTAGAGCTCCAAGTTCATAAGAATTGATACAATTATTCTTCCTTTTCTCCCAAATGCGCGATGACCAATGTCCGGATAAGTTGGTATATTTGGATCTACTTCTAAACGTCTTTGGATTAACAAGCCTGTGTAGAAGGTTGAGCTGGTAATTATGAAAAGAAGCATCAAGCTCAACCACCCTCCAGAGGCCAATGCATGTGAGACTGATAGTATCCCAACTCCTAAAATAAAGCAAAATAATTGTCTGTCACTATATAAAGAAGATTATTGTTGAACTAAAAGGAAAGTCAGGTTAGCTTTGAAAAAGACTGGATAAGTCAACATTCCAGAAATGATGAAATGGTCACATCAAATGAGCTCGTGTATACATTTTTAACATGTTTTACGTGTATTCTTGAACTCATGGTCAGCATAAAAATTTATACACCTCACATTTGGAGATCGACTCGCTCAAACATGCTTTCCATAAAAACATGTGGGCTTACTTAACATGTGGGCTTGTTTACTTGTAAAAAACAGAGCATGTTTTCAACGGAATATATGTGAAAACATAAATTAAAGAGAGTGTTAAAAAATATTTAATATTCAATTAGGAAAGTGCTTAATGTTTTTCTAAGATTTCAAATGTCGGTTGAGGTCAGTATTCTAAAAGGCGCGCCTAGGCTCCACCTAGACTTTAGATTTTGAAGAAATGTCTCGCCTCAATCCTTTTACGTCTTATTCTTGATAAAAGGCTTAAAGCGCACTTTTTTTTTTAAAAAATAGCTTTAGGAAAACAATATTGCCTTTTAAATATTTTTTTTTTTAAAAGCGGACCAATATCACATTCAAAACAATCAAAAGACAAATGGTATCCCAAACTGTTCTGCCTCTCGTCCAAAAAAACGCGCATTTTTTATTCTTTTTTTCGTTTTTTATTTTATTTTTGTCTTAGTATTTAAAATAATAGTATTTTAGTTTACACATATTCAGACATATTTTAAGGTATATACTATTTTAGTAGTTTTAATAGCGTTGTTATAGTTAAATATGTTAAAATATATTGAAAAAATCTTAAACGTCTTTTTACGCCTAAGTCCCGCATGCGCTTCTAAGGCTTAAGGCTTACCTCCATGCCTCGATCACCCCTCGCATTTTTGAGAACGTTGGTTGAGGCTACTACTTTAAGTTTTATTCTTATTTTCTGTTGAGCCATGGAGAAACTCTTTTGCCTTCTTATATATTTTCATAAATAGCTCTTCTAGTTATAAAAAAATATGAAAAATGAACTCGACCACCTGACCTTCAGGGGCGAAGCTGGGCCATGGAAGTGGGGGGCCATGGCCCCTACCAATCTTTTGAAAAAAAATACTCTACATGTAATATATTTGTATTTTTAAGCCCAACAAAAGAGAAGGGCCAAGCCGAAACCATATTTTATCTTTAGGTTAACTAAAAACAAAATATCTCTTCTTTCTCTCACTATCTCACGGGGACCACTACTGCAGTCTACTTTCAAGACTTCCCCATATGTTTTCAAAGGCATTAGCAGCAAAGGTATATCTTCATTGTTAGAAATTCTATTATTTTAATATGTTAATGCTTATTCAAAGCAAATGTATCTCTGTATTTTAATGCTTCTATCAAATGTATCTCCATATTTGAGTCCTTATTCAAAGGTTTATTTCCATTGTTAACTGTTAGAGTATTATTAATGGAAATATTTTAATTTATTTTAATTGTTGACTATTATTGTTAATTGTTAATCAAGCTTATTGTAATTTTTAATTTTTATATGATATTCTAGTGTTCAATCAATATATGGTAATTAACTGTTTTACGAAAAATAATAAATTTCAATTATTTTATTTTTGTGTTGTAGAAATATGGACATGTGATTTGCTAACTTTTTGTATTATGTTCCAACAATTACTTTATAATGTTAGATCTTAGTTACGGTGAAAACATGTGTTTTGTATGTGGTGCAACTATTAAATTTTGATAGTGAATATATAAGATATTGTTGGAAAAAATGCTTATGATCAATATATTTTTAATGCTAAAATATTGGATAAAAGCATAAATAACCATAAAAAAAATCGCCTCGGGAGCTCCCGCCCCTGAACCGCTGCTAAATTGCGGTTCCCCCCAACATAAATTCCTGGCTTTGCCCCTGCTGACAATCTTGTCAAATCCTTAAGAGTATGCCCACAATTATCGCTATCACGACTTCTCCTGCCTCCACAACCTGATTGTACGGTGGTGGCAGTAGTAGTTATGGGATTTGCAAAAATGAGTAGTAAAACAAGCTTATTCTCAATCGCGAACACATTTTCTAATTGTTTATTACAATTCATATAACATAAAACTTGAAAGGAAGAAGAAACGTGAAATGGAAATTTAAAAATAATTTCACACAATTAAACTGCGATATGTTCTTTAGAACCATTTTTTTTAATAAAACTTTCATGAAACTAATAATTCAAATTTATTTTCAATTGAATCAAGTACAGCTTGTTATATCATTAAAACATAATTCTTTACTTATAAGAAATGATGAGGAATAATCCCTTTCAATCATTCGACTCACTCAAATGGCTCTTTTCCCAGTTTTACTTCTACACATGCGATAATAATTATAAAAAAAGAAGAAGAAGAAGAAGTGCATCACCATAACACCATCAACTTCTCCAATATATAGTATGTTAGTAAGAGCATCACCATAACACCAGCAGGTCAAGATGAGCACAACAGAAGAAGAAGAAGAAGAAGAAGAAGAAGAAGAAGAAGAAGAAGAAGAAGAAGAAGAAGAAGAAGAAGAAAGAAGCTGACAAAGCATTGATACCATTAAATCATGTTTTGGAAAAGAAGGTACTGCCTGTATTGGAATTTAAGTTATCAGCCTCTTGAGCTCCAAACTTGTGGTGGCTTTCATTTCTTCCATATAAGAGTGGTACAGTAACAGAGTAACCATCTTCCCTTTGGCCTTCCATACCACCCTCTCTTTTTTGAGTGTGAGATAAAGACAGAGAGAAAGAATGATTATATGTTAAAAGATACAAGCACCGAAAGTTGATGTTTCAGAGAACTAGTGTCATATATCGATCAAGACTTGTTTGGGTTTACATCTTTCTGCAGCTTTAAAGGTCATCAATTTAACTATGTTTCCACGTGTTGTTTTCTCAGAAGAGCAAAACAAATTCAAATTGGGAATCAATGTCGTATTTTTACTCAAGTGGAACTCTACCAACTATTTTAACCTTACTTTCCTGAGACTATCTGGACTCGAAAATTGGCCATGCAGAATTACCAAAAAGCATTTTGGATTCTTTTACCGCCTATCCTAGTAATAACTAGTTGAAAACACGTGTTATGCACGAGTTCTGCATTACTGTACAAAAAATATTTATGAATTTTTTTTCTTTTTTTGATAAGTAAATGATATATTAGAACCAAATCGTTTAAGGGAGTGAAACCCGTATACAGGGAGTATACAACACAACCAAAAGAAAGGGAAGATACCAAAAAAGGCATCCACCATAAAGAAAACAATCACCTACAACCACTCAAATAAAACCACCAACTCTAGAAATAACCTCTGAAAAATCCTACAAGCGCATATTGATTCAACCACCTCTACACCACAACGAAACCACAGCACCACAAGACGAACTAATGTCAGACCCACATGGAGGACAACGATACCCTACAACCACCGATTTTCTTGAAAAGTAAACGATCCTTAGTCTCATTCTCCTTGAAGTTTACCCCTACTATCTTACTGAATACTATCAACTTCTCTGCCCAACCCACCAGGTCCTCTTCCCACTCCTCATCCTCTCCCTTTCCAAATGCGTCATCCTACATAGGGATATCGATATCCACCCAAATTTGAGAATTGGCCACATTAAAATAAACTTTTCCCTTACCTCCTCCTCCCACTTCTTGTGCCTCGACCAATTCATCCTTAGAGAAGTCCTTTCCCTCCACACTACCAAGCCCTGATGTCGCAAAAAAGGAATCCGTAACCACACTATCTTTTCTCCCCGCACCACTAGATTCTCCATAATCATAACATGATTGAGACCCTACTCTCAATCCACTCACATCAACCTCTCTTTCATGGGAAGCGCATAAATTAAAATGATTCTAAAAAAAAAATATTGTTTGGTGCCAGAGGTAACGTGACTCCCGGCTCTTCTGCACCTATATGGACTTTCACACAACCCACGGAACCCCTCTTCTTATTTTTTCCCCTCTTTGCCTTAATATTTCTTCTCAAAAATCTTATTTGCAACACCTTGCTAGAATTAAGACATGGATCCATCATTTTTAAAATGGACAAACATTTGTCACGCTTAACAAGAGAATGCCCTCCAATATTGACCACACGCGACCAATCTAACTGAGCATTGGAAAAATTCACATCTGGAGGACCACTCAAGTTGTCATCATTAGTCCCCACTCCACCCAAAAGATTATAACTTGGGCCCACTAACTTATCAACCACCTAAAAGCCAGCTGAAGGGATAAAATAATGGTCATTTTCGACCACTCCAACACTCAAACAAGGGGGACAAAAGTCTTAAGATTTGATAACTCTCGCAACAATACATGAGACCCATTTAAATTACTACAAGAACCACTAAGGAACTCCTTTTTTTTTTGTAAAGAAGGGTAATCCCGGGCCAGCTTGCGCGCACCTCGGACTAATCCCTCCTTTCCCGAACAAGGCTTTCTATAACAGGCGTTTAATTTCTGCGATCCGTGGCCCCAAGACGCAGCTGTCAAGTTTCGAACCCAGATGCTTGAATTTACAGCTACACCCTGACTCTACCAACTTGAACAACCCTTGGGATTCACTAAGGAACTCCTTAGGCCATATGTAATGGGTAGTGTAAATGTGTAAAACTACACATTTTTGTCTCACAATGGGTAAAGAATCGTGTAGTTGGAGAAGAGAGAAAAGGTAGACGAAATGCAAATGTAAACATCCGAAACACAATGTGCAAATGGGCCCCATGCGTTCTCGGCGGTAAACATATATCCGCTCAATCTAGGCGTTAAAAAGATTATCGCTCAGATTAACTTTTTTAATATTTTATTCGCCTAAATTCATTTTTGAAAATCTGGGCGGTAATATGTTTGCCGCCCAGATCTGGGCGATAAAAAGGTTAACGCCCAACAGGCGCCACGTCCCCATTTTGCATTGTCCCAGTGTAAAACTTCGA
The DNA here is from genome assembly GCA_949130495.1 of Sambucus nigra. Classification (NCBI taxonomy): domain Eukaryota; kingdom Viridiplantae; phylum Streptophyta; class Magnoliopsida; order Dipsacales; family Adoxaceae; genus Sambucus; species Sambucus nigra. The sequence continues at coordinate 320,972,267 of OX422220.1, read as the reverse complement.
CCAACAATCTAAACAAAACAATCTAAATTTACATCTCCACGTATTCAGTTTACACTTTACCACTACAGGTGGCCTTAGCACCACTGTTATCCCCAAAAGAATCCACTCCTATCAAATGTGACATCTCAAAGTCGGTCACCTGCTTGCCAGACCCATCACACCCGGAAGAAGTAACCAAACTTTCACTTTCGGCTGCTTTATCACCACCCCCAAGGATACCACCAACCTTGGTCTTAACAGGCACCCTACCTCCCACACATCCCGATACTCGTACACTAGTCTGCCCACTCCCCGGACAACCATCCTCGTCCTCAAGAATTCCGGTGACCTGACGATCGAAGTTCTTGTCAACAGCACATACCATACCCACGACCTGTAAGTCCCCTACTCCAGAGGGGATAGACCCCGCACTGACCACCCCACCGGAACCGGATATGCCCTTATTACCGACGTCAAAAAGAGCTTTACCCTCCTTCGGCATGGCTGAATACTATTTTTTACCCCTGTTGTACCCCACGTTGACTCCTTTTCTTTTCAACAAGGGTCCAGGCCTCGTTATTCCTTCTTTTGTTCCCATCACTTTACCTCATTCCGAGTTGTTAACCTTCCATATTTTCTTCTGGGCAGCAAGTTCCTCAAAATGGCATGAGACCGTCAATTCTACGCAAACAGGCAGGGCAAACACCCATCCACCTGCTTTAATGTGCACCATCTCCGGCACATTTTCGTTGCATTTAACCAGTAACCTAGCCCATCTAATTTCTTCTCCAGACTGAGTTAACTTGTCAATGTTCAGATACCCACCACACCTATTTTCGATGGCTTGGAAAACTTATCTCCCCCACAGATGCAGCGGGAGACCCATGACCCTAATCCAACGACTCGACAACCTCCGGTGAGCTTTAGAGCATCCACCCAAAGGATGCCACTTATTCAAGAACAGAGGCTTCCCATGTACTAACCAATTAATCTTCAGTATATATTACACTTCTCTCTCAGATACAAAAAGGAAACAAAATAATTAGTCGTTTAACTCCCTCACCACCACCCCACCAATCGGTCCCCAGAACTTCTTCACCCACTCTTTCAGTCTAATGAGTGGAGGGGGAGAGGATCCCACATCTCTAACTCGTCCCACCAATGCTCGCTGGAAAAAAGAAACTCTAGACACACACGAGTCATCAGCAATGGTGATAATACAATTTGCACTATGTTCTTCAAGAATATTGATGGGTGAGAATGGCCAAGACTCTACCATTTTTTAACCAGTACCTAAGTATCTAACAGTTATAAATACATGAAAAGATGCAAAATAAAAATAGAAAATTGATTAAAAACTTTAGAGTTTTTGTGATCAGAATTCTTGTAGAAGAAATATAATTGCATAATATCCTTGAAAAATGTAGCAAAGTTTTTATTTTTATAAAAAATAAAATTTTAAATAAAAAAGAATTGTTTTTAGAAAATAAAAAACTATTTTTATATCTAAGATATATTGCATGCAATTTATTAAGAAGGAGCAATAAAACAATTTTTATATTCAATGGATTTCTTTTTTATATTAAGTAGTTAAAACGTTTTTTTGACTTTAGAACAATTTCTTAATTTCATAAAACAGTTAAAAAGGTAAAAACAGTTATTTTAGTTCAAATGTTAAAATAAACATTAAAACCTTTTCTTTTATGTATAAAAAACGTTTAAAAAACAATCTCCTATTGAAAAATAGTCTTTAAAAAGTTAAATACAATTTTTTGAAGTGTAAAACAATTTATTTTCATGGTTAACTGTTTTTATTTTTGTTAAAAAATAATTTTTTTATAAAACAGATTGTTTTAATAATAACTTTTCTTAAAAATAAAAAATTATTTTATAATTAAAGATATTGTATGTAATTTATAAAAATAATAAAATAAATATGTACACATGGTTAAAAATATTGTACTCAATTTAAAGTAGACTTTACATTATTTTAAAATATATTGTACGTAAAAAAGAGTAGTTTTGGAGAGGTAACAAATTGATGGAGAAATCAAAGAGGCATGGAAGAAGGAAAAAGTCGTCCATAGATATGATGGAAATGAATTAAAATGTCACGTGACATAATATGATAGAAGTGCATTAAAGTTCCATATTCTATTATTAAGTATAGTCCACAAGAAGAATAAAAAATAGGCCTATCAAACACATTAGTAAGTTGAGCAATTGGTGAAAGAAATATGACTTGAATAATTGTGAGATAAGGAGATAAAACTTTGTAACCTATAGACTATTTTTATAATTTATTAAGTTTTTTTAAGAGAGATTGAATGTAGATAAAATTAAAAACAAAAAACTAAAAATCCACTCATTTCATAAACATACACGGTACACCCTCTACAACAAAAAAAAAAAAGATTATCTTCAACCTGGGAAAAAATGTGCCTAATTGTTAAAGAATATGCCTCTCTTCTTCACTTTCTTTTTCTCACAAACCCTTGTGATAAAAAAATTCATGGTGAGAACAATTGCATCCCTTGGACAACTTATATCTCGTGAGGACTCATCTGCCCCCAAAATATGCTCAGCCCCCAGAACTGACTGAAAATTCTGTAGGATTTCCACATGGAATAGAGACCACTGTGACAGGTGAAAACTTCACAACCCATAACTGATATCATATATGGGATATATATTTTTCTCTTGTAACTCAAAACCCAACAATGATTCACGGACTTCCGCAGTGGTAATCAGATGAAAATCACCCGTCGATCATGTTTAAATCGGTATACCTTCAAATTCAAATCATCATAGTAACCAATCGAGGTAAAGATGATCGAAGACTGACCATTGTAAAATTCAAATCATCATAAATGTATGAGAAAAATCACTTGTCGACAACACCAGTTCTTTCTGCAGAAGATGCAGCACATACCCATTAAAAGGACCAAGTCTTATCTCTCTCAAATTATTTACGTCTGAGGTAGATTTATAGTTGAAGCATAAAGTGGAAGAGATAGAGAATCTGTAACGTAAAACATATAAGGGAGATGAAAAGGCTTCACACCTCTGGAAGGAGAAAGGTTTGGTTTGTATTTAGTTGAAGGGATATATTATATTGTAGAGTTATTCCCGGAGGTTTTAAGTGAGGATCCCTTCATCTTCTATGGGTAAAGTAATGGTCCATACCAACTGTATAAAAATCAGCTTCCCACGTGGACATCTTACAAATAGAGGAGAATTAAAACTCTCTAAAATGCTGTGTATCAGAATAGGAACTCTGGAATGAAACTTATTCTCATTAATTGTTGAAATGAAAACAGAAGACATCTATATATATACACAACAACTTAACTAATATTGATTCTAACATATAAATCTAACAGATGCTAACTGAATAACTAAACTATACTAACTGAATAACTAACTAAGAAATACACTCAAGTAGTTACAAAATAATAGCTCGTGTAATATGCCCCCTCAAGATGGAGCATAAATGTTAAGAATGCCCATCTTGCCAAGAAGAAATTGAAACTGTTGAAGTCCCAAAGGCTTGGTGAAAATGTCAGCCAATTGATTTGTAGAAGATACATGGAGAGTCTTGATCACCCCTTCTTGAATTTTGTCTCGAATTAAGTGACAGTCTATTTCAATGTGTTTAGTTCTCTCATGGAAAACAGGATTTGCTGCTATATGTATAGCTGCCTGACTGTCACAAAATATTAAAGCTGGACTAGGATGAGAAATGTGTAGATCTTTTAGAACACCGAGTAGCCAAGTGAGTTCACAAACAGTGGCTGCCATAGCTCTGTATTCTGCCTCTGCAGAGGACCTAGAGACAGTATGTTGTTTCTTGGACCTCCAAGAAATGAGTGAAGAACCTAGGAAAACACAGAAACCAGTGATGGATCTTCTAGAATCTGGACATCCAGCCCAATCAGCATCTGTGAAAGCTGTAAGTTGAAGAGATGATGAGGAAGAAAAGAAGAGACCTTGTCCAGGAGTGCCCTTAATATACTGAAGAACTCGTTGAGCTGCTTTAAAATGAGGAATTCTTGGTTGAGAAATAAATTGACTTAATTTGTGAACACAATAGGATATGTCAGGTCTTGTGATAGTCAAATATAACAACTTTCCAACCAATCTTCTGTAGGAACAAGGATCAGGCAGTAGATCACCATCTTCATTGTTTAACTTGCAATTTTGATCCATGGGAAATTTTACGGGTTTACAACCTAAATAGCCAGAATCAGTAAGGAGCTGAAGAGAATATTGTCTCTGAGAAACTGAAATACCTTTAGGTGATCTGGCTACTTCCAACCCTAGAAAGTACTTGAGATTTCCCAAATCCTTCAACTTAAACTCAGAGTTTAGGAGATGTTTCAACTTGTTAACAGCATCTAGGTCATTACTAGCAAGTATAATATCATCAACATAGACCAACAAGACAATAAAAGAGGAACCTTGTTGTCGAGTAAATAAAGTGTAGTCTGACTTGGATTGTATGAAACCATGAGCTAAAATGGTGGTAGAAAATTTAGAGAACCACTGTCTAGAAGCCTGTTTTAGCCCATAAAGTGATTTGTGCAGCTTACAAACCAAATTTTTGTCGTTCCCATGAAATCCTGGTGGCATTTTCATATATACCTCTTCATCTAGTTGACCATGTAGAAAAGCATTGTTTACATCTAATTGAGTAATGTGCCAATTTTGAACAGAAGCAACAGCAAGAAGACACTTGACTGTAACTAATTTTGCAACTGGAGAAAAAGTCTCCATGAAATCTATCCCCTCTTGTTGGGTGTACCCCTTGGCAACCAATCTAGCCTTATGTCTTTCAATAGATCCATCTGATTTGTATTTAATCTTGTACACCCACTTGCATCCAATAGGAATTTTGTCAGGAGGAAGTGGAACAATGGACCAGGTATTGTTATCCTCAAGGGCAGTTATTTCAGCTGCCATAGCTTTCTGCCACTCAGGGAATTTTACTGCTTGATGATAAAATTCTGGTTCATGATTAGAGGACACCGACATGACAAAAGATCTATGTGCAGGAGAAAGAGTAGTATAGGACAAGTGGTGAGAAATGTCATAAGCTTGACCAGGAAGTGACTTAGGAGGAGAAGAAGTGAGAAGGTTACAATTGTAGTCTTGAAGATAGTGAGGAACTCTCTTGGACCTAGTAGAATGTCTAGGAGTAGGAGCAATGGAAAGAGGAATGGAAGGAGGAGAAATATCAGGAATATGAGAGAGATGTCTCTGAGAAAAAGGAGAGGTAGATGAGATGGGAAAGTCAGAAGTTGAGATTGGATAAGGAAGAACCAAATCAGAGAAAATATCTGATGGAGTAGAATGTTCAGAAAATAAAGGAAATACATTTTCATGAAATCGAACATCCCTAGATATGAAGGTGGTATGTGACTGAAGATCATAGAGTTTGTAACCCTTGACACCAAATGGATATCCAATGAATATGCACTTTCTAGCTCTTGGATCAAATTTGAGTCTATGTGACTTGAGAGTGGAAGCAAAACAAAGACAACCAAAAACTTTTAGGTGAGTATAAACTGGCTTGGTGTGATATAGCATTTCAAAGGGAGTTTTATTAGATAAAAGAGGAGAAGGAGTTCTATTTATAAGGTAAGCAGCAGTTAGAATGCAGTTACCCCAAAACTTTATAGGTAAACTGGCTTGAAAGAGAAGTGCCCTAGCAACATTCAAAAGGTGTTGATGTTTTCTTTCCACAACAGAGTTTTGTTGTGGAGTCCAATGCAGCTGAGTTGATGAATTATCCCTTTAGAAGAAAAGAAAGCTGGTAATCCAAATTCCAAACCATTATCACTGCGAATGGTTTTAATTGTGGTATTAAATTGATTTTCAATCAAATGAACAAAAGATGGCAATAGAGATTGAACTTCTGATTTATTTTTCATCAAATAGACCCAAGTACATCTAGTGGAGTCCTCCACTATAGTCAAAAAATAGGAAAAACCACCAAGAGAAGGGGAAGCTAATGGTCCCCATATGTCACAGTGTATTAGAGAAAAAAGGACAGAAGAAACATTATTAAGAGAAGGGAAAGGCAATCTTTTTTGTTTAGCTAAAGGACATACAACACAAGGATTTGTTTTGTCAGGATGTACAAATTTTGGCAAATCATGTTGTAACAAAAGCAGTCTAGATGATGAAGGATGTCCCATTCTGAAGTGCCAGAGATCATTTTGGTCGAGAACACGTTGATTTGAAGAAGATTTGATGGATGCATGAACTGAAGGATGAACTGTGGATTTGAGGAGGTAGAGATCTCCTGTCCTGTCACCCTTCCCAATCACTCTCCAGGATGTGAGGTCCTGGATAATGCAGTGAGATTGTGAGAAGGAGAAAACACAATTGTGAGTGTTTGTGAGTTTACTAATGGAAAGCAAATTATATTTGAAGCTGGGAATACAAAGAACATTAGTAAGTGTGAGAATAGAACTTAGAGTAATATGACCAATGTGTGAAACAGGAGCACATTCCCCATTGGGAAGAGTAACAGATGTGTTGAATACAGGAGTGGAAGAAGTAAATAAAGAAAGAGAGCATGTCATGTGATCAGTTGCACCAGTGTCCAATATCCATAGACTAGTATCAAGAGTAAATTCCTTAATGGAAGAAAATGTAGCAGGTGAACAAAGAAATCCAGAAGGTTTACCTGTCATGGAAGGAGAGTTGGATTGCACCAAACGAACAGAAGAAGATGATGAATCATCAGAGGAATGAATTTTATCATTTTGAGAGGTAATCATCTGAGTATTAAGGAACTGGAGCAATTGCTGACATTGTGCTGAAGTGAAGCCAAGAGAAGATCCAGAAGAAGGCATTTGTGGAGTACTGTTAACATGATTAGCATGAGGAGGTTTAGATTTGGTCTGAAAACCAGGGGGATACCCATGAATCTTATAGCATTTGTCAATGGTATGTCCTAACATGTTGCAGTGAGTACAATATGGACGTTCCTTGCGAAATCCTCTAGGTGCATTATTAGATTTGTAGGAGAGAGATTTGGTATGAAATGCAGCTTGATCAATAGTAGGAATGAAAGTGGAATTAATAACCTTCCTCTGTTCTTCTTCTTGAACCACAAGAGAAAATACTTTGTTGATGGGAGGCAGAGGATCAAGAAGAAGAATCTGACCTCTAATGGAAGAAAAAGAATCATTGAGTCCCATGAGGAATTGCATCACATAATCAGCTTGCTGAGCACCACATGTGCAAGTCCCATAGTTAGTAAGCTCATCCCAAAAGCCTTTTAACTTTGTATAATACGCATTTACAGACAGCTGGTCTTGAGAAAAAGAAGAGAGAGATTTCTTCAATTGATAGATGCGTGGTCCATTCTGTCTAGAGAAGCGTTCTTTTAGATCAAGCCATACCTCACGTGAAGTATCAAGGTAGATGATGCTAGCAGCAATATCCTTGGAAACTGAGTTAAGCAGCCATGAGAGGATCATATTATTGCATCGAGTCCAAGATTGAAATAAAGGATCAGCAATAGGAGGTGAAGGAAGAGTGCCATCAATGAACCCTACCTTGTTCTTTGCAGTAAGTGCCATAACAATTGATCGACACCAGGTATGGTAATTATCACCAGTGAGTTGCTGAGAGACAAGAATGGTGCCTGGATTATCACCATGATGAAGAAAGTAAGGATTGGCAAGATGCTCTGTGAAATCAGTTACCATAGGTGGAGAAGAAGATGATGCAGAGACTGGATTTGTTGTCATGATCGCAAGGTGTTTGTTAAAATGTTACACAGATTTAGGATAAAATTCAAAAGAATCTTGAAGAACACGATCAAGAACTTAAGGAACACGATCAAGAAGATGATCGGAAATGCAATCAAAAAAAAAAATCACAGGAAGAAATGCTCTGTAATTTCAATGATTGAAGAGAGAAAAGAAAAAAATGTGAGCGGAAACAAAATGAGAGTTTTGCTCTGATACCATATCAGAATAGGAACTCTGGAATGAAACTTATTCTCATTAATTGTTGAAATGAAAACAGAAGACATCTATATATATACACAACAACTTAACTAATATTGATTCTAACATATAAATCTAACAGATGCTAACTGAATAACTAAACTATACTAACTGAATAACTAACTAAGAAATACACTCAAGTAGTTACAAAATAATAGCTCGTGTAATACTGTGGAGCCTTTTAGAGTATATAAAAGATATCGTTCCCCCAAAAACCAAATAAAACTAGTGCAATCTTTAATATCTTGTCCCTTTAATGCCAAATTTATGAGACTCGTCTTAAAGATAAGTCAGGCACTTGTATAACATGGGTTGATGTTAAAAAGCATTGCTTTATGAATATTATACACTAGCATGCAAGGCACGTTATATATATATATATATATATATTAAAACAACAAAATTATGAAAAATGCACAAATTTACTATTAGCAAATTAACTCGGAATTTTAAATTGAAATAACGTAACTATTTCACACTTCTAATTTAATTTTTTTAGATTAAATTGAAAGAAGTAATAATTAAAAAAGGGTGATGACATAATGTGATCAATGCCAAAATTGTAGATGATGGATACGAAAATCAACTTGAAGAGTATTTGTGGGAAATTCAACTCTATTAGTGAATTTTCACTCCAAATAGAATGAATAATTATTTTATAAAGACCAAATAATTATCCAAAATAGAGTATTTATGGTAATGTATGACAAACATTATATTGAAATCAACAAAATCTTGAAAATTGAAAATCTCAAAAGTATGTTATGAACTTAGGAGATACATGCATAACTTCCATGTAGCTTGTATTATCTGACGATGTACAGAAAATATGATAATTTCGTTGCTACAAGACATGAAGTAATATGTTAACAATTTTGAAAGTCTATTGTATATATTTGATATGTTGAGATACATGAATTTGTCAATCGTTACCTTATTCAGTCGTCATCATCAACGGTGCTAATGTACTTTATCTTTATTTGAATCTGATAAAATAAAGTTTTTTTTATTAGAGAAATACGCTATATTAGTGGAACCAATATGTATAATATATTACCTTTGATGAGATTTTTGTAATACCCCGCACTTTTGGGGATAATTAAACTCAATAATTAAGTGTAATTTGGGAATTTAAGAATTATCGTTAATAGTAAATTCTTGGAGTTTTTAAGGATTAGATGATTTTCGATGGGTGTTCTATTTACTTTTGGAATTAAGTAAATAAGTTGGAGTGTTTTAATTATTTTCCGCAGCTGAGTAAAGTGACAGAGGACAATATTTTAATTGAAAAACCCGCATTGAGATGTATGGGGTTAAATTAGTGATTTGTGATCAAGTACCTCAGATGGAGATTTTGAGTGTGTGGTTCGTCTCGGAATGGCCGAGATAGTCAGAATAGAGTATCCGGGGATCGTAACTGAGTTTTGAGAATTTTTGAATTAATAGGGACTCATAATGGAGTAAACGAGTCATTTTTGGGTTTTCAAGGGATAAACCCTTATTCTCTCCTATATAAGACATGGGAGAGTGGGACACATTAAAGCAAAAAAGAGAGAAAGAAGAAGAGACGAAAGGAAGAAGGGCGAAGGAAGAGGGAAAAAGGATTTCTGGGCCAAACTCTGCGGGATTTGACTCGGGCTCGTCGAATTTTATCCTCCAGGCAAGTGTTTACTTGTTTTATTTAATTTTGAGCATAAATCTCATATCATAACTGGTAATAACAAACCCTAAATATTTTGGGTTAGATTTTCATGTATTAAACGGGTTTTTCGGAAGTTTAATGGGTAAACCCCGAAAATTATTAAATTGGAGAAACTTAGAAATTCATAGAAATTAATGTTTTATTCTTAGTTTTAGGATGTTTAGAACCTATTTCCTTTGTGTATATTTAGTTGGGTGTGGTTATATGTTGGTGAGATATAAGGAAACAAAGATTGCAGGTTTGTTAATGGCCGGAGAAGAAGTTTCCCGGTATGATCGATCGATCGACGGCCAAGGGTCGATCGATCGATCGAGCAGAAATTTTGGCAATTTCGGCTTAGTTAATTTAAATGGGATAAATTTCCACTTTTATGGTTTTTGACTTATTTATTCGAGGAAATAAATATTCACCTAGGGGAATGTATTCCTAATGATTCGAGGGAGTTACAATTGGAATTTGGAGAAGTGTAAAAATGTGTGTCGCAAAAGGGATGGTTTGGACGAAAATAAATAAAGTGAGAAATTAAAGGTTTGGGGTTCCAAAAATAGAGTGACGACCTCTAAATTATTATTTGGACATAATGTAGTCCTTGGATTCGTGGAAATGGAATCCACGGTCTATTTAAATTAAGGGTGTTTGATGACGAATATTTCTTGGGATATATTCAGTGGGCATTTAGGCTTATATAATTATGCGCGTATAAAATTTAATTATATCGATTGTAGTTGAGTATATTCCGCTAGACTATTAGGATGAATTTGGGAAAATGCGTAATTACTTAGTGTGAATTGGTATAGTTGGAGAAATTATATAAATCCTTAAGTGTGAATGAGGTACACGTTATTTATCGAGTGAGGGAATACTTTTGAGTTTAGTATCGTGAGTATGCGAATACTCGAATATTATTATTTATGAGAATCTTTGGGATTATTGGCCATCGTTGTGTGTGATTGGCAATTATGGCCATTTATATTTATTTGAGGAACAATGTGGAATATATATATATTAAAGTATATATATTATATGATACGGATATGTATACATATCTATGTTTGGATGGTATATATATATGTGAAGGATACCCCCTCTAATGTTATCATGGGAAGTTACGCGAAGTGGGTGAGGCCCCTAGCTTGAGGAGCAGGGAGCGTATAGTCCCCAAGTCATAGCGTCCATTATTATATTGTGTGATTTTTATTAGGGGTGAGACGTGGTGGGTATGTTTCGTCTCATTGCCGGGGAGGAACTATGATCGCTTCCTAGACGTTGTGATTGTTGACTGCTATGTCGGTGATATTGAGTCCGATTGATGGTCACCAGGATGGTATGTGAGTGATGCCCTGGAAGATGATAGCATTGAGAGACCACATCCTTGAGTTATAGCTATGTAAAGTACATTACTTTTGTATGAGAACAGAAATCATATCTCTATTAGCGTAAAGAGATAAATTGAATATGAAATGAATTCTCATTCCGGGAGATTTTACCGGACTTTGAGAATGCGTGATATTGAAAAACATCGCAAATTTCTAATTTGGCACACTTATTTAATTTCAGCCCCTAAACATGCATCTAAGGTGCGTGTGTTAACCCATAAATACATAAAGCGAGTGACACAAAAAATATGCTGAGACACAGATTTCAGGAAAAAACCCCTTTCGGGTAAAACCTTTATTTCACTATGAATATACAAGCCGTAACTTACAATTACATAGAGAAATCTGCAATGGATCAACACGCAGCCAACCCACAAAGACACGCAGTCTTGAACTCAGCAAGAGAATACACGCAGCACCCCCCAAGGACTCGCAGCCCAAACAACGAAGAAAGAACCGCAGCTCTCCTCAATGACACGCAGCCATAAAAGCTTTGTAGAGACTCCCTCAGCAATGACACGCAGCCCTCGGTTGCAAAGATCTCTCCACAAAGATGAACAACAACAAAGATTGTGTTCTAGGGTTCCAAAAGATTCACAAAAGTAATTGGGATTTTTGTGTGTGAATCAAAAAGATGTTTGGCACATCAAAAATTGAAGTCTTGTTGTGTTTGTACTCTTAAAAACGTATTCTCAAAGACTTAAAGAAATACACCATCGGAATAGTAATATATATAGGAAATACAAGATGGTGGATAAAAAGTTCACGGAACTGTTCGAACTTATCCCAGGCGGACCGGTCCGGCTTGGGGGCGGATCGGTCCGACCTCGGATCGGTTCTTTTAAAAATTGCCTTTATCGGTTCGCATTCGATCCGTGGTATACTGGACAAAGCAAGGCTGATCGGTCCGGGTAGAGGGCGGACCGGTTCGGAGGCGGATCGGTCCGGTATAGAGGCGGACCGGTCCGGCTTTCCAGAAAAACTTTTAAAAGCCTCATTTTGCTTGAAAAAACTTACTTCTTATTTTTATAAAAAACATTTTATAAAAATTTCCCAATACTAAATATGAACTTTAAGGAACGTAAAAACAAAATTTTACCAAGTTCATTCTTGCAGAGGCTATGAAGTTGAAGATGCTTTGATATTCGGATCTGTTGTTGTAGATGCGATCTTGAGTTTCTTCAACGGTGTAACGACGTACAACATACAAATTGATAATGGACAAAAATGTCCTTACAAATCTCCCCTATGTCTATGCCGGTACATACATAAAAAATATCCGAATTATCAACTTATGACCTATACAAATCTGCCCTCCCATGAACCCTAAAGATGGAAAGATACAAAGGTATAAATCTTCATCGTTTGTTCTTCAACCTTCAACAATCATCAAATCTCAAAGCTTTTCTCATCAGGGTGTGCAACATATTGATCTTCAATCTTTATACCTACACACATGAGACAAAGAAAATACCACGTGACATATCGAGTTTGAAATGAGATAAACATGGATATCAATATATGATAAAAACATAAGCTATATCTCAAAAACTCCCCAAAAATTCAAACTCCCCCATAATATGATAATTCTTTCTCCTCCTTTTTATGATGTCCCCAAAATAGACAAAATGAGAAGAATGAATCAAAAAAGCAAAATCGGGGTGACACGGTATACAAAAAAATACACAAACTAATTTATTATTTTTCAAATTTTTCATACAAAGATAGAATACCAATATGAACAAATATGATACAAAAATCACACCATGGATTTAGACTCAAACAACCAAGTCATGGAAATGGAATGAATGGGTGTGAACACATTCGATAGGTAAATCAACTCAATCAATCATATGTGCATGATGCACATGTGTACCCCTAACGAATGAACATCAAAAGTATCCTTAGGTGTAAAAGATTGTTGAATTTAGATGACATCGTCTTATGCAAATCAACAAATCAAAGTCAAATGATTTCCACACCAATAACGTCCAAAACTATATAGCGCATTTTCAAGAATTTCAAGGACGTGCAAACCCGTTTTAAATTCTCCAACCAAACACCCTCATATATATTTTCTTTTAGAGGTAATCTAAATTCTCAAACTTTGGAGAATTGGTGCAAAAACCTAAATGGCCCATAATTGGCATGAATATCTTTTTATTGCCTTTCAATTTTTTCGGGCTCTTTTAACCTCTTTGGACCTCGGATAATAAAATTCCTCCATTTTTTAGGTCCAATTTAACGGTGGCTTTTGCGCAAAGGATAGATAATTACCTTTCGCAGCCCCTCCCCGTTTTTCAAACAAAGTACACAAACTCACAAAATGGTTTTTATATGCACAATTTCCTTATCAAAAATTATCGCGCTTGGTTCGTTTTAAGGACATGATTGAAGTGAAAACACCCAACCAACATGTGATAAGACAAGCACAATAATCAAACAAATCCGTGCATGTGTGCAATAAAGGAAACATGAGTCAAACATGTAGGAAGTAACACTTAATTACATCTTAATGACTCCAAACATTATAAAGCACATGGATGAATTGACCTATTGTCTCAAAACACTATCAAATAGTCACATGAAAAAAATGGAATGATGTTGTGACTCGGTTATCCAAAGTGTTCATCTATAAACGGTGCAACAAAAAAAAATCTTTTTGTATTTTTCAAAAAATTTCAGAAAAAAATATATACAAAAAGTACATATGTCATAACACTAGAAAACAAGTATAAAACATGAAACCACAACTAGTGTATGACAAACATGCAAACACAATCATCTATATGATATGGCAAGAGAAGAATCATGTGCAAGCAACCGGGAATCAACTTGTCTAAAATCTAGTGCCTCTAAAAGTGATTTTCTAACCCAAATAGATGTGAAACAGCGTGTGGGGGCTTTGGAAACCACGGGAACACTAGATATAAACTTCCTAGGACTTCTTCCAAGATCAAAACAAAAACGCCTAAGGTGACCTTTCCTACCACAATATGAACATGTGTAAACGGGTGGAATGACACCTAAAGTGTGATATTTTCTAACATCCTTGGACTTAGTTGACCCTCTAAAACAAATAATGGTTTTGGCTTTAGCACTAGAAGTATGAGAACAAGATGAGCCATTACCATCACTATCAAACCTACTTGAGTCTGTCAAATCATTTTTTAACTTCAAAATTTTTGACTCAAGCAAAGAATTAGACTCTTCCAAAGATAGGGATTTCTTTTTCAAATTATCAATTAAACTTAACAGTTTATCACGCTCCCCCTCAATTAAAACAAACTTATCCCTAAGAGTCTTTTCACGTGCCGTAAAATCATCGATTAATTTTTTATCCTCGACGGCACAAACGGGAACCCTAGAATTTTTTAAGTCCTCTAATTCCTTCTCTAAAACAAGGACTCTCCCATCACTCTTCTTTTTGGCAATTTTCAAAGAATCAAAATCAATACACAAATTACCAAAGTGCTCACGACAAATATCATTTTGAGTTTGAAACTCTTGCAAATATTCAATCTTACTTTTAAAGAGAGAATTTTCTTTTTCCAAAACGTTAATTCTTTTGCAAAGTTTCAAATTCAAACTTTTTAAATTTTCAGCATGGTCGTGAACTTTATCAAAAATAGGCTCCTCATTAAATGGGCGTTCCATTAGAAAAATTGAGATTTTTCACAAAACCGATTTTACAAAAAAAATCAATATCACACGATTTTGCGGAAAATAGGAATACGCAATAAATTAGCGTAACCTGCTCTGATACCAATTTGAGAATGCGTGATATTGAAAAACATCGCAAATTTCTAATTTGGCACACTTATTTAATTTCAGCCCCTAAACATGCATCTAAGGTGCGTGTGTTAACCCATAAATACATAAAGCGAGTGACACAAAAAATATGCTGAGACACAGATTTCAGGAAAAAACCCCTTTCGGGTAAAACCTTTATTTCACTATGAATATACAAGCCGCAACTTACAATTACATAGAGAAATCTGCAATGGATCAACGCGCAGCCAACCCACAAAGACACGCAGTCTTGAACTCAGCAAGAGAATACACGCAGCACCCCCCAAGGACTCGCAGCCCAAACAACGAAGAAAGAACCGCAGCTCTCCTCAATGACACGCAGCCATAAAAGCTTTGTAGAGACTCCCTCAGCAATGACACGCAGCCCTCGGTTGCAAAGATCTCTCCACAAAGATGAACAACAACAAAGATTGTGTTCTAGGGTTCCAAAAGATTCACAAAAGTAATTGGGATTTTTGTGTGTGAATCAAAAAGATGTTTGGCACATCAAAAATTGAAGTCTTGTTGTGTTTGTACTCTTAAAAACGTATTCTCAAAGACTTAAAGAAATACACCATCGGAATAGTAATATATATAGGAAATACAAGATGGTGGATAAAAAGTTCACGGAACTGTTCGAACTTATCCCAGGCGGACCGGTCCGGCTTGGGGGCGGATCGGTCCGACCTCGGATCGGTTCTTTTAAAAATTGCCTTTATCGGTTCGCATTCGATCCGTGGTATACTGGACAAAGCAAGGCTGATCGGTCCGGGTAGAGGGCGGACCGGTTCGGAGGCGGATCGGTCCGGTATAGAGGCGGACCGGTCCGGCTTTCCAGAAAAACTTTTAAAAGCCTCATTTTGCTTGAAAAAACTTACTTCTTATTTTTATAAAAAACATTTTATAAAAATTTCCCAATACTAAATATGAACTTTAAGGAACGTAAAAACAAAATTTTACCAAGTTCATTCTTGCAGAGGCTATGAAGTTGAAGATGCTTTGATATTCGGATCTGTTGTTGTAGATGCGATCTTGAGTTTCTTCAACGGTGTAACGACGTACAACATACAAATTGATAATGGACAAAAATGTCCTTACAAATCTCCCCTATGTCTATGCCGGTACATACATAAAAAATATCCGAATTATCAACTTATGACCTATACAAATCTGCCCTCCCATGAACCCTAAAGATGGAAAGATACAAAGGTATAAATCTTCATCGTTTGTTCTTCAACCTTCAACAATCATCAAATCTCAAAGCTTTTCTCATCAGGGTGTGCAACATATTGATCTTCAATCTTTATACCTACACACATGAGACAAAGAAAATACCACGTGACATATCGAGTTTGAAATGAGATAAACATGGATATCAATATATGATAAAAACATAAGCTATATCTCAAAAACTCCCCAAAAATTCAAACTCCCCCATAATATGATAATTCTTTCTCCTCCTTTTTATGATGTCCCCAAAATAGACAAAATGAGAAGAATGAATCAAAAAAGCAAAATCGGGGTGACACGGTATACAAAAAAATACACAAACTAATTTATTATTTTTCAAATTTTTCATACAAAGATAGAATACCAATATGAACAAATATGATACAAAAATCACACCATGGATTTAGACTCAAACAACCAAGTCATGGAAATGGAATGAATGGGTGTGAACACATTCGATAGGTAAATCAACTCAATCAATCATATGTGCATGATGCACATGTGTACCCCTAACGAATGAACATCAAAAGTATCCTTAGGTGTAAAAGATTGTTGAATTTAGATGACATCGTCTTATGCAAATCAACAAATCAAAGTCAAATGATTTCCACACCAATAACGTCCAAAACTATATAGCGCATTTTCAAGAATTTCAAGGACGTGCAAACCCGTTTTAAATTCTCCAACCAAACACCCTCATATATATTTTCTTTTAGAGGTAATCTAAATTCTCAAACTTTGGAGAATTGGTGCAAAAACCTAAATGGCCCATAATTGGCATGAATATCTTTTTATTGCCTTTCAATTTTTTCGGGCTCTTTTAACCTCTTTGGACCTCGGATAATAAAATTCCTCCATTTTTTAGGTCCAATTTAACGGTGGCTTTTGCGCAAAGGATAGATAATTACCTTTCGCAGCCCCTCCCCGTTTTTCAAACAAAGTACACAAACTCACAAAATGGTTTTTATATGCACAATTTCCTTATCAAAAATTATCGCGCTTGGTTCGTTTTAAGGACATGATTGAAGTGAAAACACCCAACCAACATGTGATAAGACAAGCACAATAATCAAACAAATCCGTGCATGTGTGCAATAAAGGAAACATGAGTCAAACATGTAGGAAGTAACACTTAATTACATCTTAATGACTCCAAACATTATAAAGCACATGGATGAATTGACCTATTGTCTCAAAACACTATCAAATAGTCACATGAAAAAAATGGAATGATGTTGTGACTCGGTTATCCAAAGTGTTCATCTATAAACGGTGCAACAAAAAAAAATCTTTTTGTATTTTTCAAAAAATTTCAGAAAAAAATATATACAAAAAGTACATATGTCATAACACTAGAAAACAAGTATAAAACATGAAACCACAACTAGTGTATGACAAACATGCAAACACAATCATCTATATGATATGGCAAGAGAAGAATCATGTGCAAGCAACCGGGAATCAACTTGTCTAAAATCTAGTGCCTCTAAAAGTGATTTTCTAACCCAAATAGATGTGAAACAGCGTGTGGGGGCTTTGGAAACCACGGGAACACTAGATATAAACTTCCTAGGACTTCTTCCAAGATCAAAACAAAAACGCCTAAGGTGACCTTTCCTACCACAATATGAACATGTGTAAACGGGTGGAATGACACCTAAAGTGTGATATTTTCTAACATCCTTGGACTTAGTTGACCCTCTAAAACAAATAATGGTTTTGGCTTTAGCACTAGAAGTATGAGAACAAGATGAGCCATTACCATCACTATCAAACCTACTTGAGTCTGTCAAATCATTTTTTAACTTCAAAATTTTTGACTCAAGCAAAGAATTAGACTCTTCCAAAGATAGGGATTTCTTTTTCAAATTATCAATTAAACTTAACAGTTTATCACGCTCCCCCTCAATTAAAACAAACTTATCCCTAAGAGTCTTTTCACGTGCCGTAAAATCATCGATTAATTTTTTATCCTCGACGGCACAAACGGGAACCCTAGAATTTTTTAAGTCCTCTAATTCCTTCTCTAAAACAAGGACTCTCCCATCACTCTTCTTTTTGGCAATTTTCAAAGAATCAAAATCAATACACAAATTACCAAAGTGCTCACGACAAATATCATTTTGAGTTTGAAACTCTTGCAAATATTCAATCTTACTTTTAAAGAGAGAATTTTCTTTTTCCAAAACGTTAATTCTTTTGCAAAGTTTCAAATTCAAACTTTTTAAATTTTCAGCATGGTCGTGAACTTTATCAAAAATAGGCTCCTCATTAAATGGGCGTTCCATTAGAAAAATTGAGATTTTTCACAAAACCGATTTTACAAAAAAAATCAATATCACACGATTTTGCGGAAAATAGGAATACGCAATAAATTAGCGTAACCTGCTCTGATACCAATTTGAGAATGCGTGATATTGAAAAACATCGCAAATTTCTAATTTGGCACACTTATTTAATTTCAGCCCCTAAACATGCATCTAAGGTGCGTGTGTTAACCCATAAATACATAAAGCGAGTGACACAAAAAATATGCTGAGACACAGATTTCAGGAAAAAACCCCTTTCGGGTAAAACCTTTATTTCACTATGAATATACAAGCCGCAACTTACAATTACATAGAGAAATCTGCAATGGATCAACGCGCAGCCAACCCACAAAGACACGCAGTCTTGAACTCAGCAAGAGAATACACGCAGCACCCCCCAAGGACTCGCAGCCCAAACAACGAAGAAAGAACCGCAGCTCTCCTCAATGACACGCAGCCATAAAAGCTTTGTAGAGACTCCCTCAGCAATGACACGCAGCCCTCGGTTGCAAAGATCTCTCCACAAAGATGAACAACAACAAAGATTGTGTTCTAGGGTTCCAAAAGATTCACAAAAGTAATTGGGATTTTTGTGTGTGAATCAAAAAGATGTTTGGCACATCAAAAATTGAAGTCTTGTTGTGTTTGTACTCTTAAAAACGTATTCTCAAAGACTTAAAGAAATACACCATCGGAATAGTAATATATATAGGAAATACAAGATGGTGGATAAAAAGTTCACGGAACTGTTCGAACTTATCCCAGGCGGACCGGTCCGGCTTGGGGGCGGATCGGTCCGACCTCGGATCGGTTCTTTTAAAAATTGCCTTTATCGGTTCGCATTCGATCCGTGGTATACTGGACAAAGCAAGGCGGATCGGTCCGGGTAGAGGGCGGACCGGTCCGGAGGCGGATCGGTCCGGTATAGAGGCGGACCGGTCCGGCTTTCCAGAAAAACTTTTAAAAGCCTCATTTTGCTTGAAAAAACTTACTTCTTATTTTTATAAAAAACATTTTATAAAAATTTCCCAATACTAAATATGAACTTTAAGGAACGTAAAAACAAAATTTTACCAAGTTCATTCTTGCAGAGGCTATGAAGTTGAAGATGCTTTGATATTCGGATCCGTTGTTGTAGATGCGATCTTGAGTTTCTTCAACGGTGTAACGGCGTACAACATACAAATTGATAATGGACAAAAATGTCCTTATAGACTTAAAATGTGATATGTATATAAAAGTGAGTGTTGATGTCAAAAACTAGATCGCTCTAATTATTTAATCATAGATAAATAAATAAGACAAAGATTTTTAAAGTGGTTCGGCTAGGAATAAAGCCTACGTCCACTGTTATGTTATTGCTGAGTGTTTGTGGAATTCTTGATTACAAGTTCTCTCAAGAAATTCCGGTCCCCTTCAATGGGTCTGATACAAGGTATTTATAGCCTTGAGGCTGTACATGAAAGGTTCGATACATTAAATGATATACGTATGAAAGGATAATACATTTAATGCAGCGTGCGCGTCAAGAATATAAGCATTCAATGAATATCTGAACTGTTGATTATCTGGCAATTAATGATACGACCGAGGTGCAGCTCGGACCGCCATAGCTGCTCGCTGATCAGGAGTTCCTCGGAGAACTAGAGTATCTCGGTGCGTTAGAGTACCTCGGTGCATTGGAGTTCCTCGGTGTGCTATAGTTTCTCGGAAAGAAGCATGGTTGATCGGGAAATGATCTTTCTCGCTGCTATTGTGCCACGTAGATTGACACGTGTCTTCGTATTATTCGTCCACATCAGCATATTAATTTTGGTATCAACAGAATCCCCCAATGTTTCATATTTCGAACTTTGAGGAGTATGGAACATTCTTTCTCGGTATATGGCAATATTAAATGACCTTCCTGGATTTCAGGAACATTGTATTCAAATTTCCTTCTTATTTCGCAGTTTTCGCCTTTCTTATAAGCGCTTCGATCTTCGTGCAATTTTTGTCCTTTTAGCCGCCGGAAGTTCAGTAGTTTCTTTTTGGTAATCATTTCTTTCGCCGCTTTCCAATGCAAAGTATTTAAACCTCTTTGGTAACCATACCGTCGTCTACGTTTTCCATTTTCTGCATTCAAGCTTTCTATTCTCTTCTTCTCTCTTGTGCGTTCATCTTGTTTTCGTTCGTTGTTGACAGCTCTCCTTTCTTCCTGTAAGCTTTTTCTTCCTTCTTCTTTTACTCACCATGGTTTATGTTATTGAGTCTGTTGAAAAATTCCGCTCTGATTTTTCCATCCCATCTTGGGTAATTTTGGAAGAGTTTGCTGGAACTCAAGATTACTTTCATTTGGCTGAGGGACATTGGTTCCCCAGTCTTTTTATTGCTGAATGTGGTTTTTCCTTTCCTCCGAACCCATTGAGTCTTGAATTTTGTCAATATTTTGATCTTGTCCCTGCAAGAATAGCCCCCAATTCATGGAGGATAATTAATGGGGTGTACAAATTAAATTTAACTCATGGGACTCGTATAGGGATCCCTGAAATTATGTACTGCTATAAGTTGGCCACTTTAGATAATATTTATTATTTGAAAACTAGGTTTCTAAATAGAGCCCTTGTAGTTAACCTCCCTGACTCAAATAGAGATTATTTTGAACATGGGTTGGTTATAAAAAATTGGCAATATGCCCCTTTAGCTGAAAATGAAGTATACAACGGTCCCAGATGTCCCCCATATGGCAATGGGATAGGTTTATTTTTCATTTTATTTTACTTATGAAATTATGCTTTCATCATGTTTGACAAAATGTATGACTTATATCTCAACATGTATTTATTTGCAGTTGATAGTAAAAGAAGAACTCCAAAAGAATCAGAGGTTAATATCAAGCATCTGAAACTTATCTGGGGTTTGCACAAGAATATTGCAGACGAACACATCAGGTCTGCCTCATATCTGCTACAGTATAAGAGTTACACAACCTCTTATATTGCTCGCCCTGTTGAACCAGCTTCAACTCCGGAAGGTTCATCTTCAGATTCTCATCTTCCTTTAAGTCAAAGGATGGGTAAGAAAAGAGCTCCTCCTGCTCTCTTTGATGATGTTACTTCTGTTGCTGGGGCCAAGAAAAGTAAAACTGATGTCCCAGAGGGGACTAGAAAAGTGGATGTTGGGTCTTCTAAAGCTGCCGAGAAGCCCCCAGTGGTTCCGAGCAAGAAAAATGCTCCTGTAGATGTAATTACAATTTCTCCGACCAAGACCTCTTTGGTTGAAGGTTCTGATCGCCCGTTGAAGAGATTGAGGAAATCATCCTCAGTTACTCCGGCTAAAACTGCCTCCTCCCTACCTGCTGGTGGTACTGATGTTCCAAACATCAATCTTCCAAGTTCTGCAATGAGCTCGGTCGTACCCGAGGTCCATGGTATTGATGAGAGAATTCCTAGGGATATGCTGACATCCTTAGCTGCTCGTCACCTTGCTTCAGTAAATTTCTTATACTTCTGATTTTTCTTTCTTTCTCTAAAAGCTTGCATTTTGTGTTGACTTTGCTATTTTTCTCATCTTTCAGTTGGTGAACTGTTTTAATAATATTGTGAAGAAGGATGAAGCTATCAAAGCTTCAAGCTCCTCGTCAGGCGTAGAGGATGCTCTGTTGGGTTTGACCCAGTCTTTAAAGGAATCTCGTCAACAGTATGTTAACGAAAAAGCTATTTGTGAGAAGAAATTAGCTGTGGCTGAAGCTGAGAAGGTGAAAATGGCTGAAACCTCCAAGAATTTGGGGGAG
This sequence comes from Sambucus nigra, assembly GCA_949130495.1. NCBI lineage: Eukaryota > Viridiplantae > Streptophyta > Magnoliopsida > Dipsacales > Adoxaceae > Sambucus > Sambucus nigra. Next base: position 320,950,080 of record OX422220.1, on the reverse strand, counting down.
AAAGTTAAAGGTTTAGAGGTTAAACATCAGGCATATGATGGCCAGCTGAAAAAGGCAGAGGAAGAGTTATCTACCCTGCGAGATATCAAGGTCAAAAAAGAGGAATTGGAGGTGAAACTCTCCTCGGAGAAGTTGAGGAGAAAGGTCGCAATCAAGAAACATTTCAGTGCTGGTTGGGAGAAAGGATGGGAGAGAGGGATAGCTGCAATGACATCCCAAGTCCAATATGGGAAGTTGAAATACTTCCACGATGGCTGGGTAGCTGCTCTGCAAGAGCTAAAGGTCCAAGACGATTCTGAGCTATTCCAACAACATCTCCCTGGTCCTCCTCCACCAATTGTGGAAGAAGAAGAAGATGAGCCTGCCTCAGATGAGTCTTCTATGGCTATGGGTGATCAAGTTTCTGCCTCTCAACCCTCTGCCACCGAGGACGTTTCTTCAATGCCTCCTCCTCCCGAGAAGATTCCTGTCGATCAAGCTGTTGTTACCACCGAGCAACCGAGCTCCTCGTCCCAGCCTCCCGAGAAAGTCTTGGGGGACAAGGAAAAGGTGTGAAGTTGTTCGGTATCATTTTTTTTTTTTTAATTCTTGTAATCGAACAATGTAACCTTTTGATGATCTAATAAAATACATCTTTGCTCATCTCTGTTGTTGATGATTTATATTTGTTGATTGTTGTCTTTTTCTCGTCCTTAGTTTGTTGCTAGAATGGAATTGATCTCTTCACATGATACCGAGCTGATGCAGCAGTGTCACCAATACTATAAGGCTGGTCATACATTCCTTAGTACATCAGAAATTGCTGATATTCTTGGTCACGATGCCTCAGAACAAGCAGTTGAGGCTTACCGGTACCTGAAAGATTTACTTGATAGATCTGTGGCCAACAATGTGGCATACTACGAGTTGATCGAGGAACTTCATGGTTCCATAGAGGATCTCCAAGGTCAGCACAATGAATCAATGGCTTTGTTACACAAAGATTATGAAAATAGATACCAACAACTTTCTTCTGAAACAGGCCATAAGAAGATCATTGCTGGATATGATATTAGGGAAAGGACCCTAAAAGGTGAAGTTGAAGCTTGCAGGCAGATTGCCGAGATCCTGGAGCAAGAAAATAATAATTTACAGAAAAAGTTGGCTCAATATGAATCTGCAGCGTCATCTTCCGCTGCTCTAGTGCCCGTTACTGATGAAGGTTTCTCTTTCTTAGAGGTCGAAAATGCCAAATTAAGGCAAGAACTGGATGATTTAAGAAGGTCTGCAGTTTCTGGGACTGCTCGTGGACGAGGAAGAGGTTCTCGGGGGCGAGGAAGAGCTGCTCAAAATGTTACCGAGGAGCACAACTCTCCAGTCGCTTCTCGGAGCCGATCAAGAGTTCTAAGTCGCAATGTTGAAGAGGCTCGTACCCAATCCACTTTAGAAACTCAAGCATTCCAGTTAAACGTCAAAGATCGGTCCCTATCAGAAATGTCCAAGAAGAATCTATCCTTGGAGGATCAACTTACAGCGACGAAATCTGCTCTGCATAATAAGGATCTTTTTGCCAAAAGCCTTCATGAACAATTGGATAGATTAACCTTCCAATTCCATAAACAGCCAAGGGAATTCTGGATGGCAGGATACAATGAAGCCCTTGTTCACCTGGATGCTCGTATTGAACATGCCAACAATGAAGGTTACAAGCAAGGATGGTTGAACGCACTGGGTGTGTTAAAATTGGAGCAAGGGCATTTTTTATGGGATTATCATGCTCCATCATTATTAGACCTGCCTGTACCACCTTTCAAATTGGACATGGCATGGATCCCTGCTCGTTCCATTCCTCGCAGCCTAATTTCAAAATACCTCGGTGATTATAGCCTTCATTCCCAAGTTGAATTATCTCGTCCTGAGCATCTTTTGGATACACCTTCTGTTATGAACGTCAGAATGCTCAGAGATGTTAATTTCATCAATTCTCCCCTTTGCCTAGAAGACCCTCCTGCCGGCGAGGAACCTGTTTCTAAAGCACAGGGCAAGAAACCAATAGAATAGTAATATCAATGTAACAATTAGTACATTCTTGTATCCTGTAATCTTATTTTAAATTTAATGAAAGAATTTCATTTTCTGTTTGCCAATTTTGCTATTGTCTTGTGTTTATCAAACACCTTTATATTTGCATACGTATGTATCTATTTATTTGTTAAAAAGATAACAATATTGTGTTGTTCATCAACCATCTTAATAATAAAAATTTATAAGTATCAAGGTTGATCAATAAAGTAATGAATATAAATTGTTCAAACTGTTTCCAACCAACCAAGGTGGGTAAATAATGTTTGTCGACCAACTACAGTTGATGGGTTTTTATCCCCGACCAGCTATACTTGGTTCAATTTCAAATATAAAAATGCGTCCGACCAACTAAGATCAATAATTTGTCCTCGTCGACCAACTACAGTTATTGGGTTTTTATCCCCGACCAACTATACTTGGTGTATTTTTGAATATTTTGTTCTTCAAAGAACTCTTTGTAATAATATTACCTCCCGACCAATCATAAGTTGTAATGTGAGAGTATATTTTTATCTTACCAACCGTAATTGATCATGCTGGTGTACACCTTTTAACCAAAGGAATATTTTTTGGCTCCTTGGAGCTTTTGGCTACTTATAGCTGTCCTCCTAACCAAAGGAGGTTGGCTCCTTAGAGCACTTTTGGCTACTTATAGCACTTTTTGGCTCCTTAGAGCTGTCCTCCTAACCAAAGGAGGTTGGCTCCTTAGAGCACTTTTGGCTACTTATAGCACTTTTTGGCTCCTTAGAGCTGTCCTCCTAACCAAAGGAGGTTGGCTCCTTAGAGCACTTTTGGCTACTTATAGCACTTTTTGGCTCCTTAGAGCACTTTTTGGCTCCTTATAGCACTTTTTGGCTACTTATAGCACTTTTTGGCTCCTTAGAGCACTTTTTTGTGTAGTGTATTACACTAGTATTCCCGAAAAACTTTCAACCAGAAAGAAAATGGCAAAACATCCTTGCTTTATTCATAATGAAAGAAATGCTTTACATTTGACATTACTGATAATACTTGCGTAGGTGTTCAGCATTCCACGCATTCTTAAATTCTTCTCCCTCTAGAGTTGCTATTCTGTAAGTTCCTGGACGAACAACTTCTGTAACCCGGTAAGGTCCATGCCAGTTTGCTTCTAATTTATTGTGCTTCTGAATGACTTTCTTCAGTACATAATCTCCTTCTTTTAGATCGCATTTCTTCACCCTTTTGTTGTAAAACAAAGTTGTTCGTTGTTGATAAGCGGCATTCCTAATAGCTGCCTCTTCTCTAACCTCCTCGAGCATATTCAAATCCAATCTTCTCATCAAATCACTGATCGGAGAGTTGAAATTCAACACCCTGTGTGTCGGTAGGCCCAACTCGGCAGGTATTACAGCCTCACTTCCAAATGCCAGCATGTATGGTGATTCTCCAGTTGCTGCTCGGGGAGTTATTCGGTAAGCCCACAAAACTGACTGTAGCTCATTAATCCAATTTGCTTTGGCCTCACTTAGCCTTTTCTTCAATCCATTTAATAATGTTCTGTTCGTCACCTCAGTCTGTCCATTGCTCTGGGGATGGCCTGGTGCTGAATGATACTTCAAAATGTTTGACTGATGACAATAAGCAGCAAATTCTTCATTATCGAATTGTGTTCCATGGTCTGTAATGAAAGCATGGGGGAGACCATATCGACAAATGATGTTTTTCCAAATAAACTGATATACTTTCTCGTACGTCATATCAATTAGTGGTTCAGCTTCCACCCACTTAGTAAAATAATCTACTGCCACGACGAGATACTTGAACCTTCCTCGGGTCGTCGGCAGTAGTCCAACCAGATCAACCCCCCACATGGCAAAAGGCCAAGGTGAAGTTATGGGTGTCAACAATGCTTGTGGAGTTCTTCGGATGGAGGAAAAACGTTGGCACTTGTCACACTTCTTAGCATAGGCTATACAATCAGCCCTCATCGTCGGCCAGTAATATCCCTGTGTCATTACCCTTTGCAAAAGTGTCCGACCTGCTACATGAGCTCCACAAGATCCTTCATGAATTTCTTCAATCAATTCTTTGACTTCTGATGGATGCACACATCTCTGCAAGCCTGCCATAATTCCCCGTCTATACAAAACACCATTAGTTAACACATACTGAGCAAATTTATACTTCAATTTCTTGGCAGCTAGTTTGTCCTCCGGTAATTCTCCTTCTTCAATGTATGCCCTGATAGGATCCATCCAAGGTGGTCCTAAATCAAGGGTTATTATATTTACCATCAGGTCTTCTTCTATGCTCTGACTTTCTAATACTTCTATTGGTATCGTTCTTCGTAACTCGGTGCGCGTTGCTGACGCTAATCTTGCTAATGCGTCTGCTCTAGCATTCTCCATCCTCGATATCCTCACCAATTGAATAGCATCAAATTCTGTCAATAATTTCATCACCTTCGCATGGTACTTCACCATTAACTCTCCCTTCACTGCATATATCCCCATCATTTGATTCACAATTAATTGAGAATCACTGAAAATAATTATTTGCTGTGCCTCCATAACTTTCGCCAAATGAAAACCTGCTATCATGGCCTCATACTCAGCTTCATTATTGGAAGCTTTGAATTGGAATCTCAAGGCATACTCCATGTCAATATCATCTGGGGTGTTTAAAACAATCCCTGCTCCACATCCAGCCGTGCATGATGATCCATCTACATATAATCTCCATGTAGGTACGTCGTCTTCAAATTTCTTATCTGTCAGAGTTCCTCGGTAAAATATCTGATGTTTTCTTCCATCATCCCCTGGCATCTTTCGCTCCTCATCGGTCATCTGTTCGTACCCTTTTACCAACCTTAGTCGGTCCGGGTTTGAACATGATGATTCTTATACATCCACAAGTCCTTTTACCAACCTTGGTTGGTCTGGATTTGTGTCTGTTGATCCTGTATCGTCCACAGGTAGGTCAGCAAGTACCTTTTGTTCCTCGGGGGTATCAGGGTATGTGAATTCCGCTATAAAATCTGCTACAGCTTGCCCCTTTAATGATGATCTGGGTTCGTACACAATATCATATTCACCGAGTTCTATTGCCCAATACATCAATCTTCCTGACTTTTCTGGCTTGTGAAGGGCTTGTCTTAATGGCATGTCGGTATACACTATGATGGTATAGGCCTGGAAGTATGGCCTCATTCTTCTACTTGCTTCAATTAATGCCAGTGCCAATTTTTCTAACTTTGGGTATCTGATTTCTGCACCTCGGAAGGCCTTGCTTGTGTAATAAATTGGCTTCTGGACTCCATTCTCCAATCTGATCAACGCCGAGCTAACTGCATTCTCTGATACTGCCAAATACAAGTACAGCTTCTCTCCAGTTACTGGCCTAGACAACAATGGTGGGGCTCCCAAATACTTTTTCAAATCTTGAAAGGCCTTCTCACATTCATCAGTCCACTCAAAACTTTTTCGCAGTGTTTTGAAGAACGGGAGGCATTTATCAGTTGCTCGGGATACAAATCTGTTGAGCGCTGCAACTCGTCCGGTAAGACTCTGTACTTCTTTCCTCGTCGTTGGGGATCGCAGCCCTAAAAGAGCTTTGATCTTTTCTGGATTTGCCTCAATACCTCGTTGATTGACGATGTATCGGAGGAACATTCCTTCTCGTACTCCAAAGGTACACTTCGTCGGGTTGAGCTTCATTTGGTATTTGTCCAGTTGATCAAAAGTTTGACTCAAGTCAACTAAATGATCAGTAGCTCTCTTGCTTTTGGTGAGCATGTCGTCGACATAGACTTCCATATTGCAACTGATTTGTTCGGCAAAAACCTTGTTCATCAGTCGCTGATATGTTGCACCTGCATTTTTTAAACCAAAAGGCATAACATTATAACAATAAGTTCCCCTTGGGGTAATAAAAGAAGTACTTTCCCTGTCTTCTGGTTTCATTTTGATCTGGTTGTAACCAGAGTAAGCATCCATGAAGCTAAGTAGCTCGTGCCCCGAGGTAGCATCTACTAGTTGGTCAATTCTGGGCAATGGAAAGTGATCTTTTGGACATGCCTTGTTGAGATCAGTGAAATCAACACACATTCTCCATTTGTTGTTTTTCTTCTTCACCATCACCACATTCGCCAACCAGTCCGGGTATTTCACATCTTCAATGAACTGAGCTTTCTGGAGCTTGTCGACCTCCTCTTGAATAGCTTGATTCTTCTCGGGACTAAATACCCTTCTTCTTTGCTTTACAGGCTTGATCTCCTTATTCACATTGAGTTCGTGACATAAGAAGTCTAGATCTATTCCCGGCATATCTTCATGACTCCAAGCAAAAGTATTCTTCCTATTTCTCAAGAAAGTTATCAAATCCTGTTTTATTGAAACATCCAACGACGATCCTATCTGAGTTACTCGTTCAGGGTGTTCGTCGTCCAGGATAACAATTTCTGTAGATTCCACCACCTGCCCTTTTACGAGTTGAGATTCATCCCTAGGGTCAAGAGTTTCAATTTCTGTACCTTCCTCCACTTGGTAAGTAGTAGTCTTTTTCCTTGATTCTTCAAGTTCCTCTTGCTCGGCAGACGAATAATAGCATTCCCGAGCTACTTTTTGATCACCTTTCATAATTCCAACTCCAAAATTCGTTGGAAATTTCAAACACTGATGTACTGTAGATGGAACTGCCTCGAACTTCTTCAATCCAACTCTTCCCACAGATGGCGCCAATCTGTTGATGTAAAAAACTAGATCGCTCTAATAATTTAATCACAGATAAATAAATAAGACAAAGATTTTTAAAGTGGTTCGGCTAGGAATAAAGCCTACGTCCACTGTTATGTTATTGCTGAGTGTTTGTGGAATTCTTGATTACAAGTTCTCTCAAGAAATTCCGGTCCCCTTCAATGGGTCTGATACAAGGTATTTATAGCCTTGAGGTTGTACATGAAAGGTTCGATACATTAAATGATATACGTATGAAAGGATAATACATTTAATGCAGCGTGCGCGTTAAGAATATAAGCATTCAATGAATATCTGAACTGTTGATTATCTGGCAATTAATGATACGACCGAGGTGCAGCTCGGACCGCCATAGCTGCTCGCTGATCAGGAGTTCCTCGGAGAACTAGAGTATCTCGGTGCGTTAGAGTACCTCGGTGCATTGGAGTTCCTCGGTGTGCTATAGTTTCTCGGAAAGAAGCATGGTTTATCGGGAAATGATCTTTCTCGCTGCTATTGTGCCACGTAGATTGACACGTGTCTTCGTATTATTCGTCCACATCCGCATATTAATTTTGGTATCAACAGTGAGCATGAAAAATAAAGATGAGTATGTGATGTATATTTATTTATATGAGTATATATAAGTTGAGTACTGAGGGTCTAATGGATCTCGACGATCGACCTTGCCAAGTAGTAGTGTATCGGAGGGGTTCCTTGTTTGAATTTCTCTTTGCGAGACACCCACGGACGAACATGGCCTAGTGTTGAGACTCGATAGAAGTTTAACCCTTAGTGCTCTAGTTTTGGGTTTTTCTTATATGAGTATATATATATATATATATATATATATATATATATATATATATATATATATATATATATATATATATATATATATATATATATGTGTGTGTGTGTGTGTGTGTGTGTGTGTGTGTGTGTGTGTGTGTGTGTTGTGTTGTGTACTGGGGGTCTAATGGATCTCGACGATCGACCTTGCCAAGTAGTAGTGTACCGGGGGGGTTCCTTATTTGGATTTCGCTTCGCGAAACACCCCACGCACGAATATGGCATAGTGTTGAGACAGGGAAGAAGTTTGCTCTTAGTACTTGGTTTGCTTAGGATTTCTAGAGTTTGGGGGTGACGGATTATTTAGGCAACGTAGCTTGACTAGGATGTTTAAAGGGATGCGCTAGGTGTGCATTAATAGAAGAGAGGTGAGGGGTATCTCATGGGAGTGCGATACAAATTTAAATATGAGATAAAACATATTTTTAAAAATAAAGCATTTATTCACTTGCTAAATATTTTCACAACTCGGGCTCTGACCCGTTCATCTACCTTTCCTCTCTTTTGTTATGTATATTATATATATAGGTGTCCAGACACAGGGATGCCTAGATGATGATCCTTTCGAGTCAGACGTCTGCTGCAACAGTTGTGGATGCGTGCAGGTTTGATTTATACGCTTCTATTCTTGCGATCTAGATAGGAAGCATTGTAGTTACTTTCGGGCCGAAAGCCCAATTGTATTTATTTATTCTTTCACCACCTTTTAGTGAGGCATGTGATTTGGTTGTATTATATTTGAACCGAGCGTTCAGTTATTTTACCTCTTTCCATTTTCATTTATATAAACTGTGTGAATGTTTTAATTGTATAGTTCGTTTAAAAAGATTAGTTAAATAAAATTTTGACACCAGCCTAATAGGTTATTAGTAATTAATTTGGTTTTCAACAGTGATGCTAAGAATGATCCATGTGTGATTCCTATTTTAATTTGGTACAGGAGTGATCGTCTGGTATTTTATTAGGCGGGGTGCCACAGATGGTATCAGAGCATCAGGTTCTTGTGTCCTTAGGAATCTGTGCGGACGTACTAAGCTTTCAGCATTGCTCTCGATTTTTTATAGGGCCTTATGATTAGGATTGTTGATTCCTCTTGTGAGATTTCATTCTCCTTCCATATTGTGAGATTATAATAATCCTTTACGTGCTCGTTCGAGATTCATGTGCTGATCAAGGAAGGCTGTGATGAGGGCATCAGGAGGTGGGGCTTAGTGGGAGCTATGAGTTGAAGTTTAAGACTAGGGCCGGAGTAGAGGTCATTCTCCTTGTGGCATTTTCTAAGAATTGTTGCAACGCCTACTAAAGAATAGTAGTTATGAGTACCCCCATACCGCTGTAGTAGGGAGTGGTACTACAGTTGAACTGCCCGGTGAAGCTAAGGGTTCGAAAGGGGTCTTTGATAAGGACCATGCTTTGAAGTTAATTCATGCGAAGGCAGTGTAGCAGTACTCAATGGAAGTAGAAGGCTCAGAAGCTTTGACTTAGAGAAGGGTATGGAAATACCTAGATGTGAAAATTTGAGGAAAAATTTTTCAGTCGTAGGAGCAATATTGAGATGGTGGAAATGGTGATAACCATATTCGGGGGAGCAGGATGTTTAGCCCCTAAAGGGATCTTACAGATAGTTTTTAATCGTGAGTCTCCGTGATTTAGAAAAGAATGCAGTTTTAAATTATTCACGTAAGGATTGGTCAGAGTCCAATAGTGAATAAAGAGAGTTATGGATAAGTGAACTTTGTACTGAATAAAGGTAAGTACAATGAAGAAAGAGTTCTTCCGAGAAATAATAGGCTCACTAGAAAAGTGTTGCTAACACTTATGGAGAATGTATATGTTCGTGGACCCCATTGGTGGACATCCACCTGGGGAATTCGTTGAAACAGGGATGTTGAGGACGGTAGTGGAGTGTCCTTTTTATAAAGAAGTTAAGAAGAACTAGTAAAGCGATGTCAGGATCGCGGCTATGGAGTCCAAGATACTGATAACCTTAAAAGGGTCAGGGTGACCCGAGATGGGGAATGTTGTGATGTAGAGTGTAGAACCATACGGTTAGTCATCGCCCAGTGGGAGTTAAAGGGCAAGAGTAGGGTGCCCAGATGGGGCATTGATTAAAGTAATTTTTGGTTCAGTTAGGTAAAGTGTACCAAGTCCGGGAACCTTTTTGATTGGCTAGGGAGGCAAAGTTGTTGTTATGAGTTTCACCTCAGCTGAAGGAGGCTTATTCTATGTGACAAGATTTAGTCACAATGTTTTATTATCCCTAGATTTGTGTGTGATACGAGTTCACTAATAGTATCGACAACGTTATGTAGTATATGTTTATATGTGCTCTTCCGCGATAACGAAAATTTATTTTCTTTCGTTCGCTGAGAAGAGCGGGTGTTAGTATTTTAAGTTTATATCAGATTGGTATTACTCATTTTGTGTGTGTTATACGAGTATAGTGTTATTTTGTGTAGAATATGATCTTCGTTGTTCGTAATGACAGTAGGCTAATGATGCTAAGACTATCGTGTCCACGGTTCCAGGGTGGAACGGGTTGTTGTTGCGATATCTCACATGGATACATGTTGAGTTCTCCTTTATTATATGAATAGATGAAACTTCGGTGAGTAGACGTTTCTTTATCATGATAGGAGTGCGTGTCGACCTTATATGTGTGATTTAAGGTATGCAGGGATAATTGTTGAGATGTGAGTTTAAGCTCATTATTGATTGTGCAAGGACTGAGTGTTAGTGCGAGCGCTTAGTGGTGTGGCTCCTGGATAGATACAGGAGTTTAGACCACATTCTATCAAAGAGGGGATAGGGTTATCCCGTTTGCATATTTGAAGTTAACGGACCTCCACGATCAACAAAGTTAAGTAGTAGTGTATTGGAGGGGTTCCTTGTTTGGATTTTTCTTGAGAGACGCTCCACGCATGAACCTTAACATCGTCGGGAGTGGAGAGATGTTATAGGATGCAAGGACGTTGGTTTTGTCGATAAGTCATATAGTGTGGAGGAAACACTATAGACTGTGAGTCGTATAATGATAGTATGCTTATGGAAATATTATTCCATGGAGAAGCACTAAAGTTGTCCTCTCACCGTAAGTAGGTGGGTGAGGATGGAGTTATAGAAATTGATTGAGGATTATATCCAGGCCTTAATGAAAAGCCCAATTTTGGAAGAAGTATGTTTTGAGTATGATGTTCGTAACGCTTTTGTAGAGAGTTGGCGCCTCGATTAGCTAGATTTCCCTTTTCGACTAGGTGGAAGGAAAAAATACTAGAAATGCGTTAATAGGTTAGCGAGGTAAGATTTAGGATGTCCCACTGGTGTGCCTTAGGCCGTTATATCTCGATGACTGACGACGCGAGGGAGTAGTGTAACGGGAGGGTTTCTTATCTGGATTTCACTTTGTGAGACGTCCCACGCATGAAATAGAGCAAATGTCAGGAGTTGAGAAAGGTCTTGGGCACTAGGAACACAATTTAGGATAGTATTATTTCCTGTAGGTAGGAACACTTCGATCTTAGAATTTTTGGAGCAGTGAAGCCAGTGGAGTTAGTGGCGACGATATAGAAATATTGGTTGGTTAACCTTGAGAAGAATGGGATTTTGCGGGTTAGGAAAACCCATGTATGAGTATTACACCAAGTAAATAAGAAATTTTGTTTAGAAAGTGTGTACGTGTCAGACGTTTGTGATAGTTGTGCGGAGAGGCACGGGTTAAAAATGTGTATGGGCACCTTAGTAAGTTACTTTTATATACCACCTGAGATAGAAGGGACGTAGTATATAGAGTTGAAGATTATGCCGAGATGGCGGTATGGTATAGTATAAACCTTAATAGATGTGAGTGCTTATTGAATATACGATTAAGAGCTATTAGGTAGTACCATTCCAATTTAAGGCATTAGGATGTGGAGTGATTCACTATCCTATTTTAGTGTTAGTAGTATCGATTATATCTGAAATTTGAGGATGAAATTCCGTTGTAAGGGGGGGAGTATGTAATACCCCGCACTTTTGGGGATAATTAAATTCAATAATTAAGTGTAATTTGGGAATTTAAGAATTATCTTGAACAGTAAATTCTGGGAGTTTGTAAGGATTAGATGATTTTCGATGGGCGTTCTATTTACTTTTGGGATTAGGTAAATAAGTTGGAGTATTTTAATTATATGTCGCAGCTGAGTAAGGCGATAGAGAAAAATATTTTAATTGGAAAACCCGCATTGAGATGTATTGGGTTAAATTAGTTATTTGTGATCAAGTACCTCGGATGGATATTTTGAGTGTGCGGTTGGTCTCAGAATGGCCGAGATAGTCAGAATAGAGTATTCGGGGGTCGTAATTGAGTTTCAGGAAATTTTAGATTAATAGGGACTCGTAATGGAGTAAACGAGTCATTTTTGGATTTTAAAGGGATAAACCCTTACTCTCTCCTATATAAGATGCGGGAGAGTGGGAGAAAAGAAAGAAAAAAAGAGATAAAGAAGAGGAGAAGAAAGGAAGAGAGGAGAAAGAAGAAAGACATAAATCTCATATCATAATTGGTAATAACAAACCCTAAAGATTTTGGGTCGGATTTTCGTGGATTAAATGGGTTTTTCGAAAGTTTAACGGGTAAACTACGAAAATTATTAAATTGGAGAAACTTAGAAATTCATAGAAATCAATGGTTGATTCTTGGTTTTAGGATGTTTAGAACATATTTCCTTTGTGTATATTTAGTTGGATGTGGTTATATGTTGGTGGGGTATAAGTAAATAAAGATGGAAGGTTTGTTAATGGCCAAAACAGGGGCCGAAGAAGAAGCTGCCCGGCATGATCTATCGATTGACAACCAAGGGTCGATCGATCGATCGAGCAAGAATTTTGGCAATTTCGGCTTAGTTAATTTAAATGGGATAAATTCCTAATTTTATGGTTTTTGGCTTATTTATTCGAGGAAATAAATATTCACCTAGGGGAATGTATTCCTAATGATTCGAGGGAGTTACAATTGGGATTTGGAGAAGTGTAAAAATGTGTGTCACAAAAGGGATGGTTTGGACGAAAATAAATAAAGTGAGAAATTAAAGGTTTGGGGTTCCAAAAATAGAGTGAGGTCCTCTAAATTATTATTTGGACACAATGTAGTCCTTGGATTCGTGGAAATGGAATCCACGATCTATTTAAATTAAGGGTGTTTGGTGACGCATATTTCTTTGGGATAAATTCAGTGGGCATTTAGGCTTATATAATTATGTGCGTAGACAACTTAATTATATCGATTGTAGTTGAGTATATCCTACGAGACTATTAGGATGAATTTGGGAAATGCGTAATTACTTAGTGTGAATTGGTATAGTTGAAGAAATTGTATAAATCCTTAAGTGTGAATAAGGTACACGTTATTTATCAAGTGAGGGAATACTTATGAGTTTAGTATCGTGAGTGTGCGAATACTCGAATTATTTATGAGAATCTTTGGGATTATTGACCATCGTTATGTGTGATTGGCAATTATGGTCATTTATATTTATTTGAGGAACAATGTGGAATATATATATATATATATATATATATATACTATGTGATTAGAGTATATATATTATATGATACGGATATGTATATATATCTATGTTTGGATGGTATATATATGTGAAGCATAACCCCTCTAATACTATCATGGGAAGTTGCGTGATGTGGGTGAGTCCCCTGGCTTGAGGAGCAGGGAGCGTATAGTTCCCAGGTCACAACGTCCATTGTTATATTGTGTGATTTTTATTAGGAGTGAGACTCGGTGGGTATGTTTCGTCTCATTGTCTTGGAGGAACTATGATCCCTTTCCAGACATTGTGATTATTGATCGCGATGTCGGTGATATTGAGTCCGACCGCTGGTCCCCAGGATGGTATGTGAGTGATGCCCTGGAAGATGATAGCATTGAGAGATCGCGTCCTCGAGTTATAGCTCGTTGGGATGGTTATTTTACTTGTGTGTATAGTACATTACTTGTGTATGAGAACAAGATGTCATATCTCTATTAGATGTAACACCCCGTATTTTTGTGCATTTAATATTTAATTAATTCGGGAATTTTAAATTACTTGTGTGTTGTAATTTTAATTGAATTAATTATGGCAATATATATATTTAAATATTAATCGAGGAGTGAATGGTTAATGTTTAGGGAAATTTATTTACTAAGTGAATAGTAATAATTTAATTACGCCATTTTGGGTATTAATGCCGGGGTATGCACTTATCCCAACCGGGAGTCGGTATAGACTAAATTGGGTGTGAGATAAGAATTTTTATAAATTAATTCGGATGCCAATTCTGAGTGCGCGGTTGAGTCCGGATGGGTCGAGATAGTCAGAAAAGAGTACCCGGGGGTAGTAATTGGGTCTCGGAATATTTTTGGGCATAGCCGGGCCCACACGGTGTGAGTTGGGCCACTTTAATTAAGTCCATTAGGCTAAAAACGGGATTAAGGGTTTTTAACCTAGTTGGGAGATTAAGGAATGGCAGCCAACATAACTCTAAACCTAGGATTTGAGAGGGAATTTGGGGGAAAGCAAATCAAGAGCAAATTGGAGGTTATTGGAGCCAAATTAAGGGACATCAACAACGGATCAGACACTACGAACAATCCAGAAAAGTGGTTAACTGATTTTACTCCTAAAGCGTGATATCCAATTCATATTTTAGTGATGTGTATAATAAAATTCATTTTGGGGATAAATTGGTACAAAAGGGGGGTTTTGTTAATGGAACCATTGAATGGAATTTAAGGAAAGAATTAGTTGTGCAATATAATTCTGAGTATGATTATCTGGTTTGAATGAGAAAAATTGGATTATAAAGGGATGAAATTTGAATTTGAAATTGGGATTGTACCCTAGAAATTTTGTGTTCTTGAGTGGGTCAAGATTTATAGTGTTAATGATGTTAAAAGGTTTGGATGATATTCTTAGTTCATGAGTAATGATATAAGATGATTAACATGCTGATTTGAAGTTGGTTTTTGAGGAAAAGAAACCTTAAAGCTCGTTAATGGTGGACATTTTCGTGGGGAAGAAGAGCTGTCACGAAGGGATCGATCGATCGATCGATCGATCGGGGCCCATCGATCGATCGACGATGGGAAATTTCGGTCAGGTGGTTTATAATGAGGGTTTATTTAAGTTTTAATTCCCTTACTGTTATTTGGTCATAAATTTATATGGGACACACATTTCCTTAACAATTATAGGGTGATATAATTGAGTTTAGGAGGGTGTGAACGGTATGTCATGAGATGAACGAATTTGGAGAAATAATTCAATTATTGATATTGGGCCGAAGGATAATATTCGGGTATTGTAGTTGGGTGACACTATATTATTAAAGGAATTTAGGTGAAATGTTTAATTTCGGGCCAAGTGAATTGAGTCCGGGTATGTTAATAATTATAGGCAAATATAATTGGAAAAATTTATAGAAATAAAGGTGTGACACATTGTAGGCGAAAATGTGGGTATGATATTAGGAGATGTAAATTGGACCAAGTGAGCGAGTCTGGGTATGTTGGTTAAGTGACCTTTAAGTGTTAAATTAATTATTGAGAGAAAATAATTAGTTTGGTTCGGAAGATAGGCTCGGAAAATGTTAAGGTATGGGCCAAGTGAGCGAGTCTGGAAATAATGGTTGGGGGACACCAAATTATTAAATTAATAAGCGTGATAATTAATTTAATTAGAGTCGGATTGTAGACTCGGGTAGGATTAAATTAATAGGTGTGATAATTAATTTAATTAGAGTCGGATCGTAGACTCGGGTAGGATTAAATTAATAGGTGTGATCATTAATTTAATTAGAGTCGGATCGTAGACTCGGGGAGGTATTGAATTAATAAGTATATTAATTAATTATATTATAGTCGGGCCACAGACTCGGATTGGTGTAAATTAATTAAGGTGTAAATTAATTAACTGGAAGTCGGACCACAGACTCGGATCGGTATTAAATTAATGGGTGTGTTAATTAATTTAATAAGAATCGGATGATAGACTCGAGGAGCTATTAAATTAATATGTGTGTTAATTAATTTAATTAGAGTCGGACAATAGACTCGGGGCGGTATTAAATTAATAAGTGTGTCAAATAATTTAATTAGAGTCGGACCATAGACTCGGGGAAATTATTAGATATATTGAGGTGTGAATTAAATATACTAGAGTCGGACCACAGACTCGGGAAGACGATAAATTATTAAGTGAGAAAATTAATTACGTTGAGTCAAGCCACAGACTCAGGAAATTTCAGGCAGTGTACGGGATTTTTAGTTAACGGTAAAGCCGGGATTTATAATATATATATATATATATATATATATATATATATATATATGGTGTGTGATATTAAATATCAGTGACTAGATATTTATTCAATTTATATACTCTAATGCTATCAAGGGAGGTTGCGGGATGTGGGTGAATCCCCTAGCTTGAGGAGTAGGGAGAGTATATCCCCCGGTCAAAGCGTCCAGTATATATAGGTGAGTGATTTATCTCACTTTCAGGGAAGGAATATGATCGCCTCCACTACGTTTATATTTTTATGCCAAGTTGGTGAGCGATTCCAGCTTGGGGAAACTAGGTTTTATGAGTGCACCTAGTGAGATAGCATTTTAGAGGGAATCATTCGGCGAGGGTATACTCGAAAGGATGGATACACGTATGATATATGTGTGGATGTTAGTAAATGTACGTATAATATGGTAGTAAATATTATATGTAGGTGATAATACGGTGTGTGATGTATTTACCTTATATAACTCGGGTTACAGTTATATGCTGTTAATTAATGAGAAATTAATTAAGTTAATCATTTGTGGGAATAATACAGTGTGTGATGTATTTACGTTATATAACTTGTGATATGGTTATATGTTACTATCTAAGAGGAATTAATTAAGTTAATTGTGTAATAACTTATAATTCAAGAATTATTATACTCGAGTTAGAGTAGTATGGCAAGGGAAGGTTATACCAGGACTAGTTGGACAGGGTAGCACAACTAGGTGGGGTTAAGATAACCGGTAGGTGTGCACAATAGTGGAGGGGTGAGAATGTCCACAAGGGAGTGCGACACTAACTTAAATATGAAGCGCATTCATGCATTTTTTAAATTACTGCAGTTAATTCACTTGCTAAATATTTTCAAAATGTTTTGGGTTCTAACCCTTGCTATAAAAAATTAATTTCAAAAACTTTTAGGTGTCTAGCCATAGGGACGCCAGGATTGATATTCTATTCCAGGGACATGGAGCTGCGGCATATGTGGATGCTAGCAGGAGTTTGGATTAGACGCATCGTTCATTCATTCCTAGAGTAGGAATCTTGCATCAGTTTCAGTTTTATTTAGGGCTTATCGCCTAGACTTATCGGTACAGTTTCAGGTGTTGAATATTTATATTGGATTATTTCTTTGATGTCCGGTAATTTATTCGGCAAGTTGTGTATTTATGATTCAGTTAATTTTCATTCAATTGTGTGAATGGTTTATATTTTAATTTCGCATGTACTGTTTTGTTTAATCAAAAAGTCAAAATTGGCATCAGCTTTTGGAATACTAGGTGGTTAGTAAGTTTTAAAAAAAAATTCGACAGTGATGCTAAGGATGATCCAACTGGGATTCCTGTTTTAATTTGGTATAGGACTGATCACCCGGTATTTTATTAGGTGGGGTGTCACATATGGTATCAGAGCATCAGGTTCTAGTGTCCTTAGGGTCTGTGCGGCTTTTCACGTTTCAGCTTAGCAATCTTTGATATAGAGCCCTATCATAGGATCGTTGTATTATCATACGTATGCGCATATACGTTCTTCTGCAAAGTTTATATTTGAGAGTGAACTTATACGAATTCGATTCTCATTCCGGATGACGCCCAGGAGAGGGAGAGAAGCTAGGGCAGCAGGGGGAGATGAGAGAGGCTCTTCAAGGGAAAGAGCTACCGCAGCAACTGCCAGAGATGATTTTGGCATCACAAGTAACGGAACTAGTAGCGCAGGCGGTTGAAGAGACGGTGGTCGCAACGACAGGGTACTTTCCACGGGGTCAGCCACAAGTGTTAGTGGCGCCGGATGATCAGACTCACGCGGAGTCGTCGGGGTGTAAGCAAGAGAGAAAGGTTATTTTAGTGGGAACCCACCAGAATTGCGAGGGGGTTCAGATGTAGTGCTAGCGTGTCAAGGAAGAGGGATATCCAGCGTCACCTACGCAGGGGAGATTGCGATGAGGTGCGGAAGAAAATGCTAACTACTTTTAGTTTAGTGGGAGGAGCGCTACAGTGGTGGGAGTCGATCACCATAGTGAGGAAAGGGACACACTATCTATTACAAAGTTTTGGGTGCGGTTCGACCGCAAGTATTTTCCTCCAGCGGTTGAGACCGAAATGAGGAGAAAAATTTGTGAGGTGACTCAAAGGGGACCATTAAGTGGCCGATTACGAGGAAGAATTCACTCGTTGGCAAATTTTGTACCGAATGAGGTAAGTGATGAAGAGGTAAAGAGAGTAAGGTTTGTGAATTGGTTAGTCTAGAGAATCAAACAACATTGAATTGGTAATTCCGCATTAGTAGATTATACTGATGTCGTTAACGCAGCACTCCGGCACGGTCAGGAACATCGCTTCCACGTGAAAGGAAGTGGGAGAGGAGTGGGAACTAGCCAGTCGGATAAGGCAGGAGGGAACAATGCCAGTAGGGTATCCCAACAGCAGACTGGGGGAGATTAGGGGCAGGATTTCCGGTAGGAAAATCATGCCAAACGATTTAGAACTGGAGGCTACCGGCAGGATGGCCAGGATTTCTAACAAAGTCAGTATGGAAGGGACCAGTAGCAGGGTGAATGTATTAGAAGATGTTTCATTTGTGGGGAAATCGAGACATATTAAAGGAGTGCCTTAAGCGAGCCAGGGGTCAACTACAGGACGAGGTCCTGGATGTACAGCCACTAAAGCAAGTCATGGGTGCATTCGGGCAGGGAGAAGCTGCTCCAGAAATCGAGAACCAGCCGTTGCAGCTGGAGTATAGAGGTAATTATTTTTACCCTAGGGGCATGGGGTATATTTTGAGTGACAAAGAGGATGTCATAGTATAAGACTAATGTTTCACTAGAGTTCACAGGTGAGTCGAACTTAGTGGGCGCGTTGGCGGTAGCAGCCATAGTATGTGGATAAATTTTTCGTAGGGTAGCGAAGTTCTTTGGTGTTCTTCACGGGAGAGTGGAGGTGTACACTGAGTGGTTGTTTGAATTTTGCGAAGGGTTACTACTTTCGAGAATTATGGGAGTAGGGTTGGTAATATTTCCTAAGTATCGGCTGGATGGCGATGGAATTTAACTATTGTGGATAGTAGTGTAAAATTTTGGTGTTCGCGACACCAAGGTAGGGTT
Source organism: Sambucus nigra (assembly GCA_949130495.1). Taxonomy (NCBI): domain Eukaryota; kingdom Viridiplantae; phylum Streptophyta; class Magnoliopsida; order Dipsacales; family Adoxaceae; genus Sambucus; species Sambucus nigra. The sequence continues at coordinate 320,931,055 of OX422220.1, read as the reverse complement.
GGTACTAGGTATCACTGGAGAGGGCGTTTAGCCTGTATATATGTGGATATATATGTTGTATGGCATGGTGCGATAGCACATAGTGAGGTTTTGTGTTCTCACATTTTATCCCGGTAAGGGGGGATGTTTACTGAAGTGAATCAGGGTGATTAGATTTATTTTTGAGCAAAAAGAGATAGCTCGGGGGTTATTTTGCGCAAGGACTAGTGATCGTAAGGGCGCGGTATTTTATGTTGTCTTTGGTAGCATAAGGGTAAGCGTATATACTTTTGTGCTGAGGCACAAGTATTTATGGGGAGATGTTTCGACGTTAGCACATGGGTTGGGTACCCGGGCAGATATATATATATATATATATATATATATATATATATATATATATATATATATATATATATATATGTGTGTGTGTGTGTGTGTGTGTGTGTGTGTGTGTGTGATATGACTACGGGATCGAAGTTATATTACGGGTTACGACTAGCATAGTCGGGTAACTCTCATGCGGTAGAGCACGGGGATAGGGTGTATGGGCACCCGGGTTAATTAAGACAAATTTTGTGCACTTAAGCACGGGTATAGGGTGTATGGGCGCCCTGGTTAATTTTAAATGCATACTTGTGTAACGTATGGTTAGAAGCGGATGGGATAGATATAACGGGCTTGGAGGCACATGACTACAGAGTAATAAACGAAACTTGGAACATTACGCTCATCTTAATTTTGAGGACGAAATTCCTTTGTAAGGGGGTGAGTATGTAACACCCCGTATTTTTGTGCATTTAATATTTAATTAATTCGAAAATTTTAAATTACTGGTGTGTTGTAATTTTAATTGAATTAATTATGGCAATATATATATCTAAATATTAATCGGGGAGTGAATGGTTAATGTTTAGGGAAATTTATTTACTAAGTGAATGGTAAGAATTTAATTACGTCATTTCGGGTATGAATGACGGGGGTATGCACTTATCCCAGCCGGGAGTCGATATAGATTAAATTGGGTGTGAGATAAGAATTTTTATAAATTAATTCGAATGCCAATTATGAGTACCCGATTGAGTCCGGATGGGTCGAGATAGTCAGAAAAGAGTACCCGGGGGTAGTAATTGGGTCTCGGGATATTTTTGGGCATAGCCGGGCCCACACGGGGTGAGTTGGGCCACTTTAATTAAGCCCATTAGGCTAAAAACGGGATTAAGCATTTTTAACCTAGTTGGGAGATTAAGGAATGATAGTCAACGTAACTCTAAACCTAGGGTTTGAGAGGGGATTTGGGGGAAAGCAAATCAAGGGCAAATTGGAGGTTATTGGAGCCAAATTAAGGGACATCAACAGCGGATCAGGCACTACAAACAATCCAGGAAAGTGTTTAACAGATTTTACTCCTAAAGCGTGATATCCAATTCATATTTTAGTGATGTGTATACTAAAATTCATTTTGGGGATAAATGGGTACAAAAGGGGGGTTTTGTTAATGGAACCATTGAATGGAATTTAAGGAAAGAATTAGTTGTGCAATATAATTCTTAGTATGATTATCTGGTTTGAATGAGAAAAATCGGATTATAAAAGGATGAAATTTGAATTTGAAATTAGGATTGTACCCTAGAAATTTTGTGTTCTTGAGTGGGTCAAGATTTATAGTGTTAATGATGTTTAAAGGTTTGGATGATATTCTTAGTTCATGAGTAATGATATAAGATGATTAACATGATGATTTGAAGTTGGTTTTTGAGGTAAAGAAACCTTAAAGCTCGTTAATAGTGGAAATTTTCGTGGGGAAGAAGAGCTGTCACGAAGGGATCGATCGATCGATTGGGGGCCATCGATCGATCGACGATGGGAAATTTTGGCCAGGTGGTTTATAATGAGGGTTTATTTAAGTTTTAATTCCCTTACTTTTATTTGGTGATAAATTTATATGGGACACACATTTCCTCAACAATTATAGGGTGATATAATTGAGTTTAGGAGGTGTGAACGGTATGTCAAGAGATGAACGAATTTGGAGAAATAATTCAATTATTGATATTGGGTCGAGGGATAATATTCGGGTATTGTAGTTGGGTGACACTACGTTATTAAAGGAATTTAGGTGAAATGTTTAATTTCGGGCCAAGTGAATTGAGTCCGGGTATGTTAATAATTATAGGCAAATATAATTGGGAAAATTTATAGAAATAAAGGTGTGACACATTGTAGGCGAAAATGTGGGTATGATATTAGGAGATGTAAATTGGACCAAGTGAGCGAGTCCGGGTATGTTGGTTAAGTAACCTTTAAGTGTTAAATTAATTATTGAGAGAAAATAATTAGTTTGGGTCGAAAGATAGGCTCGGAAAATGTTAAGGTATGGGCCAAGTGAGCGAGTCTGGAAATAATGATTGGGGGACACCAAATTATTAAATTAATAAGCGTGATAATTAATTTAATTAGAGTCGGATTGTAGACTCGGGTAGGATTAAACTAATAGGTGTGATAATTAATTTAATTAGAGTCGGATTGTAGACTCGGGTAGGATTAAATTAATAGGTGTGATAATTAATTTAATTAGAGTCGGATTGTAGACTCGGGGAGGTATTGAATTAATAAGTATATTAATTAATTATATTAGAGTCGGGCCACAGACTCGGATTGGTGTAAATTAATTAATGTGTAAATTAATTAACTGGAAGTCGGACCACAGACTCGGATCGGTATTAAATTAATGGGTGTGTTAATTAATTTAATTAGAGTCGGATGATAGATTCGGGGAGGAATTAAATTAATATGTGTGTTAATTACTTTAATTAGAGTCGGACAATAGACTCGGGGCGGTATTAAATTAATAAGTGTGTTAAATAATTTAATTAGAGTCGGACGATAGACTCGGGGAAAGTATTACATAAATTGAGGTGTGAATTAAATATATTAGAGTCGGACCATAGACTCGGGAAGACGATAAATTATTAAGTAAGAAAATTAATTACGTTGAGTCGGGCCACAGACTCAGGAAATTTCAGGCAGTGTACGGGATTTTTAGTTCACTGTAAAGCCGGGATTTATAATATATATATATATATATATATATATATGTACGTGTATGTATTGTGTGTGATATTAAATTACAGTCAGTGTACGGGATTTTGAGTACACGGTAAAGCCAGGGGTTATATTATATATATACGGTGTAGTGATAGTATATATATATATATATATATATATATATATATATATATATATATGTGTATATATAGTGTGTGATATTAAATCTTAGTGAGTAGATATATATTCAATTTATATTTTCTAATGCTATCAAGGGAGGTTGCACGATGTGGGTGAATCCCATAGCTTGAGAAGTAAGGCGAGTATATCCCCAAGTCATAGCATCCGGTATATATGGGTGACTGATTTATCTCACTTTCAGGGAAGGAATATGATCGCCTCCACTACGTTTATATTTTTATGCCAAGTTGGTGAGCGATTCCAGCTTGGGGAAACTAGGTTTTGTGAGTACACCTAGTGAGATAGCATTTTAGAGGGAATCATTCGGTGAGGGTATACTCGAAAGGATGGATACACGTATGATATATGTGTGCATGTTAGTAAAGGTACGTATAATATGGTAGTAAATATTATATGTAGGTGATAATACAGTGTGTGATGTATTTACCTTATATAACTCGGATTATAGTTATATGTTGTTAATTATTGAGAAATTAATTAAGTTAATCATTTGTGGGAATAATACAGTGTGTGATGTATTTATGTTATATAACTTGTGATACGGTTATATGTTACTATCTAAGAGGAATTAATTAAGTTAATTGTGTAATAACTTATAATTCAAGAATTATTATACTCGGGTTAGAGTAGTATGGCAAGGGAAGGTTATACCATGACTAGTTGGACAGGGTAGCACAACTAGGTGGGGTTAAGGTAACCGGTAGGTGTGCAAAATAGTGGAGGGTGAGAATGTCCACAAGGGAGTGCGACACTAACTTAAATATGAAGCGTATTCATGCATTTTTTAAATTACTGCAGTTAATTCACTTGCTAAATATTTTCAAAATGTTTTGGGTTCTAACCCTTGCTATAAAAAAATAATTTCAAAAGGTTTTAGGTGTCCAGCCACAGGGACTCCAGGATTGATATTCTATTCCAGGGACACGGAGCTGCGGCATATGTGGATGCTAGCAGGAGTTTGGATTAGACGTGTCATTCATTCATTCCTAGAGTAGGAATCTTGCATCAGTTTCAGTTTTATTTAGGGCTTGTCGCCCAGACTTCTCGGTACAGTTTCTGGTGTTGAATATTTATATTGGATTATTTCTTTGATGGCCGGTGATTTATTTGGCAAGTTGTGTATTTATGATTCAGTTAATTTTCATTCAGTTGTGTGAATGGTTTATATTTTAATTCCGCATGTACTGTTTTGTTTAATCAAAAAGTTAAAATTGGCATCAGCTTTTGGAATACTAGGTGGTTAGTAAGTTTTAAAAAAATTTCGACAGTAATGCTAAGGATGATCAAAATGGGATTCTTGTTTTAATTTGGTATATGACTAATCACCCGGTATTTTATTAGGCGGGGTGTCACATTAGAGTAAAGAGATAAATTGAATATGAAATGAATTCTCATTCCGGGAGATTTTACCAGACTTAAAATGTGATATGTATATAAAAGTGAGCATGAAAAATAAAGATGAGTATGTGATGTATATTTATTTATATGAGTATATATAAGTTGAGTACTGAGGGTCTAATGGATCTTGACGATCGACCTTGCCAAGTAGTAGTGTATCGGGGGGGTTCCTTGTTTGGATTTGTCTTTGCGAGACACCCCACGCACGAACATAGCCTAGTGTTGAGACTGGGGAGAAGTTTAACCCTTAGTGCTCTAGTTTTGGGTTTTTCTTATATATATATATATATATATATATATATATATATGTGTGTGTGTGTGTGTGTGTGTGTGTGTGTGTGTGTGTGTGTGTTGTGTACGAGGGTCTAATGGATCTCGACGATCAACCTTGCCAAGTAGTAGTGTATGGGGGGTTCCTTATTTGGATTTCTCTTCACGAGATACCCCACGCTCGAATATGGCATAGTGTTGAGACTGGTGAGAAGTTTAGCCCTTAGTACTTAATTTTCTTAGGATTTCTAGAGTTTAGGGGTGACAGATTAGTTAGGGAGCGTAGCTTGACTAGGATTTTTAGAGGGATGCGCTAGGTGTGCACTAATAGAAGAAAGGTGAGGGGTATCTCATGGGAGTGCGATAGCAATTTAAATATGAGAGAAAACATATTTTTTAAAATAAAGCATTTATGCACTTGCTAAATATTTTCACAACTCGGGGTCTGACCTGTTTATCTGCCTTTCCTCTCTTTTTATATATATATATATATATATATATATATATATATATATATATATATATATATATATATATATATATATATATATAGAGAGAGAGAGAGAGAGAGAGAGAGAGAGATAGGTGTCCAGACACAGGGATGCCTAGATGATGATCCTTTCGAGTCAGATGTCTGCTGCAGTAGCTGTGGATGCATGCAGGTTTGATTTAGACGCTTATATTCTTGCGATCTAGATAGGAAGCATTGTAGTTACTTTCGGGCCAAAAGCCCAATCATATTTATTTATTCTTTCACCGCCTTTTAGTGCGGCATTCAATTTGGTTGTAGTATATTTGAACTGAGTGTTCGTTTATATTATCTCTTTCCAATTCCATTTATATAAACTGTGTGAATATTTTAATTATATAGTTCGTTTAAATAGATTAGTTAAATAAAATTTTGACGTCAGCCTAATTGTTTATTAGTAATTAATTTGGTTTTCGATAGTGATGCTAAGAATGATCCATGTGTGACTCCTATTTTAATTTGGTGCAATGTGATCGCCCGGTATTTTATTAGGAGGAGTGTCATAATTTTTCAATCCTCGGGGGTTAAATTGTGAGTAATAATGTTCTCGAATTTTGTAATTGTGTAGTACTCCTTCCCCATTATCAAATTAAATTTATTGAGCTTAAGAATGAAGTCGTATGTTTTCCCAATAATATTTTTGAATATAATGTTTGCATCCTTTTGTATTTTCCTATAAAAAATATATATTTATAATTGAATTGTAGTTACAAATAGAAAAAATTAATTATTATTAATTTGTTTATGTACCTTATGCTCAGTTGTGTCAATTTGTGCTAGTGGGACCATTTTTTCTGCGACATTATCGAAAAGAACTAATGTTGTATCTCCCATGTAGTCTTTAATGTCTACTTGAAGTTTATATATATATAAATAAATGAAGTAAATAACTATATATTAATTTCATCATAATAAATGTGATTTAGTTAAAAGAAGTGATTGATTCTTACTTTGGAACATGTAATGCATTATCTGTGTTGTAAAATTTACAGTTGTATGATTCTTCAAGCTTTGTTAATATCTTGTTACAAACTTTGCAAGCGACATATGACCAATTGAACTTTTCATTCACACGAATAATAGATGCTTGAACCGATACAATCTCTAGCTGTAAAAGTAATGTTCGTTACAAATTTATGTTACGTAAAATTATAGTATAAAATTTTGAAAAATAACCGACAATACCGCGTCCTCTGATGTTAAAAACATTTTTCAATTGCTAAAATATTTTCTATATTAGGGCTTGCAATACTTGATGTCAAATTCTAATAGGATCTTAGATGCTCAACGAAAGATTTGAGCTGTTGAGACGAATTGTTTAGACAATAAAGATTTGTAGTTATTATAGTGGAATTTGGATTTAATAATTTATTTATTTAACTGTCTAGTAATGCATGAACCTGTGGTATTTTCATAATAATGTACGTCTTTGTTGCATTTATGGGTAATAAATATATATCTGGCATTGAAATTAAAACGTAATGAAGTTGCTGAAAAGAAACTTTGTATCGGTTAAAATTGTGGCGTGCCTTTGAACATTATGACGTTGAGTGAAATTATTAAAATTGTTATTGGCAATTGTTGAACATCTTGGAGATCATTATTGATCTTAAGGCGCAATTTACCCAGAAAGTGATTTTCAGCTTCTTACTGTTGTAATATGTATATTTTGCAAAGAATGAGTATTGTATTAAATATTTTGATTACCTACCTACTGTATGAGGTGGACCCAACAAAATATTTTATTTTCATAAATGATCTCTACTAATCTAGAAGAGGGTTCATGAAAAAGAAGAAGAACTTTACTCATTACACTTTGGGAGGTACATCCATCCTAAGAGAAAGTATATTGAGCAAAGTCCTTCCAGATATAGTAGATAAGTAGTTTTATTTTTCCACCAGACAAGTAGGAGGACATCCTTATATATATAATAATAATAAGTTACAAAACTTATGTATGTCATAAGATTGAAGTATGATGTCACATGATGAATTTGTTTTGCACTTCCAATTTTACCCTTGAAAATTTTGGGTTCCACCTCTTTTGACATGTGTCACTTTTAAGGTGATAACAAGAACTCTTCTATTTTTCCAAAATTTTGAAATCCCGCTCACTTCATCTGTAGACCTTTTTTTTTCAAATTTCAAATTTTTTTACTTTTTTTATGTTGAAAGTACACCTATTTTTGTAGGGAGATAGTCTATGTGTACTTGAATTTTAGAGGAACGTTTTCATTTCTCCTTTTTTAACTTTTAGTTTCCTCATTAGATCTTCTTCTTCTCTCACGAACAGACAGTCCCTCTCTCTCTATCCTCTCCTCTCCTCAGTAGGTAAACTCTCTCTCTCTCTCCGTCACATTAATCTTTTTAGAAGAAGCTCTTAAAAATATGGATTTTCAGATCTCATGGGTTTGTTGTTGAGGTAATGATTTGTTCAGATCTAACAGGTTTATTTTTTCTGACCTAGCGGATTTTTTTATGTTCGAAGTTTGTGGTTCATGGTTCTAAGTTTAGATTTTTTTTTCTCTGGGTGATTTTTTTTTATGTTCGAAGTTTGCTTTTAGGTTTTTTCAAGTGTCTTTTCTATTTATTATTGTAGAAAGCTTGCGCCTCTAATTGAAGAGTTGGTGAGCTTTAACGATTTATAACTTTTATTGTAAATTTACCTCTCTTTTTGTTGAATGGGTTATATTATTTATACTTTTAATCTTTGATTTTGATTTATTCCGAATGAAGTTTAGGAGCAACTAAACTTGGTGGTGCTATTAGGAATCTCTCTTGGTGGTGCGTTTTGTTCCCAGATCTTGGTAATTTCCATCATGCACTATTTACACACACAACTTCAAGATTACCAGTGTGCGTTTGATATCAATTTAAATCTGTCTTAATTTTCTTCAAATTTTTTCACAACGCATCTAAAATCCCAGATCTTGAATTGTTCCTAATAATAGGTTTTACCAATCAGTTCACAAAAAGAAACTTCCAGATCTGATGTGAAGAAAAAAGGCAGCGGACCTCTCCTCAATTTTGGATTTGTTGTGAACTCATTTTGAATACCAAGTTAGTTTTTAGATTTCTGAGATTTCTCTCTAATTTTTTATTTATCTCTGATTTCCTGTTTTGGATACAAAGTTCACTTTTTGGTTTCAAGTTTTCATTTGTTTTGAACTGATTTTTTTATTTTTTATTTTGGTTTTAGTTGGAGAGGCAGGTAAGAAATAACCCGGAACTAGATCTGGCCTTAGCGTAACTTGGAACCAGATCTGATCATCTGGCCTTAGGATAACTCGGAAGAGAGATAAAAAGGGGATATGGAAGAGGGGAAGAGGCAGGTGAATATGAAGAGGGTAGCATTAGCATATGGTGGAAGAAGATGTTGGATTTCGAAGAGGGGAAGAGGCAGGTGATGCATCCTTCGGTATCTGTCATGTTCGCCGACCACCTTGGAGACCTTTAGAGATACAAATCTTTTTTTTTTCTTTTGCTATCTCTTTCCTCATCTAGTAATGGTGTTGGGTTTCTAATTTTTGACATGTGAGGGGTAGTAGATAATTTTTGACATGTTCGCCGGCCACCTTGCTCGATGAGATAATTCACGACAAAGATGAAAGGCACCCACTGCGATGCCTTTATGACACCTGCATATCTTTGCTGCTTTGCCTCATATTCTTTTAAATAGAAAGAATTGGGAATTTTTGAAGAATTTTTTATATTTCTATTTATCTATTTTTGGGTATGTCTTTATCGATTAGTTTGTTGAACTATATCAGTTAGCCAGGAGTGTCTACCTCAACAATGGAAACCAAAACAGGTTGGCAAGTCCTGCCCCTTCCAAAATTTGTTTGTATTATTTTCATATTGAGTTATAATATATTGATATTTTTTTTGTTGAAAAAAAAAGAAAATATTTTGCCCCATAAACAACTATTGTTCGACGATAGAGGCTGCGAGTGAGGTGGAGATAAAATCGGCAGTTGCAATCAGATAGGACATTGTTCATGGTATTATATACATGTTCTCCCTAGATATAGTTGGATTCATTGTATAATTTTATTGATGTTTCATTTTTTTTATTCTTTTGTTGATGGTGACGGAATTGTATTGTGTTGTTCTGCATCTATAAATACAAGAAGGAGCTCTCTGTAATCCTTCACATACTCATTTTGATCACTTGGATACAAAGTTCCATTCCATGTTATATTTCAAACAACATTTGCCTCATTATATTTTATTATTTTGTTATTGTTTGATGTAGAGACAAATATTTATATATTTTTTTACTTTGCAGGTGTCTTTAACTGATAACATTTTTACAAAGGTGATTTTCATTTAAATGTGATTCAAAAAAATTATGTCCCTTTTGCACTACAAACAAAATGTTTGTAGAGCATGTGCATACTCATATTCACAATAGTAGATAACTTGACCTAACACATGAATTTTTTAATGGCACAATGTGTGCCTTAAGAGTTGCACGATAAATATGTTATTAAGACACCACAAATGGGTCTCATTCCTTTTTGAAAACTTAGAGGAAATTTAAAACATGTAAAAAAACAGTTTGTAAAAAATTTATGTCCCTTTTGCACTATATAGTTCAAATCATTTACACTTATGTATTGTAAAATAACTTTTTGACTTAATTATACAAGATTCAACATTAATTAAATCTACAAGATTCAATAATTTAAAATTTTACATTTATAATATAAAAAAAATTATTATTTACATTATACACGACTTTGGACTTAATTATAAAAGATTCAACATTTTTTGGACGCGAACTCGAGATCAACCGTAGTTTTGGAGAGATCACTTGCTATTGCATCAAGACACAACTTTATGATTTTCAAAATTATCAGCGTGTCTTCAGGCACGGGCATACCCTAGTCTCTATCTCTCTCTCTCTCTCTCTCTCTCTCTCTCTCTCTCTCTCTATATATATATATATATATATATATATATATATATAATATTTTTTGTAAAGATTTAGCCCAGAGAACAAGTTTTAACCTTGGTTCTCAAAGCAATGCTTTACTTGACAAGTGAATTATAAATGTAGAGATGGAGGTCAAACCCCATTCTCTAATATATTTGAGACCATGAAAGCTCTTAAGAAAATATAGAGAAAGGACCATGCGTTCTGCAAAGGGTTGTGTTGATTTACAAAACCAAAAAGAGAATCATCTATTTACTTATTTTATTTGTGAAGATTCTTTTGAAAATGGAATGAGATTGGGGTCATTCACTCCCTCTAAGATATTCCTTATAATAATTAAAAGAGCACCCCCACAGATACCAGGGGAGATAAAGATTTAGTAACTCACCTAGATAACATGCAAATACCCCACAGTCACAAGGGGTTGAGCTAAAAAAATGTGTATATGTATATAACTTGCTCAGATCAATGCAAGTATCCCACAGTATAAGGGGAAGCCTAAATTGACCAAACGCTCATAGAAAATTAGAGTGGGTCTCAGTAAACATATGCCAAAGTATCGATAGAGTTAAAGGATAAGAAAAAAGTGCAAGAAAAATATAACAACATTTTTCTCTTTCATATATAACTAGTTTCTATACATGAGTAACAAAAGTATTATAAGGCAAGAAATAGCCTATCAACTAGAAATAACAAAGAATAAGTCGTCACGGGTGAGGGCACCAGGATATGACGGACCGGCCTCTTGAAAGAACTCCTCCTCCAACCTAACCAACTTGACCTCATCCTTCTTGTCACTAGACTCAAGTCTATCAAGTTAGGACTGAAGAGATGTAGTCTGGGACTGAAGTGATGCAATATGTCCCCAGATCCTCGCAGCCTCCGCCTATCGTTAATCGATTATGGTCTGTCTAGATGTGTGAAGTCTCACCATATTTCGAAAAGGAATGCTCAGGAAATTATGAACCCTATCATCAATCCAACCTAGCTAAAAATGGTAGAACTGCTGCAGGTCATGGAGAGCCTCCAAGAGGAACAAAGTGAAAGCACTGGTCAGCTCAGTAGGAGAAGTAGTCAAGAAACCATGAAGAAGACTAATAAGGGCATTAAGGTTGCACACCGTAAGATTATCATTATGAAGTACACTCTGAGAGGTGAATGTCTCAGGATGATGCTCCAAAACCAAATCTAGAATCTGGTGCTCGTGTATCCTGAAGTGCCCTGGCCGGTCCTCACGCCATAATTTGCTCATAAAAAATGCAGGAGCCTCTGCCTTGATGTCACTACCTTAACGATGAGACTCTACCTTAAAAAGAAGAAAAGATAACTCCCCGCCAGAATCAGCGTCACCAGTCGCAGGAGTGGCCTCAGAACAATGATCCTCCTTATCATTTACCTCATTGGAACCACCAGTAGGATCCTAAAAATAAGTGTTCATGATGAGGCAAAAGAGAAAGAAGATAATGAGAGTTGTATCCAGACTTTGAAAAGGGCTACGATATAAAGCTTACCCCAAAGCTCAAAGGGGTGAGTGTGCTTCCACCAATCGAAAGGGAGATGCCATGCTAAGCAAGAGAAATATCAACATGACCCATGAGTTAGCAAGAGGAAATAACAACTTATGTATGACAATTAAGTACCTGAGAAGGATACAGTATAACACTCTCTGCCCTCTCCACAGTCACCGGAGATGCTGCCTCACTCACCTGGAAACAATGAAATAAAGGTGTAGTTGAGAGCACTTGCACAGTAAAAGAAAGAAGAAAAGGCAGAAATAGAAAAATAGAGAAGGTATGCCAGTATAATACATCTCTTGCAGCAATCTCTCTATTATGCTCTACAGTCACTGGAGCAATGGTCTCACTCACCTGGAAATAATGAAATAAGGGTGAGAGTGAGAACACTTACACAATAAAATCAAGAAGAAACGGGAGAAACAGAAAAAGAGAGAAGGTATGCCACTATAATACCTCTCTCGCAGCCATCTCTCTAGCATACTCCACAGTCACCGAAGCAATGGCCTCACTCACCTGGAAATAATGAAACAAGGGTTAGGGTGAAGAGCACTTGCGTAGTAAAAGCATGAAGAAAAAGGAGAAATAGAAAGAGAGAAGTTATGATAGTATAATACCTCTCTCACAGCTATCTCTCTGACGTGCTCCACAGTTACCGGAGCAGCTGCCTCATTAGCCTGGAAACAATGAAACAAGGACGGAGCTAAGAATACTTGCACAGTAAAAGCACGAAGAAAAAATGGAAGTATAAAAATAGGGAAATATATGACAACATAATACCCCTTCCACAGCTAATTTAATAATATAAACAAACCAAATATCTACCTGGGTATCTTCATTTGAAGTACAAGTCGGAAGCCCCGCAACGATGGGAGCAGAACATGCAATCGATCCCACAGATGATGGGACCTTAGCTATACCAAACCGATCTTGAAAGTTAAAAAATATAAGTTATAAGAGTGACACGAAAAATCCTACTCATGCAAATGTAAGAAATGATACATGAACAGTTACCCCCATAAAATTCAAGGAGGGCGCAACGAATGGAGCTGGAGGGGCTGCCCCCACAACACTTGACATAGGTGTGACAGATACGAAAACTTCCACAAAGCTATCCTTTGCATTAAGAAAAAGATGCAAGAATCAGCAACATGAAAACAAACATATATAGAAAAGCCCAAAGACCCGTGATATAAATAATTACTGGGAGAGGTACTATGGCAGGATTCTCAGTGGAAGCAATAGGGTAAGGTAACTCATCTGAAGCAGGGGCTACTGAAGAAATAGTAGCGGAAGGCACTCATACAGTGATGCCAAAACCAACTGAGAAAACAAAGGAAAATGACTTGCAGTATAAACAAAAACAAAGGAAAAAAAGAAAAGTAACGAGGTACCTGAACCCCCTCTAAAGAAGAAGGGCAGAAGGTCACCACTGGCGTAGCAGGGGCTGTGCTGGAGACGTGTTTATAATAATGGCATTAGAAGATGTCATCATCATTACAATCATGGGTAAAGAATCAACCAGTACTTGAATAAAGAAGGAAACCTATGAAATAGGCTCATCAGTGGAAGTTATAGTAAATAGAGGCCTATGATTGATAGGCAGGATCATAGGTCTTCCATCCAGGGAGACGTGGACCCGAGAAACGAGAATCCTCCCTGAGGGGGATAACCCTGAAATAGTTGTCTCCAAGAGAGGCAGAGTCCCCCCCCTCCCCCCCCCCCCCCCCCCGAAGAAAGGCTAAGAGATAAAGGGCCCTAGGGAATGAAAGGTGACAAAGTATATAAGAACCAAAGGCATAGTAATATAAATAAGAAAGGTCCAAGAAAACAGACAGACCTCTGAGAAGGAGGTACTCAAGGGCTCAGCTGCAAAATTGCCCGTTGCCTAAGCAGGAGAAAGCAAAGTAACAGGGATAGAGGGAAGCACCCTCTGCAATCATAAATAAACATAGAATAGAAAGGAAAAGAATTTTAGAAAAAAAAAAGAGAACAATGAGACCCACCACTTACATAAACTTAGAGAGGTACCTGAGCAAAATGTGAGGACACAGAAAGGACCTTAGTGCTAGTAGGATGCACATATGGGAGCCATAGAGAAATAGAAATGTATAGCACTTACACTACAACATAATGTCTTATTAGTGAGAAAAAAAATTAGGACATAAGCATTTTTGTCATAAAAAGTAACATTTTAGGGAGGAAAATTAATTTCGTCATGAATTGAGTGTGATGATGTTCAATTGGTGATGGATTAGTGATATTTTTCACTAATTAATCATTAAAATTTTGGCACGCTTCTTCTCGCATCCTAAAATGCTCCATTCGGCTATTTATGACAATTTTATTCTACATTCAGTGACAAATAAATTTATCACAAAAATAAATAAATATTGGTGACAAAACATTTCCTCACTTATTACTACAAAAAAAAAGTAACAAAATATCTCTTATTTCCAAAACCCCAAATCGTTCCCCAAAAATATCACACCCAAAAATACTCATGTCCCCCTGTCTCCAGAATTTCTCCCTCTTGCTTCTAAAACCCCAAATCTTTCCAAAACCCTCGTCGTCATCCGGTACTTGTCTGTCTTCTTTAGTGAGAATGGCTCAAGCACGGGCATTGAGTAGGGAGGAAAAGTAAAGTCGTCATCATCGACATCCAGTATTTTTTAAAAACTATTCTGATTTGTTCTGATTTTAGTTTAGTTCTGATTTGTTGGTTTCTTTCATCTTCTTGTGGAAATGCATGATTGTGTGTGTGTATATATGTATATGCAATGTATGTTCTTGTGCTCGAATATACTACTTAGTGGATATTAGTTGTTGTGTGTAGATGTTTCTTCATCTTCGTATTTGTTATGTTTAGGAGCTTAATTTTCATGCTTTTAAATAGGATGAAAATTTGAAAAAAACTTTGTTTTAAATCTATTTACAATGTCTTAATAGTGTAGTTTCGAAACAATCCTACACTTAACAGTCTTATTTTACTATAATTTGTGGGGTCTGGTTCAGATGGTTTTGGCCTATAAGCAACAATCAAGATGTTGGTTCCATTTTATTTATTTATTTAGGAAGAGTTATTTTGTTAATAGAATGAGGATGGATATGACATACAATGAGTTCAACTATCTTAGGACTCATTTTACAACGCGTTAGACCATCTGTGTGACGATTTGGGACCCATTTTTTGATGAAATCCAGGCAATAGGACAAAATAATTAACTCTTATTTTCCAACTAAAGTTCAACTTATTTTGCTTAAAAATTGGATTTGGGAGGGACGAGCATCGTTACATTTCGAGTGGCATAGTGCCTAGTCGTTGTCATCATAGCCGATGTTGCATGTATTCAAATTATTCAATTATAAACAAGAATAATTGTCAAAACATATCAATGATTAATTGTAAATTTTATTTGAAATATTCATGTGTAGAGATATGGCAATGGGGTAGGTAGGGGTTGGGGAAGCCATATCTTGATGGTGTGAACATTTCAGAACATGGGTATGATTGGTGTCGGTTATTTTATCTTCTCTACCTAATTTGCAAGTGTTGAACTTGTCTGATTGTTTGCTCTCAAATCCTGTATCTCATTGTAGGCGAAGTCTATGCTTCTTTTCTAAAAAAACAGACTTGCTTATCATTTTTTAAGCCAATTTCTACTGCCCTTATTTTTTTGACAAGACCTGCTTGTCTCATGTTTTAAGCCTACTATATTTTGTAATGGAAAAATTGAGCGGGGGTAAAAAATGGGTAAACATAAAAAATAAAATTAAAAGCAAAAAAAAGTTATAAAGGACTAAATGAAAATATTAATTAAAAAAACTATAAAAAGAATATATACACTAAAATATTAATAGAAGAGTGAAATTTACAATGGGCGACACTAACACACACACATTTTTGTAATCTTCAAAGCCTTTCAGTTATTCGTTTAGGTGACAACACATTTTTGTACCTTAGGATTTGCGATGTTGTACCTATTGTTTCTCTTTATATCTCTAAGAATCATCTTCCTAAAAGTTTATTGTATAATATGCTTGATAATAGGTAAGGTTAATTTCATGTTAATTTGTTGTAGTTATGTATAAAATGTTTGTTAAATAATTTCGTAGGATTCTGAAATGGAGATGGATCGGAGTTGGATCCGAGAAACTAATAGATTCTGCGAGAAATATGTGACCAAGGATAGATCTTTCATTCAGTATGTTAAGAAACACATGGGCCCAGCAAGTGATGTTAGATGTCCGTGTATAGATTGTTTGAATATCGATATTAGATCTATTGATGATGTTGATGACCATTTGTTTTTTAAAGGGAATTCTACGAGATATACTCAATGGATTCATCATGGATAAGGTTCTCATTTGGGGGGATCTCGTGCCTCTGATGATGACGATGATGATGATGTTGATGATGATGAAATGTCATGTCATGAAGAAGAATGCTTTGGAATACATGATATGTTGGACGACATTCAAAGGGGCACCTTCTATGAATCCATTCATATGGAATCCAATGACAGCTACCCTAGAGAAAATATTACAGGAGGAATAAAAACATTTGACAGGTTATTGCAAGAGGCTGACGTGAATTGTATCCTAATTGTACGAAGTTTTTGACACTGTCATTTTTTGTGAAGTTGCTTCACTATAAAGTTATGAATCGATGGAGCAACAAATCCTTCAACATGGTGTTTGATTTGTTCAAAAAAAGCTTTGCCTAAGGGTGAGACGCTCCCTAAGTCTCACTACAAAGCAAAAAACATGTTGCGTGATTTGGGCTTGGGATATGTATCGATTCATGCTTGTAAAAATGATTGTGAGTTATTTTGGAAGGATTTCAAATATAGAGAAGAATGTCCAATATGTGGGGAGTCTAGATGGAAAATTAATGATAACGAAGGCAAAAAATCCCTTACAGGGTATTGCATTATTTTCCATTAACACCAAGACTCCAAATATCATTTATGTCAAAGAAAACGGCTGATGATATGAGGTGGCATAAACATAAGCATGAAAATAATGACAATGAGTTGAGACATCCAACTGATTCTAAAGATTGGAAGGAATTTGACAAGGAGCATGCATGGTTTTCACAAGATTCTCGAATTATAAGACTTGGACTAGAAACTGACAGGTTTAATCCCTTTGGTAACATGCACAACTCATATAGCATGTGGTCGGTTATACTTATGCCTTACAACTTGCCTCCTTGGTTATGTATAAAGGAACCATTTTTTATTCTAGGCCCTACTCCACCTCGTAAAGATATAGATGTGTATCTAAAGCCTCTAGTTGATGAACCGAAAGAGTTGTGGGAAGTGGGTATAGAGACACAAGACGCATCTACATGAAATAGCTTTCGAATGCATGTAGCAATTTTATGGAATATAAATGATTTTCCTGCATATGCTAATTTTTCTGGGTGGAGCACAAAAGGATACATGTCATGTCCAACTTGTAATGAACAAACTTCTTTGCATAAGTTACGAAATAAGATCTGTTACATGGGTTATCGATGATATTTACCAACCGATCAAAAATGGCGGAGGAGTAAAAATTTTAGTGGGTTGCCTGAGCATCGATTGAAACCTATGGAGTTAAATTGGGATGATATGGTAAGACAGTTGGATCACGTCAAAGATTGCAAACCAGGGAAGCATTAAGGTAATCACAAGAGAAAGTGTACGCCAGAAGAGTTGAATTGGACTAAGAAGAGCATATTTTTTGAATTGCCATATTGGCGAACACTAAAGTTGCGTCACAACTTAGATGTTATGCACATTGATAACAATGTATGGGAAAGTGTGTTGGGAACATTGCTAGATATTGAATGGAAGACAAAGTACACTTATAAAGAAAGAAAATATTTAGAGGATATGAAAATACAAAAGGAACTACATTTGAGCGGCATGGTGATGTGTATA
Source organism: Sambucus nigra (assembly GCA_949130495.1). Lineage (NCBI taxonomy): Eukaryota > Viridiplantae > Streptophyta > Magnoliopsida > Dipsacales > Adoxaceae > Sambucus > Sambucus nigra. Next base: position 320,913,247 of record OX422220.1, on the reverse strand, counting down.
AGATGCCACAGGTTTGTTAACACAAGTGATGGAAAAAAAAGGATTTTGTGAGTTTATAAAATCAGTGAAGTTACCTGATGGATACGCCTCTAATATCTACATTTGTGTTAACACAAGTGAAGGAAAAGTGTCGGGTTTAAAAAGTCATGGTTGTCATATTCTTTTACAACGATTGCTTCCTGTTGGTGTTCGTGGGTATTTATCGAAGGATGTATATACTACATTGGTTAAGCTTGACATGTTTTTTAAAGACTTATGTTCTAAAACTTTAAAAGTTGACGAACTAGAGAGATTAGAAACCGTCATTGTCTTGATTTTTTATAAGCTTGAAATGATTTACCCACCGACAGTCTTTGATATAATGATCCATTTAGTGGTTCATTTACCACAAGAGGCAATGCTTCGATGACCAGTGCAGTATAGATGGATGTATCTAGTTGAAGGTGATAGTTTGTTCTTTTTTTTATCATTTCTCCTTTTGCCTTATGTTGGTTACATATTTCTTTAACATCTAATTCAGACTTTGTATCTTCTTTGAATATATACTTGGGCACTCTTAAGGGCTATATACGTAATAAAGCCCCCCCTAAGGCTTAATAGCGGAGGCATACATTGTCAATGAGTGTTTGTCATTTTGTTTCATGTACCTTGAAGGGATCAAAACTAAGTTCAATCGTGCGGAACAAAATTATGACGGTGAGACAGAGGATGATGGATTTGATGTGTTCTCACAAAAGGTATGACCTTTTGGAGAATTTACGTATGACTTCCTCTCCAAAAAAGAGCGAGAAATGACTCACTGGTATGTTTTAACTAACTACGAGAAGGTGGAACCATACCTGATGTAAGTCATCATTTGTTCTTTGTATTTAATTTATGATTATATATAGTTTCTTAACTATTTGGGTATGAAATTTATATTTCATATGTAGTGAATTTAGGGAGGAGCTTATGAAAGAAAGCCTTTTGAACTTAGAATAACAACAAAGAAAGCAATTCTCTCAATGGTTTCAAGAACATGTAAGACATTACAAAGTGTTTAATATGATATTAAGTAATCAAATTTCCATAATAATGTAATTCACTCGTATTTCTTGACAGATAAAAAAGTTATACCATCAAAACTCTCTTGAAGTTATAAAGCACCTTTATGCAGTAGCATGCAGTCTTGATGTTCGAGCAAGGAAGGATACAAGTTGCATTGTTAATGGAGTTAGGTTTCACACTAAGGATCGTGAGAGTCATCGTAAAACTCAAAATAGCGTATTGGTTGTCAAGGGGGATCATGATGATATTGAAATCGACTTTTATGGAGTGTTAACTAATATTGTTGAGTTGGAATATATCAAAGGTAAAAAGGTTATTCTATTTGAGTGTGATTGGTTCGAGGCAGACAAAAGAAAAAAGCGAGAATACAAATTAATAACCGCTTCACGAGTGTTAAAGTGAATGGTAGGTGGTATAAAAATGACCCCTATGTGCTAGTGGTGCAAGCAAAGCAAGTTTTCTATCTTAACGACACAAAGTTGGGTAATAACTAGAAAGTCGTGCAAGAGTTTCAACATCGACACATGTATGATCCTGACGTGGAAAAATTTGGTGTAGATACAAATTAAGTTCCCAATGACACCGTCTACCAGGAGACCGAGCCATCTAACGTTGTTCAAGTTATTGAAGTTGATATCGAGCCATTGTATTGGAATCATGTTGATGGGCATAATGTTGACATTGATGCTGTTAATGTAAACGATGTAACTTCTGATGAAATCAATTTCATTCATGATGATAATGATGAGGAAGACACAATATTCGTTGAATGTTGTGATGATGAAGATTTAGTGGATGATGATGATTATAGTGACATAGATTGAATTTTTGTACTTTTGTTCCTAGACTTTCATGTTATTGAATTTAGTAATGTGGTGAAATGGAGTTGAATTTTTGTGCTTTTGTTCATAGATTTTCATGTTATTGAATTTAGTTATGTGGTGACATGGTGTTGAATTTTTGTGCTTTTGTTCTAGACTTTCATGTTATTTAAGTTATGTTGTGATATTGATTAATTTTGTACCCTTTATAAGTTAAGTGCATTTCTTTATATTTATTAATGTGTAATTTTGTATGAGTATTGTACCAAGATTATGACATATTGTAATGTATTTTAACATAAAATATATAGTGGTTGACAGTATAGCTCCTGAACGTAAGCGGATGAGAGTTGATGGTAGACTGGTTCAACAAGCGAGTGATAACACATCACCACCAGTGACTTCTGATCAAACTTCACTGATGGCTTCAAATCCCTCTCCATCAATGGCTTCAAACCAGATAATATCTTTACCTTAAAACCCATTGCCCCTGGATACCCATACTAATAGCAATGGTATGTGATGCCTTTAATTAAGGTCTACATCCATATTGAATGAAAAACAAATCATCCATATTATTTTTTTGAGTTATTTTCAACCAAACTGATCTGTTGAATGAATTATTATAGCAAGTGTTCTTCATTCAATATGAATGAAGAACAAATCATTCATGTTTAATGAATTAACTTAATGAATTAACTGTTTGAGGTCAACTGTTAATATATGTTGGTTCTTATTGAATGAATCAACTGCAAATCAACTATTAGCAAACTGTTAGAGGTTAGTGTATAGATAAATGAATTATTAGAGTGATACATGAAAATCTGATAACATTTCAATAAATGAATTGACTACTTCATTCATGGAGGCTCGATGAGGTTTGATTTAGATTTTGGTTGTAATTTTTTGTCTGAGGTCCATAAAGAGAATAAGATAAATTTAAAGAGATGAAGAATACTTGTACTTTGTCTTTCATATTGTATAACGCAAGACTCATTGATGTTTCATAGCTGCTAACAAACCTATACTGCCTCTTAACTTTGGAATTAATCTGAAAAAATGGTTGAGTCTTAATTCGAAATGGACCAATTAAAAATGTTGATATAATATTATCACCCTGTAAAACAAGATGATATTATAAATAAGTAAAAACTAGTGGTCCCATCTTTCCTAATTCCCCATGTCCTGGTTATTTGAATGGAGTTAAGATAGCATGGTCTCCAATCCGAAGCTCCCATGTTCTCTCACCGACCCTCTTTCGCTGCACACATTCCTTAATCTCCTAATTTCTTAACTGGATTTCACATTCTCCCTGTACCTATATGTAAAAAACATTATATTATGGAAAATAAATTAGGTACTACATTATAAAATATATGAGGCACCCTCTCTTCAAAGGGAAATGTTAACCTTACTAAAGAATAAAAATAAAATATTTTTTCTTATGCATCATATGGGGGATAATAATATTATTGGTTTCTTTACAACCTTAGCTAGACCAAAACTGTGGAGTTCGAATTCATCAAAAAATAATTGGGAGTGTGCAAATATATAACTAGGATAAATTTACTTAGACATGTGAAGGGAAATGTGCCCTCAGTTACATACATTACATCCCATGTTTACTCACTTTTATATGTATGTATTATATTTCATTAATTTGTTGATTGGGTTGAAATGGACTTGGGAATGCTAAATCAATGATGAAGAGACGGGATTCTAGTTATTATATAAGTTTAGTAGTTGGACCACTTTGAAGATTGTTAAGTTACCATGAGTCCTATCCCTTGAGGCAGATGATATATTTTTTTATTGAATGTAGGTTTGTGTGATTTTCTCGAGGTACCTTTCTCCCTGCAGAAAGTCACATTCAAGGAGAATTTTTACACTATTTTTTGTCTTGGAAAATGCATCAAATGGAAGCTATTATATATGTTTCTCTAAATACTTTTTCTTTATCCATCGATATCAAGAGTGAATAAATAGTATATATATACCATGATAATGACCAGCACTTTGGCCTTTTATGACCTGCCACTTTTCGTCACCCCCTAACCCCATTAGGATATAATTAACTAAATAGTTTACAAACGACAATTATAATTTATTTATTATTATAGTAATACATATTGAAACAACTTCAAGGTTAAAATGCGGAATACTAAAAATCCAATCGTTTTAAGGAGACATAATTTCAATATAACTCACATATAATTTAACTTACTTACAACTAGTACAATGCATAAAACAAACTAACAAGACCCTACTTTTATTTACTCAACCTCCTAGACCTGGCAGTGGCAGCTAGAAAACCTGAAAATGTAAACATATAAAACCATGAGTTTAAAAACTCAGTGAATGTACTACAGCTATCTATAGTAAAAGTACTATATTAACATCTCAACATATCAATATATACATCTCTGTGCCAAATTAGGCCATATACATATCCGGAGTTAATAAACCCCACATCTCCTTCCCGTAGACAATAATCATATCCATATGTTTTAACAATCTAACATCTCCTAAATTTCATAACAACTCAACATATCTTGGCTTGTAATAAGCCATAACATCTCAACATCTATTGGCTTTTAATAAGACATAACATCTTAACATCTCGTGACTTTTAATAAGCCATATCATCTCAATATATAATACATACACATCATATCCCAAATCAACTCAATAAGTACACTCACCTTGTGTTGTCAACTATGTATTCACGTTTCCCTCGGGTGGAGCTGAACTTGGTCGATTTGACCTTACACCTTTTAATCAAACTAAATCAGTATTAAAACTCAATCACAAGTATTATCTTAACATAATTATGTAACTTTAAATGAGTAAACAACCACAATATGATTCTACTCAAGTCATATTCCATGAAACATGTGTAAAGACGAAACGATGGTATATACGTTGATAGGTCATGAACATTCAACCCTAAAAACTACCTCATAAGGAATTTATAACTAAACTCAAGTAAACATAAAAGTATACTTCTGAATATATATACACATGAAACATGTACTCAAAATACCCTTGGGAAGGAGTAGATAAAAATATTCTTTCATGGGATATCCAATATGGCCTGAAATTATTGTCCTCCATAATTAACCTTCCCATATACATTAATTGCACAGACACAGGTGTCCAACCTTATTAGTATGAAAACATATATGAATATACTTTCCATCACAAGTGACGGTGTAATTTTTCAAGCTCCCTAGGGCAAGTTATGACTATTTTTTTACAACACAAGAAATCTACCCTACAAGGTCCTCTATTGTTTCTTCAAATTCCAAGAATTTTCATAATTTTTCTCCAGCATAACTTTACATGATTTTTAACAAACTTTCAGCACACATACGGAATAGTACATAATTAAAGTTTCATAATATTTGGACTTCATTTGCTATCTCAAAAGCTTGATTAAATTTAGGGCATACCGAAATGAAATATACAAACAACAACTATATACAAACTTGCAACCATCACTAAGGCCTAACCATAAGGAGTTAAATTATATTTTTTGGATATGATATGAATATATGAGTCTATTTTCATATCCAATTGAAATTTCTGAATTCCAGTGAGCATACAAAGAGATATGCAAGTTTGAATACAAAGGGTTTCAATACAAAGCAATATGACCTATAACACCAATTATCTCACATATGAACTAATACATATTATCACAAAGGAGGATGGAATTTTAATCAATAATTCAGGATTTATATACTTTGAAATAAGTATAATATAATATTAAAACAATATTAACACATAATTTTACCTTGGAAACACCTTAAGAATTTTCTTGGAATTGTTTTCCTAGCTTTTAATGAAACCCTTAAAACTGAACTTAGGCTTAAATTGGCTGAAGAAATATGTTAGAAGAAGAGTTTTAAGTCAGCCAAGACTGACTCCCACTCCATCCAATCAAATTAAAACATTTGGTTTAATAAAAGACAATTTACCACTTAAGGGAATTGACAGATTTGCCCGTAATTCGTAATTTTGGCTTAACTTCTTACTCAAACATCCGTTTGATACAAAGTTTGTTGTGTTACCACCCTAACTCACATGTCTACAACTATGTAGTTTTCACCTCAAGTCAATTGTAATGTTATAAGGGTCAAAATTAGTCTTAAACAGGAACATTTCTATCGAAAATAACCAAATCTTGTGTTCGTAAATAATTCGACATTTCATGATTTATGAAAGTAGAATTATACTAACCATAATCACTTAACATTAGATATAATAATAACACATTATTCATATCACATAATATAAGTATGATTTAAATATAATTTATCATAATTATATACGGGTTGTCACAACCTCCCCCCCCCCCCCCCCCCCCCCCCCAAGAAAATTTCGTCCTCGAAATTTAATACGAATGTCACTTACCAAACCAATGGGGATACTGTTTCTTCATGCTATCCTCTGTTTACCAAGTTGCTTCTTTAATTCCATGGCTCATCCACATAACTTTAACTAAGAGTATAACTTTATTCCTCAATACTTTCTCCTTACGATCAAGAATTTCCACCAGTTCCTCGATGTACGACAAGTCTTCTTTCAGTTCAATAGGTTGGGTTTTCAGTTGATGAGATGGATCTGCCAAATACTTACGAAGCATCGATACATGGAACACGTCATGCAAACGAGATAACTCTGGAGGTAATGCTAATCTATATGCCAGGGTTCCAATTCTTTCCAACACTTCATATGGTCCAATGTATCTTGGACTTACTTTCCCCTTCTTTCCAAATCTGATAACGCCTTTCCATGGTGAAATACATAGGAATACAAAATCCCCCTTCTAAAATTCTAATGGATACTTCCTTTTATTTGCATAAAATTTATGCCTACTTAGCGCTATCTTTATCCGTTCCCGAATCATTTTGATTTTTTCTGTTGTCATATCTATCAATTCAGGACCCAAAAGTTTCCTTTCACCTACTTCATCCCAACACAAAGGCATTCTACATCTCCTCCCATATAAAGCTTCATACGGAGCCATACCAATGGTGTACTGATAACTATTATTATACGAGAATTCCATCAATGGTAAATGATCATCCCAACTACCCTTGAAGTCAAATACACAAGCTCGTAACATGTCTTCTAATATTTGAATCGTCCTTTTAGATTGCCCATCGGTTTGTGGATGAAATGCAGTGCTAAACTTCAAACTTGTGCCCATGGCATTCTGTAAACGAGGCTAAAACTTATAAGTGAACGTTGGATCTCTATCTCATACAATTGACACTGGTGCCCCATGTAAACGGATAATCTCATCAACGTACATACATGCATATTTGTCAACAGTGTAGGTCGTCTTAATTGGAAGAAAATGAGTTGACTTTGTCAATCGATCTACAATCACCCAAATAGAATCATGCCCTTTCGGAGATCGTAGTAATCCTACAATAAAATCCATCGTTATATGTTCCCACTTCCATTCTGGAATAGGCAATGACTGCAATAATCCTGTCGGCTTTTGATGCTCAGCCTTCACTTGTTGTCATACTAAACATTTAGCTGCAAATTTTGTAATCTCACGTTTCATATTATTCCACCAGTAATACTCTTTCAAATCTCTGTACATTTTGGTACCCCCAGGATGCATTGAGCAAATAGAACTACGTGCCTCGTCCAATATATCCTTCTTTAAGGATGGATCATTCGGTACACAAATTATGTTTTTATAACATAATGATTCATTCTTCTTAATTTCAATGTCACTCTCTTTACCATCCAGGATTTCCCGTTTCTTCCTTTCAAGGAATGGATCACTGACTTGCAAATTTTGTATGCGTTCTGCCAGTAAAGGTCTCACTGTAACGTGTGCAAATAACGCCCCCATTTTAGATAAGTTTAACTCGACTCCCATCAGTCTTAATTCCATAATGTTGCCAACCCGTGAACAATGAATACAAGATAACCTCCCCAATGAATTTCGACTCAGAGCATCTGCAACAACATTTGCCCTCCCGGGATGATGGTGAATGGTACAATCATAATCTTTAATTAACTCCATCCAACGTCTTTGTCTCAAATTCAAGTCTCTCTGTGTAAATAAATACTTCAAACTTTGATGGTCAGTGAAAATTTCACATGTCTCTCCATACAAATGATGTCTCCATAATTTCAAGGTAAAAATAATAGTCGTAAGTTCTAAATCGTGCATAGGATAATTACGTTCATGCGTCTTTAACTGTCTAGATGCATAATAAATTACCTTTTCATGTTGCATGAAATCACAACCCAGACCCTGATGTGAAGCGTCAGTATAAATCACAAAACCTTCTCCACTGGATGGAACACTGAGAACTGGAGTAAATACTAGCCTATTTTTCAACTTTTCAAAGTTGTGCTGACATTCATCACTCCACACAAATTTCACTTCCTTTCGGGTCAATTTAGTCAACGGCAAGGCTATAGATGAAAACCCCTTTAAGAATCTTCTATAATATCCAACAAATCCTAGGAAACTCCTTATCTCCGTTATATTCCTCGGTCTTTCCCATTGCACAATTTCCTCTACCTTCTTAGGGTCAACATAAATTCCATCTCTCGAATCAACATGCCCCAGAAATACTACCTGCTTTGACCAAAACTCACATTTGCTAAACTTCGCAAACAATTGACTATCTCGTAAAACTTACAATACAACTCTTATATGCTTCTCATGTTCCTCTTGGCTAGGTGAGTATATCAAAACATCATCGATAAAGACAATCACAAACGAATCTATGAAAGGATGAAATACTCGATTCATTAAATCCATAAACACCGCAGGAGCATTTGTTAACCCAAATGGAATTACCAAAAATTCATAATGACCATAGCAAGAACGAAAAGCTGTCTTAGAAATGTCACAATCTCTCACCCTTAATTGATGATACCCCGATCTCAAATCAATTTTGAAAACACTTTAGCACACTGTAATTGATCAAACAAATCATCAATACGAGGCAATGGATATTTATTTCGAATAGTCACCTTGTTCAACTGTCGATAATCAATGCAGAGTCGCATGGTGCCATCTTTCTTATTCACAAATAATACTGGAGCGCCCCATGGTGATACACTGGGTCGAATAAAACCTCTATCTTGCAAATCTTGTAGTTGAACCTTTAACTCCTTTAGTTCCACAGGTGGCATTCTATATGGAGAAATAAAAACTGGAGCTGTACCAGGCACAAAATCGATAGTAAACTCTGCCTCTCTGCTAGGTGGCAATCCTGGTAATTCATCTGGGAACACATCTGCAAAATCCTTAATGACTGGGATATCTTCTAATTTTTGCAATTCCCTGTTTGTATCCATAATGTATGCTAAAAATCCTTGACAACCCTTATTTAACAATTTCCTCGCCCGAAGGGTTGAAATAAGACAGTTCGAAACCACATTTCTTTCCCCAGTAAATTTGAATTATTCCTCCCCCGGCATATTAAATGTAACCTCCTTACGAAAACAGTCAATTGACGCATGGTAGGAAGATAACAGTCCATACCCAAGATAATATCAAAATATCGAATATCTAGTGGAATTAAATCAATGGTCCACTCCCTCTCCCACATATACAATACACAATTTTTATACACAAGCTCCACTAACATCACATCCCCCATAGGTGTAGAAATATATAAACCACAATCTAGATAAGAACATAGTCTACCCAAATGCATGGTAAATGATAATGCTACAAATGAATGAGTAGTACCTGGATCAATAAGCATGTAAGCATGTTTGTTCACGACAGAAAATGTACATGTCACCACCTCTGTAGTAGCCTGAGCATCCTATAAAGTCATAGTAAATATCCTTCCCGGAGCCCTGGATCCACTAGCCTTTCCTCTACCTCCTCCTCTCCCTGTGCCTCCAGGTGATGAGCCTTGACTAGTAGTAACTAATTGAATCCCTCCCAGTAGCATATGATAGTTCTTTTTGGTATGACCAATTTGATGACAGTGATAACACTCTACCCCCTTTAATTTGGGACAATCTGGACTGATATGGACATCAGCTATGCAAAAATAGCATATAACAGGCTTAGACTGCCCATTGTCATTCTCCTGCTGTCTATTCTATTGGCCCATCGATCTTGCACCCCTAAAACTACATGGTGTCCTATTCTGAACATAAATTCCATTCCCTCTACCACGCTAAAATCTTTGACTCCCTTATTTTGAGTATTCTACATTGCCTTCCTTTTGCTGAGATGGATCAAATCTACTCCTTTTTCCACTTTGTTACCTATTCTTTATTGCATCGTTAACATCTCCTTCAACTATCATAGCTTTGTTAACTAAAGAAGTATAATCTACCATTTCAAGTGTAGTGAGTCTATACTTGATAACTAAATTCAACCCATCCTGAAATCTGGTGCATTTGTCCTCCTCATTGTGTAAGAAACGTAATGAAAATCGAGACAAAGATATAAATTTAGTTTCATACTCCCTGACCGACATATTCCCCTTAGTCAATGATAAAAATTATCTCTCTTTTTGCTTCCGATACATGCGAGGAAAATACTTTTCATATAAGGCTTTAACAAAGGAATCCCAAGTAATTACCTCACCTCCCTCCGGAGTAAGCAATAAATGTTTGGAAGACTCCCGCCAATATTTAGCTTTGCCCTTTAACATGAAAGTAGCCAAAATTACCTTCTGAGCGCCAGGTACATTCATCACCCCGAAGATAGTTTATGTGTCTCTAACCCAAGCCTCAACTTCTAAAGGATCTACAGAACCTGAGAATGCTGGGGGGTTCAATTTGATAAACTTTTCGTACAGAGTATTCTTCTACTCTCGTTGTATTTCCCTTTCTCTTCTGGCCAAAGTCTGCTCCTCCAAGTACTTGGCTTGTTGTTCTGCTATTTGCGTCATAAACATGTTTTGTTTTTCTTCCATTAAAGTCATGGCACGAGCCATTTTTTGCATATCTGTAAGTTATTCAGGAGCCCCCTCTACATTATTTGGATTTTGTTGGTTTACTGTATTTAAAGACTCCTCATCCACCCTCTCATGAACATTTGCTCCTTCAATAGCTTACTATCTTTCATAAGCCACAATTATAGAAACAAGAGAACAACATTATTTCTAACATAATGGTTAGTATTTCTCACAAATTAATATAAATGACCCACACAATGCTATTTCTGCCACTACCATGTCTAGACTCTCTAATCCCAGAATATAAAAACCTAAAGCTCTGGTACCAAGTTGTCACCCCCTAACCCCATTAGGATATAATTAACTAAATAGTTTACAAACCACAATTATAATTTATTTATTATTTTAGTAATACATATTGAAACAACTTCAAGGTTAAAATGCGGAATACTAAAAATCCAATCGTTTTAAGGAGACATAATTTCAACAGAACTCACATATCATTTAACTTACTTACAACTAGTACAATGCATAAAACAAACTAACAAGACCCTACTTCTATTTACTCAACCACCTAGACCTGGCAGTGGCAGCTGAAAACCTGAAAATGTAAACATATAAAAGCATGAGTTTAAAAACTCAGTGAATGTACTACAGCTATCTATAGTAAAAGTACTATATTAACATCTCAACATATCAAATATATACATCTCTATGCCAAATTAGGCCATATACATATCCGGAGTTAATAAACCCCACATCTCCTGCCCGTAGGCAATAATCATATCCATAGGTTTTAATAACCTAACATCTCCTGAATTGCTTAGCAACTCAACATATCTTGGCCTTAGTAAGCCATAACATCTCAACATCTCTTGGATTTTAATAAGCCATAAAATCTTAACATCTCGTGACATTTAATAAGCCATATCATCTCAATATATAATACATACACATCATATCCCAAATCAACTGAGTAAGTACACTCACCTTGTGTTGTCAACTATATATTCACGTTTCCCTCGGGTGGAGCTGAACTTGGTTGATTTGACCTTACACCTATTAATCAAACTAAATCAGTATTGAAACTCAATCATAAGTATTATCTTAATATAATTATGTAACTTTAAATGAGTACACAACCACAATATGATTCTAGTCAAGTCATATTCCATGAAACATGTGTACAGACGAAACGATTGTATATATGTTGATAAGGTCATGAACATTCAACCCTAAAAACTACCTCGTAAGGAATTTATAACTGAACTCAAGTAAACATAAAAGAATACTTCTAAATATATATACACATAAAACATGTACTCAAAATACTCTTGGGAAGGAGGAGATAAAAATATTCTTTTATGGGATATCCAATATGGCCTGAAATTATTATCCTCCATAATTAACCTTCCAATATACATTAATTGCACAGGTGTCCAACCTTATCAGTATGAAAACATATATGAATATACTTTCCATCACAAGTGACGGTGTAATTTTTCAAGCTCCCTAGGGCAAGTTATGACTATTTCTTTACAACACAAGAAATCTTCCCTACAAGGTCCTCTATTGTTTCTTCAACTTCCAAGAATTTTCATATTTTTTCTCCTACATAACTTTACATAATTTTTAACAAAATTTCAGTACACATACGGAATAGTACAGAATTGAAGTTTCATAATATTTGGACTTCATTTGCTATCTCAAACGCTTGATTAAATTTAAGGCATACTGAAATGAAATATACAAACAGCAACTATATACCAACTTGCAACCATCACTAAGGCCTAACCATAAGGAGTTAAATTCTAATTTTAGGATATGATATGAATATATGAGTCTATTTTCATATCCAATTGAAATTTTTGAATTCCATTGAGCATACAAAGAGATATGCAAGTTTGAATACAAAGGGTTTCAATACAAAGCAATATGACCTATAACACCACTTATCTCACATATGAACCAATACATATTATCACAAAGGAGGATGGAATTTTAATCAATAATTCAGGATTTATATACTTTGAAATAAGTATAATATAATATTAAAACAATATTAACACATAATTTTACCTTGGAAATACCTTAAGAATTTTCTTGGAATTCTTTTCCTAGCTTTTAATGAAACCCTTTCTTCCTTAACTTCTACTTTCTCTTTCCTCAAGCCAAAACCCCTTAAAACTGAACTTATGCTTAAATTGGCTGAAGAAATATGTTAGAATAAGAGTTTTAAGTCGTCCAAGGTTGCCTCCCAATCCATCCAATCAAATTAAAACATTTGGTTTAATAAAAGACAATTTACCACTTAAGGGAATTGACAGATTTACCCCTTGTTCGTAATTTTGGCCTAACTTCTTACTCAAACATCCGTTTGATGCAAATTTTATTGTGTTACCACCCTAACTCACATGTCTACAACTATGTAGTTTTCACCTCAAGTCAATTGTAATGTTATAAGGGTCAAAACTAGTCTTAAACAGTAACATTTCTATCGAAAATAACGAAATCTTGTGTTCGTAAATAATTCGACATTTCATGATTTATGAAAGTAGAATTATACTAACCATAATCTATTAACATTAGATATACTAATAACACATTATTCATATCACATAAGATAAGTATGATTTAAATATAATTTATCATAATTATATACGGGTTGTCACACTTTTGATCAAATATGAAATTTTATGCATATATTGATTGTATTTTGTGCTTCAGGCATATGTAAATAGTATATACATTAATTTTGGTTCTCAGGTATATGCAAATAAAACATTCTTATCTAATTAATTTTTTTTAGAAATGGAAGGGTGAGACGCACAAAGTACATGCTGGATAAGAAAATTGGGAGATGCAGATTAAATGGATACAAACAATGGGAAAGGTTAAATACAATATGTCTGTCAGGAAATTCTACGAGACTTGATATATAAGATATGTGAATTTGTTAACAATGAAAATGAAGATATATATCATATATGGACGTGTCAATGAGTCATGGGCAGGCCTTTCTTTACTGAATTCTTTAGTACTCGAAGGATTGTCAGTATTTTATCATCTCCTATAATAATGTTGTGTTGAGATGTATTGTATATAGAAGAATGAGAACTGGACACACATTAAAGTTGCAGTCCTATCAATGACACAACTGAATTCATTATTTTGAACATGAATTCATTTATTATTGAACTGCCTAATAGCATAATATGTGTTTTGTTTCATTCGAGTGTACATTGTTTCAGATGCTTTTATTGAAATCGTGTTTTGTTGCTCATGAATTCGTTTTCTTGTTTAATTCGGCTCTGCATTGTTTAAATCTTTAATGGAACTCCTATTTTGCTGGTCATGACTTCGTTTTCTTGTTTAATTTGTCTTTACATTTTTAAGAGTACTTCCATGGAAAACCTTTTTTGTTATCATGAATTTGTTTTTCTATTAATTTCAGCTATACATTTCTTTAAGAACTTTTATGGAACTCTTGTTTTGTTGATCATGAATTTGTTTTCTTCTTTATTTCAGCTTTACATCAGTTAAAAAAAAAATTCGAATCCTTTTTTTTATCATGAATTTATATTCATCTTTACTTCGGCTTTACATTGTTTAAAGAACTTTTATTGAACTCCTATTTTGTTCATAACAACTTCGTTTTCTTCTCTTCTCCGGCTTTATATTGTTTAAAAAATATTATGGAACTCCTATTTTATGGATCATGAATTCTTTTTCTTCCATATTACATTATTTGCATATACCTCAATAGGTTTTTCTTTTCTTTCCCTATCATCCTATTACTTTATTTCTGTTGTACACATTGCATAAACATTTATGGGTTGTTCATGAAATTTAACAAAATCGATGACTTTTATGTATTTGTTGATATTATTCATTCCATTGTTATCAAACCAATGTAGATTGGTCTACAGCTAAGTCATAGACTAGGATATTAACAGGCTGGTCCTGAGATTGAAAACATCTAGCACAATTATGTTGGCATTTTCCATCTTTAATTAGGTAAACTATAAGGTAAGGAAAAGTTTCCACGTGGGTTTGGAAATTTTAAATTTTGTTTATGAATTTCTTCGTCCCGTGGCACCAGAAAAGAGCATTCATTTTCCTGCCTACACAAATATTAATTAGAGATTTGTTTTTGGCCTTATATTTATTTTTGGTCGTATGCTGAAATTTTTAGTTATTACTGTTAGTATGCTGAAATTTTTAAGAGTATGTTAGTTTATGCTGAAATTGTTGTTGTTAGTAGTATATGCTGAAATTGTTATTGTTGTTAGTCTGCTGAAATATGTTGTATTCGATGAAGTAATATATCCTTTAATTATAGCTTCCACCACGACAAAAAGGATACATGGTCCAACTAAAGGAAAGGGCCTTGAGAAGTCGACTAGGTCGGATGGAAAGAAGTTTACTATTGAAATTGCAAGGGATAAAGGAAGGACGGCAAATATGGTGCAATCTTCTAAATTATCAAGTGAGTTGGGAATTATTGCACAAAATCTCATCTCGGTTATTACGAAATGGAAGGACATGTCTGAAAATAACAACGAAGAAGCCTTCAAACGACTCGATGTAAGTAAAAACTACTATATTATTAAACATGCTTAGTAATTGATTTATTTTATATACTAATTTTTATAAATTATGAATTTTCAGTCCAAATTTGACATTAAATTAGAGGACAAGTATGTTCAAAACAATGTCGAAAAATTACTGATGAGTCGAAGCAGGGGTGCAAGATATAGACATCGAATAAGGTTCAAAAAGCACAAATCAATCGAATAAGTACGACGTGATAAGCCAAAAAACATGACCCAAGAAAATTGAAATGCTCTTTGTGATTTGTTCTCTAACTCTGAGCATCATGTATAATAAATTTATAAAATATAACAGTTTCGTTCTTTTAATTGACTCATAACATACTCATAATCCATCAACTATTATTGAAGCATTAATGTGACCTTAATAAGAATAATCGAGCGATGCAAACTATCAAACACAATCAAGGGTCAAGGGCATTTGTAGCAGGTCGTTATCACTTGGTATATATTTTTATATATTTGTTTTTTTCTAAAGTTCATCTTATCTTTCACAAATATTGATGATAATAATTGTCTTTCATGATTATGAAGAATGATGTGACGAATGAGGAGCTAGATCGAATTGATTTCTACAAGAAAACCCACTGCACTAATTAAAAAAGGTCTTCTCCCGAAGCTGAGGAACTATATATAAGAATATAACATATATTACACAAATACAATAACTTCGATTTTATGAAATGATATATACACATTTGTTTTACAGATTAAGATGAAACAGTTGCAAGTTGAGCCTACTCCTGAGGGTAGTGAACCTTTGACTCCCGATGAGATAGTTGATCGAGTACTTGGTACTGAATTGGGATATATCATAGGTCTAGGGCATGGACCGAAAGCTACCAAATCAAAAACAACACGACGAGACGCAGAGTTAGAGGAGGCCCTTAGGGAAGCTCAGAGAGCGAATTGTGAGTTAAAGAAATAACTACAGGCTAGTGATGAGCATTTGGAACGCTTAGAAGCTTGTCATTTTGGATTTGACAAGTTGTGTGATGATTTAAAAGCATCAAGTTCCCTTCCTCCCACATTTACTATATCGTAAGTTCTAATAATTTCAATATTGAATTTATCAAAATTACATTTTTGAATTTACATCCTTTGAGTTATTTAATCTCTCTATTGGTGATGCTATTACCTTATTTTTTGAATCGGGGGAAGGGGTATTTTGGTGGATTGTCATTGGATTTCTTGGGTTTTTTATTTTTTAATTTAACAGGGTGGTTTTAGTCTATATACAAAAGAAGCTCTGTCGATTTTTTTAAAAATATCGGCAATGCTATTACCTTATCTTTGAATCGGAGGAAAGGCTATTTTGGTGGATTGTCGCTGGATTTCTTGATTTTTTTTATTTTTTAATTTAACAGGGTGGTTTTAGTCTATAAACAAAGGAAACTCTGTCGAATTTTTTGAAAATATTAAAAATAAAATTGAATTTCGTAATATTTTTTAAGTTTAGCTCAATGTGTTATTTATTTGTTGATGTTATTCTATTTATCAATTGTTAATAGACTTATAAAGTTAGAAACTAATGCCTTGGTTCTTTTTGAATTGCAGATTGGGACATTATGAGGAATTTTTTTGGAAATTATTCTTGAGATGATGATGAAGATACAAGGAGAACTTAACAAATTTGTTGGGAATCATTTTTTGGAGGCTACTTTGTAATTGATTAGAAACTATTGCCTTAGAAAGTATAAAGTTAGAAACTAATGCCTTAAGAATTGTTTTTTTTGTAAGCTACTTTGCAGTTGATGTGTTGTAACAAATGATGTAGGCTACTTTGATTGATCAATGGTTTTGAGATATTTATACGAATGTTTTTTTTATCAATTATATAATCTTTTGAACATTAATTTTGAGTATGTATATGATGGTTGTTGATTACTTATATAATGTTGATCAAATTTAGTTGATTGTATAATTAATATTTATTTGACCGAATATCTATATGAGAAATGAAAAAAATATGAGTTCTAAATTAATAATTTTTCGACAATAAAATTCATTTCGTGACAAAAATATTTTGTCCTCGAAGTATATTAATTCTGTCACCAAATGGTTATCCTTTTGCAGATTATCATATAAATTAGGTGACAAAATTGACATTTTTGTGACAAAAAATAAGATCTTTGGCTACAAATAATTTTGTCATTAAAAACTTGCTATTACATGACAGATAATATTTTGTCACCAAAAGGTATACTATTTTGTGACAAAATTTGTATTTCATCACCAAAACCTTTAGCGACGGGGCTTTCGTGACGGACGATTGATGAAAAAAAATTCGTCACCAAATGTCTTTGCTGACGAATTTTTTTAATTTGGTGATAATATTTTTTGCCACTAATTATCTGTTTTGTTGTGGTGCTAGTAAAAGAAATATAAATTGTGAATATCAAAGTCTTAAAAAAAACCTAAGGGAGTGACAAACCTCTCTGAAAAGGCCTCGAGAAAAAATGAACATAGAATTCCTCTCGCGCTGGGAGGGAGCACGACGTAGGGGGAGGTGAAAGACCACTTGCCTCTGTAGAAGTAAACTGTGGAAACATTGCACGAGAAAGAATTAGTAAACAATTCAATGACAAAAAGACAAGGAAAACAAATCATATGCATAAAGATCTCAAGCGAAAAAGGACTTACAGTAGTAGGGCACACGTTCTGGCTATATGGAAGGGGCCTGGTGGTGGAGCTAACCCCTGAAGGGGAATGTAACGCCTCATCATCACTGAAAAACTCCCTCAAAACTAATAACAAATCACAGGTGTCAGTAGTACTTTCACCATGGAGATCCAAGCCATCCACATCATTCGATGAAGAACTGTGATCATCATAGGAAGGAGTGCTTCCATAGCCAACTAGTTCCTCTTCCAATGAGGGGGAGGGGGAACCAGCATGTGAAACTCCAAAAGATCCAGTTTCACTAAGTAAAGAATGCTTGGGTGCAGTACCTTATGCAATGGAAATAGATGTAACTGATGTCCCTTGGGAAGAAAGTCCCAAATCCTCATAACCTCGGTCCCTGATAGTCCTATAGGTCTCCTACACCTAAAGATCATCAATATCTGCCCATTGGTCTAATGTGGAGGGAGTGGCAACATCAACAGCAACCCCCTTCTTTCACTTGGCAGCTCTGGTCCTCACATGAGAAGGGGGAGAGGGATCAACAATAGTGGAAGTAATGAAGCTAGACACATCCGTGTCTAGGTGTTTGTTTTACCAATCACAGGGGCCCTTGATTTTTCTTTACCCTTGGACTGACCTTTAGACTTGGCAGAGGGCACCTCAGTTTGCTACAGTTGGGTAAACTCATCGAGGAATGGCTTCATTAAGATGGGAGTATCTTGCTCAAGAGGTGGCCTGGGTGTGGTGCTAAAATTCCAAGAGTCTTTATGGGTCCATTTTATTAAGAATTGGGATTTGATGTACTTAGTAGGGTTAGTCTCGTATGGAGACCCAACCACGCAGTTCTGAATAAGGAGAACCTGCCTCTGCCAGAGTAAGAACTAAGAAGGGGTGAATGAAGGCAAGTAGTCGAGGGGAGGCATTTACATCCTTCCCAAGTGACGTAAGAACTAAGAAGGGGTGAATGAAGGCAAGTAGTCGAGGGGAGGTATATACATCCCTACCAAGTGATGCACCCTATGAAACATTCCCTGAAAGGTAAAGTTTCTACAAGCCTCTAAGTGTAACTCCGAAGGGTCGCTGCTCGAAGGGTAGGAAGGGGTGTGCACCTTATTCATAAACAATCTTCCTCCTCACTCTCTCAGAGTGATAGAGCTCAGAACCTCGACTCAGCTCCGTCAAAGAAGGAAGAAGGCCTAGTAGTACCATTACCACCACATTGTTAAGGGGGCTAGTAGAAACAAAGTTAACATCAGCAGGGCAATAAAAAATGCCACCATCACCGGGGAAAGAAAGCCAACTGAACACACCACCGGGGCATTTTCTATAAGGGTGAAAGTATAACTTCTCAATATCATCAATCAGAGGCCCCTGGGGATTCTTATGGGCTTTCTTATTCCACCTCGGAAGAGGATCACCATTATTGTGGCATGCTTGCGGCTGAAGACCAAAATGGGAAAAATGCTCAATCAAAAAGGCCATCAAAAGTAAAGAATTGGTAAATTTAGAGGCATCATAGTGGCCACATGACTCTCGACATATACATTGGCATAGTTCAACTAGGAATAAATAAAACCAAGATCCAAAGTACCGAGGGGTAATGACTTCCCCCGCGACAGCGTCACAGCTAATCTAAAAAGGAGATCACGAATAGAGTCTTCGGGCTTACCTGGAACAAGAATCGGCTCAGAAAAATGACAAGAAAAGCAACCAAGTGTGAGGAAGAGTGAAGTTTGGGACCATATTGATGTCAGAATGCTCTGCTATAAGTCTCCCCTTTCGGTGGCTACTCAAAATCACTAAACCTATACCTATGCCATTTATTGAAAGAGTGTTTAGTAAGGCCAATAATATTTATAGCTACATAATTCGAACACTCCACAAGTGCGGCCTGCAACTCCTCCACCATCTCCTGCTCGAGAGGGTCCTCATAAGAATCAATAAAAACAAGCTCCTCGAAGAAAGGTAGGGCATACATCTCGCATACATCCTCTATAGTAACAGTGAACTCGCCCCAGCCAGTCACAAAGGTGTGATATTCCCTACTCCACCGATTCAATAAAAGATTGAGGGAAGAATTATGCTTAGCCACAGTACAAGACTTCAAATTATAAATTGTAGTAATGAGACCAAGTCCCTCAAGGATAGCCTTATAAGAAGGAACAACCAGAATATGGTTAACCCACGCAGCCCATTCCTCTGGGGCACCCCCTACAGCCTTGATTTCAATGTTAGAATAAGGGAAGTTACCGCGATCAACTCTAACTCTGAGAATGGAGTCAGAAATAATAATAGGATAATCAGTAAACTCACATAACCCCATATGAGGTCGCTCGATAACGTTGCCAATGAACTTTTCCTTAAACTGAATAAGGGAAGACATGAAATCGTCAATGGGTTTGCAAAGGGGTGCACAGCGATAGAGGCTAAAATCCTTCCCTTGGCGGGTGCCCATATAATCTTACCAAACATGAGAAGAAGACGAAGTAGTGGAAGAACTGCTAATATCCATTGGCTCAAGTGAGGAACCCACAGTCACAGAGGACCCCCTTGATCAATACCTCAGGAAAAGTACCCACAGTCGCAAAAGGCCTATGAAACGAACGCTTCATGGTTAACACCTCGCGCATGGAATTCGTAGCCACCCCCACAGAGTGAAAGGGACCCTTTGAAATCATAACGGTGAGCGAGGTTCCCCCCAATTTAAAAAAATTAGATGTGGAATTTGAAATCACGAAATAGAGGGCCGAGGAACCCTTTGTTGTCACAATAATAGGCGAGGAACCCTCTGTGGGGGGATGAGGCAGGCGAGGAACCTGAAGTGATAGGTGAGGAACCCTTTGTGTTCTAGAAACCCTTGGTGTTCAAATTGGCATGCGAGGAATTGCTATCACGGCAACAGGTGAGGAACCCGTCATTGGCAGTGCTATAAGCGAGGAACCCTTGATAGTTGGAGAAGCGGACGAGGAACCCCTCGCATTGAAAGATAGCGACGAGGGACCCTTAAGTAAGGGACCCCAAATAGAAACTTCAGACGAGGAACCCCTAGGTAAGGGACCCTCGTCAGTCACACCCCTCAATGAGGAACCCATTCCTGACGACGTTCCGCCAAGTGCCTCACCAATAGTGCCCCCCAAAGATTTGGGATCAAAATCCATTTCTCCAGATGAGGTACCCCTAGTTGAGGAACCCATAAATAATGAAGTCCCAAATTTTAAGGAACCCAGAACGGCGCTAGTAGCGGCCTCCTAAGAGGGAACCTCGCTCGTCACGACCCTCAACGAGGAATCCATACTAGTCGGCGCTTAAAAATCATTTGTTCCACCAGAAGTAGCTCGCACAGGGTTCGGGTAAAAACCCATTTCTTCAGATGAGATACCCGCGACCAAGGAACCCATAAATAACGAGGCCCTGAATTTCGAGGGACCTAGAATGACGCCATCTACTGGGGACAACTCCAAGGACGGAACATCGATGGAAAGGCCTTAGGTGGTGGTTATCGTATTGGTTCCAGTAGCCACCACCATGCAATTAGTGACAGAAATGGGTAAATACCCTATTACAAGGGGAATGACGGTGGTGGCGATGGCAGTAGAAATATTTGATGATGATGAAGCCATTGTAATGGGTTGGTAAAAGCTTGAAAGTTAAAAAGTTATGGAGTGTTTGGATTTTTTCTCTCTCACTAAGAACACCCAACTCTTTGTGAATGATTTGAGAAGAAGGTTACAGTAAAATATTTTATTCAAAAAAAGATTAGCTTTTATATGAAAATGGGAAAACATGTGGGAATACCAAAAGGGTCCCCAAATGATGAGATGATAGCTCCCATACTGATGCGTGGCTTTTCAAGAACCCAAAACCTAGAACGGTTGGACAGTGCATTAAATGACCTTAGGGTTAATGTTGAGGATCCCGTAGGGTCCCTCAAAAAATTAAAAATTGAATTTTGTGTACAAATCCTTTTGTTCTCCCTAAGACAAAAGACTTTGCACAAAGGGCTAATATAAATGGGTGTCTCAAGATTGTCCACTATATTTTGGGGTAACGGTCCCTCAAACCCCCCTCCTCCCCCCCCCCCCCCCCCCCCCCACAGAAAATATGGGATGCAATACCCTCAAGTTCCCTTTGCTTCCAGAAAATATATGGGACGCGAAACCCCCAAGGTCCTTCAACTGCAAGAAAATATTTGGGCGTGGAACCCTCAAGGCTCTCCTCCCTCAGCTGCAAGAAAATATTTGATCGCGGAAGCCTCAAGGCTCCCCTCCTTGAACTGCAAGAAAATATTTGGACGTGGAACCCCCAAGGCTCCCCTCCCTCAACCGCAAGAAAATATTAGGTCGTAGAACCCCCAAGGCTCCCCTCCCTCAACTGCAAAAAAATATTTGGGCGTGGAACCACCAAGGCTCCTCTCCCTTAACTGCAAGACAATATTTGGGTGTGGAATCCCCATGGCTCCCCTCCCTAAAATGCAAGAAAATATTTAGCGCGAAACTCCTAAGATTCCTCAACTACCAAAAAATATTGGGTGAGGAACCCTCAAGGTCCTCCCCCCTCAGCTTCCAAAAAATATTGAGCGATGAACCCTCAAGGTCCCCCCCCCCCCCCCCCCCCCCCAAATCCCATCTTATAGAAAACAAGCCAGGATGAGGGAGTGGCCACCATGAGCAACCCTCTCATCATGAAAAGTCATTATTTTAAAGAACAAAAGTACTAATATTTGATTACTTGTACAGGTAGCCTAGTTGAGCAGGCAGGGCTCAAGTAGGCTAGTTGGGATCTCTTGAAAATTTTGGCTTGGCGACCGAGGAACAAGGTTTGTTGAGCCAGCTCAATCCCTTAGAATTTTAGGATTAAGAAAATACTAGTAGAAAGACCCTAAGAGTCACTCAAGTCCTTACACAACACACTCAGTCATAACTGGTTGCTCACCAAAAATGAATTTTTATTATAAAAAATTATTGTAGAGAAGGAGGTACTCAAGACCCCCCCCCCCCCCCCTCAATAGAAATGAATTTAGAGGAGCTTGTCCTTGAGGCCTCCTCTCTCAAGTTCACAAAGTTTGTACCACAAGTTACCATTTTAAATGATATTTACCAAATCAGATATTTTGCCTTCAATCGCAAACATATTTGCTTTTTGACATTGGTTTGCACCAGGTAGCACCTATCAGAGGGGACAAGCGGCTTCACACAAGTAGGGACAAATGGTACATTTCAGACGTTCTCCCTCACCAACCCTCTCACTTTGGTGCCCAAAAGTGCCGACTCATCCCTATTGCCCAGTTATAAATAGGACCCCTAGGTAAGGTCAAAAAGAGGATAGAATCATAACTCAAGTTGCACCGTTACTGATAAACACCCAAAAGTGTACATTTATACCCCGAATAGACGTATTTTAGTAGCTAATTCCCAAAGATTTGGATCTTATGCACTTTACTGTCTATTTTGTAAGTCGAATGCACGTTGCGGTATTCAAACGCGTGTTTCAAGGCAATGGTGTGGATTATGGAGCTAATTAAACCTTGTCTCGTACCCTAGCCTACCCTAAATCTACCTAAACCTATCCCGAACAGTGTGTGTTTAGTTTATCCCATTTCATTTTATTTGTGTCATTTTATTTTTAGGGTTTATTTTATTATTTTATTATTTTATTATTTTATTTTATTGAGTCATGTATATATTTTTAGGATTTTTATATTTTTAGCGCGTCGTGTATTAGTTTTTATATTTCTTTTATTTTCTTATTTTTAGTTAGTTTATTATTATTTCATTTATTATTTTCATTTTTATTTTATTAGTTTTTATTTTTATAGTTTTTATTTTAGTCGTGTTTAATTTTTTTTAGAGCTTGTATAGTGTGTCGTGTCGTGTCATTCTTATTTTAGTTGATTTTTATTTTTACTCTAGTTAAATTTTTATTTTGTTTTATTTTATTTTTAGTTTTATTTTATTTTTTTAAGGGTCACAATTTAAACACACACACTCACACCTTAATAACCATACACACTCACCCACCCAAACAAATCACATATCCACGTCTTTTTTCCCATCCACCTCAACATACCCAACTACACCCCCTATCATCTTCCACCTCCTAACCTCTATTACACACCTAAAACCACCTTCTCACCCACAAACCAACTCCGACCGGTTCTAACCATTTATCCAACGCCTATAAAAACCCCAAACACGAGACACCCCCTGACCTACTGCCCTGTCGTCGGCGACACCCACCTAACCTGGAGACCCAACCACCCTTGCCACTGGAGCCAAACCTCAAACCGAAACCCGATCATGATTCCCGAGAACCATCCGCTGAACCTTTCCGTCCTGAACCATTCCGACAGAGCCTTTATCCGGCGACGTCCAACCCTGTCTCCCATAGGTCCGGACATTCAACCCGAACCCTTACACAAAACCAACCCGCGTTCAAATCTGGCAACCCAAAGACCTATTTCAATCCCATTGTCCAAATGCTTCCTTGTCCCATCACGATTTCATCTCAGTAACAAATACAAATAAACCAAAACCAAGTAAACCAATTGCCATATGTGTTAAAACCCACTTAACCCTCTTTTCCCTTATTACCCCCAACTACCTCTTTTTACCCAATACCCAAAATACCCCATAACCATATCAGATTTTGTCACCCAATTTCCTCACCCATATACCATCCTTACCTCACACCTTTGCCATGAACATGTGCACTCCCAATTACCCAAATTAGCCCCATGCTCCATGTCGACTATTTAAGGAAGATGGAAGACCCCATTTGAGGAGGATAATGTAAATAGAGAGAGAAAATTCTAGAGAAAAGTAGACAGATTGGTTAGATTAGAAAATAAATTAAGGAAATATTTTGTAAATATTTTTTTTAAAGACCCATGAAGATAAATTGTGAGTAATTCAATTGAGTATTGTAATGAGTTGATTATTGTTGGATGCTCACATTAGATGGTGCTTGATTTCAAGGAAATAAGAGTTCAATTTCACTTCAAGAGATTGGGTTTGATTGTTCTTTTCTCTTTTTATTTATTTTATGCCTTTGATTATTAATTTGTCAAATTTCATACCAGGTTAGGATAAATCCCCTTTCAAGGGGTGGGGTGAACCCTTATTTGATATTATTTTAATTTAATTAGTTTGATTACTTGAAAATTCCCTTTGAATGTTAAATTTGATCCCTCACCCTTAAATTTACGCCTCGAGAGAGGGTAAATCATTTTCGAGAGAAAATCGAAATTCTAATTTATAATACCGATTTTAGATTCGAACTAGAGATAGGGGTTTCTTAAGTATGGTATTATTCCTTGAATTTCAACTCTAAAATTCATTTTCTAGATTTACCTAAATTTTCATAAATCGATCATAGCGGGTGATTAATTAAAAGGAGTGTAGATGTATTTTCTAGAGTTGTGGGGGGTTAAACTTAATTTTCTAAAAGGTTACCATTGAAATTACATTTGCAACGACAATTGATTTGTAATTTTGATACTAATTTGGGGGAATTCAATTAATGAAATTAATTAGATAGAATAGCTAAAATTTGTGGTGTAATCACACTCCTTGATTGTTCTCACACTTGCTTCCTCACTGATTCTGTTATTTTAGTGATGGACTCTGTTCATATCTTTAGTCACTTTTTAGTTTGTTCTTTACACCTTTGATTTAGTTAGTGTTATTTCACCTCACCTCACCCAATTGTTTTAATATTAAAAAAAAAACTAAAAAAAATAGAAAAGAAAAATCCCAAAAATAAAATAAAAAGTGAATTACAAGTGTTTTCCACTCGCTTTACCCCCTTGATGTGGATTGACATCCTTACTTACCGCTCTACACTTGAGTTTGATATATATTTGTAGTTATTTTGAGGATTTTGATTAGAGGAGCTTTTCAAGCAACGGCAGGAAAAAAATACAACGAAAAGTTCTTTCTATCAAGTGGCGCCGTTTCCATTCTTGGGAGCATAAAGCACTCGGAGCAAATTTCAACTTGTAGTTCATTTATTTTTCCCATTATATTATTTTTTGTACCATTTTTATATTTTTAGAAGGATTGTATTAGGATTTTTATCATTGCTTGTATTGCGGTGCATAGAGACACCTTTATTTTATTTTTCATTTTAAAAATTGTAATAATTGAAAAGCATGATAGGGAAACCGGACAAGGTAGAGAGAGGGCGTCCAAAGGCAAGGAAAAGAAGCCTCTCTACCTTGGGTCAGTAGGACTCCCGAGGCCGACTGAGATTGACGTGATCTCCCCCCGGTTGACTCAAATTGTTTGGCACCCCACGGCCTAAAAACACAGGGAGGTATATTGCTCAAACCCTTGCGCCTCTCTTGTTAGCGAGTCAATTCTTTTGTGTGCTTTGTGTGCTCTTACTTGATTTTATTCTCGCATTTATTTTCGAACGGTGTGATGAATTAATTGACTAAGACCTACACGCGGTCACTCACGAGAAGGGATTTCATAACCCGACTAACTCGCTTGTCAATTGTGTGCTACCCTAGCCATCAATAAATTTAAAATCAATCCACTAGGTAGCCCACTAGGAGAATATTTTAGCAAAGGCGATCACTCACAAAATTCCGTGAATTTTTATCGCCCGCGGACTTACTTAAAGTTTGACTATCCTTTCACTAAATTCAAATATAAAAATTGTCTATGTGCTATTTAGGATTTCTCCTTGGCTTGAGTGTGTCCAATTTATTTTTCGGTAGTCAGTTTTAGTGAGTTCGTTAAATTCAACAAGTCCATATTTTTCCCCACATTTTCTTCTAAAAAATCCCAAAATATTTTCTTTCTTTCAAATTTAGAAAAATCCAAAAATATTTTCTTCCTTTATTTTTCAAATAACTCCAAAAATATTTTCTTCCATTATTTTTAGAAAAATTCAAAAATATTTTTTTTTTCATTTGAAAAAAAAAATCAAAATTTAAAAAAAAATATTTCTCTCCATATGTCCGAAGAACACCCCTTATGGGACTACTTTGGTCATTTTTCATTGACATACGACACGTGTGAGACTAATCTCGATCTGTCTCTTTATGATATTCTTAGTGGTTTCACCTCTCTCACGAGTACTGTCGATACTCTTGCACCATCAATGCACGCACCTCCTATTTCATCACCCTCAATGTCAAGTGTCGACATGTCTCATACTTTCTTGTGCACCCATTGTTATTATGCCGATCACATGTCCCATGAATGCCCTAACATTCCATATCCATCTGAACCCACCATGGAACATGTGTATCCATATGACACTGTTCCGGAACCCACCTCGCCCTACTATCCTGATGTATCTAATCCCGAGTTGTGTGAGTACCACAGTTATTCGTGGAGGCCTGAGCACCCTTTCACGTAATACGAATCTCAACCTGTTATTATGGATCCTCACACGTTCCAACAGTCGTCATAGCAACCTTGTGCACCCATTCATGATCAGTTCCCTCACTATGCACACCTTGCGTATCACTCATTTGTCCATCACGAAAGTGATCCTTTCGTATATGATGAACTTGGCCTCATTCCACACACTTCATTTGAGTATTCTCCGTACAGTCCTGATAGTAGCGAGTTGTGTCCACCTCACCCACCGCCACCACCCATCACTCACCCACCATCATCGACATCCGCTCTCGAGGCACTCTTGCAACAATTTATCATCGAGCAAGAGCAAGCCACTCATATTCAAACTCAAGATCTCCAAAGACTTGAACAACGAATAAATGAATTTGAGTGTGCGAGAGAGTTGGCCATTCCCATGGATCCACCCATCGTTGAAACCGAGTGTGATGATGATGTGTCCTCTTGTGACATGGATTTTGAGTGTGACTAACCCTACCACATCGAGAATCTTGAAGTTGGGACCATTTCATGGTCCGAGCCCCAAGTCGACAGCTGTGTTGACTCACCTTTCATGAGTGAGACTGATCAAATCCCGTCATATCCAAAGGAACCCACACTTGAATTTCCCATTCCCGTAATATCCAAAATATGCCTGAGCTTTTAACTTATGCCCCATTTTCATATGTCTCTGACATGCCCATATCTTTTAGGTTAGCTCCGGCTACGAGTGTTCACCATTTTCTCGAGATAGAATCCGTAATAGTTCCTAATTATCCGGATATGGATGACACCACACCATGCATGGCTCCCTTTGAGCCTAATATTTCTAGTGATTCCTCTATCTTAGATCTTGATGCCTCATCTTACCCACCCACCACATTCACCGATGATACTATTTTGGAGAAGTTGGCCATTCCATCTTTAGAAATCACACTCCCTTGTGAGTATTCATTTACTCCTCCCAATGAGTGTGTATCTCCCACGCTTGAGTTGGATCATCTTCCTCCACCGTTTATCCCACCCGATGCACCCATTATCCCTTCCACCCCACCACCTGGTTTGGATCTTGAATTTGCACATTTCATGTTTCCATCTACATTTTTAGATCCTAACCTGAAACCACCCTCCACCATCCACGAGAGTATATATGGTGATACTCTCCACTTTCGTGACACCGATCTGGTTACCTTATATCCGCCACTCTTGGTGTTGATTTTCCTTTCCATCATCTCCCTGGGGTGTCACGATGCGACCATTATCATCGTCCAATTATAGAATGGTCGTGTGATTTTTATGAGGCCCACCACATTCCAATTTCCCCACCATATTGCCTTCCTCACTAATTAGAGCACCATTCTTCGAGGGCCCTTCTTTCCCTCACCTTTAAGCTCAACAAGGCCTGTGGCTGATACCTCTTCACTCTTTCCAGCCTCACATTTGCCCTTTTTCCCACCCGCCCTTAGTCCACCGATGCTTTGTATCGCGTGATGCACTTTTCCATACAAGTGCATTGACCATTTTAGCCTTTATCCAACAAGACTGGCACTTCAGTCTTCTTTGGAGGTGATTCTCCTCACCCAATTTTTCTGCTGCGCTGCGTCATCATAGTTCTTATCCTTACGGTGAGATCCCTTCAGTCTGGATGAAGACATTAAACTTAGCGCTACCGGGAGGCATCCCTCATTTCCTTTACTAGTTCCATCCTGTTTGGGGGTGGTGTTTCACACCACCCAATGCTTATCATGTTTTTAGACGTGTACAATTTTGTTATCTTCTCCTTTATTCAAGTTTATTCTTGGCTACCTCTGTCCATTTCATTAGCGGTTGTTTCTGGTAATCTCTTTCCACCTTATTCTCTAAATTTTAACAATATTTTATTTAACATCGAGGATGATGTTCCTTTTTGTTTGGGGGTGGGTAATTTTATCAAAATCGTACCTCTTTTGAAAAATTTTGATTTTTAAACCTGATTTTTAAAATTTCGTGCAGTTTCTTTCATCTCATTCATTGATGTGAATTTTCTATCATCCATCTTTTTAAGTTTAGGAATCAATCTAGAGAATATTTTTATAAATAGCTTATGTAATACGTCCCAAGGCATGTTGCATTATGAATTTCTAGACTCAACAAAAATTTGTGAACTTATCACGTCACTATGGTTTAGAGTTGAAGAGTACTACAATTCCCAAGAAAACATTAAGGATCACTAGTAGAGACTTTAGCTTGTGAGATTCGTCCTTTCAACCTTTCAGGGAGCTTTACGCAATCTCCGAGTCACAAGTTGATTCAACTTCTTTTAGGTCCGCACTTAAATCGTTGTATGATCTCATTATCTTTCATAGAATTTTGGCTTGATTACTGAGAACGACATTAATTTCGAGTTGTAAGAAACATATGTCCTGAAATTTGTCTCGAATACTAGGTTTTCACCCATACACTTCACTCATTACACTCCCATACTCTTCCATATTTTCACATATTTCCCCACACCATCACCTATCATCTCCATATCGTCTTTCATTTTCAAATAAAATAGTGTTGATACCAAATGTTAAATGTCTTCAGTGTTGGTTTGAAAAGCGAGAGAAAAAAAAAGAAAAATAAAGAAAAATAAAAAAATAGCAAAAATAGGATAAATAAAAAAAAGATTATTGAGAAAAAGAAAAGAAAAATCGAAAAAAAAAATCGAAAAAAAAAGGAAAGAGTTTGTAGTTAGTTTTATATAATAAAGACATTTGTTCTTCAAGTATAGAACACTCTTCTATCACATCCATCACTCATCACTCATCCATACATCACCATCCAACCTCATATCCCATCCTTCTCATTTCATTTTCCCCTCACCAATATACATCCATATTTCCCCTAGGTGTTCGGGCAAATGAAAGTCAACGTGGTGAATAACTCGACGTTCTCACTATAGTGATTATCATTCTTTCATGAGATCATTTTTTCTTCCAATATGTACGTTATTTCTTATGTGTGTGTGAGATGTTTCACCTTGCTTACATTTACTCACCTCCTCACACACAAGAGCGATACATTAACCCTAATCTCGAGAGTTCGTTTGATAGAGATATATCCGTGAGATTTGAAGTTGAAGAGTTGATTCCGAAGAGGCAATCTAGAAATTACTCTTGTGATACTCGATCCGTTTTGACTGATTCACACCACACACGTTGAGTTATAGGAAGAATGTCCCTTGAGTATTTACTTAGCTAAACTTTTTATACACTTCTAACTTGAATTTCTCAAAATATTTCTCCTGTGATGGATTGTGCAATCACTCTATGTCTAATAAGAGATAGACTGTGTTTCTGCAAATAAATAATTTTGTGGGTATATTCCCTGCAAACCCTCACGAGACACAACTCGTCCTGTAGGGCAACGTGTAGGTTTAAAGGCTTGTTGCACATGCTAAGTGAAATTGCAAGTGCCTCCGAAAGTGGTACACTTTTAGCTTCTTATCTTTCTCTTTCTCTCTATCTTATTGCTCGAGGACTAGCAATGCTCTATTTGGGGATGGTGTGATATGCACCCAAAAGTGTACATTTTATACCCCGAAGAGACGTATTTTAGTTGCTAATTCTCGAAAATTTGGGTCTTATGCGCTTTATTATCTATTTTGTAGGTCGAATGCACGTTGCGGTGTTCAAACGCATATTTCAAGACAATTGTGCAGATTATGGAGCTAATTAGACCTTGTCCCGTACCCTAGCCTACCCTAAATCTACCTAAACTTGTCCCGAACCATGTGTGTTTAGTTTCTATCATTTTATTTTATTTGTGTCATTTTATTTTTAGGGTTTATTTTATTATTTTATCTTATTTAGTCATGTATATATTTTTAGAATTTTTATAATTTTAGCGCGTCGTGTATTAGTTTTTATATTTTTTCTTATTTTCTTATTTTTAGTTAGTTTATTAATATTTCATTTATTATTTTAATTTTTATTTTAATTTTATTAGTTTTTATTTTTATGGTTTTTATTTTAGTCATATTTTTTTTAAAGTTTGTATAGTGGGTCGTGTCGTGTTATTTTTATTTTAGTTGATTTTTATTTTTACTCTAGTTAAATTTTTATTTTATTTTCTTTTATTTTATTTTTAGTATTAGTTTATTTTTTTTAAGGGTCACAATTTAAACACACACTCACACCTTAATAACCATACACACTCACCCACCCGAACCAATCACACATTCACACTTTTTTTCCCATACACCTCAACACACCCAATTACACACCCTATCATCTTCCACCTCACAACACTCTCTCTCTCTTCCTAATCTACATTACCCACCTAAAACCACCTTCTCACCCACAAACCAACTCCAGCCGGTTCAAACCATTTACCCAATGCCTGCAAAAACCCAAACCCGAGACAGCCCCGGACCTACTGCCCTGTCGCCGACGACACCCCCCAAACCCGACGACCCAACAACCATCGCCGTCCAGAGCCAACCCTCAAACCGAAACCCGATCGCGATTCCCGAGAACCATCCGCTGAACCTTTTCGGCCTGAACCATTCCGACGGAGCCCCTATCCGGTGATATCCAACCCTGTCTCCCATAGCTCCGGACATTCAACTCGAACCCCTAGACAAAACCAACCCGTGTTCAAATCTGGCAACCCAAAAACCCATTTCAAACCCATTCTCCAAATATTTACTTGTCCTAACACGATTTCATCTCAGCAACAAATACAAATAAAATAAAACCAAGTAAACCAATTTCCAAATGTGTTAAAACTCACTTAATCCTCTTTTCCCTTATTACCCCCAACTACCTCTTTTTACCCCAATACCCAAAATACCCCATAACCATATCAGATTTTGTCACCCAATTCCCTCACCCATATACCTTCCTTACCTTACACATTTTCCATGCACATGTGCACTCCCAATTACCCAAATTACCCCCATACTCCATGCCCACTATTTAAGGAAGATGGAAGGCCCCATTTGAGGAGGATCATGCAAATAGAGAGAGAAAATTCTAGAGAAAAGTAAAGAGATAGGTTATATTAGGAAATAAATTATGGAAATACTTTGTAAATACTTTTTATTTTTATTTTTTATAGAGATTTGTCAAGATAAATTGTGAGTAATTCAATTGAGTATTGTAATAAGTTGATTATTGTTGGATGCTCATATTGGATGGATAGTGCTTGATTTCAAGGAAATGAGAGTTCAATTTCAGTTCAAGAGATTGGGTTTGCTTGTTCTCTTCTCTTCTCATTTATTTATGCCTTTGATTATTAATTTGTCAAATTTCATACCATGTTAGGCTAAATCCCCTTTCAAGGGGTGGGGTGAACCCTTATTTGATATTATTTTAATTTAATTTGTTTGATTACTTGAAAATTCCCTTTGAATGTTAAACGTGATCCCTCACCCTTAAATTTATGTCTCGAGAGAGGGTAAATGATTTTTGAGAGAAAATCGAAATTCTAAGTTATAATACCCATTTTAGATTCAAACTAGAGATAGGGGTTTCTTAAGTGTGATATTATTCCTTGAATTTCAACTCTAAAATTTATTTTCTAGATTTACATAAATTTTGATAAATCGATCCTAGCGGATGATTAATTAAAAGGAGTGTAGATCTATTTTCTAGAGTTGTGGGGGGTTAAACTTAATTTTCTAAAAGGTTACTATTGAAATTATATTTGTAATGAGAGTTGATTTGCAATTTTGATATTAATTTGGGAGAATTTAATTAATGAAATTAATTAGTTAGAATAACTAAAATTTGTGGTGTAATCACACTCCTTGATTGTTCTCACATTTGCTTCCTCACTTATTCTCTTATTTAAGTGATAGACTTAGTTCATATCTTAGTCACTTTTAAGTTTGTTCTTTACACCTTTGATTTGGTTAGTGTTAATTCACCTCTCCTCACCCAATTATTTTAATATTAAAAAAACTAAAAAAAATAGAAAAGAAAAATCCCAAAAAGAAAATAAAAAGTGAATTACAAGTGTTTTCCACTCGCTTTACCCCCTTGATGTGGACTGATATCATTACTTACCGCTCTACCCTTGAGTTTGATATATATTTGTAATTATTTTGAGGATTTTGATTAGAGGATCATTTCAAGCAATGACGGAAAAAAAAATACAACAAAAAGTTCTTTCTATCAAATGGCACCGTTGCCATTCTTATGAGCGGGAAGCACTCGGAGCGGATTTCAACTTGTAGTTCATTTATTTTTCGCATTATATTATTTTTGTACCATTTTTATATTTTTAGAAGTCTAGTATTAAGATTTTTATCATTGCTTGTATTGTGGTGCATAGAGATACCTTTATTTTATTTTTCATTTTAAAAATTGTAATAATTGAAAAGCGTGATAGGAAAACCAGACAAAGTAGAGAGAGGGCATCCAAAGGTGAGAAAAATAAGTCTCTTTACCTTGGATCGGTATGACTCCCGGGATCGACTGAGATTGACGTGATCTCCCCCCGGTCGACTCAAATTTTTCGGCACCCCACGGTCTAAAAACCGTGGGAGGTATATTTCTCAAACCTCGCGCCTCTCCTGCTAGCGAGTCAATTCTTTTGTGTGCTTTGTGTACTCTTACTTTATTTTATTCTCGCATTTTTTTTCAAAGGGTGTGATGAATTAATTGACTAAGACCTACACCCGGTCTCTCACGAGAAGGGATTTCATCACCCGACTCACTCGCTTACCAATTGTGTGCTACCCTAGCCACCACTAAATTTAAAATCAATCAACTAGGTAGCCCACTAGGAGAATATTTTTGCAAAGGCGATCACTCAGAAAATTTCATGAATTTTTATCCCCCGCGGACTTACTTAAAATTTGACTACCTTTTCACTAAATTCAAAGATAAAAATTGGCTATGTGCTTGTTAGGATTTCTCCTTGGCTTACGTATGTCCAATTTATCTTTCGGTAGTCAGTTTTAGTGAGTTCGTTAAATTCAGCGAGTCCATATTTTTCCCCACCTTTTCTTCTAAAAAATCCAAAATATTTCCTTTCTTTCAATTTTAGAAAAATCGATAAATATTTTCTTCCTTTATTTTTCACAAAACTACAAAAATATTTTCTTCCATTATGTTTAGAAAAATCCAAAAATATTTTCTTTCCTTTTGAAAAAAAAAATTCAAAATTCAAAAAAATATATTTCTCTCCATAGGGCCGAAGAACGCCCCTTACGGAACTACTTTGGTAATTTTCCATTGACACACGACACGTGTGAGAGTGATCCCGAGCCGTCTCTTTATGATATTCTTAGTGGTTTCACCTCTCTCATAAGTACCATGGATACTCTTGCACCATCTATGCACGCACCTCCTATTCCATCACCCTCAATGTCAAGTGTCGGCATGTCTGATACTTTCTTGTGCACACATTGTTATTATGCCGATCACATGTCCCATGAGTGCCTTTACATTCTATATCGATCCGAACCCACCATGGAACATGTGTATCCATATGACACTGTTCCAGAACCTACCTCGGCCTACAATCCTGATGTATCTAATCCCGAGTTGTGTGAGTACCACAGTTATTTATGGAGGCCTGATCACCCTTTCACGCAATACGAATCCCAACCCGTTGTTGTGGATCCTCACACGTTCCAACAGTCGTCATGGCAACCTTGTGCACCATTCATGATCAGTTCCCTCACTATGCACCCCTTGAGTATCACTCATTTGTCCATCATTAAAGCGATCATTTCGTGTATGATGAACTTGGCCCCAATCCTCACACTTCATTTGAGTATTTTTCGTACAGTCCTGATAGTAGCGAGTTGTGTACACCTCATCCACCGCCACCACCCATCACTCACCCACCATCATCCACATTCGCTCTCGAGGCACTCTTGCAACAATTTATCATCGAGCAAGAGCAAGCCACTCATATTCAAACTCAAGCTCTCCAAAGACTTGAACAACGATTAAATGAATTTGAGTGTGCGAGAGAGTCGACCAGTCCCATGGATCCACCCATCGTTGCAACCGAGTGTGATGATGATGTGTCCTCTTGTGACATGGATTTTGAGTGTGACGAACCCTACCACCTCGAAAATCTTGAAGTTGGGACCATTCCATGGTCCGGGTCCTAAGTCAACAATTGTGTTGACTTACCTTTCATGAGTGAGACTGATCAAATCCCTTCATATCCAAAGGAACCCACACTTGAGGTTCCCACTCCCGTAATATCCAAAAATATGCCCAATATTTTACCTTATACCGCAATTGCATATGTCTCTGACATGCCCATATCTTTTAGGTTAGCTCCGGCTACGAGTGTTCACCATTTTCTCGAGATAGAATCCGTAATAGTTCCTAATTATCCGGATATGGATGACACCCCACCATGCATGGCTCCC
Organism: Sambucus nigra; assembly: GCA_949130495.1. Lineage (NCBI taxonomy): Eukaryota > Viridiplantae > Streptophyta > Magnoliopsida > Dipsacales > Adoxaceae > Sambucus > Sambucus nigra. Next base: position 320,877,514 of record OX422220.1, on the reverse strand, counting down.
TTTGAGCCTAATATTTCTAGTGATTCCTCTATCTTAGATCTTGATGCCTCATCTTACCCACCCACCACATTCACCGATGATACTATTTTGGAGAAGTTGGCCATTCCATCTTTAGAAATCACACTCCCTTGTGAGTATTCATTTACTCCTCCCAATGAGTGTGTATCTCCCACGCTTGAGTTGGATCATCTTCCTCCACCGTTTATCCCACCCGATGCACCCATTATCCCTTCCACCCCACCACCTGGTTTGGATCTTGAATTTGCACATTTCATGTTTCCATCAACATTTTTAGATCCTAACCTGAAACCACCCTCCACCATCCACGAGAGTATATATGGTGATACTCTCCACTTTCGTGACACCGATCTGGTTACCTTATATCCGCCACTCTTGGTGTTGATTTTCCTTTCCATCATCTCCCTGGGGTGTCACGATGCGACCATTATCATCGTCCAATTATAGAATGGTCGTGTGATTTTTATGAGGCCCACCACATTCCAATTTCCCCACCATATTGCCTTCCTCACTAATTAGAGCACCATTCTTCGAGGGCCCTTCTTTCCCTCACCTTTAAGCTCAACAAGGCCTGTGGCTGATACCTCTTCACTCTTTCCAGCCTCACATTTGCCCTTTTTCCCACCCGCCCTTAGTCCACCGATGCTTTGTATCGCGTGATGCACTTTTCCATACAAGTGCATTGACCATTTTAGCCTTTATCCAACAAGACTGGCACTTCAGTCTTCTTTGGAGGTGATTCTCCTCACCCAATTTTTCTGCTGCGCTGCGTCATCATAGTTCTTATCCTTACGGTGAGATCCCTTCAGTCTGGATGAAGACATTAAACTTAGCGCTACCGGGAGGCATCCCGCATTTCCTTTACTAGTTCCATCCTGTTTGGGGGTGGTGTTTCACACCACCCAATGCTTATCATGTTTTTAGACGTGTACAATTTTGTTATCTTCTCCTTTATTCAAGTTTATTCTTGGCTACCTCTGTCCATTTCATTAGTGGTTGTTTCTGGTAATCTCTTTCCACCTTATTCTCTAAATTTTAAAAATAGTTTATTTAACATCGAGGATGATGTTCCTTTTTGTTTGGGGGTGGGTAATTTTATCAAAATCGTACCTCTTTTGAAAAATTTTGATTTTTAAACCTGATTTTTAAAATTTCGTGCAGTTTCTTTCATCTCATTCATTGATGTGAATTTTCTATCATCCATCTTTTTAAGTTTAGGAATCAATCTAGAGAATATTTTTATAAATAGCTTATGTAATACGTCCCAAGGCATGTTGCATTATGAATTTCTAGACTCAACAAAAAATTAGACATTTATAACGTCACTACGGTTTAGAGTTGAAGAGTACTACAATTCTCAAAAAAATGTTAAGGATCAGTAGTAGAGACTTTAGCTTGTGAGATCCGTGCCTTTCAACCTTTCAGATAGCTTTATACAATCTCTGAGTTACAAGTTGATTCAACTTCTTTTGGGTCCGCACTTAAATCGTTTTATGATTTCATTATCTTTCATAAAATTTTGGCTTCATTACTGAGAACGACATCACTTTCGAGTTGTAAGAAACATGTGTCTTGAAATTTGTCTCAAATACTAGGTTTTCACCCATACACTTCACTCATTACACTCCCATACTTTCCATATTTTCACATATTTCCCCACACAATCACCTATCATCTCCATATCATCTATCATTTTCAAATAAAAGAGTGTTGATTCCAAATGTTAAATCTCCTCACTGTTGGTTTGAAAAGAGAGAGAAAAACAAGACAAAGAAAAAGAAAAAAATAGAAAAAATAGCATAAATAAAAAAAAAGAAAAAAAAAAGAATATAGAGAAAAAGAAATGAAAAATCGAAAAAAAAAAGAAAAAAAAAGAAAGTGTTTGTAGTTAGTTTTATGTAATAAAGACGTTTGTTCTTCAAGTATAGAACACTGTTATATCGCATCCATCACTCATCACTCATCCATATATCACCATCCAACCTCATATCCCATCCTTCTCATGTCATTTTCCCCTCACCCATGTACATCCATATTTTCCCTAGGTGTTCGAGCAAATGAAAGTCAATGTAGTGAATAACTCGACGTTCTCACTATAGTGATTAGCATTCTTTCATGAGATCATTTTTTCTTCCAATATGTACATTCTTTCTTATGTGTGTGTGAGACGTTTGACCTTCCTTACATTTACTCACCTCCTCACACAGAAGAGCGATACACTAACCCTAATCTCGAGAGTTCGTTTGAGAGAGAGATATCCGTGAGATTTGAAGTTGAAGCGTTGATTCCGAAGAGGCAATCTAGGAATTACTCTTGTGATACTTGACCTATTTTGACTGATTCACACCACACACGTTGAGTTCTAGGAAGGATATGCCTTGAGTATTTACTTAGCTAAACTTTTTATGCACTTCTAGCTTGTATTTCTCAAAATATTTATCATGTGATGGATTGTGAGATCATTCTATGTCTAATAAGAGATTGACTGTCTTTTTGTAAATAAATAATTTTGTGGGTATATTCCATGCAGATCCTCACGAGACACAACTCGTCCTATAGGGCAACGTGTAGGTTTAAGGGCTTGTTGCACATGCTAAGTGCAATCGCAAGTGCCAACGAAAGTGGTTCACTTTTGGTTTCTTATCTTTCTGTTTCTCTCCATCTTATTGCTCGAGGACTAACAACGCTCTATTTGGGGGTGGTGTGATAAGCATCCAAAAGTGTAAATTTTATACCCCGAATAGACGTATTTTAATTGTTAATTCTCGATAATTTGGGTCTTATGCGCTTTATTATCTATTTTGTAGGTCAAATGCACGTTGCGGTGTTCAAACGCGTATTTCAAGACAATTGTGCAGATTATGGAGCTAATTAGACCTTTTTCCGTACCCTACCCTACCTAAACCTACCTAAACCTGTCCCGAACCGTGTGTGTTTAGTTTGTCCCATTTTTTTATTTGTGTCAATTTATTTTTAGGATTTATTTTATTATTTTATTTTATTGAGTCGTGTATATATTTTTAGGATTTTTATATTTTTAGCGCATCGTAATTTAGTTTTTATATTTCTTTTCTTTTATTATTTTTAGTTAGTTTATTATTATTTCATTTATTATTTTTATTTTATTTATTATTTTTATTTTATTAATTTTTATTTTTATAGTTTTTATTTTAGTCGTGTTTAGTTTTTTTTTAGAGTTTAAATAGTGTGTCATATCGTGTCATTCTTATTTTCGTTGATTTTTATTTTTACTCTAATTAAATTTTTATTTTGTTTTATTTTATTTTTATTTTTAGTTTATTTTTTTAAGGGTCACAATTTAAACACACACACTCACACCTTAATAACCATACACACTCACCCACCTAAACAAATCACACATCCACACCTTTTTCCCCATACACCTCAACACACCCAACTACACACCTTATCATCTTCCACCTCTTAACACTCTCTCTCTTCCTCACCTCCATTACCCACCTAAAACCACCTTCTCACCCACAAACCAACTCCGACCCATTCGACCCATTTACCTAATACCTGCAAAAAAACCAAACCTGAGACAGCCCCGGACCTACTGCCCTGTCGCCGGTGACACCCACCAAACCCGGCGACCCAACCACCCTCGCCAGCCGGAGCCAAGCCTCAAACCCAAACCTGGTCGCGATTCCCAAGAACCATCCGTTGAACCTTTTCGACCTGAACCATTCCGGCGGAGCCCTTATCCGGCGAGGTCCAACTCTGTCTCCCATAGCTCCGGACATTCAACCCGAACCCCTACACAAAACCAACCCGTGTACAAATCTCGCAACCCAAAGACCCATTCTCCAAATTCTTCCTTGTCCCAACACGATTTTATCTCACCAACAAATACAAATAAAGCAAAACCAAGTAAACTAATTGCAACGTGTTAAAACCCATTTAACCCCCTTTTCCTTTATTACCCCAACTACCTCTTTTTTACCCGAATACCCTAAATACCCCATAACCATATCAGATTTTGTCACCCAATTCTATCACCCATATACCTTCCTTACCTCACATCTTTGACATGCACATGTGCACTCCCAATTACCCAAATTACCCCCATAATCCATGCCTTCTATTTAAGGAAGATGGAAGACCCCATTTGAGGAGGATCATGTAAATAGAGAGAGAAAATTCTAGAGAAAAGTAGAGAGATAGGTTAGATTAGAAAATAAATTAGAAAAATATTTTGTAAATAGTGTTTATTTTTATTTTATTTTAGTGATTTGTGAGGACAAATTATGAGTAATTCAGTTGAGTACTGTAATGAGTTGATTATTGTTGGATGCTCATATTGGATGGATGGTGCTTGATTTCAAGAAAATAAGAGTTCAATTTCACTTCAAGAGATTGGGTTTGATTGTTCTCTTTTCTTCTCATTTATTTTATGCATTTGATTATTAATTTACCAAATTTCATACCATGTTAGGCTAAATCCCCTTTCAAGGGGTGGGGTGAATCCTTATTTGATATTATTTTAATTTAATTAGTTTGATTACTTAAAAATTTTATTTGAATGTTAAATTTGATCCGTCACCCTTAAATTTACGCCTCGAGAGAGGGTAAATGATTTTCGAGATAAAATCGAAATTCTAAGTTATAATACCCATTTTAGATTCGAACTAGAGATATGGATTTCTTAAGTGTGGTATTGTTCTTTGAATTTCAACTCTAAAATTTATTTTCTAGATTTACATAAATTTTGATAAATCGATCCTAGTGGATGATTAATTAAAAAGAGTGTAGATATATTTTCTAAGAGTTGTGGGGGTTTAAACTTAATTTTCTAAAAGGTTACTATTAAAATTACATTTGAAACGAGAGTTGATTTGTAATTTTGATATTAATTTGGGAGAATTAAATTAATTAGTTAGAATAGCTAAAATTTGTGGTGTAATCCCACTCCTGGATTATTCTCACATTTGCTTCCTCACTTATTCTCTTATTTTAGTGTTAGACTTAGTTCATATCTTTAGTCACTTTTTAGTTTGTTCTTTACACCTTTGATTAAGTTAGTGTTATTTCACCTCACCTAACCCAATTATTTTAATATTAAAAAAAATTAAAAAGAAATAGAAAAGAAAAATCCCAAAAAGAAAATAAAAAGTGAATTACAAGTGTTATCCACTCGTTTTACTCCCTTAATGTGGATTGACATCTTGACTTACCGCTCTACACTTGAGTTTGATATATATTTGTAGGTATTTTGAAGATTTTGATTAGAGGAGCTTTTCAAGCAACGACGGAAAAAAAAAATATACAAAAAAAAGTTATTTCTATCAGTTACTCTGACAAAATCACACCAGAACCTCCTAGTATTCGCTCCCCGCTCTCTCTCTAAGTTCTGAGTGCTTGTTTCTTCAGTCCCCACTGATGACTACTCTCAGGGGTTTATCTTGATTAAATTTACCATTACTGTTGTAAAGTTCATCCTCTTGCATGGAGGGAGCTCTAGCTTGAGTTCCATTTTTATCAAAAGGAGACGATTTTACCAGAAGCTGCTCCAGAAGTTCTTGAGAACCTTGAAGGCAACGTCTATTGGAGTGGGTCACGCCCCACCCGATTCAGTATTTTATCAGACCCCGGTCACACACCCTCTTACCTGCGCGATTCAATTTTAGTTGGTTTTAAATCACTGCAATATGGGCAATCATTGTGTAAGCGGGCCTAAGATCATAATTCTGAAGATATCGCATCTAAGAAAGATCTTGGATTGTGATATCCTTTAACAGACTTATAAGTTTTTATTCTACCAGTGGATTTATATCCATTAGAGTATCAAATAAGCAAAGTTTGAGATTAAGGAATAAATCATAATCTAGTTAAAATTAATTATCATCAAATTATTTTGACGAAGTGGGTATTATATGCTTAACACAGGAAATCATATTATGTACTATAGAAAGTTTATAAACAAGACCTCATCATTCGATTGATTTTGAGATTATTAAATTGGGGTGAAGTCGTGATTATTTAGTAGAACTAATTGCAATTAAATGGAGAATGAAAATAAATTATGGGGATGTAATTTGGAATTTTCAAGTACCTATTTAAAGGCTAATTTAATTATTTAGTCTTGGGACCCTAATATAGTCCATTTACCCAAGTAACCGTCTCAAAATTTCTACAAATCCAGTTAACTTGAGCCCATGACTTATAGCTGTATATATTGGTGTAAGTTATGATTATAAGCCAAATAATCACTATTAATGGTTAGAGAGTGAGACGAAAATAATTATTCACATTTTTGTGATGGGGTGTAGAGGGAGAATGTCATATCACACTCAAAATACTAAGTACACATCAATATACTAGAAGATGGAGACTTTCAATGCATTATAGTAAGGTTTTGGAGGATAAGGAAAGGCAAATCTTTCATATTCTTGAAAGCCTATTTCTCCTCATTCAGATGACATGTAAGATTCTTAAATTTATTGTGATTCGAAACTTAGGTTTATGCTTTAAACCTAGTCTTTTTCTCTCTTTCCATTGCATGATCAATCAACGTTTTGGGGCTGAAAAGAGTTTTTATGTTCATCCATCCCCATCAATAAGATCCACATTGTCTTACTTTTTTTATATGTAAAAGATTCGTAATCAAATAACCTACTTAAGGGTGTGAAATGCCTGTATACAGGAAGATACCATCAAAAGGATTGTACAATACAAACCAAACACTTTCACTCCATCAAGAGAATTAATATCTAGTTGCCCTTAGTATCTCATCCACTAAATCCATGAATAGAGAGAGCGACGTGTTATGGTTATTCCTATGCCAAATAGAAGCGTGAACAAAAATATGTGAGGAACTGGTCTAATTCCCTTTCTTAAAAGCACATATGATTCCTCTTATGCAAAATTGTCCAAAGAATATAATGAGGGGACAACCTCAATGCTTTCCTATCACCCTTAGGCCATCTGTAGTGGGAATGTGTAAATTGTATACGTGGAGATGTAAGTTTAGATTGTTTTGGATAGATTGTTTGGCGAGGTTTTACACTGGGACAATGTAAAAGAGTGACGTGGCAGTGTTGGGCGTTAATAATTCTACCGCCCAGATCTGGGCGGCTATCACTTTACCGCCCAAGCTAATACAGAAAATCTGGGCGGCTAACATATTACCGCCCAGTTCTAACCCACTTTTTGCCGTTAACCTCTAGCCGTTTATAGCCGTTACAAATATATCCGTTGTAACTAAATATTAATTATATATTTACCCCCTATAAATAACATTTTCTCCTCTTCTATTTTTCATTCTTATTACAAAATTATTTAAATTATTTAACTTATTTAACAAAATTTTGTGTAACAAAATTATTTAAATTATAATGTTCAAAGATATAAAATACTTTTGTGTTCAAAATATGTGAGGGATGTAATATAAATACACAAAAATAAAAGTTACCGTTGTAAATATATTTTAGCCGTTAGAAAAGTTACCGTTTGGAACTTATATATTTTTTTTTTTTAAATTGAGGTTGGGCGGTTATATGTTTACCGCCCAGAAAATCTGTGCGGTTAAATGTTTAACGCCCAGTCTGGGCGGTTCTGTGTTTAACGCGCAGATCACGTAGGGCCCACATTGTGTTTCGGATGTTTACATTTGCATTTCGGCTAACTTTTCTCTCTCCTCCAACTACACGATTGTTTACCCACTGTGAGATGTAAATGTGTAGTTTTACACATTTACATCCCTCACTACAGATGGCCTTACAACACCTAAGACTCTTCTATGCCTCCATCACCTCACTCATCGATTGAAGCATTACCCAATTAATCAGAGTTAGGGATACGAAGATATCTCATAACCCCTTCATCACCCAACAATGCAGAAGCAAATGGTTAGTCTCACTGTGGTGGTGTAAAATTGACATAGGAATAAGAAAATATCTTGCATATCTTCTCTCCCTACCGTCCCTTCTTTTTCTCCGACCAGCTTCGCTTTTTTAGTCTCTATCGTTGCACTGTGATAGTGTAAACCAGCTCGTGATTCACCCGATATATGCATCTCTCATGATGAGTTAACCCATGAACCCATTCCACCCCTAGCTGTTGAGCCCTTCCCCTCTTCTACCTCCGAGCTCTGATAGATTTGGCCCACATGAGCTCTGTCACCAGTTACTATTTTCCCCTTATCCCGGCCTCGACTTCCACCATCTTTTTTAAGCTTATCGAGACTATCACATGTGTTTCATCTTAAGGAACCATTATCGATGTCCATATATCATTTAATTACATCTTGTCAGCAGACAAGGGGCATAAAACATTATCCTCAGCAGAAGCCCCGTTTTCCTTCCAGATCAAAAATGCTTGTTCCTTCCACTTTCCAATTGCCCCATCATCCGTTGTCTCAGCATGCTTCCTCAATAGAACAACCGTGCCCACAGTGCTTCCACCATCATTATCCTCTATTCTGTCAAACTATTTTATTCCGACATCTAGAGGAATTTCTTTCTTATCATTTTCACCCTCGACTGCCTCCCTTATCACAGCTGAAACGTTTCCACCAACCCGAAAGACCCCCATCGTCACAAAGACCCATCCTCATCTCCTCCGGATTTGAGCGTTTCTGTCCAGCTCCAACAACTTTCATCTCTTCATCTGCTCCATAATAACACGACCGTGTTTCTTCCAAAATTTGTAAAAGAAAAAGACACTCCCCACCCTTGATTTTCACACCCTCTGGCAGCTTCTCACTCCCATTGCAGTTTTTCTCCCTTTAGAGTGGCATCATGCTCTTTAACGAGCCCGCCACCTCTCTCCCCAATGACTTTAAACACATATACACCCCCCAAATGTAGTGGGAGACCCCTAACTTGTATCCAACGCATTTTGGGGAGTTATTGAGACATACCTTAGCACACTGATGGGTGCTATCTTTGTAGCAACATTTTTGTTCCATTGAAAGGCCAGTGCTTTGTCTTCAAACCCCTTTCTGACTCCTGAACTGATGAAAATACAAACAACAAGAGGGGAGAATGAGGCCTCTGAACCTTAACCCTACCAGTCGGGTACCATTTCTCCTTAACCTACACCTTCAATCTCTCGATATATGGAGGTGACATTTCTGAATTCCCTACTCGTCCTATCAAAGCTCTATAAAAATATTTAACTCTTTCGAGTCATGAATCATTTTCAATGACCAAGTCAGACCTTGAATACTTATGTACACGGACATATATGTTAGACGTTAGCCATCGCTCAACTAAGGAAGCTTGAAGATAAGACTACATATCTGCCAGTCTCTCGATACCAACTTGCCTCCCAAATCTTCCATGCTCACCTAATTATCCCTTTACATTTAAACATAATACCCTCGGTTCCAATCTCTGAAATGAATCTCTACCATACCCTCATCCCTTTCCAATCACCACCTCCGGTAACTAAAACTATGCATGGGACCTACCTGCGGTCACAACAATGTTGAACCAACATGCATGGCTGGTAAAGCAGGTGTAAGAAACCACCTCCGTGTTCTTTTTCCATCTTTTCTTATAAAACTTTCCTGAAATCCTTAAAGCTTACTTAAAGCATGTACTCAAGCCACAAAATCTATCACTTCTCTGAGCAACAGTCTCGTGAGTTAACCTTTCTTCGTTCACAAAACCTAAAATTGTAGCTGTTGTCCACTTCCTCTTTAGATAATTCAATGGATTTCCTCCTACTTGGATGATAACATTATCATGTGTCGTTCTTTTTATTTCTAGAGATGGTCACTCGTTGAATACAAACATACTGTCCGTGGGATGAGAGAGAACTCATGGCGCAAACAAATTAATGAAAAAAAATTTGAATGCTAATGAAAACCAACAAATTCATACAACTATCAACTTCTTTAACTTTGGGTGTCTTTGTCTTCAAAACCCCTTTCTGACTCCTGAACTAATGATTAGGCATATAATAAGAGGGAAGAATGAAGCCTCAGAACCTTAACCCTACCAGTCGGTTGCCATTTCTCCTTAACTCTCACCTTCAATCTCTCGATAGATGGAGGTGACATTTCTGAATTCCCTATTCGACCCATCAAATCTCTAAAAAAATATTTAACTCTTTCGAGTCATGAATCATCTTCAATGACCAAGTCAGGCCTGGAATACTAATGTACTCGGACATATATGTTAGATGTTAGCCATGGCTCCACTAAGGCAGCTTGAAGATAAGACTGCGTATCTGCCAGTCTCTCAATACCAACTTGCATCCAAAATCTTCCATGATCAACTAATTATCTCTTTACATTTAAACATGACACCATCGGTTCCAATCTCTGAAATGAATCTCTATCATACCATCATCCCTTTCTCATCACCACCTCCGGTAACTAAAAATATGCATGAGACTTACCAACTTTCACAGCAATGTTGAACCAACATGTATAGCTGGTAAAACTGGTGTAAGCAACCACCTCCATGTTCTTTCTCCATAGCAACCACCTCCATGTTCTTTCCCCATATTTTCTTATAAAAATTTACTGACTTCCTTAAAGCCTACTTAAATCATGTACTCAGCCATAAAATCCCTTTCTCTAATGAAGAGGCTCGTGAGTTACCCTTGCTTCGTTCACCAAGACCTAAAACTGTAACTGTTGTCCACTTCCTCTTTGGATAGTTTAATAGATTCCCCCTACTTGGATGATGACATTATCGTGTGTCGTTTTTATTTCTAGAGATGGTCACTCGTTGAATACAAACATACTAGCCGTTGGATGAAAGAGAGAGAGAGAACTGACGGTGCAAACAAATGGTTGAACAAATTTTTGAGTACCGGTGAAAACCAACACATGCATACAACTATCAACTTCTTAACTTTAGGTGTCTTTGACCAACACATGCATACATCTTTTCAATTCTTGGGGATTTAGAAGCCACGTAACTGATGCGGGCTCAATGCGGTTAGGGAGGGCTGGTTAAATAAAATTATCCCACTAAACATTCCAATTTTTCTTACTTATACGTTCACATATAAACCAGTTCACATTTGTATTAGAGATGCTTTGCAACACTTTGAAACCGTTTTTCGTTGATTTGAGCTTCCACTACAAGGTTTATCCTTTGAGATTATCTAATGAAAATTGTACATCCGTTAGAAAGTCATTTCCAAAAACGTACGGTTGGCATAAGCTTTTGCCATTTCAAAAGTTTTCGAATTATGTGCCAATTTTTGGCACGATTCTTGTTAACTTTCATCAAAATGTACAAAATAAAAAACCAATCCAAAAACAAGCGAATTAGTATATAATTTGAGCATAAAACATTATATTATCATGCTAACACACTTTTAGAGGTATCATTGTGGCACTTAAGTAGCGCAATAGGTCATTAACTCACTTGGTTAACTTATTAGGAAAATGCTTATTTCAAAAAATTCAGAGCAAACTAAGTTTTTATGGTGTATATTACTTGTTTTGCATGTATATATTTATCAAATTACTTAATCAAAACTTTCATCCGTTAACTGTACTTCAATTGTTAATTTTTTTTTATGTTTTTGGTAAAGAGATCAAAATTATTGGCATATATTTGTCCCACTATTTGACTTATAAGTTTACGTTTACTGGACTAATGCTTTATGATTTCCAGTACCATAGCTAGAAATGGAAATGCATATAAGGATAAATTTCAAGTGATCATGGTATTAATAAATTCGTAAATAAAGTCTATTTATTGATAATTTGGGGGGGGGGGGGGGGGGGTGTATGTGTGTATGTGTGTTAGGGAGAGATATGAGAGAACTTTTCTAGTAAGAGGATAAGGTGAGGGTATAAGGATAAAAACAAAATTCTCTTTGTTAAGTTTTTATAATGATAAGACCAACATTATCTCTTCACAATAATGCTTCAAATATTTTTAAGGCTTCTTAATGGGTGACCTAGGACGTTCCTATTAAACTAACTAAGTTAGTTTTAATATAAAGAGAATGGATAATATAGGGCAACCCTAATTTTTAACTAGCCTCTCGAGGAAGACCAATTTCATCTTCTCCCGAATAATAAAAAAAACCTATGTGGTCTAACCTGAGGACTTTATCTTCCCTGCAAGTATTTAAAGTAACAATCAAATACATATTATGGATACAGACATGATTTGGCGCACACAAATTTGCTAACCAATTTAAAAGGAATAAAATGTTTAGAACCAATATGTGAATGTTACATATAGAATATGTGGATCTCATTTTTTAGATATACTTTTTATCATAACAATATAAAACACAAAAACCAAAGTTCCAGATTTGATATGGGATGATTTAGTATTTCTTCATTCACTTACATCCAATCTAAAAATATTTTTTGTTATTGGGTGGTTTAATTTTTGAATCCAGATGAATTGTAAGTTAAAAAAAGATATCATCATAAATGATTGAAATGTGTCATTCATGGTACATTAAATAATTACCCAGAGATGCGCCTGTATAAGGAGAGAGGTATTGTAATATAACAAGGGAGTCTGTTGTTTCGGCTACCACAATAGTATATTCCATCACTCCCCTTTCCTGAAAAGTAGTAACTACTTGAGCCATAAATGAAAAAAATAATAAATACAGAAAGCAATGGATCCACCATAACATCGAAGTTGAGGAGTATAAGAAGCATGATAAAGGGTGATTTTATGTGTATTGAGGGGGTAGAGTCTTGAGTAAACCTGCACAACTGCAATTGTTTTCCACATCCAACAATATTCATTGGAAAAAAATATTCATAGAATTTTTTGTTTTTAAGATAAAGTTTTTGTTGTGTGGAAGCGTATCAATAAATGATATTGATTGTGGCCCCAAATAATAATATGGAACACACACAAAATAATAAATATAGTGGAGAAAGAACACACACACAGGAAGACACAATATTTAAGTGGTTTGGCTATGTTCAATGACACCTCAAGATCAATTCACTAATTTTGAGATGGTTACAAGAGATGGCTCTCACAAAGTACACTCCATTTGAAAAATACAATGTGTACACTTAAAAACGGTCAAAATGAACTCGCTTTCTCACTCTCTGACTCCCTTCTTGTCTTGCTCTTCAAAGTTGGTGTATTTTTGTTCTCTTTGGATGCTTCCTTATATATCAATAAGGATAAACCAACGAGATAGTAATTTGCAGAGAAAATGAAAGGGAGTTGCACAATAGTTTGATTAAATAACCAAAAGCCAAAAAACATGTCTTCTTTAGTGGGCCATATTTTTGGCAAAACAACAATCTCCACCTTCGAAAAATAGGGCTCCACTCAAAGCAAGTAATTGATCCAGGCTACCTCTAAATGCTCTCAGGAGCTCCATACACCCGAAGGTGTCATATTTGTAAAATATTGATCAAGTTCGAATAGTGAAACTTGACCCCAGTCATGACTTTCATCAACATATCTGCAGGATTGTTTGCAGTCTCAATCTTCTTAAGGATAATATTTCCCTCATGTAAAATTTCTCGAATAAAGTGAAAACGAACGTCGATATGCTTTGTCCATGAATAATGAACTTGGTTCTTTACTAAGTGGATGACACTTTATCTGTCACAAAAGACATAACGTGATCCTGAACAATTTTCAAGTGTGTAAAAAAACTATGAAGCCAAATAGCCTCCTTAATGGACTTCGTCGCTTCTACGTACTTTGCATCTCTAGTAGAAAAAGAAATTATAGACTGTAGTGTAGAACTCCAACACACTCGGACTCTAACAAGTGTAAACACATAACCTGTGGTTGTCCAACGTTTATCAAAATCATCGACATAATTTGAATTCACATATTCAACATGTTGACGAGCATGTGAATCCTTCTCAAACATCAAACCAATATCTACAGTATCATGGAGATACCGTAAGATCCATTTCACATTTGTCTACTACATTTTTTCTGGATCATGCTTGTACCTACTCACCATACTAATAGTTTGTGAGATATCTGTCTTCGTATGCACCATTTCATACATCACACTTTCCACTTCATTATTATAGGGAACATGATCCATCTCTGAATGTTCCTCATCCGTCTGTGGATATTCTATGGCACTTATTTTAAAGTGCGGGGACAATGGAGTACTTATAGGTTTGGTTTTAGAATCCAAACCAAAAGGTTGTAATACCTTATTTAAATACTACTTTTGTGACAATAAAACAATGCTCCTGGAATGATCTCTTATAATCTCCATGCCAAGTATTTTTCTCACCTCGCCTAGATGCTTCATCGCTTAATTGAATTTTTAATTTTTCGATCTCCACCTTGCTCTTAGAAGAAATCAGCACATCATCAATATATAAGTGCAAATAAATAAAGGATCCATCCCAAAGTTTACGAAAATACACACAATGGTCATAGTGGCTCCTTGTGCACTATGCAACCAATGCTAGCAAATTACCAATGGAAGAGTGCTTCACAACAGGTGAAAACACCTCATTATAATCGACCCATTCCTTCTGCGCATAGCCTTTCGCCACTAACTTAGCCTTAAATCTTATACTGTCTTTCTCTGAGGAGACTTCCTTTTAGCATACACCCACTTACACCCAATGTCTTTATTCTCTTTTAGAAGTTAGACTAACTCCCAAGTTTGGTTCGTATGAAGAGACTGCATATCCTCATCCATCGCCTTCTTTCATTATACACTTTCTGAGCTTTTTTCAACTTTTTTATAAGTAGATGGAATGTCATATTCAACCATGGCTAGTTCATATGCCACCATGTCCGTATTAAGCCATACAGCTTCCCTTTTTTATTTTTCTGATTTATTACCTGCAATAAAATATGGTTGTCGAGGAGACTAGTGGGTAAGATTCTCCACCTCATATATACTTATCTCATTATCTTCTGAATTTGTGAAAAGTATGGACAAAACAATTGGAGCCTCAAGCTCAACTTTTTGCGAAACTTCTTTTATTTTGTTCTCCCTTAAAAAACTCTTCAGCATTGAAGATTCATCAAATGTAACGTTACTGTTATTTATAATATTTTTTGTCTTGAGGCACCAATGTCTATACACCTTCACTCCATCATTAAATCCCAAGAATATGCCTTTTTTGGTTCTAGGATCTAACTTGCTTTACCTAATATGAAAATATGAAGGGGATCCAAAACACATAAAGAATCATAATTTGTTGCAGGTTTTCCGATCATACCTTCATGGACATTTTCCCTCATTCGGAGTTTCTTGCAACCTATTAATGAGGTGACATGCATATGTAACAGCTTTAGCCCCAAAGCCTTGCCCAAACCATCATTAGATAACAGGCATCACACCATTTCCAATAAAGTGCGATCTATATATTCAACCACCCCATTTTGTTGCGGCATGTCTGTAACTGTGAAGTGTCTTATGATCCCCCCCGTCCTAGCATGCTTACAATAATGGGTTTAACTTGTATTCATTGTCATTATCAGACTTAAGTCTTCTAATTTTTTTGCCAGTTTAGGTCTTTATCATCTTCTTCCACTTCAATAAAATCTTTAAGATTTTATCCTTTTGTCTCACGGTATACACCCAAGCTTGTCTAGAGAAGTCATCCACAAAAACACAAAATAGTGCTTACCTCCCAAAGATGCAACTTTGGTAGGTCACCAAACATTTGTGTCAACATAGTCAAGAGTCCCCTTCGTACGATGTACGACTATGCCAAACTTGAGTCTTGTCTTATTGCCCAGAATAAAACATTCATAAAATACAAGTTTAATGATCTTAGTAGCTTCAAATAAACCTTGTTTTACTAATCCTTACGAAGTCTTCTCTCCTGCATGTCCCAAGTGCACATGCCATAATCTATTAGTATCGGATGTAACCTCCTCTGAACTTTCTGAGATGGCTACTACACCCATAACTGTATTATAGGGAGAATATACAAGTTACTCTTTTTTGTGCCCTTCATCCCACTAGGGCTCCATGTGAGACCTTCAGTCCATTATCTTTTAATATGATCCATAACCCTTAGCTTCCAAAGCGCCAAGGATTTTTTTTCAGGTCCAGTACAAATCGAATGTCTTCAAGCACTCTGACTATTCCACCATCCAACTTCAATGAGATTTTTCCAATCCCTTTTGTTTGACAAGTATGGTCATTTTCCGTCAAAACAGCTCCACCTTCTAGCTCCTTAAAGATAGAAAGCCACTTCTTATTGGGAACCATATAAAAGGAACAATCTGAATCTAAAATCCATTTCTAGGGACTAGATCCTAATGGTGAAATAGAGAAAGAAAATTCAAAACCTTCATCGTCACTGGTCGCAATGTCTACAGTGAGATTCTTCATGTAATTCTTTAAATTTGGACGATCTTTCTTCCAATGCCCCTTTCTGGTGATAAAAGTCACATTCATCTTTGGCAGGAATTTTCCTACCTGAAGTTGATGCTCCACCTCTCGATTTAGATTGAGATCTTCCACGGCTACCATAATTCCTTTCATTTGCTCTACCACGAATTGTCAACGCTTCAGATGTTGAGTCTCTACGAATCATGTAGATAATTTATTACTAACATATTTTATTTCGTCATTTCGTTATAGCAGTGTGGTAATGAGATGATCATATGAATCAGGCAAAGATTTTATTACTAATAGTGATTGTTCTCATCGTCAATTTCAACATTCAAATTTTACAAATCAACAATAATTTTGTTAAAATTGTCTAAATGCTCATACATAGAAATACCTTTTGCGTACTATAACCAGACGATTTTCTTCTTCAAATAAAGTCGATTTTCAACGCTCTTCATCATGTAAATGTCCTCCAGTTGTTTCCATAATTTTTATGTCGAGGTCTCACGCATATAAGGATATTTTTTTATCCTTGTTGAGATAAAGACGAATACGACTACAAGTTTTGCAGTTGATTTTGTTCCAACCACCCTTCGTGTCTTCTGAAGTATGAATAGTACTATACGTATAATTATTTCTCCACTAAAAAAATCCAATGTCGAGATAGAAGGACCTTAGCTCTTATACTAATTCGTTGTACAAAATCATCTCATCAAATGATATTGACAAACAATAATATAGCACACATACAATAATAAATATTGTTGATAAAAAATACACAGAGGAATACCCAATATTTAAGTGGTTCACCAATTTAACTACGTCCATTGACGCGTCATGATCAATTCACTAATTTTGAGATAGTTATAAAAGAGGACTCTCAAGGGTAAATTCCAAATAAAAAATATAATATGTATTTTTCTACGCAAATATGTACTCTCAAAAACACTCCAAATGAACTCTATGTCCCTCACTCTTTTCTTGCCTTGATCTCTCTTTGGTTACCTCCTTATATAGCAATAAGGAGGAGACAGAGCTAGTAATTACATAATAGTTCGATTAAATAGCCAAAAACCACCAAAAGTTACCAAAGTCTTTTTGGTGGGCCATATTTTTTACAAAGCAATAGTACTATCTGCCATAAATATAAAATCCAATGCAATCATTATCAATCTTCTATTGGTACAAATCTCTTGTTGATGTTATTCATTCTTTCATGGTTAGTTGGAATTTTCACCACGACACCATTATTTAGAAACCGCTAAGCATTACATTCTTAGTAGACTTTAGTTAATTACATAGCTACAAAATTTAAAGTCAAGATAAGATAAATGCCAGTGCTTACAGATGTTGTATAATCTGCACCAAAGAGGTGTATGTGCCAACTATCATAACCAAAACACCCATCAACACAATGCCCCATATAATTACCAGTTCAAATCCATGTACTTGGTGAGTGCCCAAAATCTTCATGTAGCAAAAGCATGGAAGTAAAATCGAAGCTGTAACGCTTAGAATTGCGCCAACAAGGGACATGAGATACCCAAAAAAGGGGACAGTCAGGGCTACCACGACAGTGCTTATCACTAATGTGGTTCTGACCAACAAGCTAAATGACTTTTTCTGGGAGCAAGATTGGAAATAGTTTTCAATAGTGTTCACAATAGGCGTCACCATCAATGCAAATTTAGCTATCGGATTTACCAAAGTGATACATATGGCCACTTGTGAGCTAATCTTTTTTGTTGGAAGATTTAATGTTATTTGTGATTGTACATTTGAACCAAACATGAGGTAACCCAAAACTGCTATCGACGCATAGGTAGCTGTACAGAAGACAAAGCAAAAGAGCAAGACCTGCAAAGAAGAAGAACAAATTGAAATTCAATAATTAAGGCAGACAAATCACGTTTTTCAATAATTGAGGCAGACAAATCACGTTTACATTCTACTTGATACATTGGAAAACGAAACAATAGTGAGTTTTATTTTGTCATAGATGTACGAAAGGTACAGGGAAAAGTCAAATAATACTCTTTCTTTGTAGCCCTAAAAAATTGCATCCACCGAATAATGGAGGGAAGAATGACAGGAAATAAAAAATATAGCATCCACCGACTAATGGAGGGAAGAATGACAGGAAATAAAAAGAATGAATAAAAATCTTGTTTTATTATAATTATTATTATCTCCTATATACGACATGAATATTAGATTGAATATTTTATGTCACGCTTTTATTGTTGAATCTTGTATTCATTATTTTGTGGGTCCTTCTATGCCTCCTGTCATTGCAAGCAAACAATGCAGACCGTTAACACACTATTCACGCCTCCTACCAAACAACAAAGAATGGAAGTGCGTTTTATTCTCCTATGGATCCAAAGTCAATCTCATACTATTATTTCCTTCCACTTTTTCATCCTTCCTGCCAAACAGCGTATTATATGTTGTAAAGAAGATTTGTATTTACCAAGGTTCTAAAAGGCGCGAAACGTGATCGAGGCGTAGAAGTCAAGCCTCAAGCCTTAGGAGGCGCGCCAAGCCTAGGCGTCAAAAGACGTTTTTCCTTTTTTTATTATTTTAATTATTCCAAGATTAGTAATATAATAAAATAGCACATACCTTGAATTTTGAAAATATATCCATATGTTTGATAGTCATCTTTCTCATATTCATGCTTCATAACCAATATTTGTCTATTAATTTTTTGTTTTTTTAAAAAAAAGTGTGCCTTAAAGCTTTTACCAATAATAAGGCGTAATAAGGCGTAAGCGATGCGTTTCTCTCAAACCTCAAGCCTAAACTGGCCTAGGCGAAATCTAGGTGAGCGTTTTAGAAGAGAGGTATTTACCTTAGAGAATTGGCTTTGGTTTCTCATCGAAGTATACAAGGTAGGAAAAAGTGGGTGGGCACAATAGCAGAAGGCATATAAACTAACAGCATTTGGTATTCCATTCCAATTTATAAGCTCCCCCTTTTTATGAAATCCAATGCCATCAAAAGCACCGACCCAAACAATTGAGCCAGGCCGAGGTTGACTTTGTCTACTATTACTCATTCCAGCGGCTTACCGGGCTAGGGCTCATCAAAGGTGGTTCCTACTTAATTAAAAGAGCTAAAAGAAGACAGGAAAGAAGAGTGACGGGTCTTGTCTCGCTTTCTTGCTTTCGTGTGTCGGGTTCCTGCCCTGCCTGCCCTTGCTTTCCCGTTTCGGAGAGAAGGTCAGGCTTGAGAGGCCAAACCAACCCCAAGCGAATAGTGGCATAGCACACTCCGAGGGTGATAATAGAAGCTAAAACGCCACCGGCTGATAAATAAAAAAGAATGCTTAAGTTGTTCACCCACACAGTAGGCAATATAATGAGGCCAACAATCACAACAAAGCTTTGTCTCCCGCCAATTCTAAGCCCACCAGTTTCAAACCCCATGTCTGGAAGTAAATTGAATAAGTTGTCCCCTTCTAGAATCAAGAAACCCGTGGCGACCATGTAGAGCTCCAAGTTCATAAGAATTGATACAATTATTCTTCCTTTTCTCCCAAATGCCCGATGACCAATGTCCGGATAAGTTCGTAAATTTGGATCTACCTCTAAACATCTTTGGATTAACAAGCCTGTGTAGAAGGTTGAGCTGGCAATTATGAAAAGAAGCATCAAGCTCAACCACCCTCCAGAGGCCAAAGCATATGAGACTGATAGTATCCCGACTCCTAAAACAAAGCAAAATAATTCTGTCACTATATAAAGAAGATTATTGTTGAACCAAAAGGAAAGTCAGGTTAGCTTTGAAAAAGACTGGATAAGTCAACATGCCATAAATGATGAAATGGTTACATCAAATGAGTTCGTATAGACATTTTTAACACGTTTTGCGTATTTTCTTCAAATCATGATCAGCATAAGAATTTATACACGCAAACAGATTTTACACATTTGGCCTCAATTTCGGAGATCGACTCCCTCAAACATGCTTTCCATAAAAACATGTGGGCTTACTTATCCAAAAAAAAAAAACATGTGGGCTTCTTTACTTGTAAAAAACAGAGATTTCAAGGGGAAAATATTTAAAAACATAAAATAAAGTGAATGTCGAAGTTTGTAAGATTTCAAATGTCGGTTGAGACTAGTATTTGAAGTTTTATTCTTATTTTCTGTTGAGCCATGAAGAAACTCTTTTGCCATACTTTCATAAATAGCTATAAAAAAAATATGAAAAATGAACTCGACCCCCTGACCTCCATTGTCAAGACCATAAGACCACGCTCATAATTGTCGCCATCACGACTTCTGCTGCCTCCACAACCTGATTGTATAGTGGCGGTAATAGTAGTTGTGGGGTTTGCCAAAAAGAGTGGTAAAGCAAACTTCTTTTTTTTTCATATAACATAAAACATGAAAGGAAGATGAAACTTGAAACAGAAATATAAAAATAATTTCACACAATTAAATTGTAGTTAACAAAATGTAGTTCAGAAAAATACATGACCGTACGTAGAGACCGAAGTATTGTGTTTGTATTGATTCTTGTCTTGGGTCCATATACATACAGAAGTGTAGTGTTTGTATTGATCGGTGCCATCTACTCAGGACGAGGATTCAGTCTGTACGTACCATTATGTACGAATCTACTCTTACAAATAGAATTTTGCTTTTGAATAATTAAACATAGAATTTCGTTTTGTATCGGTATGTTAGCAAGAGTATCACCATAACACCAGCAGGTCGAGATGAGCACAACAAAAGAAGAAGAAGAAGAAGAAGAAGAAGAAGAAGAAGAAGAAGAAGAAAGAACCTGACAAAGCATTGAGTCCATTGAAACATGTTTTAGAAACGAAGAAGAAGAAGAAGAAGAAGAAGAAGAAGAAGGCAAAGCATTGAGTCCATTGAAACATGTTTTAGAGAAGAAGAAGAAGAAGAAGAAGAAAGAACCTGACAAAGCATTGAGTCCATTGAAGAAGAAGAAGAAGAAGAAAGAACCTGTCTGCATTGGAATCCAAGCTCTCAGCCACCTGAGCTCCAAGCTTGTGGTGGTTTTCATTTCTGCCATATAAGAGTGGTACAATAACAGAGTAACCATCTTCCCTTTGGCTTTGGCCTCCCATACCACCCTCTCTTTTCTGTGTGCGAGATAAAGAGAGAGAGAGAAAGAGGAATTAGATGTTAAAAATACAAGCACCGGAAGTTAGTTGAAGACTTGTTGGGGTTGACATCTTTCCACAGCTTTAAGGTCATCACTTTAACTAATGTTTCCACGTGTCGTTTTCTTAGACGAGCATTCACATTGGGAATGAATCTCAGGCTCCATTTGACAGCGAACAAATTTTAAGATAAATTTAAAAAAGTTAAAATTTTGATCTTTTTTTAGCATTTAAACTCTTTGATAGTCTTAATTTCTCTTGAAATTTATTTTTTATATATAACACTCTTTAAGCATAATTTGTCATTCTAGATTGGAATTCAATTCTTTGAGGGATCGATTTTTATTTGTCACTTTTGGATGGCAAATCACTCAAAACTAATTTTTTTATAACTCTATATATTTCATAAATATATATTGTTAATAAATATGTAAATATATATATATATATATATACTCGTATATTTTATATATTTTAGCACATATATGTATATTGCATATATTTGTATATTTATATAAATTATATAATTCATATATTTTAATATATATATTTATATTTCGTATATATATTATATATATACTGAATATATATAATATATGTATACTGAATATATATAAAATATGTATATATTTTGTAAATAATATATATTTAGTAAATTCAATATATAATATATATATATATATATATATATATATATATATATATATATAATTGTGGTGACAATTATTATTCAACACAAATAAATGAGAGAAGCGCAATCACCAGGGAAAATAAAGAAAATAAGATGCCAAACACACAACACAATATGTACGTGGTTCAGCAAGAATGCCTACGTCTACGGTGGTGTAGTCAGTATTATTTCAATATACTCTGGGGAGCGTTTAGAGAGAATACAGTGCTTGTCTTTTGCCCCAGACTCAGGGTTTATTATATACATGTTTGTCTTCGGGGAGTAGGGGTGTTGGACTCCCCCACGTTATCATCTTCTCTTGGAACATCTCTATATGAGAACATGGGAGGAGACTAAGTCGTAATTCTATTCAGTTAAGGCAAGGGTTCGAATTTTGGGCCGTTCTTATTAGGCTACTCGTCCGGGCCCATAATGCTAAATTCGGGTACCCACAATTGGCCCTAAAATTATTGGTCCACAAGTTGGGTTCAATAAATTTAAATGATTTTCCATAATGACACTTTTGTGAATTGTGTAACTTTTCCCAAAGTCAAGAACTGATTTAGGCGACTGTTGCTTCGTGTCCTGTGCGCGATGATTGGGAGCATTTAAAAACTATTTGGAGCAGTGTTCCACCATTGTCGTTTCAAATTTCTTTGCGTTTATTCACCTTCTACGAGTTTCAGCTATTGTGTCTTATTCTCTGGGCCTTCATTTTCTTCACTTTCACTTTCTCTCATGATCTTTTTATCTCGTAAGTCCTCTTTGCTCTTTCTTTGTGCTTCTTTTGCTGAGTTTTCTTTGAATTTGCTATTTTTAGGGTTTACAAATGTCGAAAATAGGTAATAGGTCATTATCTGAGTTCAGGAAGTTCTATAATATCCCAGAATGGGTAGAGATTGAGTGTGCCTCTCTCCCTAAGAATGTTAGAGAGATAGAGGGTGCTCATTGGATTCATGTCCGGTTACTTTCTCAAGGGGGGCTTACTTTTCCTCCAAACAATTTGTTCCTTCATTTCTTTGTTTATTTCAACATTGTTCCTGCACAATGTTCACCCAATGTATGGAAGATAATTAATGGTGTCCATAGAATAAATCAACTTTATGGCACTAAATTAGGGCTCGCCGAAGTTTGCTTTTGTTATTCCTTATCTCGAACTAGCTCTGGTCTTCTTTACCTCAAGGCCAGGAGTCCTGAAAGGGTATTGATAGTCAATTTACCTGATTCTCACAAGGACTACTGGCAAGATGACTTTCTTGCTAGGAATTGGCAGTTCTCTCCCCATAATGAGGGGTCGAGGTCTGATAGATTCACCGTCCCCTTTTATGGGGAAGAGTACATAGGTAGTCTTTGCTCTGACCTTCTGATTTCTTTGTTAATGCCTGATTTTCTTGACACTTTCCTGTTATCTTTTCAGCGAGCACAAAGATCTTAGAGCCTGCCCTTAGTGAGGTTCGAACCTCCGAGTTGATTAAAGCTTGGAATATCAAGGAAGTCTTGGCTGACGGTGAATGTTGATACCAAATTTAGTCTGATGACATGGCTCAATTGAGTGAAGACACATGGCAATCTACGTGGCAACAACAAACATTTCCGAGGAACTCACACGCTCCGAGGAACCATACTACAACGAGGAACACTGCTTCACCGAGGAACTCACACACTTCTGAGGAACTCACACGCTCCGAGGAACCATACTATAACGAGGAACACTGCTTCCCCGAGGAACCCATACACTCCGAGGAACAAGAACTCTCCGAGGAACTCTTGAGTACCGAGAATCTTAGGCGGTCCGAGCTGCACCTCGAACAAAGCATTAATAGCAGGATAACCAACAGTTTGACTGTTCATTAAATGCTTATCATTCAGACGCATACGTTTAAAGGGCAATGAATGTATTACCCCTTCATATTTACATCATTTAATGTATTACCCTTTCACATTACAGCCTCAGGGCTATAAATACATTGTACAATCCTCATTGTAAGGGGACTGGAATTTCTTGATAGAACTTGTAATCGAGAATTTCCAAACACTCAGCAATAACATAACAGTGGACGTAGGCCATTCTTATAAGGCTGAACCACTTTAAAAACTCTTTATTTCATTTATTTTATCTGTGATTGAATAATTAGATATGATCTAATTTTTTACATCAACAGATTAGCGCCGTCTGTGGGAAACGACTGGTAATATCATTTTTCATCAAAAACAATTCATCACAATGGCTGATATTCCAGAATCCAGCAATCGAAACGCTGGAAACCCTCCAAATCCATCTGCTCGGCCAAATATTCCAGATCTGGCTGGAATAATGACAAATCTGGCTCAGGGCCAGACCGTCATGCAAGAAACTATGAGAAAACTCATACAAACCCTCCATGGCGGTGCACCAACCCATTCAGGACCCCGAAGTATTCAAAGAAATACCCGTGCGCCTTCTTCGCGTATTAGGCGTACCAATTCATATCGCAATGAGGAGTCTGAAGATTTTTCTTATCAACCTGGACGAACTTCGTCAGTGCGAGCCACAGATACTGAACAACGTATCACTCTCTCCCCAAAAAGGACCAGTGCGCTAGAAAGATTAAGCAGGGTATCACCTTTTAATCGATTAGGACCTAGAAGAAGTAAAAGTCCTCCTAGAGCCCCATCGAGGAGTTTTTTACGACCATCATATTTAAGGGAAGGATCTGCCCAGTCGCGACCAGTTGCTCGTCAAGAGAGATCCCAGGAAGCCACTTCAACGCGATCAGTTGCTCAAACCAACAGGCCCGAGGAAGGGAATGATGCATGGAAAGGCTCTATTCAGAGTCTGGAGGATAGTAGGGGAAATTGATAAAGCCAAGAACCCTCTACAACGAACTTTTATTCGAGGAACACCTTTTGTCCAGGCCATTGTATATTTTCCAACACCATCAAAGTTCAAAGCACCTGTTGTGACTCCCAAATATGATGGAAAGACTGACCATGTCCTTCATATAGAACAATACCAAGCTGCAGTCGACATCTATGTTGTTCCATATGAGATGAGATGCAGGGCATTCTCGAGAACTCTTATCGGATCTGCTCAAATATGGTATAACAATCTTCCTCGGGGTAAGATCTCGACTTTTCTTCAACTGGCCGAGTTATTTATTGGGAATTTATGTTTTGGGGCAAAGCCAGTTAAACTAGTAGCGCATTTGTTAAGTGTTAGACAAAAAGCTGGTGAAAGTACCAGAGATTATATAACTCATTTTAATAACGAGAAGCTCAAAGTCATTGATTATGAAGGGAAGACAGCGATTACCGCCTTGATGAGTGGATTATTACCGAACAAGTTGTACTACACTTTGGCCAAAGATCCACCTAGAACTATGTCAAACCTGATGGGAAAAGCGTCCAAGATTATGAATGCCGAGGAGGCTATAGCTGCGAAGAAGAACATGGATGCAAAAGAAACCAAGGTGGAAGGTGATAAAGCTAAGAAGAAAGAGCATAAGAACAATGATAATGACAAACATTCAAAAACTAGGTCAGTATGGGACGTAATGAAGAAATTTGATAATTATACTCCTTTGAAGAAGGATATCAACCATATTCTAGAGGAAATCAAGAACAACGAGGAATTAAACTGGCCAGAGAAAATGAAGGCAGACCCTGACAAGAGAAATAAGGCGAAGTATTACGAGTTTCATAAAGATCATGGCCATATGACCAAAAATTGCATAGCTCTTCAAAATAAGATCGAAACACTCATCAGACGAGGAAAGCTGTCAAAGTATGTCGATCGTGGAAACGAAAGAAGAAACAACGACCGAATAAGAGAGAGGTCTAGATCTCCTCATCGAGCAGAGGAGAACAAGAAAAGAAACCATGAAGTTGATCCAGAAGACGACCCCGATCGTCCCAAGAGACCAAGGCAGCCAGAACGTGAGGTATTTCAATACGCTTTGGGTCATTTGACTGTAATGTTATAACAGGTGGAGATGCAGGAGGAGGAGACCTTACTGCAGAGAGAAAAGCTTACCTCTGTGAGGCTCAAGCTTGCTCGTACATTCAACGAATAAATCTAGCTGAGGAGGATCGTCCGAGAAAGGTGAACAAAGAGAAATTGGTCATTGGTTTTTCAAAGAATGACCTCGCAGGAGTTTTGTATCCTCATGATGACCCATTGGTGATCAAGATGAGAATGAAGGAAGTAATAATTTCAAGAGTACTGGTCGACAATGGTAGCTCGGAAGACATCATGTTCTACTCGTGCTTCGATAGTTTAAATCTAAAGCTATCTCAATTGGAGCCTTATCATAGATCTCTCATCGATTTTGCTGGCGAGAAAGTATTTCCACTTGAGACGATCAAGTTGGATATATTCATTGGTACATAGCCTGCTTGTCGAACAGAAAGAACACGCTTCTTTGTGATGGATAAGAATGTTCAATCATCATACAATATCATCATGGGAAGAGTAGGATTGAAGAAATTTGAGGCTGTACCATCTACAGTACATCAATGCCTAAATTTTCCAATAAATTTTGGAGTAGGAGTTGTGAAAGGTGATCAGAAAGTAGCTCGGGAATGCTATTATTCATCCGCCGAGAAAGAGGAACTGGAAGAATCAAGGAGAAAGACTACTACCTATCAAGTGGATGAAGGTGCAGAAATTGAAACATTGGATCCTAGAGATGAGTCGCAACTCGTGAAGGGTCAAGTGGTGGAAGCTACTGAAAACATCATTTTGGACGATGAGAACCCTGAACGTACTACTCAACTAGGTTCGTCGTTGGAAGCCTCACTAAAACAGGAATTTATAACTTTCCTTAGAAGCAGAAAATAAACTTTTGTGTGGAGTCATGAAGATATGCCTGGGATAGACCCAAATTTCTTATGTCACGAACTCAATGTGAATAAGGAGATCAAGCCTGTGAAGCAGAGAAGAAGAGTATTCAGTCCCGAGAAGAATCAAGCTATACAGGAGGAAGTTAAGAAGCTCCAGAAAGCTTGCTTCATTGAAGATGTTAAATATCCAGACTGGTTAGCAAATGTGGTGATGGTGAAAAAGAAGAACAACAAATGGAGGATGTGTGTAGACTTCACCGACCTCAACAAAGCATGTCCAAAGGATCACTTTCCATTGCCCCGAATTGATCAACCGGTGGATGCTACCTCGGGACACGAGCTGCTGAGCTTCGTGGATGCTTATTCTAGTTATAATCAGATTAAAATGAAACCTGAAGATAGGGAGAGTACTTCTTTCATTACCCCTAGGGGAACTTATTGTTATAATGTTATGCCTTTTGGTTTGAAAAACGCAGGTGCGACATATCAGCGACTGATGAACAAGGTCTTTCCTGAACAAATTAGTTGCAATATGGAAGTCTATGTTGACGATATGCTGACAAAGAGCAAGAAAGCCGTCGATCATCTAGTTGACTTAAGTTAGACTTTTGATCAACTAGATAAATATCAAATGAAGCTGAACCCGACGAAGTGCACATTTGGAGTACGAGAAGGCATGTTCCTCGGGTAAATTGTCAATCAACGAGGCATTGAGGCGAATCCTGAAAAGATCAAAGCTCTGTTAGGGCTGCGATCTCCAACGACGAAGAAAGAGGTGCAAAGTCTTACAGGACGAGTAGCAGCACTCAACAGATTTGTATCGCGAGCAACTGATCGATGTCTCCCATTCTTCAAGACACTCCGAAAGACTTTTGAGTGGAATGATGAATGTGAGAAGGCTTTTCAAGACTTGAAAAAATACTTGGGAGCACCTACATTGTTGTCCAGGCCAGTGATGGGAGAAAAATTATACTTATATCTTGCAGTGTCCGAGCATGCAGTTAGCTCGGCGTTGATCAGAGTGGAGAATGGAGTACAAAAACCAATCTACTACACAAGTAAGGCCTTCCGAGGAGCAAAAATCAGATATCCAAGGCTGGAAAAATTGGCACTGGCGTTGATTGAGGCGAGTAGGAAAATGAGGCCATACTTCCAGGCTCATACCATAGTAGTATATACTAATATGCCATTGAGGCAAGCCCTTCATAAACCAAAAAAATCAGGGAGATTGATGTACTGGGCAATAGAGCTCGGTGAATATGATATAGTTTATGAACCCAGATCATCGCTAAAAGGGCAGGCTGTAGCAGATTTTATAGTAGAGTTCACCTATCCTGATACCCCCGAGGAGCAAAAGTTGCTCGCTGATCAACCTGTGGATGTTACAGGATCATCAAACACAAGCTCAGACCAATTCCAGTTGGTAAAAGGGCAAGTGAATGCTACAGGATCATCAAATTCGAGCTCAGACCGACTCCGGTTGGTAAAAAGGCAAGAAAAGATGATCGGCAAAGAGCAAGAAATATCAGGGGAGGATGAAAGGAAGCAACAAATATTTCACCGAGGAACTCTGTCAGATCAGACATTTGAAGACGAGTTACCTATATGGAGGCTATATGTAGATGAATCATCTTGCACTACAGGATGTGGCGCGAGAATAGTTTTGAACAGCCCGGACGAGGTCGACATGGAATACGCCCTACGATTCCAATTCAAAGCTTCCAATAATGAGGCTGAGTATGAGGCCATGATTACAGGTCTTAGTTTGGCAAAAATTATGGAGGCGCAGCAGGTTATTGTTTTTAGTGATTCTCAATTGATCGTAAACCAAATGATGGGAGTATATGCAGTCAAAGGAGAATTAATGATCAGATATCATGTAAAGGCAAAGGAGCTAGTGTCAGAATTTGCCGCTATTCAGCTGGTCAGAATACCAAGAATGGAGAATGCGAGAGCAGACGCCTTATCTCGATTAGCATTAGCTACTCATACCGAGCTACGAAGAACAATCCCAATTAAAGTTTTAGCTGGTCGAAGTATAGATGAAGATCTGACGACGAACTTTATTACCCTCGATTTAGGATCATCATGGATGGATCCTATCAGGGCATATATTGAGAAAGGAGAATTACCAATTGACAAGCTCGCAGCCAAAAAATTAAAGTTTAAAATTGCTCGGTATGTATTAACTAACGATATTCTGTATAGACGAGGAATTATGGCAGGTTTACAGAGATGTGTGCATCCCACCGAGGTGAAAGATTTAATTGAAGAGATTCATAAAGGGTACTGTGGAGCCCATGTAGCAGGTCGAACACTCTTACAAAGGATGATGACGCAGGGATACTACTGGCCGACGATGAGAGATGATTGTATAGACTATGCCAAGAAATGTGACAAGTGCCAGCGCTTTTCCTCCATCCGAAGAACTCCACAAGCATTATTGACACCCATAACTTCCCCTTGGCCATTTGCCATGTGGGGAATAGATTTGGTCGGGCCACTGCCAATGACCAGATGAAGATTCAAATACCTCGTCGTCGCAGTGGATTATTTTACTAAATGGGTTGAAGCTGAGACTCTCATTGATATGACGTACGACAAGGTGTACCAATTTGTTTGGAAGAACATCATTTGTCGATATGGTCTTCCTCATTCTTTCATCACAGACCATGGAACACAATTTGATAACGAGGAGTTCGCTGCCTATTGTCATCAGTCAAATATTTTGAAGGTCCACTCAGCACCAGGCCATCCTCAAAGCAATGGACAAACTGAAGTGACAAACAGAACGTTGCTGAATGGTTTGAAGAAAAGACTGGATGATGCGAAAGCGAACTGGATCAACGAGCTACAATCAGTACTATAGGCTTACTGAACTACTCCCCGAGTAGCAACAGGAGAATCACCATATATGCTGGCGTTTGGAAGTGAAGCTGTTATACCTACCGAGTTGGGCCTCCCAACACACAGGGTACTGAATTTCAATTCTCCTGTCAGCGACTTAATGAGAAGATTGGATTTAAACATGCTCGAGGAAGTTAGAGAAGAAGCAGCCATTAGAAATTCTGCTTACCAGCAGCGAACATCTTTGTTCTACAACAAGAGAGTGAAGAAGTGCGACCTGAAAGAAGGAGACTATGTGCTGAAGAAAGTAATTCAAAAGCACAATAAACTGGAGGCAAACTGGCATGGACCATACCGAGTTACAGAAGTTGTTCGACCAGGAACTTACCGAATAGCAACTTTAGAAGGGGAGGAGTTTAAGAATGCATGGAACGCAGAGCACCTACGCAATTATTATCAGTGATGAATAAAATGAAGATATTCTGCCGAATTCTCTCCTTTTATTGAAAGTTTTTCAGGGAATACTAGTGCTACACACTACTCGGAAAAACTCGGACTACTCAAATTTATTCTCGAAAACGCCAACTAAGGTTGGTTGAGAAACCTATATTCCTCCGGGAAGTAAATCTACCTATATTCCTCCGGGAAGTAAAGCTACCTATATTCCTCCGGGAAGTAAAGCTACTTGTATTCCTCCGAGAAGTAAAGCTACTTGTATTCCTCCGGGAAGTAAAGCTACTTGTATTCCTTTGGGAAGTAAAACTTGTATTCCTACGGGAAGTAAAACTATATGTTCCTCGGGAAGTAATACTATATATTCCTCGGGAAGTAAAAGTATTCCTAAAAATGCCAACTTATGTCGGTTAGGAAGTAAATATATTCTCGAAAATGCCAACTTGAGTTGGTCGGGAGGTAAAATTATTTCAAAAAGTGCCAAAGTTGCTCGTAGAGAAAAAATCCACTAACTATGGCTGGTCGGGGATAAAAACCCACTAACTGTAGTTGGTCGAAAAGGAAAATTTACCGACCTTGGTTGGTCGGAAACATTTTATGAAAACGAGAAAGTGATCGAGCAACATTTTTTATACTCGTAACTTTTTAATTATTACTAAGTTGGTCGAGAAACAAAACATCATTTTGACCAAGTGACTACTCGACAATAAGTTGATCGACAATAAGTTGGTCGACAAATAACACAATATTATTATCTTTTTAGCAGATACACATGCACAGATGTAAAGTGTTTTATAATTACAAGACAACAGCAATTAAGATTGCGAACAAAAATGAAAGTCTTTCATTAAATCCAAAAACAAATTACATTGAGAATGAAATGTATACAAATTTATTACATCAATATCCCTATTTATTGGTTTTTCCCCTTCTGCTTTTGAAACAGGTTCCTCGCTAGCAGAAGGATCATTTAAAGCAAGAGGGGAATTTATAAAGTTCAAATCTTTTAACATCCCGATATTCATCACGGATGGTCGATCTAGGAGGTGCTCGGGACGAGATATCTCGACATTTGAATGGAGATTATAGTCGCCGAGATATTTGGAAATCAAGCATCGAGGAATGGCCCGAGAAGGGATCCAACTCATATCCAGTTTGAATGGTGGCACGGGTAGGTCGAGCAGCCCAGGATCGTGGTAGTCCCACAGGTAATGACCCTGTTCGAGTTGCAGCACACCTAAGGCATTCAACCAGCCCTGCTTGTAGCCCTCATTATTGGCATTCTGGATACGATCGTCCAAGTGGTAGAGAGCCTCGTTGTACCCAGCCATCCAGAACTCCCTGGGCTGTTTGTGGAATTGATATGTCAATCTTTCCATCTGATTGTGGAGATTTTTGATGAAGAGCTCTTTATTCTCCAAGGTAGGATTCTGCGTAGAAAGCTGCTCTTCCAGGTCCCTGATCTTCTTTGACATTTTAGCCAACTCCTGGTTCTTCGCCATTAATTGGAAAGCTTGGTTCTCTAAAGAGGATTGAGTCCTCTGTTCCTCGATAGGAATCCGAGCAGCTCTTGCTCGTCCCCGAGGAGCTCTTGCTCGTCCACGAGAAGATGTAGAGGGGCCAGCTCTCTTCAAGGTCTCCAATTCGTCCCTCAAGTTGGCGTTCTCAACCTCCAAGAACGAGAATCCCTCATCAGTCACTGGGATCAAAGATTTTGAAGTGGAAGCTACAGACTTCAACTGTGGCAACTCTCTTTGCAGGTTGTTATTCTATTACTCTAATAATTCAGCTATTTATCTGCACTCCTCGACTTCAGCCCTCAGAGTTCTCTCCCTCACATTGTAGCCAGCAAAACGCTTCTCGTATCCCTTGTCAGCATTGAGTTGCTGATACTTCTTCTCATACCCCTCGTGCAAAAGGGCAGTGGATTCTTTGTATTGTTACTGAAGGTCTTCAAGAGTGCCTTGGAGATCCTCGATCATATCATAATAAGCCACATTATTGGCTACTGCACGATCAAGCAGACACTTCAAGTATTGGTAGGCTTCAACTGCCTGTTCCGAAGCATCTTGGCTGAGGATGTCGATGATTTGTGCTGCACTCAGATCTGTGTGACCAGCTTTAAAGTATTCATTGCATTGTCGCAACAACTTTGTATCATGAGCAGACAATAATTCCATCCTGGCCGGAAACTAGCAGAGGAAGAAAAAAAAGTAATCAATAATCAAAACAGAACATGAAGAAGAGACAACAGTATGCAAAAACAAAAGTTCAAGTTTTATTATATCACAAGGTTCAGAGTTACATGTTCATGGTTACATTTGACAAAAGAAAAATATAAAGAGAAACCCGAACAACTCTACACCTTTTCCTTGTCTCCCAAAATCTTCTCGGGAGGCTGGGACGAGGAAGTAGGTTGCTCGGAAGGAACAGAAAGTTGCTCGGGGAGCACCGACAGTTGCTCGGAAGAAGTAACGATTTGCTGAGGTTCCTCGTTAGCAGGCTGGATGGTTGGGGGAAGAGAAACCTGATCTCCCATCACCATGGAAGACTCTTCGGAGGCAGCTTGGTCCTCTTCTTCGTCTTCAGGGGTTGGAGGGGGACCAGGGATGTGTCGCTGGAAGAGTTCAGAGGTTTCATCAACCTTCATCTCCTAAAGAGCAGCGACCCATCCATCCCTAAAGTACTTGAGGCTGCCATATTCTACTTGCGATATCATGGCAGCCAAGCCCTTGTTCCACCCCTTGTCCCAGCCAGCGCTGAAAGACTTCTTCACAGCCAATTTTCTCTTTAACTTCTCCGAGGAAAGCTTCTCGGACAGAAGGTTTTCAGCAGTCTTCAATTTATTCTCAACCTCCTCCTTCAACCGACTTACTTCCCGAAGTTGGATTAATTCTTCCTCAACAACCTTGAGTTTATCTTCAAACTCCTCAGCATTCTTGAGCTTCCCTTCAAGCTCTTTATTCTTCTTCTCCAAAGAATTCACTTTTTTCTCCAACCCCTTGGAGACTTCAACAACCTGAGCTTTCTCTTTCTCGGTAGAGGTAAGTTTCTGCTCCCAAACAGCTTTGTCAGCATCGTACTTCTGACGAGAATCTTCCAAAGACTACCTCACGCCCATCCGAGCCTCCTCTACACCTGACGAGGAGCTTCAAGCTTTAATGGCTTCATCTTTCTTCAAAATTGTATTGAAGCAGCTCACCAACTGTGAAAAGAAAATGAAATCAAGTCAGAGACAGATATAACATGGGAAAGATGAAAAGTTCAAAGCAACAAGACTTACAGAAGCAATATGGCGAGTAACCAATGATGTAACCATGTCCCGAGAAAGGTTTTCTTCAACACCTTGGATCTCGGGAATGATCCAAGTCTTCACCGAGCTTATGGAAGAGCTCGGGGGAACAAAAGTAGGAACACAAGTTCCAGTAGTTGGGGGCTGAGTGATGGTGTCAGCCAAATTGACCGAGGAGCTCTTCTTCAGCTTTCTCGGGGAACCAGGAATAGATTCAACCAAGGAACAACTCTTGGTCGGTGATATTACAATCACTTCTCCTGGAGCAGCAGACTTGCTCGGGGCCACTGGGGGCTTCTCTACAACCTTCACAGGAGTAGCCGAGGAAGGTGCATCAACTTTCTTTGTCCCTTCTGGGACGTCAATCTTACTTCTTTTTTCCTCTCCAGCACCAGAGGCAGGTTTCTCGAAGAGAGTGGGAGGTCTTCTCTTCTTTATCCTTTCACTTAAAGGAACGTGTGACTCAGGTGAGGAACTGGTAGAAGCTGGTACTAGCTCTGCGTCGCTTATCACCGGATGAGCAGTAAAAGAAGTGGTGTAGCTCTTGTACTGTAGCAGATATGAAGCTGACCTAATGTGCTCGTCGACAACACTCTGATGCAAACTCCAGATAAGTTTTAAGTGCCTTATATTAACGTCTGCTTCTTTTGGACACTTTCTTTTACTATCAACTGCAAATAAATAAACATTAAAATATCAGTGGCACATTTTATCAAACATAGAGGAAGCATAATTTCAAAATAAATAAAATAAAATAAAAATAACTTATTCCATTGCCATAAGGAGGGCATCTGGGACCCTGATACACTTCATCTCCAGATAAAGGAGCGTGTTGCCAATTTTTTATAACAATCCCATGCTCAAAATAGTCCCTATTGGCATCCGGGAGATTGACCACTAAGGCCCTATTTAAAAATCTAGTTTTTAAATAAAAGGTGTTATCACCAACTGCCCATCTATAACAAAACATGATTTCTGGAATTCCTATGCGAGTTCCATAAATTTGATTTAATCTATGAACCCCATTAACTATTCTCCATGTATTGGGGGCTATTCTTGCAGGAACAACGTCAAAGTATTGACAGAATTCCATACATAAGGGATTGGATCGAAAAGAAAATCCACACTCAGCAATAAAGAGACTGGGGAACCAATGTCCCTCAGCCAAACGAAAATAGTCAGAAGGCTCAGAAAGCTCTTCCAAAACAACCCAGGAGGGAATAGAAAAATCAGAGCGAAACTTATCAAGAGATTCAACAGGGTAAACCATGATGAATAAAGGAAATGAAGAAGAAGAAGGAAGAAGATCTTACAGAAAAAGAGTGAATCTGTTGACAACGAACGATGAAAAGGATGAACGCACAAGAGAGTAAGACAATGGAAAATTCGAAGATACAAATTTGAAAAAGTAGAAGACGATGGGATTGTCTGTGACGCTTAAAAACTCTGCCTTGCGAAAAGAAAAAAGTAATGATTACAAAAAGAGACGGTTACGTTACCGGCGGCTAAAAAGACAAAAAAGGCGCGAGAATCGAAGAGAGTAGAAAAATTCAAAAATCCTGATTCTACGAAGATGAAAGGAGAAATAAATACAAAAGACTCCTAAATTTCAGGATAACCATTTAAAACTGCCTTATTCCGAGAAAGAATGTTCCACACTCCTCAAAGTTCGAACTATGAAACATTGGGGGCTTCTGTTGATACCAAATTTAGTCTGCTGACATGGCTCAATTGAGTGAAGACACATGACAATATACGTGGCAACAACAAATATTTCCGAGGAACTCACAAGCTCCGAGGAACCATACTACAACGAGGAACACTACTTCCCCGAGGAACTCATACACTTCCGAGGAACTCACACGCTCCGAGGAACCATACTACAATGAGGAACACTGCTTCCCCGAGGAACTCATACGCTCCGAGGAATAAGAACTCTCCGAGGAACTCTTGAGTACCGAGCAACTCAGGCGGTCCGAGCAACTCAGGTGGTCCAAGCTGCACCTCGAACAAAGTATTAATAGTAGGATAACCAACAGTTTGACTGTTCATTAAATGCTTATCATTCAGACGCATATGTTTAAATGGCATTGAATGTATTACCCCTTCATATGTACATCATTTAATGTATTACCCTTTCACATGACAGCTCAGGGCTATAAATACATTGTACAATCCTCATTGTAAGGGGACCAGAATTTCTTGATAGAACTTGTAATCGAGAATTCCCAAACACTCAGCAATAACATAACAGTGGACGTAGGCCATTCTTATAAGTCTGAACCACTTTAAAAACTCTTTGTTTCATTTATTTTATCTGTGATTGAATAATTAGATATGACCTAATTTTTTACATCAACAGTGAACATCCTCGGTCTGCTGCTTTCCTGCTTGAGTACAAGAACATTAGGTCCAGTTTTATTGCAAGGCCCGTGGATAGTATTCCTGAGTTTGATACTTTTGAAGAAGCTGCTGTCGATCCCATTCAGTTGGACGAGGAAGAGAGCAGTTCTAAGAGTCATACCAGAGGAGGTGTTGGAGGTGGTTTCGGCGAGGAGAGCTCCAACAGTGATAGTTCTTCTAGCTTAGAGGAAGTTTTTGAAGCCCAGGAACCTTCAAGTACATCCAGCAGCTCTAGTGAGGAAATGGTTCCCCCAAGAAAAAAGCTTGATCCGTGATGATGATGATAATGATGTGATTCTTACTCAAAGGTCGACAAAGCAGAAGTCCAGCAATGGGGTTGTTGCTACTGGTTCTCGATCTGCTGCTCAGGAGCAGGAGAAGAAGAGAAAGGGAGAAGAACAGGTGAGAGAGAGAGAGAGGAAGAGGGAATAAGAGAAGAAGAAGATTGAGGAGAAGAAGAAGGTCGAGGAGAGAAGGAGGATAGAGAAGGATAAGGAAAAGGAGGAAGAGAGGAGAAAAATGGAGGCGACGACAAAGGCTGGGTCGGCCTTAGTACCTGTGACCGCGTTGCCAGATGGGGCCTCGATTGCCACTTCTCCTCAATTGGCCCTTGCGCTGCTCGAGAGAGCAGTCCTTCCTGCTGGTCGCCAAAGGGCGATGGGGACTGACCAGTTAGCCCTGCAGGCGAGTCAGAGGCTAGCCTTGGTAAATTTATTTCTCTTTTCTAATGCTCGTCAAATTCTACCTGTTTCCTTCTTCTAATATTTTCTTCTATTCGCAGTTTGTGACTGATTTTACTGTGCT
This sequence comes from Sambucus nigra, assembly GCA_949130495.1. Taxonomy (NCBI): domain Eukaryota; kingdom Viridiplantae; phylum Streptophyta; class Magnoliopsida; order Dipsacales; family Adoxaceae; genus Sambucus; species Sambucus nigra. Next base: position 320,840,806 of record OX422220.1, on the reverse strand, counting down.
CTATTGCTCTCGCGACGAGCTGATCAATAAGAACGGCAAGCTGGAGAAGCAAAATATTGCTTTGAGAGTGAAGAGCGCCGAGCTTAACGCTAGCTTGAAGGCTGCGGATGCTGCCCGTACGTCCTCTGACCTTGCCCTTGTCAAAGTCAATCGAGAAAGGGAGGCGGTGGATAAAGAACTGAGTGAGCTGTGGGAGGCCTATGATTTGGTCTGTTCAAGCAAGCTAGCGATCATGGAGGAGAACAAGGTGTTAAACGACAAGCTGAAGGAGAAGGAGTCCGAGGCGGCCACCGTTAAGGAAGACTCTTACAACTTCGAGTGGGCTACCACATACAAAGACGCTGAGGTTCGGATAGGCTACATCAGCCGTCTAAACTTCAAGAAAGGCTGGAACAAATCCTTTTTGGCTACCGGGGTGGATGTTGCCTCTCCCTTGTTCGATAAGCACGATCCAGGCCCAAAACCAACTATGGATGAAGCCCCTGCCCCAGCCATCGAAGGTGCTGACCCTGCCTCCCAGTCAATTCCTGTTGATTCCTTTCCTGTTCGGGAGGCAGAAGTTGTCCCCACTGAGGGAGGTGCTCCTACTTCTGCTGACAAGGGGAAGAAGCCAGCTTCTTCTGAGCAACCTGAGGTCGGTAGCTGATTTATCCTTAGGGTTCCTCTTATATTTTTATTTGTAATGTTTTTTCTATTTCTCGATGTACTCTGATCCATTTAAGTATTAATGAAATGAGAAGGTTTCTTCCCTCAGTGTACTGATTTATTTTCTCCTTTACTGCTCTTTTATGGCATGTAGTTGGTTGATGTAGATGACTATATACCAGCCACTTCTCAATTGGGAAGAATGCTTGGTCCTGATGTGAGGCCCAAAGTTAGTCATACCTTTGTGAGAATTGGCAAATCGTTGCGATTGAGGAACAAGTGTTTCATAGAGAAGACTGAGCTCGTTGTTAAACTGAAAGATAGGATCCAGGAGATGGAAGAGGTTAAAGCTTATGTTCAAGAGGAGGTGAATACTTTGAGAGTAAGACTCCTCGATGCTACCGAGATTATCCAGGTTGGAAAAATCCTGCAACAGGAAAATGAGTCTTAGGGGAGGGATGTGTTAATCCTCAGGGAGCATGCGTCGAGCAGTGAGCCTCGCATTCTAAGGGATTCCTCCTCATCGCGAGCTGGCGCAGGACCGAGTGATGTTCCTCCGATGATACGAGGCTCTATCCCATCGACTGTTCCACGAGCTGGTACAAATGCAAGAAGCTCAGCTAGGGAAATGGATGAGCTTCGTGAAGATGTTCGTCGATTTTACGTTATTGTTGTTGGGATTCAAAGGGATGTCACATGGCTGAGGCATCTCTTTAAGAGAGGGCCACGACGAGTATGGGATGATGGTTACGACCAAGGTTGGGTGGATGCTCCGACGAGACTAAAAGAGTTTGAAGAGATCGCTTTTATTAGGGGATGGTTGAGTGCCCTCAGGGAGCTGCAAGTTCCAAGGAACTCTATAATCTGGTACCATCATGAGATCTCCCCTTCCACTTTAAGGCCTAATCCCTTCAGGAGGGATGATCGGTGGGTCCCCATCGATGCCATCCCTCGGCAGTTATTGGAGTCAGATATGAATGAGGTCGAGGAGGGACTAGCTCCTCATCCGGACGACGGTCGATGAGCCCTAGTTACTAATTATCTTGTACAGAGGCCCTCCAGTTGTAAATCTATACACATATATAATGAATCAATGTAGTATTGATGCTTTGGGCGGTTTCGCCGATTATACAGGGGTTACTTAATTTTTTTATGACGAAGTAATATAAAATTTATATTTTGGGCGAACTTGTCGACTAAACAAGTGTTCTATATTTCTTGCATCATTTATTCTTTGCTTAATAATCTTGGGCCCCTCTTGGCCGACTAGATTGATAAGTTTGCATTGTCGAGTAAGTGTCCTTCCAGTCCAGTATGCTTATGGGATACCATTCTGCCTTACTTTACCTTTTAGGTCATGTCGTCACACTCCCTTAGGCCTAAGTGTGGCACTTGGCGAGGGCACACCTGGTGTTGGATGTTATATCCGATCAGGGTTTTTTCTGACCAAACATTATTTGGCGACCGATTCGACTTGGCCGAATTGCCTAAGGATCTCCTGTAGGGCTTCATATATAGCCATGGGCAATGCTAAGAGGTTGTTTGTGTTTCATAACGAAAACCTGAGGAGGGTGTCTTCCCTGCTATAGCGTGTTGCATAGTGTTCCTGTCACTTGGAAAGGGTGTGCAAGTTATAAAGTTCATATATTAGTTAACTAACACCTCATAGAATGCAACTGCCAAATAACTTTTATTACTCATAAGCAAATGAGCTGCCAAAATCTGGTAACAAAGCGAAAGAAAAAACTAGAAATATAATTTTTTGAGATTTGTTGCATTCCATGCTCAGGGTATCTCTCTACCCTCCATCATTTCTAAGTGATAGGCTCCTTGCAGGTCATCTCTTGTTATCTTGAACGGTCCTTCCTAGTTTGGCCCTAACTTGCCATCTGATGGTTTTATTGCGCTGCCAAGGACTTTCCTTAGGACATAGTCACCAACTTGGAATGCCCTTAGATTGACCTTCTTGTTATAGTGTTTTACGAGCTGTTGCTAATAGCTCGCTAATTTTACTAAGGCAAGTTCTCTGCGTTCGTCGGCTAGGTCGAGTTCAGTGAGCAATGCTGCATCATTCTGGCCCTGGTCGACAAGGGTGGACCTCATAGTTGGTAGGCCTTCTTCTAATGGGATGATCGCTTCCATTCCATATGTTAGTGAGAATGGGGTTTCCCCCATTGCCCGACGTGGGGTAGTGCGGTGATCCCACGGAATATGTGGCAGTTCGTTTACCCATGCGCCTTTGGCTCACTCTAACCATTTTTTTAACCCATCAATCATTATTCTGTTGGAGGCCTCGGCTTGACCGTTTCTCTGAGGATATGCCACCGAGATGAAATAGTGCCTGATCCCGTGCTCATTACAGAAGCCTTGGAAAGGGCCACTTTCGAACTGTTTTCCGTTGTCAGTGATGATGGTTCTGGGGATTCTAAAATGAGTAATTATGTTTTTCCATATGAACCTCATCATATCTGCATCTCGGATGTTTTCTAGTGGCTCTGCCTCGATCCATTTGGTGAAGTAATCCGTTGTAGCCAACAGATACTTGCGATTGCCGGCGGCGGTAGGAAGTGGTCCTACGATTCCATTCCCCATTGGGCGAAGGGCCAGGGGATGGTGAGTGATCTTAGGTCGCTGGCAGGTTGGTGAACCATAGGAGTGTGTAGTTGGCATTTCTTGTACTTGCGAGCGTACACTGCTGAATCCTTTTGCATATACAGCCACCAGTAGCTCTCCTTCATAGCTCAAAAGGCTAATGATCTTCCTCCAATATGGATCCCACAGATTCCTTCGTAGAGCTCGTGTAGAATCTTCTCGACATCCCTCGGGTGAACACATTGTAGGTAAGGGTCGGAGAACTATCTCTTATACAGCTTTCCCTCAGGAGATAAGTGAAAGCGAGCAGCTTTGACTCTTATCTGATGAGCGATCTTCCTGTCACTTGGAAGGGCACCATCCCTCAAATAGTTCTTTAAAGGGTCCATCCAACTGGGTGCTAACTCAATCTGGAGCACATATTCCCCGCCTAGTAGCTCATCGCTCTGGTGGATGCTTGGATGAGCGAGGAAATCGATGGAGATCGTTCTTTTCAAGTCGGAATTGATTGTCAAACTCAGGGCTTCCAGGGCGTCAGCATGGTTGTTCTGTGCTCTGGGAAATTGCTGGACATTGACTTCTTCAAACCTGGACATTATCCTCTTGGCCAAGGGGAGATATGCTGCCATTCTTTCATCTCTTGTGTTGTAGTCCCCGCTTATTTGATTGGAGACTAATTGTGAGTACCGAACACCTGTAACTTCTTTGCTCTCAAAGTGTGTGCTTTCTGGAGATCGGCTATCAAAGCTTTATATTTTGCCTCATTATTGGAGGCTTTAAATCCAAGCCTGATTCCCTGTTCGAGGGTTGTACCTTCTGGAGTAACAAGCACAATTCCCACTCCTGCCCCCTTTGAATTGGAGGCTCCATCAATAAACAATTTCTAAATTCCCTCTATTACGTGGTTTTCTCCTTACTTCATGGGTTGAAGTTGGTATAGAAGATTCTCGCATGTGAATTCAGCTATGAAATCAGCAAGGACTTGCCTTGGTTGAAATTGGATGCCAAATCGTCCAAGCTCGACTGACCATTTAGTTAGTCTGCTTGACAAATCCGCTTTCCTCAGGATTTCTTTAAGGGGGTGCGATGTAAGAACAATAATGGTATGGGCTTCAAAATAGTTCTTCAACTTCCTTGAAGCTATTACAAGGGCAAAGACGAGCTTCTCTAGTAATAGGTACCGCTATTCAGCCTCTAATAAAGTCTTGCTCGCGTAATAAACAGGGTGCTAAATTCTTGCTCTCTCGCACACCAGCGCCGAACTCACGGCGTGGTTGGAAACGGCGAGGTATAAGTACAAGGAATCTCTTTCTTGAGGTATGACTAACAGGGGTGGTGAGCTAAGGTAGTCCTTGATCTCATTCAATGCTTGCAAGCAATCTTGATTCCATTCTACTGTCTTATTTTCCTTTAAGAGCTAGAAGAATGGTTTTTATTTCTCGGAGGACTTCGAGATGAAAAGGTTTAAGGAAGCGAGCATGTCGATGAGCTTCTGTACGGCTCATATTATGCGAGGGGGCTTTACTCTATTGATTGCATCGATCTGGTCCGGGTTAGCCTCGATACCTCTCTTACTGACCAAGTATCCAAGAAATTTTACTGACTGGACATCGAAAGAACACTTGCTCGTGTTGAGCTTCATTCAGTATTTCCTGAGGATCTCAAAGGTTCTCGATAGGTCTGAGAGGTGATCTTCTTTGCTTCTGCTCTTGATGAGCATATCGTCGATGTAGACCTCCATGGTGTCTCCCATTTGGTCATTGAACATCTTGGTGACCATCCGCTGGTAGGTTGCCCCTGCATTTTTGAGCCCAAAGGCATGACTTTGTAATAGTATAATCCGACTGTGGTGATGAATGCTATCTTATCCTAGTCTGGTGCATACATAAGGATCTGATGATACCCCGAATATGCATCCAGAAAACTCATTCTTTCGTGAGTTGCTGTGGCGTCCACCAATTGGTCAATTTTTAGGAGGGGAAACTGTCCTTAGGGCAAGCCCTATTAAGGTCAGTGAAGTCGATGCAGACTCTCCATTTCCCGTTATTCCAATTGGACCTCCCATATGGATCTTGCATCCAGTAATTTTTCTACTTCTTTCTCTACGGCTTTTGCCTTCTCAGGCGCAGTTCGCTGTGCCTTTTGGGTGATTGGTTTGAAAGTGGGATCGACATGCAATCGATGACAAACCACACTGAGATCAATTCCAGGCAGCTCGTATGGCTCCCATGCAAAAACGTCTACATTACTTCTCAATAAAGTCATAAATTCCTTTTTTTCTTGATCTGCGAGGGAGGCTCCAATCAAAAATACCCTGTCCGTTTTGCTATCACCAGTTGTAACTTCCACCAGGTTTTCCACTACCCGCTCATAGGGGAGGAGCCTGGTCTCCTCCACTTCGGGTCTTCTATACCTTAATTGCTATTTTGAGGGTATCAAAGCTTCATGTTCCTTGACCTGCTCACTGGGCTTCTCGGCCTTCTTCTCTAGTCTGGGGCGGATGGCTTCTATGAAGCACCTTCTTGCCATCGCTCGATCACCATGGATATTCATTACTCCTCGCTCGGTCACATACTTGAGTTTCTGATGGAAGGTCGAGGGGACTGCCTTCATCGCATGTAGCCATCCTCTCTCGAGGATGGTTTGGTACGACGAGTCAATGTCGACTACCAGAAACTTAATCATCTTGGAGATACTTCCTGCCCTTACGGGTAGCACAATCTTTCCCAACGGGATAGTCACTTTTCCAGCGAAGCCAACTAGAGGGACAATGGCCTCCTTCAGGTCGGCGATGCTCAACTTCAACTTCCTGAACAGATCGAGATACATTACCTCGGATGAACTTCCTTGGTCGACGAGCAACTTATCGACGTCATAGTTGGAAATCCTGAGCGTAATGATCAAGGCATTATGGTGTGGGGTTCTTACTCCCACCAAATCTTTATCTGTGAACACGATATGTTTGCTATAGTCGACGTCATCTGCTCGTCGATGTTTTCCTGATTGGGTCTTTGCTGGATCGATCTAGAAAGCTTGCATCACTGTTGTAATCTTTTTTACCTCCATCCGAGCTGAATTCCCCTGAATCTGCTTCATATCAGATGCCCCGTGAATTACTATGAATTCATGGCCAGCATCATCCTCTAGTACATTGTCGGGTCTTGCTTCTCCATTAGCAGCAACTTTCTCTGCCTTCTTTTCTACAAATTTGTTCAGATGCCCGGACTGGGCCAGTTCTTCGAGGTGGGACTTAAGAGCTTGGCAATGCTCAGTCTTATGTCCTCATTCTTTATGGAAAGCGCATCTCAACGCATTGTTTCTCTTTGAGGGATCTCCTTCCATCTTTCTAGGCCACTTAATAAATAGGTCATCTTTGATTTTTACGAGAATCTTGTAAATCGATTCTCTAAAGACAATGTTGACTGCATGAAGTACTTTTGCCACATCGTTCTTGCCTCCGTTCTTGGAGCCATTCTTGCCCCCATTCTTTCATCCTTTCTTCTAGTTCTCATCTTTATCATTACCTTTGGCAGCGAGCTTAGTTTGATCGTTCTCCCCCTGTGCTGAGGCAAGTCACATCCTCTACCTTGGTATATTTCTCGATGCGGGCCATCAGGTTGTCGATGGTCGTGGCCTCTTTCTTTTCCAAGGACTGGTACAGAAGGGAAGAGTTGGGTAGCCCAATTTTGAAGGAGGCCACTGCTACCTACTCCGAGCAGTCTTTGACCTCGTTGAATAACTCCCAGTACCTCTTCGCGTAGTCTCGGAGGGTCTCTTGAGATGTCTTTTTATTGTTAGTAAAGCATCCATCCTTTTGGGATGGGAGCTACTAGTAATGAAGCGGGCCGTAAAAAGCTCGTCCAGGGACTCAAAGCTCCTGATAGACCTGTGAGGGAGCCTTTCAAACCATTTCTGTGCCACGTCATGTAGGTTCGAGGGAAAAATTTGGCACATCAGTGCATCCCGGTGGTTCTAGAGGGCCATGACTTGCCTATACTGCCTAACGTGATCAATGGGATCAATTTTTCCATCATAAATCTTGAATCTTGGAATAGCGAATTTCTTGGGGGCTTCCTCTTCCTCTATTTCCCTCGAGAAAGGGGATTTCATCTGGGTTTTGAGAGCTCGTCTAGCAAGCTCCCTAGTCGATCTTGCGCCGCGATGTACTGGGTGTTGGTCCATCTCTCTTTGGACCAAATTTCGTATGTTCTCATTACTGTGAGTTGGGCTCCTGAAATGGCGAGTCGGTCGCTGGTGCTCGAGTGAGTCGTTGCTTGACTTGTGCCTCTCACTTTTTTGGTATCCACGCTTAGGGATCCTTCCTCGACTGCGAGACTTGCTCACCTGAGGGCTAGGAGTGAAGTATGGACGTCACCTAGTGCTGAGATGGAGATCTTTCTCCATCCTCTCTAATTTCCTTTTGAGGCGAGCATTCTCAGCCTCCTGCTTGCAAGAGGACTCTCTTTGCTCTTGGAGCCTTACCTCATAGGCATCAATCAGTCTAGAGATTTGTGTGGACCTCGCTGGTCATTGGCTTTCCTCTAAGGCTGGCCTCTCCGGGCGAGCCCTCTGATATGAACGTCGAACTTCAGATCTGATCTTGCCAGGAGCAGGTTATTCTTGGATATCTCCTGCCTGAGGAGCGTTACTGCTGTGACCAGACATTTCGAACTTCTTTGTTGGTGTGGGCTTTCTCAGGGAAGACAAACGTTCCCATAGATGGCGCCAATTGTGGTGACAATTATTATTCAACACAAATAAATGAGAGAAGCGCAATCACCAGGAAAAATAAAAAAGATAAGATGCCAATCACCGTGTGTGTCTTTTGCCCCAGACTTAGGGTTTATTATATACATGTCTATCTTCAGGGAGTGGGGGTATTGGACTTCCCCACTTTTATCATCTTCTCCTGGAACATATCTATATGAGAACATGGGAGGAGACTAAGCCGTAATTCTATTCAGTTAAGCAAGGGTTTCGGATTTTGGGCCATTCTTATTAGGCTACTCGTCCGGGCCCATAATGCTAAATTCGGGTACCCACAATAATATATACAAAATATATGAATATATATACACTAGTGTATTCCCGTGCCTAAAGGCACGACAAAATTTTCCAAAGTATGTAATCACGAAACAACGACAATTTTTCAAAGTACGTATTAGCGAAACACAAAAATTTCAAAGTGTAATTTTAAAACAATTGGCCATAATATCCTTTATTTGTAGGACTATTCACCATGCTTAACAAACAACAAATAATCCAATAGCATTGAAATAGTATAAATTCATCAAATAAATTCACATATAATACGAAATATACAATATTCATCCATCGAATTCACATTGTGTATCAAAAAAACAAAGTGTCAAATTTTAAAAACAAAATTGGGCATAGTCTCATTTGTTTATGGAACCATTCACCCTACTTAACAAATAAAAAATAGTACAACATCCAAATTGTCTAAATTCATCAAACAAATTCACATATAAAATAAAATATACAATATTCATCAATCAAATTCATCGTGTCTCAAAAACACAAAGTGCCAATTTTTTAAAAAAAATTGGGCATAGTCTCCTTTGTTTATTGGACTATCCACCCTATTTAAGGGGTAACAACAAATCCAAAAATATAAAAAAATCCCCAATTCGGATATGGGAGCTAGAACGCTGGGAAAGGAGAATATGAATTTATTCTTTCTGTGGGACTTCTTCAAAATGTTTGTGCCGTGGTGTTTGACCACCATCTTGGATGGGGTGAGAGAAACTGAGCAGGCATTTGCGGGAGCATAGAAGTGCATGTTTTTGGAAATTGCAATTCTTTTTAAGTCTTTTGCACGCATATGCTTTTGGATTAGGTGCTACTACTGTCGTCTTCCCATCCTTCTTCCCACCTCTCGCCATTATCACTCTCTCCCTCTCGGTTTTCTGTACGATTTGACAAACAATAAACATAATTAATCAGTTTCCCGAACAAAGATACATTCACATAAGTAAATATACAATTAGTAACATACATGAGCTTTTTTTCATCCTAATATTATTTACAACCAAGGAAAATAAGATTGATAGTAATTTCCTAGCCATGTTATTCGATTATTGTAGTGAAGCTGAAAAGTGGGCAACAATAAAAATTAATAGTAATTTCCTAGCCATGTTATTCGATAAAAAGTCCAAACTTTGGCAATATCTAACAGAAATGGAGAGCAAACTATTGTATCAACTTCGATAAAAATTACAAATAACATCCTATTGGGAAGAGGAAATTGGTTGTGTGTGTGTGTGCGTGTGTGTGAGTGGGGAAGGGGGGAGGGGGCGGAGGCGGGATACCTTTTTTTCAGGTGAAGGTAACAATGTGTGTGGGTGTGAGATTTGTGTGCGTGTGTGAGTGGGGAAGGGGCAGGGGGTGGGGCAGGGGGAGAAGATGAGGAAGAGTTGTGTGTGTGTGTTTGTATGCGTGTGTGTGCGTGTGAGTGGGGAAGGGGGGAGGGGACGGGGAAGGGGGTGGTGAAGGGGGAGAAAATGAGGGAGAGTTGTGTGTGTGTGTGTGTGTGTGTGTGTGTGTGTGTGTGTTTGTGTGCATGTGTGCGTGTGTGTGAGTGGGGAAGGGGGGAGGGGGAGGGATTTTACCAGGGGCAGGATGGGGCTGCATATATGCAATATGGATATATTGAAACCAATCAGTGTTAACTACAGAATATAATAAGTTAGGCTTGAATATGTTTAAGAGATTCAAACTAGACCATATTGCTATGTAACTGAGTTCGATCCATGATGAATTCATCCAAACAAACATCAACAATCAAACGTTATACAAAAACTTAGAGAGATGTCATTTACAAATTAAATAATAGATCGGCGGATACCTAAGAGATGTCTTCATATGTCGTCGCTAAATGAGTGTTGGAACTTGTAGGTTGTCCAAAACTATAAACCCTGTTAAGAAATGTGGGTGATGAAGCATTAAAAGTAGAACAACAAAAAAAATAATAGAACTCCTATGAAATCATTTTATACAAAAACAACGATATTTGATAATTCAACACAAAAAGGTCAACGAAATCACATTTAATTTATAACTGTTATAAATTCATATTGAAAAGTGAAAAACAAATCTCATTTGGCCTGTAACTAAAACCCCATAAACAAACATTTAAAATAGAGTGACCATTGTCTTCATTAATAAATAGCCAATTTAAACCCCAATATATGTTGAAACACCATCGTCAGCGTAGTTTCACGTTTAATATGCTCACATTCACGACGACGGCGCTGCTCAAATGCAGCCTTTGAGATTCCATCGGGAGAAACATCAACGATCTTCATCTTCTTTGAGCGTTCGCTAATATGGTCTTCTAAAGCTTTACGGTCCCTAAAACTCTTGCGTTACAACACGTATTCTTCCCAGGAGACATTGAGAGATTCATAACATCAACAAATTTATCCATAAACATAATTTTCATAGTAATGTGTTTAGTAGAAGTTATAACGCTTATTGTTGCGTTATAGTGTTATAACGCAGTTTAGTAGTAATATATGTTGGATAATTCAATTCATTTACTATATTCTACAAAAATCTAAACTGTGTTATCCAACATATTTTGCATGTGCTTGTATTCAATTCATTTACTCATATTATGCATACTACACTAAATAGTAAAACTAAAAATAATTATATGTACACAGTTCACCTAAAAAGAAATTTACAATTGAAAAAACGTTTACTGAACCAAAGGGGCATTGGTCCACCAATATAGTAAATGAGATTGTAAAAATGATGGGAACATATACTAAAAGTTTATCCAAAGAAAAATAAAATACATACTTTGAGGAAGTGCCGGGAAAAAAAGGAAATTATACCTCCATATTCCAAAATCTGTAGTGGTTTTTGAGCCAGGAGTGGGAACATAATCTTATTCATGGCCTGAGCCAGTAGTGGTTTTGATCCAAGGAACTAGTTTCCAAATGCAAAATGCAAGCTATATACAATATCAAGATCAATCATCAGCAAGTGAAACATATGACATACCGGTTGGAAATGGATAGATAGACATCTTATCTGTAGTGTAATCCATAAAAGTATCCCTGGTGTTGATGTAAAAAATTAGATTGCTCTAATTATTCAATCACAGATAAATAAATAAGACAAAGATTTTTAAAGTGGTTCGGCTAAAAATAAAGCCTACGTCCACTGTTATGTTATTGCTGAGTGTTTGTGGAATTCTTGATTACAAGTTCTCTCAAGAAATTCCGGTCCCTTTGAATTGAGGATGATACAAGGTATTTATAGCCTTGAGGCTGTACATGAAAGGTTCGATACATTAAATGATATACATGTGAAAGGGTAATACATTTAATGCAGCGTGTGCGTCAAGAATATAATGAATAGTTGAACAGTTGTCCGTCTGGTAATTAATGATACGGTCGAGATGCAGTTCGGACCGCCTTAGTTGCTCGTTGATCAAGAGTTCCTCGGAGTGCTTAGAGTATCTCGGGATGATGTAGTTCCTCGGTGTATTGTAGTTTCTCGGTGTATTCTCGTTGAAGGGAAAGAAGCACAGTTGGTCGGGAAATGATCTTCCTCGTTGCTATTGTGCCATGTAGATTGACACGTGTCTTCATCTTATTTGTCCACATCAGCACATTAATTTTGGTATCAACAGAAGCCCCCAATGTTTCATATTTTGAACTCTGAAGAGTATGGAACATTCTTTCTCGGTATATGGTAATATTAAATGTACTTCCCGGGTTTCAGGAACATTGTATTCAAATTTCCTTCTTATTTCGCAGTTTCCGCCTTTTTGATAAAGCGCTTTGATATTCGTGCAAATTTTGTCCTTTTAGCCGCCGGAAGTTTAGTAGTTTCTTTTTGGTAATCATTTCTTTCGCCGCTTCCCAATGCAAAGTATTTAAACTTCTTTGGTAACCATACCGTCGTCTACGTTTTTCATTCTCTGCATTCAAGCTTTCTCTTCTCTTCTTCTCTTGTGCGTTCATCTTTGTTTCCGTTCGTTGTCAACACATCTCCTTTCTTTCTGTAAGATCTTCTTTCTTTCTTCTGTACCTCTTTTATTCAATATGGTTTATATTGTGGAATCTGTTGAGAAATTCCGTTCTGATTTTTCCATTCCTTCGTGGGTAACTCTAGAGGTTCTTTCTGAGCCTTTAGATTACTTTCGATTGGCTGAGGGACATTGGTTCCCCAGTCTTTTTGTTGCTGAATGCGGTTTTTCCTTTCCACCAAACCCATTATGTCTTGAGTTTTGTCAATATTTTGATCTTGTTCCTACAAAAATAGCCCCCAATTCATGGAGAATAATTAACGGGGTGCACAAATTAAATCTAACTCATGGGACTCGTATTGGGATCCCTGAAATTATGTTTTGTTATAAATGGGCCGTTCTAGATAATATTTATTATTTAAAAACTAGGTATTTGAATAGGGCTCTTGTAGTTAATCTCCCTGACTCAAATAGGGATTATTTTGAGCATGGGTTGGTCATAAAAAATTGGCAACATGCGCCTTTATCTGGGAATGAAGTATACAACGGTCCCAGATGCCCCCCATACGGCAATGGGATAGGTTTATTTTTCATTTTATTTTACTTATGAAATTATGCTTTCATTATGTTTGACAAAATGTATGACTGATATTCCATTATGTATTTATTTGCAGTTGATAGCAAAAGAAAAACTCCAAAAGAGTCAGAAGTGAATATCAAGCATTTGAAACTTATCTGGAATTTGCATAAGACCATTGCTGACGAGCATATTAGATCTGCTTCATATTTACTACAGTATAAGAGTTACACAACCTCTTATACTGCTCGCCCTGTTGAACCAGCTTCAACACCAGAAAGTTCATCTTCAGATTCTCATATCCCCCTATCTCAGAGAATGGGCAAGAAAAGAGCTCCTCCTGCTCTATTTGGTGACACTTCTTCTGCTGTTGGAGCCCAGAAAGGCAAAAGTGATGTCCCAGAGGGGACTAAAAAAGTAGATGCTGGTTCCTCCAAAGTTGTCGAGAAGCCCCCAGTGGCCCCGAGCAAGAAAGATGCTCCCGCTGATGTAATTGCCATCTCTCCGACCAAGACTTCTTCCTTGGTTGATGCTGCTGACCGTCCTTTGAAGAGATTGAGGAAATCATCCTCAGTTAATCTTGCTGGAACTGCATCTTCTCTACCCGCTGGTGGTAGTGGTGTCTCAAAAATTATTCTTCCGAGTTCTTCAACGAGCTCAGTTATACCCGAGGTTCTCGGGGTTGATGAAAAAATTCCTAGGGACACATTGACATCCCTAGCTGCTCGCCATCTTTCTTCAGTAAATTTCTCATACCTTTGGTCTTTCTTTCTTTTTCTTGAATTCTTGTATTTGTGTTGACTTTATTGTTTTTTTTATCTTTCAGCTGGTGAACTGCTTCAATACCATCGTGAAGAAAGATCAAGTTATTAAAGCTTCTACTTCCTCGTCCGATGTTGACGATGCTTTGTTGGGTTTAACCCAATCTGTGAAGGAATCTCGCCAACAGTACATCGAGGAGAAAACTGTTTGGGAGAAAAAATTGGCTGTGGCTGAGGCTGATAAGATGAAGATGGATGAAACCTCCAAGAATTTGGAGGAGAAAATTAAAGATTTGGAGGTTAAACATCAGGAATCTGATGATAAATTGAAGAAGGCAGAAGAAAAATTATCTACTCTGCGAGATATTAAGGTTAAGAAAGAGGAACTGGAGGTGAAGCTCTCCTCGGAGAAGTCGAGGAGAAAAGTTGCAATCAAGAAACATTTCAGCGTTGGTTGGGAGAAAGGATGGGAGAGAGGGATAGCTGCAATGACGTCCCAAGTCCAATATGGGGAGTTGAAATACTTCTATGATGGTTGGGTAGCTGCTCTGCAAGAGCTAAAAGTCCAAGACGATTCTGAGCTATTCCAACGGCATCTCCCTGGTCCTCCTCCACCAATTGTGGAAGAAGAAGAAGATGAACCTGCTTCAGATGAGTCTTCCATGGCTATGGGCGATCAAGTTTCTGCCTCTCAACCCTCTGCCACCGAGGACGTTTCCTCCATGCCTCCTCCTCTCGAGAAGATTCCTACCGATCAAGCTGTAGTTACCACCGAGCAACCGAGCAACCGAGCTCCTCGTCCCAGCCTCCCGAGAAAGTCTTGGGAGACAAGGAAAAGGTGTGAAGTTGTTCGGTAGCAGTTCTGTATTTCCTTGTAATCGAACGATGTAACTTTTTGATGATCTAATAAAATATATCTTTGCTTATCTCTGTTGTCTTTTTCTTGTCATTAGTTTGTTGCTAGAATGGAATTGATCTCTTCTCAATAAAGCCTACGTCCACTGTTATGTTATTGCTGAATGTTTGTGGAATTCTTGATTACAAGTTCTCTTAAGAAATTCCGGTCCCTTTGAATTGAGGATGATACAAGGTATTTATAGCCTTGAGGCTGTACATGAAAGGTTCGATACATTAAATGATATACATGTGAAAGGGTAATACATTTAATGCAGCGTGTGCGTCAAGAATATAATGAATAGTTGAACAGTTGTCCGTCTTTTAATTAATGATACGGCCGAGATGCAGTTCGGACCGCCTTAGTTGCTCGTTGATCAAGAGTTCCTCGGAGTGCTTAGAGTATCTCGGGATGATGTAGTTCCTCGGGGTGTTGTAGTTCCTCGGTGTATTGTAGTTTCTCGGTGTATTCTCGTTGAAGGGAAAGAAGCACGGTTGGTCGGGAAATGATCTTCCTCGTTGCTATTGTGCCATGTAGATTGACACGTGTCTTCATCTTATTTGTCCACATCAGCACATTAATTTTGGTATCAACACCTGGTGTAACACTTATTTGCAGTAATATGTAATGCTTTGAATATCCAACAATGTATTAAAATAGGAAAACTATTGTAAATTAAAGAAATTACAAATATGTTCGTTAATGCTTTACCAAGTAAAAGCAAGATGGGGAAAATAGTGAATAAGTTTACAAATATGTTATGTTTGTCAATACATAACATATGTTTTCTACACTAATATTGGTTTTAACATAATAAATCAGTCAATTTTGCTAAATTTTTAGACGAAATTTAGTATTTGAGGGACACAGAAACAATTGGTAAACTTTGAGTAAAATGTAAAGGCTCTCTAACGAAGAGAAGTAATTGATATTAGTGCTGACCTAAAGCAATAACATAGAAAAAATGGTATTTAGGGATCAGTTTTGAAGGTTTACCCTATATATAATTGATAGGGAAATAGGTAATTAAGATTAAAAACTTTATTTTAAAGCAATAAAAGTATATATTGTGAAATATTAGTGTATATATACCCCCCCAAAAATGAAATAAATAGGGTACATTTAACCTTAGAGTCACTATAACATTTTTGGGTGAGGTTTCTTTATTTTCAATTGCAGAAGTTGCAGATGAGATAGCCCCAATATAGTTGCTGCTCTACATATCAGTGGGTGATGCTACCTTAGTAGCCACTTTTTTGGCCGAAGCTGCTTTATTGGAAATAATATCAGTTCTCTATACATCATATGCCTCACCAAAGCCTAACCTATTAAAACAAAATGGGCAAATCATTAAATAGTCTGTAACATATTGAGAGGACAAAATTTCAGATGAAAGCACCACTAAGCAGAGCATATATTTATAGAAAGATGATGTTGGAACCCACAATAATATATATCAAGAATTGCATCATAACTATGCGTGACAACCATAATATCAAGAATCCTAATAAAAAATAGCAACATATGTATAAAACAAATATTACAATTACCAATAAAATATGATAGGGAATTTCACTAACTCCATAGTTCTATTAAACTCAATGATAAAAAGCATAACAGGAAATTACCATACAACCGCAAGATATATAAGCCATCACATAAAAAATATTTGAAAACTAATTTGAAGGTTAACCATTATAATTTGAAACAATAATTCTCACAAACACGATTTTAAAACAAAACCCATGGTTATAATACACCTATTTTTCATTTTATGATGAAAGCTAGTAAGAAACAAATACAAAAACAAAAAAGAGTCAACTTTTATTTTGGAGGGGGGACAAAACTAATCAGAGTACCTCCAAGTAACCAAAGTGGTGTAGTACCTACTCTTATGCACGTCTACATACAAATAAAGCACAGAAAAGCGACAAAAAATATTTTAACAATCAATGTTATAGAGTGTTTAATGATCCCAAAATATTGTTGTAGAAACTTAACAATAGATTTCATTGAATAACCGTAACTTAATAAAACTGTGAGCCTCTCATGAACGGCTATTTTGTATCCTCCCAGTCACATATCTCCTTAAAATTCTGTGGAGGAGACTATCCATATCAAAACATGAGGCTTACCTTCCTTTGACAAATCTACAAACCCTGCCAGCTTAGACATGATACATGTTTCTAGTCTCCATCAAATATCCTCTACTGCTGCTTTAAGCAGGCCTAGAATGGCTATTGACATTTTAGGTCTAGTTGCAGAATTCCCCCTGTTCAGTTTGATTCAATCGCTCCTCATTTTATGTCATTGGCTCAATTATTGTAGTCCAGCTACACAATCTAAAACAGAATAAGCGATTTCTCTCCCTACCATGCTACAATTCAATATATGAGTAATTCGCGAAATTATGTCATCGAAATATGAGCTTCATCTTAAACATGCTTTTAGACCACATACTTAAATGTACCGAAACTAAATACTAAATTATAATACATGTAAACGATTTCTCTCAAAATCATACAAAATAAAAAAAAATGTAAACATTCAAGAGATTCATCTTAAATAATAGAAAACAAATAGAATTAGAGATTGAGATATGAGAGATCAAAAAAATAAAGTAAAACACGAAAAGTAAGCCCTCGCCTCCGTAGGATCAATCTATCACCTTACAAATGACTAAAACCCCCTCAATAGGATCAATCTATCACTTTACAATTGACTAAAAATAATTAATTGAAAGACTTCTAAAACCAATAGATAGAATAAAGTAAAACACTAAAACCAATAGATAGAATAAAGATAAGTGAATACAAACATAAGTGAATACAAATACCTATAGACATAAGTGAATACAAATACCTAAATTTAAACATAGATATACTAAAGAACTAACCCACAGATGTAAAATAGAGAACATACCAAATAACCAAACTCATTGTGTTTTGTATAGTCTCATAATTCAATAAAAGATACAAACCATACAAATTAACACCCACACCCACACCCATACCATACCCAGATTTTTAATGAACACCTATACCTACAACACAGATTAACACCCATACCTACAACACATGTCAATAATAAAAACAGAGATATAAAACAGAACTTGTAAAACAGAATAAAATAAAAATTCCATTCGAATGAAGAAGCCATACCTTACGCACCTAGATGATTCTCGCATCTGGATCGGAATGATAAACCCTAGAGTTTCGATCTGCATCAATCTTCACAGTTGTATTACTAAATATAGTTGCATATGTATGTATAAGCACACTTAAAAATACCAATTAACATAGCGGTCAGCTTTAAAATCCCACTCCAAAGACATGATCTCTGCCCCATAATATATAGTGGTATCTCTTGTTGCTGAAGTTGATGAGACATATGTCCATATGCTTTAGTAAAACATATGAAAATTAGAATTAGATAGGGATCACTACATGATCAAGGAGTTGCCGCACTTCTCACTCTCAGATGTGATTTTTCTTAAACTCCCCCTACCTTGCCGCAATTCAATATATGAGTAATTCGTGAAATTATGTCATCGAAATATGAGCTTCATCTTAAACATGCGTTTAGATCACATACTTAAATGTACCGAAACTAAATACTAAATTACAATACATGTAAACGATTTCTCCCCCCTACCATGCTACAATTCAATAGATGAGTAATTCGCGAAATTATGTCATCAAAATATGAGCTTTATATTAAACATGCTTTTAGACCACATATTTAAATGTACTGAAACTAAATACTAAATTTCAATACATGTAACTCATTTCTCTCAAAATCATACAAAACAAACAAAATGTAAACATTCAAGAGATTCATCTTAAACAATAGAAAACAAATAGAATTAGAGATTGAGATATGAGATATGAGAGATAAAAAAAAGTAAAACACTAAAAGTAAACCCTCACCTCCATAGGATCAATCTATCACCTTACAAATGACTAAAACCCCTCAATAGGATCAATATATCACCTTACAAACGACTAAAAATAATTAATTGTAAGACTACTAAAACCAATAGATAGAATAAAGTAAAACACTAAAACCAATATGTAGAATAAAGATAAGTGAATACGAACATTAGTGAATACAAATACCTATAGACATAAGTGAATACAAATACCTAAAAATAAACATAGATATACTAAAGAACTAACTCACAGATGTACAATAGAGAACATACCCAATAACCAAACTCATTATGTTTTGTATATAGTCTCATAATTCAATAAAAGTTACAAACCATAAAATTAACACCCACCCATACCATACCCAGATTTGTAATTAACACCCATACCTACAAGACAGATTAACATTTATACCTACAACACATGTCAATAATAAAAACGGAGATATAAAACAGAACTTGTAAAACATAATAAAACAAAAATTTTATTCGAATGAAGAAGCCATACCTTACGCCCCTAAATGATTCTCGCATCTGGATCAGAATGATAAACCCTAGAGTTCCAAAACAAAGTCGTGGAGATGTTGATCAAAACCAAAACAAATGATAAACCCTAGAGTTTCAAAACAAAATCGTGGAGATGTTGATCAAAACCAAAACAAACACAATGATAAACCTTAGAGGTTGAATTAAAAATTTGTAAAACATGTGAAACGATAGTACCTTCTTGGATGATACAAAGATGCAAGAGATGGAGAGGATGGCGGTTGAGTGAGAGAAAATGAGGGCGACGGGGGTTTGTGGGAGATATCGACAAAGAGAGAAGGAAGTGTGTGGGTAAAAGTTGGGAGTATGTTACCATAATACCCTAATTTTTTAACTAAAGTGTAATTTTGGTTAGTATAAAAGAAGGGGGAATCAATGAATTAAGGGGTAGGTTGGTAAAAAGAAAGGGAGGTGATTTGAACTATTAAAATGTGTAAAAACGTGTAAGGAGGTGGCACACATTTAGATTGTTAAAATGTGTACATAATTCAAAAACCAAGCTACTTTATATATATATATATATATATATATAATTTTTATATATTATTAATATATGTTTTATTTGAGGAATATATATATTCGGATATTTATATATTCATATATTTTGTATATATATTTGAATATATATATTCCGCAAATAAAACATATATTAATAATATATATAAAATATATGTATTTATATATATCCGAATATATATATTTCCCGAAATAAAACATATATTAATAATATAATATTCCGCAAATAAAACATTTATTAATAATATATATAAAATATATGAATATATATATATATATCCGAATATATATATTTCCCGCAAATAAAAGATATATTATTAATATATATATAAAATATATGAATATATATATATATATATATATATATATATATATATATATATCCGAATATATATTTCGCAAATAATATAATATATACAAAATATATTAATAGATATCGAATATATGTTCGGATATATATTCATATATTTTGTATATTTAATAATATATATTTAGTGTGTGTATATATATATATATATATTCCATAAATAAATTTTTTACATTTATATCTATTTTTCAACTTGTATCAAACACACACAAGTTGGAGAATATTCATTTGCCTTGGTATTTTTTTAAAATTAAAAAAAAAAGGAATAAATAAAAAATCTCTTTGAAACAAAAAAAAATGAATAAATTAAAAGTATCTTGAAAAGTAAAAATATGATCCATTCAAGGCTAGACTAATTAATATCTTGATCCATCATACCCATTTGAAAAAAAATGAATAAATCAAAAGTCTCTTGAAAACTAAAATGATGATCCATTTTAGACTCCATTAATTAAACTCTCGATCTAACACAATTTAATTTAATTAATCTATTTTATTCATTATCCACTCTAATCGCATTACACAATGTCACTAATACTACTACATCTATATAATGGTTTTAATTCTAGAAAAACAGTTCAAAACAAGTTTTTAAATTTCAAAATTATTTTTTATATAAAAAAAAATTGGTTATAAATATATTTTCAACTTTGTATTTATAGAAAAAAACTTTAAGTTTTTATCTATAATTGACATAACTTTTTTAAACTAAACACATATAAAAAAAAAAAATTATATAAAATACGTACAGTTTGTTTGAAGTTTTTATTTATAAAAAATATTTTTTAAGTTAAAAAAAGTTTTCAAAACTACAAAATTAATTTTTAATATAAATAAAAATAATTTTTCTTATAAAAACATTCTTAACGTATTTAAAAAAAATTAAGTTTGTATCCATAAATCACATACAATTTTTTAAAAATAAAAATAAATAAAAACATTGTTAATTTATTGTATAAAATACGTACAGTTATTTTGAAGTTTTTATTTCTAAAAATAAATAAAAATCTATTTAAAACAAAAAAAATGAATAAATTAAAAGTTTCTTGAAAACTAAAAAGATGATTCATTCTAGACTCCATTAATTAATGTCTCCATCCAACACACTCTTGGTTCAATTAATCTTTTTTCAGTATTCTCCACTCAAATTACATTACACAATGCTACTAATACTATATCTATATAACGTTTTTATTTTTAGAAAAAAAGTTCAATTTTTTTTTTCAAAATTTCAAAATTATTTTTTATATAAATAAAAAAAATGGTTATAGAAACTTCTTTAATGTTGTATTTATAGAAAAAACATTAAGTTTTTATCTATAAATGATATAAAGTTTTCTAAACTAAATACAAATAAAATATATATATATATAATTTTTTAAGTTTTTTTGGCTTTAGATCCATATCCTAGGATTTTTTTAAGCTCCTTTCCCACGCGTTTTTAAAATTGTATTAAGTCCCGTAATCACTCAAAAAATGTCCATAATTACTCTGTAATCGTTCATTGTCCTTTCTGCAGAGGACACTTGTCCCATAGTGGTTACGATAGGACTAACAATTAAAAAAACAAAGACATGGGAGAGAATACAAATAAATCTTAAAAAATAGGACTGAACACTTAAGACCCCTATTTTTTTTTATATAGAATACGTTTAGTTTATTTGAATTTTTTATTTATAAAATATAGTTTTTAACTTAAAAAACGTTTTCAAAGTTTCAAAATTATTTTTAATATAAATAAATGAAATTGCTTATAAAAACAATTTTATCATTTTATTTATAGAAAAAACTTTATCTTTGTATCTATAAATGACATACATTTTTTCAAACTAAAAACAAATAAAAATATTTATATTTTTTATGTAAAATATGCACAATTTGAAATTTTTATTTATAAAAAAAAATAGTTTTTGTATAATAAAAACATTTAAAAATAATATACATATTTTATTTATGAAAAAAATAACTTTTTGTAATGGCTTTAAAATAAGATATTGAATTCATGATATATAATAATTTTTATAATTATCATTATATTTGTTTATTGTACATCGCTCGTACATCGCACATGTTATATGCTAGTTAGAAATAATAGTATTCTGCCAACTACCAATTAAGACCAGTGCAATCTGTAATATCTTGTCTCTTTAATGCCAAATTTGTGAGACTCGTCTAAAAGATAAGTCGCGGACTTGTATATGATGTTGCTTGGTGTTAAAAAGCGTTGCTTTATGAATATTATATCATCAAATATATATATATATATATATCAAGGTTCTAAAAAACGCGGGGCGTGATCGAGGCGTGGAGGTCAAGCCTCAAGCCTTAGAAGCCTAGGCAGGTTTAAGCGTAAAAAGGCGTTTAGGCCTTATTAATATATTTTGATATTTTTACACCATAACAAGGCTATTAAAATACTAAAATTGTACATATCATAAAAAATATGTCTAAATATATGAAAATTAAAATATTATTTGATTGTTTTGGATGAGATAATGGTCCGGTTAGTTAAAAAAAAATTAAAAGGCGATATCGTTTCACTAAAGTATTGTTGTTTTTAGAAAAAAGTGCCCCTTAAGAGTTTTACTAAGCATAAGGCGTAAAAAACTTAAGGCGAGGCGTTTCGCCCAAGCCTTAAGCCTAGGCGTGCCTAGGCGGATTTTTTAGAACAGTGATATATATATATATATATATATATATATATATATATATATATATATATATATATATATAATAAAGGAGGAGGGACTTTTGGTCTTTCCCAACTAATGGTTGAGATTGAAAGTTGAGAATTTGGTCTTTATCAACTCACGGTTCAGATTCAATCTGATGGGTTTTTATCCTCCACAATTGATGGTTTAGGTTAAACCGTAATATTTTGAATCCAAGGGTTCACAATTCTTTAAAAAGATGAATTATATGAAAGATCTCGAGCCCAGAGCCCATGTACTATCGGAGTAAAGTACCAATAATAAATTGGAAACCCTCTGATACTCCATAGCAAACCGACTCATTATTACTCTACCCTGATTGAAGATATGAAGATTTATCATCTTTTTCCCTTGGGTTTTGATCCAACACTGTTTCAAATGAATACATGTGAGTTTAACTCACAACCTTTATCAGTTGGATGCCATCGATGGTTGCATCAAGATGGATCTAGGTTTAAAAAAACAAAACCCAAACTGCACTCAACAACAAAATCACCCATTTCATCAAAATCACTCTCGAGCACCCCACCTCCCCCACCAACTACATCTTCTTCTCCGCACCCCCACCATCAACCCCATAAACTCTATCTCGGTTTAAATGCCACTACCATTTCATCCGCAGTAAACCACCACAGTTATTCCCTCTCCTTCCCCTTCATATTTGGGTATTTTACTTTGAACTTTCTGTTGAAAACTTTTTGAAACACATAACTCCAAATCAAACAACATCGGCTCATGTAACAACACCTCTAACATCAAAATCTCATTTTTTGTGCAGGTTCGCACTGGGTCGATTCTAAAAGCGCGTACGGACTCAAAGATCCCAAATCTTGAAGCATCGGTGTGTGCCACCTGCTTTTCAGCCTGAAATTTGTGTTTGGGGTTTGTGCCACCTTCTTTTCAATGCTTTTTTTTGCAGGTTACTATGTGTGAGAGAGAGAGTTTCCCCATTTGGATTCATACTACAAAGGTAATCCGTGTGTTACTATGTGTGCTACAAAGGCTTATTTGTTCTGGTCCCACTCAATCTTTTCCCAACAAACCCCTGCCTCATATCCATTCCCTCGAGCCTCTTAAATGTCTGCAACTCAAGGTTCGTTTTTTTATTTCTTTCTTTTTCACTTTATTGATTGTTATATCACTCTCTCCTCAAACCCTTTCTATTCTTTGGTATTTTTGCTCTGAGATTGGAAATTTTGAGAATTTTTGTCCCGTTGGTGAAGATTTAAAGCTTCTTTGGTGCTAATTTATGTCCCATAGTGGAAGAGGGTAAAGATTTTTTGTCCTGTTGGTGAAGATTTAGAGCTTCTTTGGTTCACGAACAGGTATCTACGTTTTTATGATGTCCCACAGTGTAAGAGGGTACTAGAGTGTTGATGTCCCATAGTAGAAGAGGGTTGTTTTGATGCCCCCTGTGACAATGAACTCCGGCCTGAGTTTGTTCACTCCGGCACAAATAGTAGATCTCCGGCATTTTTATATGTTTTAGGAGAGCTACTGTTCAAGCGTTTTCGGGTGATCACTCCGGTAGTTATCATTTTGGGTTGGTCACGCCGGACAGGTCATGGGCTATAGGTGTTGTGGCCATATAATAGTTTGTAAATGGGTATGGGTTGTAATAGTTTGTTCACAGGATATTTTTGAACAGGTATTTGTCTACAAGTTTGTTACATTTTTTCTTAATGCTGTGTGTTAATTTGTCTACAATTTCTGTATTTTATTATTTAAGCCTGCAGTGACTAATTTTAATGTTGACATTTATTTTTTTGTTTAATTACGAGATGTCGTGGGTGTGCAAATTTTCTTCTTCTTTATTGTCGTAACAACTGTGAGTTTTAGGGTGTGAAAGTGAAAAGGTATGGTCATGTTTGTGTGTTTATGTTATAACTTTTAGTAAGCATCTGTATTTTTCTTTTTGGCACTCAAAATGTTATTAATTGAAAAAAAAATACTGAATTTTTTTATTTTTGGCAAACAAATAGGGAAAATATTATTTTTAGGCAAAAAAAACTTTTAATATTTTTCTTTTGGACAAACAAACACTAAAGATATTGTTTTTGATAAAAAAAAATATTGAATTTTTTTTGGGCACACAAACACTAGAAAATATTAATTTTAGAAAAAACAATTTCTTAACTATTTAACAAAAATAAGGAATATAAAATGTAAAATGTTTACTGTTTAAATAAAAATTATAAATCTATATTTTTAATAAAAATATGTTTTTAAAAACAAAACTATTCTAATAGGAAATTATTTTTTTTAATCTTTTTAGTTTTTTGCAAAATAATAATAATTATTTTTAGCAAATAATAATAAATCTTTTATTTTTGGCAAATTAACAGGGAAAATTTTTTTTTAGCAAAAAAATACTTAATATTTTTCTTTTTGATAAACAAACACTAAAGATATTATTTTTGATAAAAAAATACAGATTTAAAAAAAAAAATATTATTTTAACGCATTTAGTTCTTCAAATCGCCATTTACCCGGTATTCTCCTATTTTTAAACTTCCGCGCCAGGGCACCCCATATTTTTAAACACAATTTTTTTAAAATACTCTTTATTAAAAAATTATTTTGGGTACGTTTGAGAGGTTTTAGCTTTTATTTTTTTAAAAATAATTCTTTTAACTTTGAAAAAAAACAATTTTTAAAATTAAAACAAAAAACGTGAACTGAAGTTAACAATAAAAACAAACACTAAGCCTACAACTTGGTTTGTCCTATCCGTCGGGTATAAGTGTGGGTATAAGTGTATCTCCGTGTAGTGCTACTCTAAATTGTTTTATGGTGACATCCTATAATCGGTCTAAACTAGAAAACCAGCTAATGAATAAATCTAATAAAACAAAACTTATTAATTACACTATTGGTTTAAGGAATTAGACTAGCCGATTAACAAAATATTTAAATGGATATTTTATAAGGATATACCTGTAACTGTAAGTAAATAGGCAAAGGCAAATGGAATCCTATGCTAGCATTCGATCAAAACATTTAATGCAATAAGTCTATATCTAAGCTATATACCTAAACAAACACCTAATAGGTTGCCTCAAGTTGCTAGCCTATTTAATTAATTAAGAAACCTACTCTAACATGGGTTGTACAAAGTCGCAGCGTTTGTACTTTGAATAAGGAAAATTGTATATCAGTATGGTAGTATGGGAACCTGGATATATAATACACTAATGATGTTTAGGTACTAATGATTATTATACTGTTAGTGTAAACAAAAATACACTTTAAAAGTTCCTATTGAACTTACATTAACTATAAATTTAAAATATGCATATTACTATTTCGCCCCAAAATCAAAATAATCTTAATTTTACATGTTTAGTGTAAAGTTGCAATTATATCATACCAATTATTTCGAACTGTGTAAATTTTTATATTTATTTTTTAAACGTTTTTTGTAATTAGACTTTACCAATTATTCTTCTATGTGAATATCATAAAATTTAGTTGTATTTGCACAAGATTAGCAACAATATTTATATTTGTACTATTGGTGACACGTTTACAAAACAAAATATCACGGTAACAAATTTATCATCTAAACAAATTTGTTGTCGTGCTATCGGCACGGGTGCAAAAAGATCACGGGAATAAAGTTATCGTCGTGTCATCGATACGGGTACACCCTAGTATATATATAAAGGAGGAGGGTTTTTTTGTCTCCTCCAACTAACGACTGAGCTTAAAAATACTAACGACTGAGCTTAAAAATACTAATGGTTGAGATTGAATCTAGTGGCCTTTGATCTCCCCAAACTAACGGTTGAGATATGCCCAAACGCATTTGTACAATTTGACACTTTGTCTTCGAGCCTCTCAGTATGTCCCATCTCACCCATTAGCTGTTAGAGCATCTGCAGTGACGGAGCTTCACGAAAGGTAAATTTACAAATGCAAAAGTGGATTTTGCCTTTTCTCAGTAGCGGCTCTTACAGTGGTGGAAGGGTAAGAATATGTAAAATAATTCCTACGAACTTTTATTGTTCGTAGGAAACAAATCTAATACTTCTTACGAACAACAGAAGTTCGTAAGAATTCTTACGAACAACTGTTGTTCGTAAGAACCCAAAAATTTGATAAAAAAAATTATAAATAATTTCTACGAACTTCTATTCTTCGTTGCAATTTTTACGAACTTTTGAAGTTCGTAGGAAGTGTTTGCAAATTCTCCATCTGATTTGTATCTTTACAGAACGACTAGAGAACGAGGTAGAGAATTTGTTGTAAACTACCCACCATTGCAGACTCAGAATTTTGTAAAATTACAAATTTGTTTGGCATTATGCTTCTCCATTGTGGATGCTCTTAGACACTCGATGTTGCCAAACTCTTCAATATCTCACCCACTCCCTATTACCTTCTTCTTTCTCAAGTCTATCACACAACCACTCAAAGGGTCTCTTTTTCAAGACCCTCCCCTGTCGTCCCCACAACCCTTGTCGTCCCCACTTCCCCCCACCGGACCAGCACCCTCCTATCATCCCCACAACCCCTGTCGTCCCCTACCCCCCACCGGACTCCCCCTGTCGTCCCTACAACCCATGTCGCCCCCTTTTCCCCCCAACGGACCAATTCCACAGTCAAAGCTGGGATTTATACCGGTCAAGACACTATCAAAACTGTCGGAGAAGGAACCCCTCCCCCAACTCCTGATCATTTGAAGAGAGAGAGAACTGCTGGTCAAAGCTACTGATCGGGATTTAGGTTTGTTTTTTTAGAGGGTATTTATGTGTTTTTGAGATCAGAGATCTTTTTTTCGTTTTTTCATTCAGGGAAATTTTAGCTTATACGTATGTAAACTCGATAGGCCTCCTTTTTAGAATCACACACAGGTGTTTTTTTTTCAGATATGATTTCTGGAGATGATTGGAGTATTTTAGATCCAATGATGGTGCCTCCGGGGGTGCCTTCGGGTTTTTTCAGAACTGTTGTTCAGATCTTGGTGACTCCATGTTTGTATGCATATTTTATGATTTTTTTTGTAGAGGTAGTCCGACCCTCTCTCTTTTAATACGTGCCTCCGTGTTTGAGAATTTTGTTTTTGTAATTTTTGTTGGTATTTGGCTTTTTCCGAATGGCGTGTTTAGATTGTTGTCTCAAGAATGGCTAGAGAGAGAGGGTTTTAGGGGGTCTACTGACTCACTCTTAAAGGTTTTATTTTGTTTATTGTCATAACTAGGAATGTGATTGTGCCATAACTAAAAATAATAATGTAACGGTACGGACCCTCGTTTTTTTTGTTGCGTGTTACAATTTCAAAAATTAAAAAAAAATTAATTTTTTTCATATGGATGTTAAACATTTAAGGAGAATCTTAATAAAAACAATTCAAAAATATATTTTAGTATTTTAAAAAAGTGGATCCATATTCGACATTTTTTAATTTTAAATATTGATTAATTTTTTTAAAATGCTAAAAAAATCACGGAGTTCATTTTTTTAAGGCTCCACTGAAATGTTTAACATTCATATAAAAAAATAAAAGTAAAGTTTTTTTATATGATAATACGGTAACATAACTCAACATATAACAAAGAAATTTTTAAATGAATTGCATTTTTAATTATAATACTGTTTTTATATTTTAAAATATGTGAAGTTTTATGTTGGAGTCATGTGATATATTGGAGTCCTGCAATATGATTTGTGAAGGAATATATTGGATGTTGTTTTGTCATATCAATGCACAAGACATTGGCACATGGCTCTAAAATTTAAATCTTTTTCATTCTCAAAATTGATTGCGTTCAAAAGTATCCAAAAGTAATAGAGAATTATAAAAATTTAAACAAAAACTAGAGAAAATTTAAAGCTAAGTATGATATAACACAGTTCAGTTCTTTTTTTTACGAGTGAAATATTTTACCCCTAACCAAACTGACATAAAATATATGATTTTTCCTCTTTAAAACTGTTAATTATTGGTAGTACTATGTTTGATTCATGCTTGGGGGTTAGAACCCAATAGACGAAGTTATATATTATGTTTTGGTTGAATATGATGTGCATTATTTTTCACGAGCAAGACTTGAAATTTTGTTTTTAAACATTTGTCAGTTGATAATAATTTTCACCCAATTGTATATGTGTAAAATCGAAATTGATTGGAGTAAGAGATGAGTAATTGAAAATGAAATGAGTAATAGTGAGTACGAGTGTTATCATTTTAAAATTAATTGAAAATGAAATGCCATTTGCAAATACTATGTCAATTTACAATAGGTGAGCTAATATTTTATTAGTAAATTTCAAATAGTCTTGCAAAAAATTATAACTAAAAAAATAGTCACGATAAAAATAATTAAGAACATGAACTGTTAAATCTTAATGATATATCGCTAATGATAGGTCTCTAATAGAAATGCACCGGGATAAAATTATGGGCGTGCATCGGCACGGGTACACCCTAATATATATATATACTAACGTATTGTTTGTGCCTGAAGGCACGAATAAAAATTTTCAAAATACGTAATCGCAAAACGATAACATTTTTCAAAGAATGTAACTGCAATACTATAAAAATATCGTTTCCCGACAAAACAAAGTGTAATTTTAAAAAAAATGGCCATAATATCCCTTATTTATAGGACTATCCTGCAAAACGGTAGTGTTCGTGATTAGTAACAAGATTTCATGTTGTTTCGTGTTTATATTGGTCAAGGTCATATTTGGTTAAAAAAAATTGTGTTTTGTCCTTTTTACTTTAGTCGTGTTTAAGATAGATAAACAATAATATTTCATGTCGTGTCGAGTTTATTTTGGACAGGTTCGCTTTTAGTTTATAAAAAAACATTTTGTATATTGTCACTTTTACTTGGATAGTTTTCGTGGTTGGTAAAATTGTATTGTTTCATCTCCTGTCATATTTTATCGAGTCATGTTTATTTTTGCCTACTTCAATTTTTGTTAAAAAAATATTTTGTGTTTTGCCGCTTTTACTTTAATTCAGTTTGAGATATGTAAAAATATTACTTCATGTCGTGTTTATTATAATTTACTCTGGCAACCTGAGAAGCAAATACCAATGTTCTAAGTTACTGAAAGAAAAAAAAATTAATAATAGAACTTAGCAATGCTGGCTCTTATTTTTTAGTTAAAAGTTTGCCAAAAATAGTAAAGCTCGGAGAAGCAACACGTGCCAAAGTTAGTAGCATAAAAGTAGACCTTTGAATGGGTATTGCCCTATTAAAAAAAGTATTTCCCTCTTACTGTAAAAAATTAACAAAACATCTTAATAGATTAAAAAAAATATAAAACAAAATAGCACGCCATGTACTTCCCGTGACAGGTGTCAAATTTAGCCATCATGGACGACGAAGGCATTATTGGGTATCTTTTCTACTAAAAGTTGCTCATGGTAAGCCTTTTCTCCAGTAAGATAATGGAGATTGCCACCACATACTATCAAACATTCCCTAAATTAGAAATGAACCGAATACTATGTAAAATATTACACGTACCGCAAAAACAGAGAGTTGGGCAACATTATCATAAAGACCATATTGCTTGAATTCAATGCTCTCTCCATCTAATAATTGAAATCTGACACAATAAAGTAAGATTTTTTTCAATCTAAATCAACCTAAGTAAACTTTGCAACTGATAAAGCATTTTACTAAGTTTAGTACTAAAGTCACTTATGTAACAACCCGCGTAATTTTTGGGGTATTTTCAAAATAAAGAGGAAAAATAAATTTTTTCATAAAATTATTTTTATTGCTCAAATATGTTGGTTATGATTTTAGAAGATTAGAACTTCAAGAGGAATTGAAATCGGATTTAAAATGGATTTTTAGTGGAATTTTTAATATTTTGCCTTATAGGCATTTTTTAGGCGAACTGTCAGTTTTCCTGGGCGATCGATCGATCGACCCCAGCAGAAAACGTGCGCAACAAGCAGTTTTTAGAGTTTTGTTTCTTTACAACTCTTATTCTTTGCCTTATAAAATAAGGTCGTGGGTGACCCTTTTTTGTACAACTTTTTGGCAGCAAACATGTTTTTAATTCCTCTCTTTTATACTCAAACAAGCCCTTTGATTTATGCATTCAACCTTAGGTTTTTGGAGGTGTCCTTGGGATAGTTTTGAGGTTGTTCTTGGAGGTGTTTTTTTGATGATCTTTGAGAGCAGATTTTGATGGTTTGTTCTGTGATTTATGGGCAGAATTATTGTTGGTATCTTTTGATTGTTTGAGGTATGGGGTTTTACACAATTTGCTCCTTAGTCTAGCGAGTATTATTCTCGTTATTTTCTTGTGATTATTAACTCATATTTGAATTTCTAAATTCATTGGAATATGGAAATATTTGTTGGAATCTAATTTTGATTCACGTGGTGTTATTTTTGGTGTTGAGCATGTTGTCATGAAGATTTTAATATGGTACAGAAGTTGGGCAGCCGCCAATATTTCTTTTTCCGGATATGCTAAAAAATGCATAGGCGCAGTACGGTGGTGAGGCTTGGTGACTCAGTTAATGTGTTGTTGAGAAATTATAGTGATATAATTACTTATGAGATTCACATTTGATTTGAATATTCATATTCGTATTGTGACGTTTTATTCAACGCTAACATATTTGTTGAGCATATTTCCTGTCGTATTGTGTACTTCCCCATCTTTTCTTTTAGTGGCAGGTTAGCGCGGATTTTGGGGCGCTATGGAGTTTGATTTTAGCGATGATTGTTTTGGGAAGATTTTTAATACAAGAGAGAAGACTTGTATTTATTTATTTTGATGTATAGAGCATTAGAGATTCATTTTAGTTGTTGTATTTATCCGAGAGAATTGTTATATTTGTATTTTGAAGAGATTTGGGATTCGTAGTTCTCTTTTGTTGTTTGGGAATTAGATGCTCTATACCTTGTGATTTGTGGATGTAGCATAGTTTTATCGAACAGTAGCACCCCGCTCACTCTCCCCGGGCGGGCGGGGTGTTACTGGAATGTATCAGAGCCAGGTTTACGACCACCCTCAGGTCTTGGGTTTTGGGTCTGTTGCATTTTTGTGGCGCATATTTTGGAGATAGAAAATTTTAGAGAATCGTTTAGCGTTAGGCATCTAGATTAGATGTGAAGAATTTATTTTTGGTGACGAGATTATTTTTGGAGATTGTTGGCCTGATTTTTGAGAGTTAGGTATTCGGCGAATTTCGAGGGAGAAATTCCATTGTTAGTGGGGAAGTATAACAACCCGCGTAATTTTTGGGGTAATTTCAAAATAAAGAGGAAAAATAATTTTTTTCATAAAATTATTTTTATTGCTCAAATATGTTGGTTATGATTTTAGAAGATTAGAACTTCAAGAGGAATTGAAATCGGATTTAAAATGGATTTTTAGTGGAAATTTTAATATTTTGCCTTATAGGCATTTTTTAGGCGAACTGTCAGTTTTCCTGGGCGATCGATCGATCGACGCCTGGGGGTCGATCGATCGACCCCAACAGAAAACGTGCGCAACAAGCAGTTTTTAGAGTTTTGTTTCTTTACAACTCTTATTCTTTGCCTTATAAAATAAGGTCGTGGGTGACCCTTTTTGGTACAACTTTTTGGCAGCAAACATGTTTTTAATTCCTCTCTTTTATACTCAAACAAGTCCTTTGATTTATGCATTCAACCTTAGGTTTTTGGAGGTGTTCTTGGGACAGTTTTGAGGTTGTTCTTGGAGGTGTTTTTTTTATAATCTTTGAGAGCAGGTTTTGATGGCTTGTTCTATTATTTCTGGGCAGAATTATTGTTGGTATCTTTTGATGGTTTGAGCTATAGGGTTTTACACAATATGCTCCTTAATCTCGCGAGTATTATTCACGTTATTTTCTTGTGATTATTGACTCATATTTGAATTTCTAAATTCATTGGAATATGAAAATATTTGTTGGAATCTAATTTTGATTCATGTGGTGTTATTTTTGGTGTTGAGCATGTTGTCATGAAGATTTTAATATGGCACGAAAGTTGGGCACCCGCCAATATTCCTTTTTTCGGATATGCTAAAAAATGCATAGGCGCGGTACGGTGGTGAGGCTTGGTGACCCGGTTAATGTGTTGTTGAGAAATTATAGTGACATAATTGCTTATGAGATTCACATTTAATTTGAATATTCGTATTCGTATTGTGACGTTTTATTCAATGCTAACATATTTGTTGAGCATCTTTCCTGTCGTATTGTGTACTTTCCCATCTTTTCTTTTAGTGGCGGGTTAGCACAGATTTTGGGGCGCTACGGAGTTTGATTTTAGCGAGGATTGTTTTGGGAAGATTTTTAATACAAGAGAGAAGACTTGTATTTATTTATTTTAATGTATAGAGCATTAGAGATTCATTTTAGTTGTTGTATTTATTCGAGAGAATATTGTATTTGTATTTTGAAGAGATTTGGGATTCGTAGTTCTCTTTTGTTGTTTGGGAATTAGATGCTCTATCCCTTGTGATTTGTGGATGTAGCATAGTTTATCGAACAGTAGCGCGTCGCTCGCTCTCCCCGGGCAGGCGGGGTGTTACAACTTACTTATCATCTTTTCAAAACATTGCACAACCATCAATAGCATCTCATGTACGCCTCTACAAACATAAACAAATTACACTAAAAGGCAGTTATTTTTATGATTAAAGAAAAAGTCTATAATTTTATGTGGACCCAAAAACATTATCTTCACACACAAATTATAACCTCAAAGAAAATTAACCTTATATGAGCCAAGATATCCTGATTTCTCCATAGTGCTCCAAATATCAAAGTACTTGTCCACTTATGAAATTAAATCCAATGCCCATAAGTTTCTCAATTTTGAAATTTCAATTAAGCTCGATATTTGGATCCATTTTGGTTAAGCTAACTTGCAAACAAGTTATATTCGGTTTCCATTTCGTGAGTTCTTCGCATATAACCCTCTTTTTATGGCTTCACTTTATGCAGTTTAAAGGAACATTAGGGTACAAATGTCTGTGTTTTGAAGCATTTTTGTACCCCAATATGTTATATGATGCAATAATAATTTTTTTTGCAGCGCAACATTCCATTGTTCTAGATTAGACAACGCTGAATTCAGATGCTAAAACATTATTCAACATTATTATATTACTAAACATGCTAATTTCACTACTAATTCATTTTGATACTCCATACTAAGTGCATGTGAGTCTTTTAGTGTTTCAAAAACGACCTATGGAAATTAAATCAGCAAATAAATTTAGAAAAATATTAGTGTTTCAAAAAACAAATTATATACGAGAGAGTGAAATACACCACAAACACAGTTTATTCACTTATAATATTAAGATGCCTTGAACTCAAATTGGAGAGACACCAAACAACATCCAATATTCATAGATATCTAAAAAATAAAGATGTAATCAGAAAATCATGAACACGTAATTTAAAAACCACAAATAATTTTTCTATAAAATCCAAACGTAAAAACACATAGAACCTCAGTCGTACATTGTTGAACTTCAATCAAATCTGCACACACAAACAAAATAGGCACAAAAATTGAAAACCATAGATGAAGTCAAACTGTACATCATCGTGTTTTACAAAAATATGTTATGTTTCAAGGAAAGAATAATTAGTACATTTGCTGACAAAATATAGAACATATCCCCAATAAAAAGTAATCAGGAAATTTTCTCAAAAAAATGAAATAATCAATATTGAATAACTTAAAATGAAATGCAACATACCTCACCAATCATTCTTGATATAATACATAGGTCACAATTCCTTGTTATTTTACACCACGCATGCTTTTCAAGAGAAAGAGATTTTGAACACCAACCTCAGTTCAACGTCTAAAAGCCGTTGACGAGCCGAGAGCTTCCAGCTGAATCACTGGAGTGGGATTTGGGTGTGGGTTGGTAGAAATTTGGGGATCTCTTGTGGCACTGGACGAAGGGGGAGTTTTTAGCGTCGTCCTCCTCTGTAAATCAAATGAAATGGTGTGATAAATTAGGTTAGTTTTGGAGTATAGAAATGGAATATAAGAGGAAAAAGCAGGGTTACCAGTGAGAGAGAGATAATTTGGTGATGATGGTGACAGTGATGGAGAATCGGACCAAGAAGGGCCAATTACGTTTCCATTCTCATCTAAATAAATTGGGCCATGGATTGAACTTCCTCATCTCTCTCGATTCTCTCTCTTTTTCAACCTCTACCAGTAGTTAGGGGAGGAAAATGTCTGAGTAGAGAGAGAGAGCATACATCATTGGCGGGGGTGAGTGTATAGGAGGATTGTTTGATAAGAGAGATAGAGAGAAAGAGAAAAGGGTTGTCTTTTCGTGTGTTTTTACCAAAATAGGGTTTTGTTTGAATTAAAGTGATAGATGGAGAATTAATTAGTCAGAAGGAAAAGAAAGGGAATTCAAAATTTTAAGGGATAAATTAGGTAGTGGAGAAATATGAATAGTGTTGCATTTGAAATTAATAGAGGGAGTTGATCTCAACCCTCCAATTTGAAAAAAATGTGTAAGGATGTTGCACTCATCTGCACCGTTAAAATGTGTACATAATTCAAGAAATTTCCTATCATATTATATATATATATATGGACTCAAATTAAAATTTGATATAAGGATTCATAGGTTAAATAATAAATATTTGCGCCTTGCCCTATGTTTACTACAAAATAAATTTGTTCAAACTTTTTTGAAGTGTTTGTATAAAAGTGTACTTGGTATTTTTCAACCACATTAAAATGATCGATGATTAAAAAATTTTGAAATTTTTGTTATGAATTTTATTAGAATATCATCTCCATTTTTAGATGATATATACACTGAAATTTCGTGAATTTTGACATGTATGTAGTATGTTGAGATTATGAATATTGGGTTTTGAAATTTCTGAAAAACGAGTTGTATATCTTTTATTATGATTTTTAAAATGTGATGCGCAATGCTGAATTTTTTGGCTAAATTGTAGAAGTTTTTC
Organism: Sambucus nigra; assembly: GCA_949130495.1. Lineage (NCBI taxonomy): Eukaryota > Viridiplantae > Streptophyta > Magnoliopsida > Dipsacales > Adoxaceae > Sambucus > Sambucus nigra. Next base: position 320,805,312 of record OX422220.1, on the reverse strand, counting down.
CTTTTGAACAAATATTTTGGACAACAAAATTTTCTTATAAAAATGTAACATGTAGTGTTCCCAACAGATTCAAAATATTTTGAAACCTTTATAAACTTCTTATTAAAGGATTTATGCACTACTTAGAAAAATTTGAACTCAAATTTATGGAACATGAATTTATAAAATTTGTATACCATAGTAAGTATTTTCTGCAATTATTTATGTAACCTATGGAAATTATATATAATACTTTGTACCTCCTGCAAATGATACAATCATGATGAGAAAATAACTCATATGTCAGGCATCATATTGAGTAAATAGATACCATATGTCGAAATGATAATAATTGAAGTATTTTATCATAATTGAGATTCGTGAAAATATAATTTTTACTTTGGTAAATATATTCTAATTGAATGATTTGGAATAGAGGTTTAAACTGTAATATGAAATTTTATCTTGTACATTGTGAAAAATATAATATATGAAAAATCATATGTTTCATTTCTTTAAGAAATAGATTGTGTATCTATATGTGATTTTCAGACCTTTGAAAATCTAAACTTATAACTAGAATGAATGAACACGTATTTTTTTTCAGGAAATACCCTAAAGCATTAAGAATGTATTAATTTAAGAAATAAGATTAACTCTTATTAAATATGAAACTCTTTTGGAAGATATAATGTGTGACATTATATGTAGCTTCTCAATGATATACGTATAGAATAGTGAGGGCACTTAAGCGAGTACCTCTCAACTATAATTGAAGTATATTTAATAGAATATAAAACTTTGGTGTTCAATAGAAATCTTAATTTTTTGAGTTACCAATTAAAAATAAAATCTTGCTTATGTTATTGAAAAGAATTACAAAAATCCTTTGAGAGGTCATGTCATAAATGTTTGGTTGAATCCCCTGGAATGCACTAGAAATTAGTTTATAATTGACTTATCTAATAACTTTAAGATAATAAGGAGTATACATCTATTTTGAAGGAAAATTAAGATAATTATCATTTATGAATATAATCTTTGATTTACCTATAGTAATATAACTGAGTTATACATTATGCATATTAAATTATTCTCATGAAAATGAAGTATCTTCATTTAATTTGATTGTCATTGATATTATACATTACGTTGAGTTAAAACTAAATGTATATAATATCGTTTTTTGAATGGTGACCTATGTAAGGCGGCTTACCAACTTGAAGTTGAAGAATTTATGAATATGGAAGGCTCCTATAAATGGAATGATATTTTGATAATTTTAAATCATCAAATGAGGTTGAATTGAGAATAATATAAATCGTGTTTATCACTAAGCATGTTAAAATTTGAATGCACTATAATTTATAATGAAAGAATGATTAACTAATATTTGGTTATGATATTTTGTTATCAGGAAAACCAAATTTATGTTAAGTCAAATTGTTGGCATAATGAATTTCGATGAAACAAGAATATTGCTTGTTAATATTACAAGGCCAAATATGGATCATTAATAGATCGAGTACCTTGAAATAAAAGAATATCTATTTAACAGATATATACTTATTGTGAAATATATTTTACTCCACATGACCCAACTATGAATTGTTCAAGAACAATATATATACAGTGTTAACAAAGATGAATATGTGAACATCTTAAGTAGTATCAACTGAGCTACTAAATATAGTTGACTTGGAATTATTTATTTTGTGGGAGTACTATGAAGGTTTATAATTGAAAAAGAGCATTATTATGCTATTAAGAAAGATTATGTGTTTTTATGAAAATCACAAACCTAGAATTGATTCAGAATCAATTAATGGATATGTGTCTAACACATATTATGATGCTATGTTTTGGAAATATATATTAATTATAGATACAATTAATGATGGAGTTTAAGGTGATACCATTAGTTATGGCTAGTGAGAAAATAAAAGGCTGAAAGACCTATTATAAGATACCCTTTATGGGAGAGATTTATACTAGTGATTTTATCCACAACAATAAAACCATAGATATTGTAAAATTTTAAAACAGTCATTATAACAGCAAGAACGACAAATATGCAATGGGAAAAACATAGTTTGAGAATTTAAAACTAATGAATTGTGAGTGTGGATTCTGTTCGAACTGATGAGAGCATAACCTGACTTATCCTTTGACAAAAGGACTAGTGCAAGAGAGGGTGTTTAACACCTAGAAAGGGGTTGGACTAAAACCCGTTGATATTGAATCACTTGTAGTGGTAACCCAACCCAACCCAACCCAACCCAACCCAACCCAACCCAACCTATAGACTGGAGATCCCAAGTAATAGGTTCAAAGGGTCATAAGAAGTCATAAGTGATATGATTTGAATCATGCTAATTAATTGTATAAGGGGTTTTACTTCGAGTTCGTCCCTATGAAGCATGATATCCTGATGCGAGTTAAGGTTAAGTTAGTTGTAACTCTTAATGAAGATCTATAGATATATTTTGAGTGGGGTGACTAGCTATGGAAGTCTCCTTGATAGACTCACATATGTGAATGTGGAGGTATTGACGCTTCATATGGCAATTTTGGCCAAATTTTCTAGAGCGTTTACAAACTCAGATAGAAGTACATGTATGTAACGTGCTAGCTTGAGGACTAAACCTAAGTAGGATTGTGTGTGGGATGTTGTTAGAGATAGATTTCAAAACTACTAGTTAGTCTAGTATAATCTGAATGATTTTTACTACGTAAATGTTCAAACCGAAAGATACATTTGCTTATACACAATTATGTGAATTATTTATCGATAAAAATATTTTTCAAAATTTACAAGTGGGGATGTGGCCATCCCGATACCCTCACTCTCTCTCCTCCCAAGGAGGTAGGGGAAAAGGAGGATGAAGGTCTCGTGCCCTCCCTGATCTAGGAATGCTTCGGCCATCGTTGGTGCGGGGTGAATGTAAAGATATGGAGTCGTCAACCTATTTTGCACAAAATAGGCAAAAGAACATGTCGCTGCCTCGAGATAGCGGTATCAAAGACAAACTGATGCTTACGAAACTAATAGTTCGAAGGTCTGGGGGTTAAGTTACGGAATGGGATGGTGTTAGGCACCCATCCTGCCCTTTCGGCCTCTCATGGGCTTGTGTTATTATTTTTCTTTATTTCTTTGTGAAGTGTGTGTGCGTGTATATATAAATGGAGATCGGAGTTACCCAAATCTCAACATGAAAAAAATGGAGTGAGGTCATCCATATGAATGTTTGCCAAAATAATATTTAGAAAACACGATGTATGCATTTATCGTGATATTGATCAGTATAATGAAACGATAATATGTGTTGGTTAAAATGATTTTAAGGATCATAAACATAATATGTATTAAAATAATGTAAGAATATGAAAAATGCGAAAATGGAGAATTTGAAAAATTGGAAAATTGGAAAATTAGAAAATTAGAAAATTAGAAAATTGGAATGTCGAAAAATTAGAAAATTAGACTCGAGTCTTGGGTTTTAATTCGAAACGCCTATCTAGCCTATAAAGGCATCAAAGTCCACTTAGTTTGCATGCAGCATAGGGGTGGGGTTTACCCCATAGTTTCAAACGAGATTTTATTATATATGTGTGTGTAGAAAATGTGTTTTAGTTTTGAAAATTTGTGATGGATAATCCCGTTAGAATTCATAGGTATAACCCTTTTTTTGTTTGTTTTGGTTGTTTTGTTTTTTTTTATAGAAAATAAAGTATGCGAAATATAAATAATAAAAAGGTTAGATGTTAATGTGTATGAACAAAATTAAGAATTAAATTATGAATTTAATGCAATTAATGCGAAATCAAGATATTTAAAGAGAGAAAGAAGGATTTTGGACCTTCTTTGATGAATTGAAGCTTGATCTTGATCTTGGATGAACTTCCTTGATTTTTGAGATGAATGTTGGATGAGAGAGAATGAGATTTTTCCAAATTGGGTATGAAATGGATGGGAATGTAAAATGGAAAGGAATTTCACATAAGGAAACTTCATTGATTGCACGAGAATGTTGTTGAGATCACTGATGCTGATGGATCTGAGGTGTGATTTGGGAGTGAGCTCATGCCCTCTATTTATAGGGTCAGGGGACTGCCAATTAGCATAGCCCTAGCCCTGCCAATTGGCAGGTAACCCTAGACACACTGCTGATAGGCAGGGAAATGGACCTGTCAATTGACAGTCTCGTTTAGAGTTTTTCGAAAAAATAGTCATAGAACGCAATAAGTTGATCCTAATTGCGCACGGGACATACCGTTAGAAAGGTAATTCAGATACCTTTAAGATTCCTTAGGCTTCCCCCAGGTTCGGGAGTTGAATTTAGGTCAAATGGGGCTCATAAATGCTCGTCTGTCCTTTGGACGAGAGATCGTCTAACGAAAACGGATCGTTCGTCCGAACAGTAAGTCTGAATCGCGCACGGGGTGGACCTTTGGAAATTGTATGAGAGGTACTTCGACATTAAAAATAGTTTCTCTCGGTTTGTCAAGTTAACTTTGGTCAATCGGGGCCCAAAATCACCTGATGACCTCTCAGAGTAAAACAAGTCGTTCGTCCGTACCGTAAGGCTGATTCATGCACGAGATGCACCATTGGAAAGGGTATTCAATGCCCTCAAAAGATTCATTCAGTATCATTCAAGTTGAAGAGTTGACCTTGGTCAAATGGAGCTCGGGAACGCCCAGTGGCCACCAGATTAATTTTTGAGGGAAAACAGATCGTTCATGAACGGTTATACCATTTCACGTACGTGGAGGACCGTTAGAAAGGGGTTTAAGTGTCCTTCGAAGATTAAAAGTGATTTTTCTACGACGATGAATTTGATTGGGGTCAAATCGGAGCCCGGGAGCCTCTAGATCGATTTTCGGTTATAAAATGGTTCGTTCGTTCGAACCGTTATGACGATTCATACACGGGGTAGGACGTTGAAAAGGGGATATAGAGCCCTTGAATATTCACAGAGCTTTCGCTCTATAAATGAAGTTGACCAGAGTCAAACGGGGCCCAGGAGTGCCCGATGGCCTCTAGATTAGTACTCAGAGTATGACCAAATGGGGAGGTGCTAGGGACCTACGGAGAGACTTAGGGGGTCTTATAACGTGATTTCTATAGAGACGCTGGACGGGTGAGCTCGAAACAAGTATAAACCATCGAATAGACACCACGTGATGTTTTGGAAAGAGGTCGATTTTGCGGACCCAAAGGGACAAGGATGACCATTTCAGAGGGTGGAGGTTGATTTTGAGGACCTAAGGAAATGCTGGGGATGACCAATTCTGTGGTATGATTTCAAGTCTAAGGATCTAAGGTAGGGAAAGACCAATTCTATGGGTCGAGGACAATTATGAGGACCAAAGGTAGGGAGCGACCGATTCTGCGGGCCGAGGTCAATTATAAGGACCTTATGTTAAAACGACCAATTCTGTGGGTTGAGGTCAATTCTGAGGACATTAATTAGGGGTGGACGATTCTGAGGGTCGAAGCCAATTCAGAGGTGATAAGTGGGGGTAACCAATTCTAAGGGTTGAAGCCAATTATGAGGGCTTAAGTTGAGGTGACAAATTCTGAGGGTCGAAGCCAATTCTGAGGGCTTAAATAGAGGTGACCAATTTTGCGGATCGAATCCAATTCTGAGGGATTAAGTAGAGATGACCAATTCTGAGGGTCGAAGCCAATTCGGAGGGCTTAAGTAAAGGTGAACAATTCTGTGGGTCGAGGCCAATCCTGAGGGCTAAAGTAGAAGTGACCAATTCTGTGGGTCAAAACCAATTATGAGGGAATAAATTGTAGTTTTATTTTATAGATTCCACTAGGGGAAAAGTTTTAATCCGAGAGTAGGATGTTTACTTATTGGGGATTTTCTTCAATTTTTATTGTGTCCTTTAGAGACGTTGCTGGGGAGATATCCAATTGATTTTGGGAATTTTGTTGGGAAAGTAACTGTTCCATTGGGGAAGTGAGTGTGGTAAAAATATTTTTTGGGTGAAAATGGTTCGAAAATTCATTTGGTAAATTTAGGGATTTTCTTGGGATTTTTCGGCATTTTCTGGGATTTTTTTATACAAAACTTCAAGGTGGTGCCGACCGGTAGGGTGTAGGAAGTGCAAAACGGCAGTGGCACAGTCTTTTGGACTACCTAGGGCAGGTGAAGGGCCTGACGAGCGATCGGGTAAATTCTTCTTTCCTCTTGAGATAACTTTTCTTCGATGAACTTTTTTCAGATATTGATTTTTTACTGGGAATTTTGAAGGTGAACTTCTATCCCTAGGGGACGGCCATCCAATACATGGGGGTAACTGGGGGGAATGCTGATCGAGGGCGAAAAGTAGCGCGTGTCAAACGATGATCGTTGTTTTATGTTCACCTCCTCAACACAAAAACCTAAATTACGACTACACTTACGGGGCAAGTCTAGCGGTAAGTCGGGTATAGAAAGATCCAATGAGACGAGTTGCCAGAATTCATACGATTTAATATTCCAAAATAAAAAGGGAAAAAAGTGATTACAAACTAAAAAGGAAAAGATGCATAAAAAGGAAATGATTAATCTAGGCAAGTGTATTGAAACTAAATTAACAAAGTGGTAAAAACTATAGGTTGCGTCAAATATCCCTCACCCGAGTTAATTTGTATAAAAAGGATACATGGGTCGACGAGTTATTACGAATGCTTCTCGTTTCGACAGTTAATTGAATCAAGGGTTGTCATGACCCTAAATCCTCTTAAAATCCTAATAAGATTTTGGCATCAACAAATACCCCGAAAATTACGCACGCAAGGTCATAAGCAAGGGACATACATGATATGCCCTGTCAAATCTCCTAGGCACAATAACTAGGACAACGCACCCGAAATAGACCCGTAAAAACCATCACCAAAGACAAGCAATGCATCAACTCGAGTGAGTTCCATTCAAACACAACCTAGACTAAATTAGCTAGAAAGCACGTTAAAAACGCGGTAAAGAAACCCAGTAAATAAACAAAATATATCTACACTAGAAAGCATGGAAATAAAGCATGTAAACCTAAATTGGAAAGCATGTAAATTAACTACAAAGCAAGAATAAATGAAATACAAACTATATAAATATAGAGGGAAGATGAAAATATCAATTACAAACCCTAAAGGGTGTCAATCCAAGAGAGGAAGAAGAAGAACTCTCAAATCCCCCAAACCCTAACCTACAACTCTCTAAAATCTAATTATATAACTTAATATCTGATATTTACACAAAATTTGGTATTTATAGTAAGTGGAATTAAAATAGAAAAGAAAAGAGAAAAGAAAAGAAAAGGCCAAAATATCTGCAGAAAACAGGGGATCGATCGACCGATCACCTGGGCTCGATCGATCGATGCTCAGAAATGCAGCCCACGGTCTCCCACGATTTGAAAAAATAAGAAGGATCGATCGATCGATTCCTTTGGTCGATTGATCGATCAAGCAGGTATGAGCCTCCTGCATTGCTGTTTTGGCTTGTTTGCATTTCCCGTCCCCTAAAATCACCGTAACTTCTTCGTTCTGAATCGGAATCGCGCATCGTTCGAGGCAACGTGAAGCTTACGAAGAGGGATAAAATTTTTGTGGGGATGTTGGGCCAGGTGCCCAAGTTGTGAATTGACTAAATTGCCCTTGAATGTGCAATCATGTATAAAAATCGAGCGGAATGCGTCCGAACTTTACACTTAGCATCCAAATACCTATAAAAGCTCAATTAACCCCTGCAAAACATGTTAACGTAGAAATTCGAATTTGTCTGGTTAACGAGCATAAATATAGGGAATAAGATACCCGAGGGGGCTAAAATGCATCGGTTCGAGGGATGAAATAAGCAATATTTGCGTATTATCACACCCCCTAACTTACACATTGCAATTCCCTAGAAATGAAATAGAGTGCAACAAGAACTACAATCAAACCAAAAATAGGAGATAGTACAAAAGTATGGTATAAAAGCAAATGGCCACTTTCGCGGGAGATTGATTGCATTTAGCATATGCAATTAGCCGTTAAACCCCCAGGTTACCCTGGTGGACGAGTGTCGTCTCGTGAGGGTTTTCAGGAATGATACCCACAAACATCACATGGTTTTCTCAAAATAAGACCAAACCAACATGCGATAAGCCCAACAAAAGAGAACAAGATTTCATACACATTGTTAGCACATTGAACGGATTCAAACAAAATTCTGAAATCATTAACATTATATAATGCACCTCATAGAATTGAAACCTTAAAACATGGGAAGGGAACGAGAACATGCAAAGTGTGATTTGGCAAAAACTTAAATAATCTGGATACTAAATAAAGCAAGCATATATTCAATCCTTATGGGCATTACACTCATCAAATGAATTCACTTGAAACAGGGAGGTAACACACGTGACATGCGGGCATAAAGAGTAAATGTAAATGGAAACTAGGCCGCACACATGTCACAAAAGAAGAATGCTATATATAAACTGAAAAACTGTAATCTCAATGAAAGATACCGCACATTAAAAGAGGCAAAATGTATTTTCACAGATTATCAAAACTATTTAAACTTTTAAATTACATCAACCTAAGATCACATAGAACTTTAATAGGGTTGTAATGTAGGTTAGCTAGGGTACGAAATGAAGGAATGTATATACGGATTCAAAGTGTTCGGAATAAAAATCGGATAATGGGAAAATGCGGTCAATATTAAATTTGCAAAATGATTTCCAAACATGCATTAGATATAACATCGGGGAGAGTAATCAAAGCTTATTGAACTATATACATAATATTTACAACTTTCTCTTTCTTTTCTTTTCTTATTTTTCTCACTTTTCTCTTTTGTTTTCTTTTTCTTTCGCTTTTTCATCTCTTTTTTCACATCTATTTTCTTTACTTTTCACACTCTCATATGCCTAAATTGAAACCGACATCATAACGACATCATTCAATCCCAAGTAACATTTCAAATAAAGGTAAGGAAAGTGTATGTATGGTTTAAAACTCCAATTCAGAGTTGGTTATAGGATTTGGGTTATGAAACGAAAGGCTAATATTTAGGCTCAAAGGGGTTAACGAGGGTAAACATATAGGGTGAGGTCAAGGTCAATATGGGTGATATAACAAAGATGGACTATGATAATTTCCAAAGTTTACACAATTCTTGAGTCAAAACAATATATGAAAATCATGATCAAGTAACACATTTCGAGTATGAACCCAATTAATGAACGATCAAATGAAAGAATAGTGAGATTACCAAAGAATTCAATGTTTTTAATGAGAAAAGAATAGTGTATACACTCACAAACAACGAAAGGTACAAAGCTTACTCGGTGTAAGTATATACAATGCAACAAAAGATTACCGAGTTATAAAAATCTTAAACCAAATCAATAAAAACAAGGAAAGTGCATGTGCTCATGGGGTTAAAGTTTAATTCATGAAGTTATTCATAATATCAATAATCGAGACTAAAGTATAATAACTTCTAAAATCGAGAACATGTATCATTGAGTTGTCTATTGGATCGGGCAATTATTGAAATTTATCATCGGAAACAAAGGCAAAAAGCCCAAAAAAGGAGAAACAAAAAAAGAAAATCTTGACATTGTCCTCAATGTGAGCAAAAACATGGACTAAATAAAGAAATGGATAGAATATCCCACACCCCCTAACTTAAAACTTGACATTGTCCTCGATGTGAATTAAGAACCAAGTTAAGAGAGGAAAAGAGCGATATTACCCAAAACTGGAGCGATCCCCATAAGAAAAAGTCCAAAGAATCTACAAAACAAGTTAGTACCGAGCATAGCAAAAACAAATAACAAAAAGTTAACTAATTACATTAAACTAAATTAAAAGAAAGAAAGAATAAAAAGCTAACTATATACAAACTACTATTTAGGCTTTATACTAAATGTATGCTAGAAGTTTAAATAGCTGAGGGTCCACCGCAAAAATGATTTAACTTTGGAGGATAACCGGTGTACCCTCACATACAAGCATGCCTTCCAAAAAATATGGATTTCGTTTGAACAATGGAAGGCATGTGTAAGGCGAAAGAAATGAACCATCACCAATTAAAATTTTTGGAGGGACGATGGGGGATTTGGATTGAACCGGTGATAAAAACATGTGGGGACCGACAAAATCCGAATATCCCCCTAAGGATTTCAAAATTGGAATGGGAGGTGGCACACACAAAGGCAAAGATGAGATTGTGGAAGGCGACTCGAGCAAGTACTCCTCATCGGCGAAAAGGTTTAAAATATTAAAGTTTGAAACCGAATCATCGGGTACTTGTGACAGTGTGATAATAGAGAATGAAAATGGGGATGAAAGAAATTCAAACTCATGAGATGAATCATCATCGCATGAAGATTGAGTTTCGAATGAAATAATATCATTTTCAATGAAATGTTCTTCTTTGGGGGCCAAAGAAGAAATCTTTTTATTGCAAATAGATATTATATTATTTTTATCCTAACTTTCAATATCTATTATGCAATGGGAAAAGTCTAGAATGGTTTGTTCCAAAGTAGGCACTGTAGACACCTCACTCTGTTACCCCCTAACTCTCCTTAGGTCCCTAGTACCTCCACTCATCATCGCAAACCCAGGTCACGTCCCGAGTACTGACCTGGAAGCCATCGGGCACCCCCCGGCTTAGTTTGACCCAAAAGTCAAACTCTTCATCTCAACTGAGACTCAATGAATCTTTGAAGGACACTGAATGCCCTTTCCAATGGTCTGCCCCATGCATGATTCTGACTTACCATGCGGACGAACGATCCGTTTGCATCTGAAACCTGACCCAGAGGCCATCGGGCACTCCCGGGCTCTGTTGACCCAAGTCAACCCTTCAGATCGATCGAGGCTAAATGAATCTTCAAAGTTCACTGAATACAATTTCCAACGGTCCATCCCGTGCGCAATTCTGACTTTCCATGTGGACGAACGATCCATTTGACTCCGGGAAGCCACAAAGCGCTTCCCGAGCCCGTTGACCAAAGTCAACTCTCCAAACCGGGTCAAACTCTTTGGAATGTCAAAGTACATCTCCTAACCTTTCCAACGGTATGACTCGTGCACGATTCGGACTTACCATGTGGAAGAACGATCCATTTGCGTCCGGACGAATCCTCGTCCAATGGACCGACAAACGCTTCCGAGCCACATTTGACCCAAAGTCAACTCCTGAACTTGGGAGCGGTCCAAATTACTTTCGAATGTCTCTGAATTACCTTTCCAACGGTATGCCCCGTGCGCAATTATAACCAACGGTTTGCCCTCGGCGTCCAATCTTCCGAAAAAGCCTGAGGCGCACTACCAAATGGTAGGTCCGAGACCCTGCCTATCGGCACCTGCCGATAGGTAGTGCCATGGCAATGCCGATCGGCAGATCCCTGGGCCTATAAAAGGAGGCATTGGTCTCATTTGCAGGAAGAGCCCAGATCTGATAGAAATCTCTCTAAATGAATCCCAGAAACCTCTCTCGAAGGCAGCGTGATTTCAACTTCAAAATCCCTCTTTTACCTCCACTTTTCATCACCCCTTTCATCAAACTTGGTGAATTAACCACTCTCCATCATCATCCAAGCTCAAGGGCTGCTCTCCAACATTCAAGATCAAGTTCAAGATCTTCAAGAAGGTCCAACTTTCTCAAACTCTCTCTTAAATTCTCTTGAATTCCCAATAACTTGTTTTCTTACTTAGCACTTTTATAATCTCATTTCACACATCCTAATATAATTTTTATTTAGTATTATTTCACATCCCATATTTTCATATAAATAAAAACCCAAAAACCAAGAAAAAGAGGGTTTTGCTCATAAATTCCAAGTAGGGATTCTCACACTTTTCCCACACTTTTCTCACAACTAAAACACTTTTTCTACACACACACACACTTACAAATACGAGATTTCTCCATTTGGATTTATGGGTTAAACCCCACCCCTCACTTTACATGCGAACTATGTGGACTTTGATGCCTTTATAGGCTACGTAGGTATCTCAGAGTAAAATCCGAGACTCGAGTCCTTTTCTCACCTTTTCTCTTATTTTCTATCTTCTCTTTATCTCATTTTCCATTATATTCTATATACTTGTTCTTAGTGACGCATTACTCCATGTGCGTTATCGTTCCCTTATAACGATTAATGTAGGGTTAACCGCGTAAATCTTATTTTTCTAATATTACTTTCATATCTTCCTACGGATGACTCGCTTTATCTTTTCCATGATACAAGTCGAGGATTCCTACCTCCCTTCTATATATATACACATGCACGCATCTCATGGGGGGAACATAAAGGAAAATAACAAATATCCATGAGAGACCGAAAGGGTGGAATGGGTGCCTAACACCTTCCCATTTTGTAACTAAGCCTCCGAACCCTTTTCAAATCATTTTGGTTTCGCACACACCAGTATGTCTTTGGAAGCTATCCTTCGGGGTGGCTTCCTCTTTTTCTTTTGTCTGTTTTGAGTAAAATAGACTTGCGACTCTGAATCTCTCTATATTTTTCACACCTCACAAAATCAACGCCGGCCGAAGCGCTCTCCCGAGAAGGGACACGTGGGGCCCGAAGGATCCTTCCTCCCTCCGCGGCGGGGATCGGGGATGGCCACAGTGGTGACTCTGCTGGGGACCTTATTTATTTTGAGGGCTTGACTCTATTTACATGGATGCTATATTTGTTTATGTTTCCCCCATATCCGCATGTTCCCCTTTCTCACATGTGTATCCCATGCTTATGCTTATGTTCACACACTTGTAGAAAATTCTCCATGTACACTTCACACCACGTGCACCTAGGATAACATGTATATCCCCATGTTGCACGCATCACCCATCCATACTTGGTGTACCTTTTGAGGTACTTGTACTTTGTTCCCGGTTTGGCATAAGCAAAGAAAGGCATTCTCATCATAAGATACTACTAAGAGAATCATGCATGATTCACACGACATCACCAAAGAGAATTGATATTGACCAAATTTTACCCAGTAAATAGAGGGTCACTTCGTCATGGGCGCTGGTCCGGTAGGTCGCAGTAAGCCTAAGCGATATGACTCTCACCTTTCGTTGGCCAAGTACCTTCGACGTATATCGAACGGTTCCCCCGCATCATACCGCTTGACCGAAGTCATGACGATAGGTATATCACAGGGAATTCGTTCACATACGCCGAGTATATCGAATTCGCTCTCACATGTACCGTCCCCACGAGGTATATGGTGAGGCAATTCACGTACACTCAGGTATATCAAATGGCTTGTCCACACGTACTGATTGCCCGCAAGAGCAAGACGTATATCTTGGAAGCCACGCCAAAGGGGGGAACCCATGCCGATTCACCCAACCAAACTGCATACCCACATATAGGTGTCAAACCTAGGACACACACTTTAGATTGTCGGTTTCAACCCAAACATCTGCCGAAATTCCAGTTCGATCTTCCGCCCAATTTTCGTGCATTTTTAAAACGGGACTCTGTTCGCGAACCTGGTTACAAGTCCAAACATAGCTTTGCATGTATTAAAACCCCACTTTTCCAGGCTCCGGCATTGCATTTAGGAGAATTAAATACAAGTGAGAACATAATAATCATAATAATCATGCTGAGTTCCGTCTCTAAAAATATTTCTCCCTTTTTATCAAATATCCAAAAACATTTCTCCCTTTTTATCAAAAATCCAAAAACATTTCTCCCTTTTTATCAAAAATCCAAAAATAATCTCTTCCCCTTTTCTCAAAAAATAAATCTCAACCTGTGTCTTCTCAGGTTGATCGCACGCCCTTGGCCTGGCTCCCTATTGGCTTAGGTCTTCAGTCAAATCACCCCAAAGTTTCGTCCGTTCCTCTACTACTTCTTCCGAATCCAGAATTTATCCATCTTCCATGGAGAATGCAGATCAAGCACCAGTCATACAACCGAATCTGCCGACAATCCTAACTCAGCTCGTGGCCAAGATTGACAACCTCCAAGGTGAGGTCTGAGAAATGCAACGAAACTAAGTTCCTATTCCTCAAGAGCTCGAGGCCCTGTTACCTCGTGCTATGGGTCCACCCGAGCCCATCTGGGTCCCGAAAGAATATCAGCACGCTTCCCTTGCCCCTCCTGCTAATGGGCCGCCGCCTGCCCAGCTTCTAATGCCAAACATTGCCCAGCCTATGGCTAACTTTGCTGTGGTTGCTGATCCAAAGGAGGAGGAGTTGAACAAAGTCAAAGAAGATCTTAAGATGCTCACCAAGAAGTTTGACCAAGTCAGGATCTCTGGAAATTACATGGACTACACCCATATGTCTCCTTATCCTAAAGTATGGTTACCCGAGAAGTTCAAGATGCCAAATATCGAAAATTTTGGAGGGAGTGGTCCCCCGATTGTTCATCTTCATAGTTATCATAGTTCCATGACTCTACTAAGGGCTTTGGAAGAAGTGATGGCCCAATTATTTCAGCAAACTTTGAAAGATAGTGCCCTCCGATGGTTTTTATCTCTTGAGGAATCCAGAATCCGTAGCTGGGAGGATGTAGCCCGAGAATTCATATCGCAATACAAATACAATGAAGAGCTCGAGGTCACCCATCGTGATTTAGAGCTGCTCAAACCAAACTCTGGAGAATCAGTCAGTAACTTCATAGCCCGATGGAGGGAAAAAGCATCTACCATGACTAATCGGCCAGCTGAGGAAGAACAAGTTAACATAGTGAAGAAGAATTTCTTGCCCCATGTCCGAGCAACCATGGGAGGACAGTACTACCCTCACTTTCGAGCTCTCAGAGAAGCGGGGGTAGAAATTGAGGAAAGTCTTGCCAAAATAGAAGTTGAACCGAAGAAGGTGTGCGGACAGTTCACCCCCAGAAAATATGACAAGCCTGCTAATGCTATGGTCTCAACCATCAACAACATCTCTCAACCAACCACATCATGGGCACCAGAAAGCCGCCCTGCTCCCGTCCGAAGGGAATACACGGAGCTTCATGCTCCCCTATCCAAATTTCACCAAGCCCTGTTAAGCCGAAACCTTATAAAGCCCCTGGATCCACGTCCATTACCCAATCCACTTCCCAGAAATTTCAAGACCGATGCTCATTGTGCCTTTCACCAAACAGCTGGCTATACCACCGACCAATTCTTCCTCCTTCGAAACATAATCCAAGATCTCATTGACCGGGGTACCATCGTCCCACCAGCCAATCCTAAACCAAACACTACTCATAACCCACTCCCAAATCACACCAATGCCATCTTCTTGGAAGAATTCAACCCAGATCACACCCTTATACCCTCCTAAACCCCTTCAACTTTGCCCATATTTCCTCCTACACCCTACTAGCCCCGCTGATCAGGCACTGCCACTCCTTAACAGAGCGTACATCACTGTCCGGACCTATTCTGAAAGTGGAAGTATGAAATTATCAGATGTGTTGAACCAACTCCTAGAGTTCGGCCTGAAATTGCCCTCACAGATGGTTATCGACTGCCAGAGGTTCAGTACGTTATTTTTGGAAGCACGAAAATGGGCCCGAGAATCAGATAGGTGGGTGGTACCAATCGATGAAGTCAAGTTAGATGATGTTGTTCGGATCATGACGGAAGCATTCAGGCAAACCAACAACATTTGTAGTATCACCGAGTTACTTGACACTTTGAAGCTGCAAGGGCACCTGGTCCCTTCACCCTTACACATCCCCACAGAATGGGAAGACCTATATGAGGAAGCCGTTGAAGTCGTGGAATGCATTGACTTCACAGGGGAAAATAAAATTGTTGCCACCGGATGGGGGGAAGAATTCGAAGATTCGAGCAAAGAACAAGTTTCAGAAAGAGCTGGCCCAGTAACCGACTTATGTTGGATGATATCATTTGAATAAATCCTCAGAGAAATAGATAAGGTGGAAGAACGACCTGAGATTGATGAGGAAACTGGATTTAAGTTTTTCCCTTCTTCAGTAAATCACATGACCAGATCTGGGAGACATTACCAAGTTCCCAACTCACTACCAGTAAATGATAAGGGGAAGGGAGTTGAAGACCTTCCTATGCCGGAAATGACCCTCGAGGAGATCAAGATCCTCGATCAACTGAAGAAAACTCAAGCTAACATCACTCTATGTGGGCTTTTCATGTCTTCCCACCTACACAGAAATGACTTAATCAAATTACTCGCTGGACCTATAGTTCCTCCTTCTACCACACCAGAAGAAGAGGTAAACCTGGTCGGATCCTTGACCTCTACCCAAATGCTGTCCTTTTCTGAAGAGGAAATACCCAAAATTGGGCCAAATCACAATCATGCACTCAACATCTCTGTCGAAATTATGGGGAAGGTGGTACCACTTTCTCTCATTGATAATGGATCCTCTTTGAATGTCTACCCACTGAGAACCTTCAAATGTCTAGGCCTGAAAGAAAGCGACCTCGCTCCAACCTCCACCGCTGTGCGTGCCTACGATAATACCCGTCGTGAGGTGATGGGATCCATAAAACTTGTAATAGGGGCTGGTCCTATAAACCCTGTCGTCGAATTCCAAGTCATCGATATCTCGGACTGTTTCAACCTGTTGCTCAGACGAACCTAGCTCCATAGTATAAAGGGTGTCTCTTCCTCATTCCATCAAAAATTGAAGTTCTTCGGTAATGGGCGAGTCATCACCATCTTGGGTGACGATGGTAATGCCGAGGGCGCAGGCACCAGTAGTCCAATTCTTGAGATATAGCATGGGTCAAATGATATGCTCCTATCAGGTTTTCGAGTTGAGCCATCCCTACTCCCGGAAGGGGACAGTTTCAAAGAAAGGGTTTGTCCAGAATATGACCCTCATGGCAATGTCAATGTGATTCAGATGTTCAGAAACATGCACTTCATTCCCGGACTGGGGCTAGGACAAAGGCAGTAGGGGATAATTGAGCCCATCGAACTGAAGAAAGCTTTCCCTCCTTGCGGCTTGGGATATCAACCATCAGAACCAGAGCTTAGAATGATCCGCAAGACTCGATCAAAGGGAGGGTTAGACTTCGTCCGAACTATCTCGAGAGATTCTTTAAATGGAGAATTCATCAAAGGGGGCAAGGATTTCCCCTTTTGCGGTTTTCCAGAACCATGGTACGACCGCACAGACAAGAAAATGAAGCCTGAAATGGAGATCTTTTTGCAAGATAGCTACCCATGGGCCGAAAGTTTCCAACACCGCATACAACCGCTTATCAAAGATACTGAAGAGACTGAAGAAAGTGACTCCGAAGATTCCTTCAACCTGCAGACACTGGGGCTGGCACTCTGCATGGTTCATTCAGGCACCACATCAAGGGACCCATCCCATCTGATCAAAGCTGCTGATACACCTCTCCTCAACTAGTATGATGCGCCAGTTCTACCTCTTAAAATCTTCCCCAAACCCAATGTTTACCCTATTTCTTCTATTGTTGTCCATACTTGCTCAAATTTAATCGAGACCTCTTTTGACAAGGTTCTCAATGCTGTTTTTCCTATCAATGAAATAAACGAAGATTTTGAGTTTCTTGCTGTGCCTTACATTAATTGTGCAAATGAACAATTCTTAACTGATCTAAATAAGGTTAATAATAAACAACATAACCGCGTTCAAGTTAATGAAGAAGAGACTATTGTTATTAATCTCGATTCTAGTAGCCAACTGCGCGAGATTAGGATAGGGGCCACCCTTGGCGAGCATGAGTGCGTATAACTCGAAGAATTGCGAAAGGAGTTCGTGGATGTCTTCGCATGGTCCTACGACGATATGCCCAGTATTAATCCTGAAATAGCTCAGCATGAAATCCCCACTCTCCCAGATTACAACCAGTTAAACAAAAGTTGAGAAAACTCCGCACCGAATGGTCGCTTAAGGTCAAAGAAGAGGTGATCAAACAATTGAACGTGGGTTTCATTCGAGTAATCGAATATCCCACGTGGCTAGCCAACATTGTACCTGTACCAAAATTAGGAGGAAAGGTTCTAATGTGTGTGGATTATCGAGATTTAAACAAAGCCTCTCCGAAGGATGATTATCCGCTACCCAACATCGACATGATCGTGGACAACACAACCAGTCATGCTCTCAAGTCATTTGTCAACGGATTTTCCAGATACAACCAAATTAAGATGCACCCCGACCATCGAGAGAAAACCGCATTCATCACCCCATGGGGAACCTTTTGCTACACCATTATGCCATTCGGTCTCAAGAATGCTGGGGCTACCTACCAAAGGCCCGCCACAACCATCCTGCACGATTTGATTCACAAAGAGGTCGAGGTTTATGTGGATGATATTATTATCAAGTCCAAAACTAGAGAAGGTCATGTTCCCGCTCTCCGAAAGTTCTTCGAACGACTGCGACAATATCAGATGCGACTTAATACATAGAAGTGCGTCTTCGGCGTTACAAAGGGAAAACTCTTAGGATTCATGGTCAGTGAGAAGGGGATAGAAGCAGATCCTGCCAAGCTGAAGGCCATACTTGGGATGCCACCACCCCAAATAGAGAAAGAAGTCTGAGGTTTTCTTGGGAAATTACAATATATCAGTCGGTTCATTAGCCAGCTAACCTCCATCTACGAACCAATCTTCAAGATCCTCTGAAAGGATTCAACCAAGGTTTGGAACGAGGCCTGCCAAGAAGATTTTGACCGAATTAAACAATATCTAACCCAACCTCCAGTTCTCATGCCACCATAGCCTGGTCTCCCTTTTCTCCTATACCTAACCATAACAGACACTGCAGCTGGGGCTTTGCTAGCCCAGTACCTTGAAGACTCTCGCAAAGAAAGAGCTGTTTATAATGCCAGTCGCAAATTGGCCGGGTACGAGGTCAACTACACTGCTTTAGAAAAATCATGCGTCGCGCTTGTCTGGGTCACCCAAAAGTTGCGGCACTACATGATCGCCTTCCCCATTAAACATATATCCCGAATGGATACCATCAAATACCTGCTCGAAAAACCCACCTTATCCAGCCGAATGGCTCGATGGTTGATGCTCCTAACCGAGTTCGATATCGTGTACATCACACAGAAAGCCGTTAAGGGAAGAGCCATCTCTGAATACCTCGCGGATTACCCCGTAGAAGAAATAGATGTTTGGATCTCTAAATTCCCAAATGAAAATGTCCTCTAAACCACTCAAGATTGCCTCCGATGGAAAATGTTCTTTGACGGCGATGCCAACAAAAGGGGATATGGCATTGGGATACTTCTGATCGCCCCAGATGACTCCCACACTTCTATCGCCATTAAATTGGATTTCCCTTGCACCAATAACATGACAGAATACGAGGCATGCACAGTGGGCCTCAAGGTCGCTCTCGAGAAAGGTATTCAATACCTTGATGTATACGGGGATTCTGCCCTTATCATCGGTCAAGTGCTCAGAAAGTGCAAAGTCAATGATGAAAAGCTCCAACCCTTTCATGCCCAATTAGAAGAGTTGACCTCCCAATTCCGAGATATCACCTTCCATTACCTACCCCGAGCAAAGAATAACCTAGACAATGCTCTCGCTACTTTGGCTTCTATGGTCGACATGCCCGAGGGAATAATAATGACTCCCTTCCTAGTTCAAAAGCAAGACAAACCTACCCATTGCTACCATATTGAGCTTACCACCTCAGAAGATCCTGAGCTAGTCAATTACTGGTACTATGATATTTGGTGCCTCCTCAGGTACGGTAGGTATCCAGATGGTTCTAACAAGAATGACCGAGCTACCCTCCGAAGGCTGGCCGCTCAGTGCATCATCTGTCATAAAGCACTACTCAAGAGGAATTTCGATGGAACTCATTTGCACTGTATAGCAGGGGCTGACATTGAAAAGATAATGCAAAAAATCCACAGCGGGGAATGGGGGCCCCACATGAACGGTCACATGCTTGCCAAGAAGATCATCCGACAAGGCTACTACTGGACCACCATGGCCCAAGATTGCACCGCCTATGTTCGAAGGTGCCCTAAATGCCAAAAGTTCTCCAATCTTCAACATCTACCTCCGCGATAATTATACAACATGACTTATCCCTGTCCGTTCTCCACCTGGGGTATCGAAATCATAGGAAATGTTACACCAAAAGCGTCAAATGGGCATGAGTTCATCCTGGTTGCCATCGATTACTTCACCAAATGGGTCAAAGCTGAGTCATACGCAGTATTAAATGCCAAGAAGGTGGCCAAATTCATCAAGAAAAATATCATCTGCCGATATGGGGTCCCGCACGAGCTAGTGTCAGCTAATGGTTTGCACTTCGAGACGAAAGTCACAGAAATAGTCAATGAGTACGGGATTCAGAGACACAAATCTTCTCCATACTGACCTCAGACCAATGGTGCAGTTGAAGCCGCCAATAAAAATCTCAAAACCATCATCAGCAAGATGACCGAAAGTTGTAGGGATTGGGCCGATCGGATCCTGTACCCCCTCTAGGGCTATCAAACCTCAATCTGAACCTCTACTGGGGCTACCCCTTACTCCCTGGTTTACGATATGGAAGTAGTTCTACCTGTGGAGCTGGAAATACCCTCGCTACGCGTCATGCTCGAAAGCAAAGTTAGTGAAGAAGACTGGTGCCAAGGCCGTCTTGATGAGCTATCCCTTATGGATGAAAGAAGATTAAAAGCTCTTTATCACATATAGGGATACCATCGCCGAATAGCGCAATCATTCAATAAGAGAGTCAAGGACCGCGGTGTCCGGGAGGGGGAGTTAGACCTCAAGGAGATAATAGAACCCATCTGGAACCCCAGAGGAAAGTTCAAACCCAATTGGAGTGGCCCTTACATTGTGAAGAAGATCTTATCTGGCGGTGCCGCCATGCTCACCGACCTGGATGGGGAAGAGATGGCTCGTCCAGTCAATCTGGATTGTCTCAAGAAATTCTACCCCTAGTCCGAAATCTCGGTGCGCTACGGCTCTTCCCCCCCTTCTATTCTAAAAAAAAACTCTCTCCATTTCTCTCTACCCAGAACTACGTGGGCCTGATCCTCTACTTAAAACCATTTTAAAACTTTTCAAAAACCCCAGAGGTACGTAGGCAGCTCATACTCCCCACATGAGCATCGCCCCTTGTTTTTCACAAAAATATATTCCTTTCTTATCTCCGAGAACGATAGTTGATTCTAAACATCTACTTGAACAAAAGGATTATGTATGCCTTAGCGATTGGTATAGATAATTCAAAATACAAAATTCATCGAAAGGCACAACTGGATGATCAGAAACTTGTTTATTTCATTAATAAGAAACTAGAGTACGAATTACATAAGAAAAAGGAACGGATAACTCCTTTCCCCCTACTACCCTAAAAACCAGATAAAATCCCCCACATTTGTTTCATAAATAAACTCCCCAGGAGTCCTACCCACAGCTACCCTAAGAGCCTGCACCCTCATCATCTACATCCGGAGGACCCCAAGTTTCTCCTACCTGAATGGAGTGCCTCAAACACTCCATGGACCGATGATCCTTAACCATCTTCGAAAATACCACAACACCCCCTTCCATGGAGTCAGATAAAACAAACCACCTCTGACCAGTCTTTACTGCCAACATCTCGCTAACTACTTTCCTCCATAACCACTTCATATAATCTTTGGGGACATGATAAACCTTCCTAATAGACTGAGAGGGACAGGTCGACGGACGTCGATTTTCCCACAGAGATCCGAGCAACAGACGCAGGCGCGCAGTCAAATCTTCTATCGGAAAGAGATTTGAGGTCCGAGGGGGCACGACCTGTGCCCAGCCAAATTGGCGAAAAAGCCGCCAAGGAAAATAAAAAGAGGTCTGCCTGAGACCAACCAGCCGCACATATGAATATTCTCCTAGCTCCAAAACAGGATGCAATTGTCCCCACTAAGGCACTGACCAATACAACCCATAAGCCCCATGCTCCACAAGCCAATTCTCCCAGTTCTCAACATACAGGTCCATGTGGATGAAGTAACGCGAAAATAAGTTGGGTACAACCGACAAAGGATATTCTGGAGGGGTTGACAAGTGGAATCTTTCAAACAACCACATGAACAACATCACAGGGCTACCCCTTAAAAAGTCGGAACGACCTTCTCTCCAGGCATCCAGTCCATTCAAAGTCTTTGCCAATATCACCGCCACAGGATTGCGATGGTATAACATCCATGAGGTAATGATTGCAAGCTGTGATTCCACGTGCACCTCCCCAGTCACCAACAGTAATTTTGAAACCTGGCCCAGAACAACGGCTCCAGCATAGCCAGCATCACTTGCTTCTCGCGAACGCACGGACTGCAACACCGCCGGGAGGGAGATCATTCCTCCGACAACCAATGACCTAGTCACCGAAGGAGAAATATGGAGAGGCTCGGCCAATAAATCCCTAAGAGAACGGGAAAATTCGGGTAAAGCCGTGGCAACACTGGGATTCACGCCCAGTATGGCAGAAAATTCCTCGTAGGTAGGATAAACTTATTCCAACCCAAAGCGGAATACATGGTCTTCGGGGTACCAAAATTGTACTGCTGCCATCAGCATATTCCACTCAAAAGGTCGATTACGCCACAAGGAGACTCGGCGCATGTTGAAAGCATCATAGTCGACATTATAAGAGCACATAGCTTCCAAGGCTTTAAGGTAATTGACAAACTCAATGCTACCAGGGAGAGCCATCTCACAAGACTAAAAGATGATGGGTAGGTATGTAAGAATGCAAAAGGTGTGAGGAAAACACTCCACCCTTTCCCTTTTTATATTTAAAAATACTCACAAGGGACATAATCCCTGCAGAAATCGAAAGGAATCCTACCCCACAAGGTACTAAAGGCTGATGAGGGTACCAATCAAAGCTTTTAATTGATGGGACTGGACTGAACTGCCGATAGGCAGGACATGGTGCTTGCCAATCGGCAACCCCTATTTTTAGAAATTTCCTCCTTTCCTTTTTTGTCAAATCAGAAAAACTCCATAAAAATAAATTGATATTCTCAAAAGAATTTCGAGAACCTTGTTCCCTCCTTGTGGGATTCCCCGTTTTAAATAAAACAACTTTCCTTTGAAAAATTCCATGAATACTCCTATTTTACGGTCTCAGTAGCAAATTAAAAGGCGCATGTGCATGCATTCATTCATCATTAAAATAAAAGATAGCCAAAAAAACTACATTGCATTGTGTAGGAGGGTAGTGAGAATGGGGTCTATGAATAACTGAAAAGGGTGAGGCGTGACCCATTCCAATGGACGCTGTCTATATGGTTCTTAAGAACTTCTGAAGCATCTTCTGAAGAGACCTTCTCCTTTTGGTAAAAATGGAGCTCAAGCTGGAACTCCCTCCCTGCAAGAAGATGAAATTCCACAACAATAATAGTAATTTTCTCAAGAGGAGCTCCTGAGAATAATGGTTGTCAGTGGGGAGTGAAGGAACAAGGCACTCAGCACTAAGAGAATGAGTAGGGAGAGAATACTAGAGAGGTTCTGGTGTGATTTTGACAGAGTGACTTTGCTATTGAGTTTTTTTCTATTGTCTCTATGACCTTGCTCAGGGGTCCTATTTATACTTGGGCATTAAGGCTGGGTTGGCACTTTTGGCGCCAAAACTTAGAGGGTTGGTGAGGGACAAAGTCTGCAGTGTACTATTTATCCCTACCTGCAGGCAGGTCTGCCTGTCCCCTTTGGCAGATGCCCCCTAGCGTCGACCAAAGTTCAAAAGTAAATATGTCTTCAAATGGAGACAAAATATCTGATTTGCTAAATATCTTTTGAAATGGTAACTTTGATAGAAACTTTGTACACTTGAGGGGGGGTCTCGAGGACCACCTCGTCTAAAATATTTGCAAGCTTGAGGGGGGTCTCGAGGACCCCCTTCTAAAATCATTTTTCTTGAGAGGGGTTTAGAGGACCCTCTCCTCTAAAATCATTTTATAAACAGTTCTTTTCTTGTGATCAGCCAGCCCTTTGGCTGCTCACTTCACTTATGACTAAGTGTGAGGTGTGTGAGGACTGGGTGACCCTAGGGTCTCCTACTAGTATTCTCTCAATCCTATAGTGCTAAGTGGTTGAGCTTGCTCAACATACCTTGTCCCTCAGCCACCGAGCCAAAACTCCCGGGAGGTCCCAACTAGCCTGCTTGATCCCTGCTTGCTCAACTAGCAACCTGTACAAGAAAGTAAAGTGTTAATACTGTTGTTCATTTAAAGACTGACGTCTCATGATGAGGAGTTGCTCGTGGTAGCTACTCCCTCATCCTGGCCACTTTGGGTGGGTTCCTTCTCAATATGAGTTTCTGTCGAAACCCTTATAATGGCACTTCTCAAATAACATTTCTTCAGTGACCCTTGCAGTGGCGCTGAGCCTCTCGAATGTAATTACTGCGGTGACCTTGCAGTGGCGCTGACCCTTATAGTAGCGCTGACCCTTGCATTGGCACTTCTCAATGTTGTATTTCTGTGGTAAGCCTTACGAGGCACCTCTCGAATGTCATTACTGCAGTGATCCCTGCAATGGCGCTGAGCCTTGCAATGGCGCTAACCCTCTCGAATGTCATTGCTGCAGTGACCCTTGCAGTGGCGCTGACCTCTGCAGTGGCGCTGACCCTTGCAGCGATGTAGACCCTTGTAGCGGCGCTGACTCTTACAATGGAACTTCTCAATCTTGGACTTCTGCGGTGACCCTCGCGGGTACCTCTCGAATGTTATTGCTGTAGTGGCGCTGATGCTTGCAGCGACGCTGACCCTTGGAGCGGCGCTGTGGGTTCCTGCTGAATATGAGTTTCTGTTGGGACCCTGGGGTGGTTCCTTCTCAATTATGCATTTCTGCCGGGACCCTGGGTGAGTTCCTTCTTAATACGAGTTTCTGTCGGGACCCTGGGGTGGTTCCTTCTCAATATGATCTGCCGGGACCCTTGGTGGGTTCCTTCTCAATATTTCCAAAAAAAATGTTTTTATTTATATTTTTTTTTGTAAGTAGACACGCTTCTACATTAGCCCCTCGTGCAAAGTCTTTTGTGTTGGGTAGACCAAAAGGTTTTGTACGCCATAAATTCATTTTTTTTCCAGGGACCCTAGGATTTCTTCATCATTCCTCTTAGGGTCATTAAATGTTATGTCACTTCATCCCAAGTTTTGTAAATGAGGCCACTTATAATGAACCTTCTTATCGGGGTATAAACTTGGTCAGAGAGGTTACTCGCGGTGAGCCCCTCATTTTTAGCCTTCTTCTATGGCCTTCTACTTTGTTTAAAGGTGCTGCTCATGGTGAACCCCTCGCCCTTGGCCTTTTTTCTATGGCCTTCTATCTTGGGCGGAGGGTTACTCGCGGTAAGCCCCTCGCCCTTGGCCTCCTTCTGTGGCCTTTCATCTTGGGTGGATGGGTTACTCACGGTGAACCCCTCGCCCTTGGCCTTCTTCTATTGGCCTTTCCTCTTAGGCGGAGGGGTTACTCGCGGTGAGTCCCTCGCCCTCGGCCTTCTTCTGTGGCCTTCTGTCTTGAGCGGAGGGGTTACTCGCGATGAGACCCTCGCCCTTGGCCTCCTTCTGTGGCTTTTCATCTTGGGCGGAGGGGTTACTCATGGTGAGCCTCTCACCCTTGGCCTTATTCTGTGGCCTTCTGTCTTGGGTGGAGGGGTTACTCGCGATGGCCCCCTCACCCTTGGCCTTCCTCTGTGGCATTCTCTCTTGGGTGGAGGGGTTACTCACGGTGAGCCCCTCACCCTTGGCCTTCTTCTGTGGCCTTCTGTCTTGGGTGGAGGGGTTACTCGCGATGCCCCCCTCACCCTTGGCCTTCCTCTGTGTCCATCTGTCTTGGGTGGAGGGGTTACTCGCGGTGAGTCCCTCACCCTCGGCCTTCTTCTGTGGCCCTTCATCTTGGGCGTAGGGGTTACTCTCCATTAACCCCTCGCCCTTGGCCTTCTTCTGTGGCCTTTTATCTTGGGC
This sequence comes from Sambucus nigra, assembly GCA_949130495.1. Classification (NCBI taxonomy): domain Eukaryota; kingdom Viridiplantae; phylum Streptophyta; class Magnoliopsida; order Dipsacales; family Adoxaceae; genus Sambucus; species Sambucus nigra. The sequence continues at coordinate 320,779,403 of OX422220.1, read as the reverse complement.
GGAGGGGTTACTCACGGTGAGCCTCTCGCCCCTGGCCTTCTTCTGTGGCCTTTCATCTTGGGCGGAGGGGTTACTCACGGTGAGCCCCTCGCCCTTAGCCTTCTTCTGTGGCTTTTCATCTTGGGCGGAGGGGTTACTCATGGTGAGACCCTCGCCTTTGGCCTTCTTCTGTGGCCTTCTGTCTTGGGTGGAGGGGTTACTCGCGATGGCCCCCTCACCCTTGACCTTCCTCTGTGGCCTTTTGTCTTGGGTGGAGGGGTCACTCACGGTGAGCCCCTCGCCCTTGGCCTTCTTCTGTGGCCTTCTGTCTTGGGTGGAGGGGTTACTCGCGATGGCCCCCTCACCCTTTGCCTTCCTCTGTGGCCTTCTATCTTGGGCAGAGGGGTTAATCGCGGTGAGACCCTCTCCCTTGGCCTTCTTCTGTGGCCTTCTATCTTGGGCGGAGGGGTTACTCGCGGTGAGCCCCTCGCCCTGAGTTCTTTTCTGTAGCATCAAGTTTGGGAAGAGAGGGAACTCAAGGTGGATCCCCTCGCCCTAGGCTATTTTCTGTCAAACTTGCAATCTTGGGCAGGTGGAGCCACTATAAGTGGATCCCCACACTCCAAGCTATTTTACTATTTGTTCACTTGCTTGAGGAGTTCTCAATATTAGCCCCCTCGTGCAGAAGTGTCTTGTAATGTCGAGAGACTTGTGCACGAAATTGTCGTACCTTTTATTTATACTTGGCAGTTTCTCAAGACTGTGAGCCCTCCGGTGCCCTTGGAGTCTTAGGTGCTAAACTGTCGCACCTTAGGTTTATACTTGGCACTTGCTCAAGATTGTGAGCGCTCCGGTGCCCTTGGAGCCTTACGTTTATACTTGTCATTTGCTCAATACTGTGAGCACTCCGATTCCCTTGGAGCCTTTGGTGCTCATCTGGAGCGCCTTATGTTTATACTTGGCACTTGCTCAAAACTGTGAGCGATCCGGTGCCCTTGGAGCCTTACGTTTATACTTGGAATTTGTTCAATACTGTGAGCGCTCCGGTGCCCTTGGAGCCTTACCTTTATACTTGGCATTTGCTCAATACTGTGAGCGCTCCGATGCCCTTGGATCCTTACGTTTATACTTGGCATTTTCTCAATACTGTGAGCGCTCTGATGCCCTTGGAGCCTTAGGTGCTCATCTGGAGCACCTTATGTTTATACTTGGCCTTTGCTCCATATTGTGAGCGCTCCGATGCCCTTGGAGCCTTAGGTACTAAACTGTCGTACCTTATATTTATATTTATATTTGGCACTTGCTCAAGATTGTGAGCACTCCGGTGCCCTTAGAGCCTAAGGTGCTCATCTGGAACACCTTATATTTATATTTGGCCCTTACTCAAGACTTTGAGAGCTCCGGTGCCCTTGGAGCCTTAGGTACTAAACTTTCGTACCTTATATTTATACTTGGCAGTTGCTCAAGACTATGAGCACTCTGATGCCCTTGGAGCCTTAGGTACTAAACTGTCGTACCTTATATTTATATTTGGCAGTTGCTCAAGACTGTGAGCGCTCCAGTGCCCTTGGAGCCTTAGGTGCTAAATTGTCGCACCTTATATGTATAATTTCACTTGCTCAATACTTTGAGTTGCTCTTTTTTATGTGAGAGCCTCAAGATTGAACTTCCCATTTCTAACTGTGGGGTATTTGCATATGAGATGATCAAGTTAAAATTTTGAAGTTGCCCCTTTAACTGCGGGGTACTTGCATATAATTGAGCAAGTTGAAATTTGGAAGTGGCCCCTCTGGCTACGGGGTACTTGCATATAATTAAGCAAGTAATTTTTTTTTAAAAGATACCCCTCTAACTGAGGGGTACTTGCATATGAGCTGAGTAAGTTAAAAATTTTAGCGTAGTCCCATATGCATGTTGGTTACCTTCTAGCGTAACCCCGTGTGACTTTGGGGTATACTTTTTTTGTTATGCACATTCATTTCTGAGGTAATAGCTAGGAGATGGGGTGCTTGTTCCAAAATTTTCTTAGGAACCTTTTTGTCTTATAAAAATAACAAGTTTAGAGAGGGGGGTAGACCCGCTTCCCTCTATTTTCTGAAAACTGGTCAAGTAAATTTTTCTTGAGAATAGAGGTTAGGACTTGCTCTCTAGGCTATAAGTCTATATTGAATAATAAAAAAAACATAGTGAATTTTTTTTATTATTACTATTACTAGGAGGATAACCTCCTACTGGTCCTGTCGGGTCTTAAGGACTTTACTCACTATACTTTTAATTTTGGGTTGGATATCCCCCCAAGTATGATGAGGAAAGACGTTCATGTCATGGATCCTCTTCTAATCTAGTAGAGGTTTTACTATTATTTTTAAGAAAGAGAAAACATAAGTCTGGTGTACCCACCGCACAATGTAGGTAGATAAATCATGCATAAAAGTGTTAGTAAAAAATCACTAGTATTCCTTTTCTACTCATAAAATTGCTTGACGTAGAAAAGACTTTCTACATTAGAGCATGCTATTCAATTTTTTTTAAGAAAATGAAACTGGGCAGGAGTTAGGCATAGTACCTTCTCACTTGTAGTTGTGAAGATGTCTGTTGACGACGGGTTGAATTTTGGGGCGAGGACTTGTACTGGTCCCTCGCCACTGCCTGTAATGGAGGGGGGTTCCTCGCTTGAAAGTCCCCTAACTGAATTTATTGTGGGTTCCTCGCGCCCACAGGTTATTGAGGAGGGATCCTCGCTTCTGGGTTCCTCACTTGTTACTGTGAATGAGGGGGGTTCCTCGTTGGGTGACTCGACCACTTTTGGTTCTTCAATAATTTTTCAACTATGAGGGATTCCCTACCAGGGCCTTTCGCCACTGAGGGTTCCTTGCAAGAATGCCTACCCAAGAAGGGTTCCTCGCCGCCGCGCAATATTGACAAGGGTTACTCGCGATAATGCCTACCCAAAAAAGGTTGCTCGCCATGACCCTCAATCAAGGTTGGTTTCTCATGAATTCCATTACGAGAAGGGGTTGCTCGACAACTGTGGGTTCTTCACCGATGGAAAATATTTTTTGGGGGTTCCTCGCATCGCCAACTGTTGTTACTAAGGGGGCGCGCTGCTAGCCGAGGTTTCCTCGTGACCCCCTTGTTGGTGAGTTCCTCATACACTGATTTGTATTTCGAGAGTTCTTTCACTACTGCTAACGAGTTATTGGGTTATTTATGTGGTGCCCCAATAGTTGGGGGTTCCTCGCCTGCAGTTCTGTTAGTGGTGGCGACCTTGGGTCCCTCGTGCACTCACGATTTTGTACCGGAGGGCTTAGAACCAAGGGGTTCCTCGTCGAAAGGAATTCCAAACAGGGGGTCTTTGTATGCTACTTAACCAAAGGGCCATAAGCTGGGTTCCTTACACGTTATGGGTTCTTAGGGAAGGTTCTTCGCCATTCCCTGATTTGGGTAACTTGGCTAGCGAGGGTTCCTCGCCACTTATAATTGCGTCATTCCCTCAAACAGTGAGGGGTCCCTCGCCAGTCAGCGTTTTTTCTGTCCAAAGGTGTCTCGATCGTGAGTTATATACATAGGGGTTCCTTATTGGCAGATTTGGATTATTTTGTTGGAGATTGTACCTGTGGGTTCCTCGTAATCACAGTCAATCAAGGTGGGTTCCTCGATGACATTACCGCCCATGGGTTCCTCGATGACATTACCGCCCATGGGTTCCTCGACCGTTGTCGTGAACGGGGGGTGTCTCGACCTCTCGTTTCGTCAAGGGTTCCTCGTCGGACCCAATATCTTAGGGTATCTCGACCTTGCATTTCGTCAAGGGTTCCTCGACCTTATGTCACGTCGAGGGTTCCTCGCGCGTTGACTTCACCTCTAAGGGTGTCTCGACATCTGCTGATGTTGATAGAGGTTCCGCGTGCGTCGACCTCATGTCTGAGAGTGTCTCGTCGACTACCAATGCTATCAAGTGTTCCTCATGTACTGACCTCGTGCCCGAGGGTGTCTCGCCGTCTCTCAAAGCTATTAGGAGTTCCTCGCATATTAACCTTGTGGTCTGAGGGTATCTCGCCAACCGCCAATACTAGTAGGAGTTCCTCGCGCGTCGACCTCATGTCTGAGGGTGACTCACTGACTGCCAATGTTAATAGGGGTTCCTCACCGCCTATTATTTCCTTAGGATTTATTGCTAGAAAGGGGTCCTCGCCAACTATTGCTGCTATAATGCAAGTGCCTCACGACCCACTATAATGGTGAGTTCCTAGCTTATTAAGGAATCTGGTAGCACTTTTTTTTATTGGAGGTTCGCAGCCTTTGGGTTCCTCGCGTGCCATTACTACCCATGGGTTCCTCGACGGCATTACAGCCCATGGGTTCCTCGATCGCTGTAGCGAATGAGGGGTGTCTCGATGAGTTTGGATTTTTCAATTGAGATGGCTGCTGATAAGAGTTCGATGCGAGTGGTCCCCTCATCTGAGGGTTCCTCGAAAATGACTTTGGATTTTTCAGAAATGAGGGTCTCGACCTGTGACAGCATGGTGGTCTCTCGACAGCGGCTGGGGCTCTCGCGGTTTGTCATCGTGTCTATGGGTCCCTCGTCAGAAGCTGGGGGTCTCGACGTCGGCTGGTGGTTTCTTGCGTGGTAACGCGGGTGGGGGTTCTTCGCGAAATGCGTTGTTTATTGAAAATTTTCCGTGAGACCGTTTTTATACTGTGGGTTCCTCACCGGAAGCGTCATTGGCACTTCATATTTTGGGTGAGGGTGTCTCGACCTCTTGTCGCTTCAAGGGTTCCGCGTCCCAGGGTGTCCCACCTATGTTGGCATTATAGAGAGTATGGTGTTGACCGCGGGTTCCTCGCTACCCACTTTATCGGTGGGTTCATCCTATGCTGGTGATTTGGGGATTAGAGGTTTCGCACCTTTTGAGATTTCCACTATGGGACCCACTGCCGAGGGGCCCTCGTCGTTAGCTGCTGCTGCCACGGGTTCTTTTCTTAAGGGTTCCTCATCGCTATCATTGAGCGAGAGGAGTTCCTCGACCATACCGAATTCCTCGCCAAACACTTAGGGTTCTGGGGTTCTGCTAGTGAACTTGATGATTGTCACAACTTGCTCCGGCGCCGTCCTTCGCGGCTGAGCTACTTCTGCCGGAATCACTGCCGGAACGGCTGCCCCTCCAGAGGGGGCTGCTGCTGGTGTTACACAATCTTGACCCAAACATGCCAAGTCTAAAAAAAACATACCCATAAGCCTCTGCCACCGGAGCTACTACCGGTGAGATGGTCTGCCCTCTCGGAGGAGTAGGTACCTTTTCTCCGGTCACCACCACATCCACCTGAGTGGCCTAGTCTCTTTGAGCTCCATTCCCACATGAAATGTACTCAAACACTAGCTACTTAGAAACATTAAAACCTTCTTTGTCCATGGAAATGAGGATACCTCCCCAGCAGAGTCGCCAAATGTAGGAGGGTAGTGAGACTGGGGTCTATGAATAACTGGAAAGGGTGAGGCGTGACCCACTCCAAAGGACGCTGTCTATAAGGTTCTCAAGAACTTCTAAAGCAGCTTCTGAAGAGACCGTGTCCTTTTGGTAAAAATGGAGCTCAAGCTGGAACTCCCTCCCTGCAAGAAGATGAACTTCCACAACAATAATAGTAATTTTCTCAAGAGGAGCTCCTGAGAATGATGGCTGTCAGTGGGGAGTGAAGGAATAAGGCACTCAGCACTAAGAGAATGAGTAGGGAGAGAATACTAGAGAGGTTCTGGTGTGATTTTGACAGAGTGACTTTGCTATTGAGTTTTTTTCTATTGTCTCTATGACCTTGCTCAGGGGTCCTATTTATACTTGGGCACTAAGGCTGGGTTGACACTTTTGGCGCCAAAACTTAGAGGGTTGGTGAGGGACAAAGTCTGCAGTGTAATATTTGTCCCTACCTGCAGGCAGGTCTGCCTATCCCCTCTGGAAGATTCCCCCTGGAGCCGACCAAATTTCAAAAGCAAATATGTCTTCTAATGGAGACAAAATATCTGATTTTCTAAATATCTTTTGAAACGGTAACTTTGATACAAACTTTGTAAACTTGAGGGGGGGTCTCGAGGACCACCTCCTCTAAAATATTTGCAAGTTTGAGGGGGGTCTCGAGGACCCCCTTCTAAAATAATTTTTCTTGAGAGGGGTTTAGAGGCCCTCTCCTCTAAAATCATTTTATAAACAGTCTTTTCTTGTGAGCAGCCAGCCCTTTGGCTGCTCACTTCACTTATGACTAAGTGTGAGATGTGTGAGGACTGGGTGACCCTAGGGTCTCCTACTAGTATTCTCTCAATCCTATAGTGCTCAGTGGCTGAGCTTGCTCAACATACCTTGTCCCTCAGCCGCCAAGCCAAAACTCCTGGGAGGTCCCAACTAGCCTGCTTGAGCCCTGCTTGCTCAACTAGGAAACCTGTACAAGAAAGTAAAGTGTTAATACTGTTGTTCATTTAAAGACTAACGTCTCATGATGAGGAGTTGCTCATGGTAGCTACTCCCTCATCCTGGCCACTCTGGGTGGGTTCCTTCTCAATATGAGTTTATGTCGAAACCCTTATAATGGCACTTCTCAAATAACATTTCTGCAGTGACCCTTGCAGTGGCACTGACACTCTCGAATATCATTACTGCGGTGACCTTGTAGTGGCGCTGACCCTTGCAGTGGCGCTAACCCCTGCAGGCGCTGAACCTTGCATTGACACTTCTCAATCTTGTATTTCTGTGGTAAGCCTTACGAGGCACCTCTCGAATGTCATTACTGCAGTGATTCCTGCAATGGTGCTGAGCCTTGCAGTGGCGCTGACCCTCTCGAATGTCATTGCTGCAGTGAACCTTGCAGTGGCGCTGACCCCTGCAGTGGAGCTGACCTTTGCAGCGGCACTGACTCTTGCAATGGCACTTCTCAATCTTGGACTTTTGCGGTGACCCTCGGGGGCACCTCTAGAATGTTATCGCTTGCAGCAGCGCTGACGCTTTCAGCGGCGCTGACCCTTGCAGCTGCGCTGACCCTTGCAGCGGCGCTGACACTTGCAGTGGCACTGAGCCTTGCAGTGGCGCTGACCCTCTCGAATGTCATTACTACGGTGACCTTGCAGCGGTACTGACCCTTGCAGTGGCGCTGACCCCTGCAGGCGCTAACCCTTGCATTGGCACTTCTCAATCTTGTATTTCTGTGGTAAGCCTTACGAGGCACCTCTCGAATGTCATTACTGCAGTGATCCCTACAATGGCGATGAGCCCTGCAATGGCGCTTACCCTCTCGAATGTCATTGCTGCAGTGACCCTTGCAGTGGCGCTGACCCTTGCAGCGGCGTAGACCCTTGCAGCGGCGCTGACTCTTGCAATGGCACTTCTCAATCTTGGACTTCTGCGGTGACCCTCGCGGGTACCTCTCGAATGTTATTGCTATAGTGGTGCTGATGCTTGCAGCGGTGCTAACCCTTGCAGCGGCGCTGACACTTGCAGTGGCGCTGGGGGTTCCTGCTGAATATGAGTTTCTGTCGGGACCCTGGGGTGGTTCCTTCTCAATTATGCGTTTCTGCCGAGACCCTGGGTGGGTTCCTTCTTAATACGAGTTTCTGTTGGGACCCTAGGGTGGTTCCTTCTCAATATGATCTGCCGGGACCCTTGGTGGGTTCCTTCTCAATATTTCCAAAAAAAATGTTTTTATTTATATTTTTTTTTGTAAGTAGACACCCTTCTACACATTGCATATATATGTTTCTGTGTTACATCATTTTGCAGGAAATAAAGAAAAGCCAAAAACAATGGGACTCAGCCCGAACCCACACCGTGTCCCTCTCTCTCTTTCTCAAGAGTTTCCACCCCTACGATGCGCTCTCTTCCCCCTACGGCGAGACGACGCGCCCCCACTACCCGAGCCAGAGTCTTCCCCAGATGAGGCTGACGGCACCAAGTAAGAAGGAACAGGGACCGCATCCCGAATGTGGGCGGTCGCCGATGATATCCAATCCCTAATATCTCTCAGCCAAGTGGTTGACACCCGAATTTGCTGCAGGAAAAGGCAGAATCAGTATCAAGCAAAAGAAATAAAAAAAGAGAGGAAAAGGACCGAAAGGTTTACCCGCAGGATGAAGGACGTCCTCTGTCAAGCCTAACTCCTTTGGATCCATCGCAAGAGGACGATGTAGCATCGCACTGTCCCTCCATCAGCCCGCCGGATGTTGTACGAAGGAGTGTGAAACTGAAAAAAAGGGACCTCCAAGGTCGCCGCCGCCACAGGTGCCGACAGACCAGCACCACTGTGGGAAGACCCCACCGCCCGACTCGAACCAGCAGGAGGGAAAGGCAAAGCATCATGTATACCGGGAGCCATCAACTAGCTCGTCACAAAGTCCATATAATCATACGGCACAGCCATATCAGTATACAATGCATAGGACTCACCAATCATCGCCGCGATCCTTTCATCCTCCAATAACTGTCGCTCCCGCCTTATGGACGTAGATGGCTGTGCGGGAGGCACCACCACCTCCTCATCATCAATCTGGCGGATCGCCCTCTCCCCGAGGTACCAGGAATGGCCAAACTCATGCGCCAATAAAAGCCTCATCTGCGCGTTCACCCCAGTCACCCCCGTATCCTGAATGGCGGTCCCCCAAGGATAAAAGGTCACCTGAAAATCCCCAAGCAGGCATAAGTCAATACAAAATCAGAAGGTGCAAAAAACCCAAGACTGAAAAGGAAAAGACCTTAGCCGATCACTGGTCAGGTCATTCAAGACCTGACACACCGCCTCCATGGAAAGAGATCCCTTCGACTGCCGGTTGGCCTTATGCCATCGATACAGTCGATAGAAGTCCCCAACAGTGTCATCCTTCAAAGTAATCAGCGGGGTGTTTCACCCAATCACCTCATAAAACCACGTCTGAATTCACAAGCAAAAAGAGACGCATAAGTAAAATGCGAATTCATGAAAGGAAAATGCGAATGCATGAAAGGAAAATGAACAAAGTAAAGAATACCTCAAGGAGATACGTGGCTCCAGTAAAATTCTGTCGGAAGCACCGGCTGAATGCATCCAAAGAAGAGTAAAGGGTCGCCAAGGTTAGACTCCCCCAATCATAGAAAGGGATGTTTGAAAACATCCTCAAGTACGGCAGAAACTACAAATGGACGACATCGCCGCTCGACGCCACCATAAAACTTCCCAGCACCAATAAGATGAACAACCGGGCCATCTGCCTCACTTGCAGCCCGTCCTCCACATCAACCACCCTTCTCAGCAAAACATCCTTCAGCAAGGGCAACCGGATAGAATCCCCAAAGACTATCCTCCTCACATCACCGAGTGCCACATACACCACCTCCAACCTCACCCGTAAAGAGCGATCCACCTCTATCTTCTCCCCATCACAATCCATCCCCAGCAGTTACTACACATCTATGGGAGTCACCGTCATCTCCCCGAAGCCAAAATGAAAAGTGTGGGTGGTGTCCCACCACCTCTCCCCCAAGGCACATAGGACTGCTGTCGAATGAGGCGTCTCATCCAATGCAACTGACAACTTCCCAAAACCCGCTGATGATACCGTCCAGCACACCACGGGTGGAAGATGCTCCCAAACATCCCTAAGCCCCGTCGTTCCGCGGGCACGCATGTTCTTCAAAGAAATATCCGACTGGCAAAAGGAAAAATTCAGTCAAAGGTCAAGAAAAAGGGAAAAATCACCCAAAAATGAAAGAATGCCAAAGGTCAGGTTACTTACATAACCACCGGGAATCACTCTCAAAGAGCGATGACGCGATGGCTCCCACAGCAAGGTTCGCTAATCCTCAACCGGCTCGAATGCATCAAAGGCATTCTCATTTCTCAAAGCAAGGGGCACCCTGTCCCTCCAATCCACATTCGCCCAGTCATCAACGGTCAACCACTCCCGGTGGATAGCGGTGCTCATAAAAGTGGCCATTTTTTGAAGATCAGAACGTTAGAACAATTTGCAGAGAGAAATCGTAGAAAGAGAGAAGGCGAGAAACTGTGAAAAATGAAGGGGATTCGCCCCTTTATATAGGAGGCCAATCGCCATACCGATCGGCACTTACCCCTACCATACCGATCGGCACTGTCTCCTCACCTTCCTGAGGTAACCCAAAAGTTCGTGCCACTTCCGAATGGCACCTCTGAGTTTATGTCGATCGGCACCCCCTTAAAATTTCGTACAAAAATTCCCAGAAAATGCCAGAAAGCCTCGAAAAATCCTAGGAGAATTCCTAAAAATCCCAGGAGGGATTTAGAACATTTTCATCAAGAAAATATTTCACTCCTTCAGGCGACACACCGTTTTCCCCAACGGAGACCTCAAAATCCAAGCGAATGACCTCTCGGGCAAGGCGCCCAGACCACCTAATCACCTCCTCATCAGACTTTACAAAAGGCCTTCCCGACCATCGGCTACCCGGTATGATACATTATCACATGGTATTTTTCCCAGTAGAAATCAGAAGAACCACTCTCCTCGAGAGATCTCTCCCAAAGGGCAATCCAAATTTTCCCTAGCTCATTCATCGTTCCCCCAGCGGAACCTCAAATCCAATTTTTATCCCCCAAACGGAACCCCTCTTCCCCAGCGGAATCCTCAAAAGCTAAGTGAAAATTCCTCGTGGAAAGGCTCCGAAATATCCCTAAGGATCACATGATCACTTGCCCAGCGGAATTCTTTCACAGCACCCAAAATAGGTTGTTCCCCCTACGAGGTCTCCTATAAAGCTTCCCCCAACTATCAGCTCCCCAGCTCAAATCGGAATCACAAAGCTCTTTCTCCAGCAGAATCAAAATACAATCTTTATCCACTCTTGGGTCTTGGATCGTCACCTTAGTTAGGTCAAAATTGAACTCAGTCCTCGATCGTCATCACTCTTGGGTCAAAATTGACCCCGGTCCTGGATCTTCACCTAAATTAGGTCAGAATTGACCTCGATCCTCGGTCGTCACCCGATCTTGGATCGTCACCTTAGTTAGGTCAGAATTGACCTTGGTCATCACCACTATTGGGTCAGTATTGACCCCGGTCTTGGATCGTCACCTTAGCTAGGTCAGAATTGACCTTGGTCCTCGGTCGTCACCACTCTTGGGTTATAATTGACCCCGGTCTTGGATCATCACCTTAGATAGGTCAGGATTGACCTCGGTCCTTGGTCTTCACCACTCTTGGGTGAGAATTGACCCCGGTCTTGGATCGTCACCTTAGCTAGGTCAGAATTGACCTCGGTCCTCGATCGTCACCACTCTTGGGTCAGAATTGACCCCGATCTTTGATCGTCACCTAAATTAGGTCAGAATTGACCTTGGTCCTCAGTCGTCACCACACTTGGGTCAGAATTGACCCCGATCTTAGATCTTCACCTTAGCTAGGTCAGAATTGACCTCGGTCCTCGATCGTCACCACTCTTGGGTCAGAATTGGCCCTGATCTTGGATCGTCACCTTAGTTAGGTCAGAATTGACCTCAGTCCTCGGTTGTCACCACTCTTGGGTCAGAATTGGCCCTGGTCTTGGATCGTCACCTTTGTTAGGTCAGAATTGACCTCGGTCCTCGGTCCTCACCACTCTTGGGTCAGAATTGGCCCCGATCTTGTCTCGTCACCTTTGTTAGGTCAGAATTGACCTCAGTCCTCGATCGTCACCACTCTTGAGTCAGAATTGACCCCGATCTTGGATCGTCACCTTAGTTTGGTCAGAATTGACCTCGGTCCTCAGTCGTCACCACTCTTGGGGTCAGAATTGACCCCGGTCTTGGATCGTCACCTAAATCAGGTCAGAATCAACCTCGGTCCTCAGGAGTCACCACTCTTAGGTTAGAACTGTCCCCGACCCTCTGAATTGGTCATCCTCATTTCCTTAGGTCCTCAGAACCAACCTCGATCCCCTGAATTGGTCACCCTCGCTTCCTTAAGCCCACAGATTCGGCTTTGATCCACAGAATTGATCATCCCCAGCATACTTCTTAGGTCCTCGGAATTGACCTCGATCCTCTGAATCGGTCATACTCCCTCAAAGGCATCATGCGGTGTCTAATCGACGGCTATCATTTGTTCCAAACTCACCTGTCGAGGGGCTCTGTAGACACCTCACTCTGTTACCCCCTAACTCTCCTTAGGTCCCTAGTACCTCCACTCATCATCGCAAACCCAGGTCACGTCCCGAGTACTGACCTGGAAGCCATCGAGCACCCCCCGGCTCAGTTTGACCCAAAAGTCAAACTCCTCATCTCGACTGAGAGTCAATTAATCTTTGAAGGTAACTTAATACCCTTTCCAACGGTTCACCCCGTGCACGATTCTGACTTACCATGCGGACGAACGATCCGTTTGCGTTCGAAACCTGACCTAGAGGCCATCGGGCGCTCCCAGGCTCTGTTGACCCAAGTCAACCCTTCAGCTCGACCGAGGCTGAATGAATCTTCAAAGGGCACTAAATACCCTTTCCAACGGTCCATCCCGTGCGCAATTCCGACTTTCCATGCGGAAGAACGATCCGTTTGACTACAGGAAGCCACCGAGCACTTCCCGGGCCCGATTGACTAAAGTTAACTCTCTAAACCGGGTCAAACTCTTTGGAATGTCAAATTACATCTCCTAACCTTTCCAATGATATGCCCCGTGCATGATTCGGACTTACCATGCGGACGAACGATCCGTTTGCGTCCGCACGATTCCCGATCCAATGGACCGACAAATGCTTCCGAGCCACATTTGACCCAAAGTCAACTCCCAAACTCGGGAGAGGTCTAAAGGACTTTCAAATGTCTCTGAATTACCTTTCTAATGGTATGCCCCGTACATGATTCTGACCAACGGTTTTCCCTCGGCGGCCAATTTTCTAAAAAAGCCTGAGGCGCACTACCAAATGGCAGGTCCCAGACCTTGCCTATCGGCACCTGCCGATAGGTAATGCCATGGCAATGCCGATCGGTAGACCCCAGGGCCTATAAAAGGAGGCTTTGGCCTCATATGCAGGAAGAGCTCAGATCTGATAGAAATTTCTCTGAACGAATCCCAGAAACCTCTCTCAAAGGCAGCGTGATTTCAACTTCCAAATCCCTCTTTTACCTCCACTTTTCATCATCCCTTTCATCAAACTTGGTGAATTAACCACTCTCCATCATCATCCAAGCTCAATGGCTGATCTCCAACAGTCAAGATCAAGTTCAAGATCTTAAAGAAGGTCCAACTTTCTCAAACTCTCTCTTAAATTCTCTTGAATTCCCAATAACTTGTTTTCTTACATAGCACTTTTATAATCTCATTTCACACCTCCTAATATATTTTTTATTTAGTATTATTGCACATCCCATATTTTCATATAAATAAAAACCCAAAAAACAAGAAAAAGAGGGTTTGCTCATAAATTCCAAGTAGGGATTCTCACACTTTTTCCACACTTTTCTCATAACTAAAACACTTTTTCTACACACACACACACACACACACACACACACACACACACACACACTTACAAATAAGATATTTCTCCATTTGGATTTATGGGTTAAACCCCAGCCCTCACTTTACATGCGAACTACGTGGACTTTGATGCCTTTATAGGCTACGTAGGCGTCTCGGAGTAAAATCCGAGACTCGAGTCCTTTTCTCACCTTTTCTCTTATTTTCTATCTTCTCTTTATCTCATTTTCCATTATATTCTATATACTTGTTCTTAGTGACGCATTACTCCATGTGTGTTATTGTTCCCTTATAACGATTAACGTAGGGGTAACCGCGTAAATCTTATTTTTCTAATATTACTTTCATATCTTCCTACGGATGACTCGCTTTATCTTTTCCATTATACAAGTCGAGGATTCCTACCTCCCTTCTATATATATACACATGCACACATCTCACGGGGGGAAACATAACGGAAAATAGCAAATATCCATGAGAGACCAAAAGGACGGAATGGGTGCCTAACACCTTCCCATTTCGTAACTAAGACTCTGAACCCTTTCCGAATCATTTTGGTTTCGCACGCTCCAGTATGTCTTTGGAAGCCATCCTTCGGGGTGGCTTCCTCTTTTTCTTTTGTCTGTTTCGAGTAAAATAGACCGGCGACTCTGAATCTCTCTACATTTATCACACCTCACAAAATCGACATCGGCCGAAGTGCTCTCCCAAGAGGGGACGCGCGGAACCTGAAGGATCCTTCCTCCCTCTGCGGCGGGGATCGGGATGGCCACAGGCACAAATACCTCATTTGGTTCAAAACGTTCTTCGACTTCGAAAGTCTCAAAAGTGAAATCGTCGTCGGACTCAAATAATAAATCCAACTCATATTCCAAACAACGATTTTCTCCCCGATAATAATTTTCAATTTTCTCAATTTCATACATACGCAAGCCCTCACCGAATGTCATAGGTCGAGGTGCGGATACATGAATATGGGAACTTTGAAAATTACCATCAGACTTAAACGAAAACTCATTATTATAGAAATTTTGAAAAATATTGCAATTTGTTTCAAAATTTTTATTATAAGGAGGTAAAGGTCCAAAATCATTGTCATCATCATCAAAATTCCAATAACCCAAGTTTCGACTTTCTTTATACTTGCCCAAAGTCATATTTGAATTAGAAATTCTTTAGGTTTCTAAGTATTGATCGAAATTCAACGAATTACGAAAATTTTGAGATTTATAACAATGATTACCGAAAGAATTGGAATAAGACATGCTTACCCCAAAAATGGCTCGAAATGGCAAATTCCACAAAGTAGGTGCGCGTGGGAAATTCAAGCATTTCAAAGTGCTCAAATGTGGAAATCCTTCAAAAATATTAGCAAATAATACAAATAGAAAGAAAATACCACGAAATACTAAATCAAATAAAGTATTTCTATTCACCTCCTCAATACAAAAACCTGAATTACGACTACACTTACGGGGCAAATCTAGCGGTAAGTCGGGTATCGAAATATCCACTGAGACCAGTTACTAGAATACATACGATTTAATATTCCAAAATAAAAAGGGAAAAGGTGATTACAAACTAAAAAGGAAAAGATGCATAAAAGGGAAATGATTAATCTAGGCAAGTGTATTGAAACTAGATTAACAAAGCGGAAAAGATATAGGTTGCATCAAATATCCCTCACCCGAGTTAATTTGTATAAAAAAGATAGATGGGTTGATGAGTTATTACGAATGCATCTCGTTTCGACAGTTAATTGA
The DNA here is from genome assembly GCA_949130495.1 of Sambucus nigra. Taxonomy (NCBI): domain Eukaryota; kingdom Viridiplantae; phylum Streptophyta; class Magnoliopsida; order Dipsacales; family Adoxaceae; genus Sambucus; species Sambucus nigra. The sequence goes on along the minus strand of OX422220.1, from coordinate 320,764,223 downwards.
ATCAAGGGTTGTCACGCCCCTAAATCTGCATAAAAGCCTAATAAGATTTTGGCGTCAACAAATACCCCAGAAATTGAGCACGCAAGGTCGTAAGCACGGGACATACATGATATGCCTCGTCAAATCTCCTAGGCACAATAACTAGGACAACACACCTGAAATAGACCCGTAAAAACCATCACCAAAGCCAAGCAATGCATCAACTCGAGTGAGTTCCATTCAAACACAACCTAGACTAAATTAGTTAGAAAGAAGTTTAAAAACGCGGTAAATAAACGCAATATATCTACACTAGAAAACATGGGAATAAAGCATGTAAACCTAAATTAGAAAGTATGTAAATTAACTACAAAAAAAGAATAAATGAAATACAAACTATATAAATAGAGTGGGAAGATGAAAGTACCAATTACAAACCCTAAAGGGTGTCAATCCAAGAGAGGAAGAAGAAGAACTCTCAAATCCCCCAAACCCTAACCTACAACTCTCTAAAATCTAATTATATAACTTAATATATGATATTTACACAAAATTTGGTATTTATAGTAAGTGGAATTAAAGTAGAAAAGAAAAGAGAAAAAAAAAGAAAAGGCCAAAATATCTGCAGAAAACAGGGGATCGATCGATCGATGCTCAGAAATCCAGCCCACTGTCTCCCACGATTTGGAAAAATAACAAGGATCGATCGATCGATTCCTTTTGTCGATCGATCAATCAAGAAGGTATGAGCCTCCTACATTGCTGTTTTGGCTTGTTTGCATTTCCCATCCGCTAAAATTGTCGTAACTTATTCGTTCTGAATCGGAATCGCGCACCGTTAAAGGCCACGTGAAGCTTACGAGGACGGATACAATTTCTGTGTGGATGTTTGGCCTAGTACCCATGCTATGAATTAACTAAATTGCCCTTGAATGTGTGATCATGTACGAAAATCGAGCGGACTGCGTCCGAACTTCACACTTAGCATCCAAATACCTATAAAAGCTCAATTAACCCACGCAAAACTTGTTAACGTAGAAATTCGAGGTTGTCTGGTTAACGAGCATAAATACATCGAATAAGAAACACGAGGGGGCTAAAATGCGTCGGTTTGAGGTATGAAATACACAATATTTGTGTATTATCACACCTCCTAACTTACACATTGCTAGTCCCTAGCAATGAAATAGGGTGCAACAAGAACTACAATCAAACCAAAAATAGGAGATAGTACAAAAGTATGGTATAATAGCAAAAGGCCACTTTCGCGGGCTATTTGATTGCATTTAACATATGCAATAATCCGTTAAACCCCCAGGTTACCCTGGTGGATGACTGTTGTCTTGTGAGGGTTTTCAGGGATGATACCCACAAACATCACATGGTTTCCTCAAAATATGCCCAAACCAACAAGTGATAAGCCCAACAAAAGAGAACAAGATTTCATACACATTATTAGCACATTGAACGGATTCAAACAAAAGTCTAAAATCATTAACACTATATAATGAACCTCATAGAATTGAAACCTTAAAATGTGGGAAGGGAACGAGCACATGAAAAGTGTGATTTGGCAAAAACATAAATAATCTGGATACTAAATAAAGCAAGCATATATTCAATCCTCATGGGCATTACACTCTTCAAATGAATTCACTTGAAACAGGGAGGTAACATGCGGGACATGCGGGCATAAAGAGTAAATGTAAATGGAAATTAAGCGGCACACATGTCACAAAAGAAGAATGCTATATATAAACTGAAAAACTGTAATCTCAATGAAAGATACTGCACATTAAAAGAGGCGAAATGTATTTTCACAGATTATAAAAACTATTTAAACTTTTAAATTACAACAACCTAATATCACATAGGACTTTAATAGGGTTGTAATGTAGGTTAGGCTAGGGTACGAAATGAAGGAATGTGTATACGGATTCAAAGTGTTCGGAATGAAAACTCGGCAAATGGGAAAATGCGGTCAATATCAAAATTGGAAAACGATTTCCAAACATGCATTAGATATAACATCAGGGAGAGTAATCAAAGCTTATTGAACTATATACACAATATTTACAACTTTCTCTTTCTTTTCTTTTCTTATTTTTCTCACTTTTCTCTTTTGTTTTCTTTTTCTTTCGCTTTTTCATCTCTTTTTTCACATCTCTTTTCTTTACTTTTCACACTCTCATATGCCTAAATTGAAACCGACATCATCACAACAACATTCAATCCCAGGTAACATTTCAAAAAAAGGTATGGAAAGTGTATGTAGGGTTTAAAACTCCAATTCAGTGTTGGTTATGGGATTTGGGTTATGAAACGAAAGGCTAATATTTAGGCTCAAAGGGGTTAACGAGGGTAGACATATAGGGTGAGGTCAAGGCCAATATGGGTGATATAACAAAGATGGCCTATGATCATTTCCAAAGTTTATGCAACTCTTGAGTCAAAACAATATATGAAAATCATGATCAATTAACACATTTCAAGTATGAACCCAATTAATGAACGATCAAATGAAAGAATAGTGAGATTACCAACGAATTCAATGTTTTCAATGAGAAAAGAATAGTGTATACACTCACAAACAATGAAAAGTACAAAGCTTACTCGGTGTAAGTATATACAATGCAACAAAAGATTACCGAGTTATGAAAATCTTAAACCAAATCAATAGAACAAGGAAAGTGCATGTGCTCATGGGATTAAAGTTTAATTCATGAAGTTATTCATAATATCAATAATCGAGACTAAAGTCAAATATCTTCTAAAATTGAGAACATGCGTCATTGAGTTGTCTATTGGATCGGGAAATTATTGAAATTTATCATCGGAAACAAAGGCAAAAAGTCCAAAAAAAGAGAAACAAAAAAAGAAAATCTTGACAGTGTCCTCAATGTGAGAACAAACATGGACTAAATAAAGAAATGGATAGAATACCCCACACCCCCTAACTTAAAACTTGACATTGTCCTTAATGTGAATTAAGAACCAAGTTAAGAGAGGAAAAGAGCGATATTACCTAAAACTGGAGCGATCCCCATAAGAACAATTCCAAAGAGTCTACAAAACAAGTTAGTACCGAGCATAGCAAAAACAAATAACAAAAAGTTAACTAATTATGTTAAACTAAATTTAAAAGAAAGAAAGAATAAAAAAAATAACTATATACAAACTACTATTTAGGCTTCATACTAAATGTACACTAGAAGTCTAAATAGATGAGGGTCCACCGCAAAAATGATTTAACTTTGGAGGATAACCGGTGTACCCTCACATACAAGCATGCCTTCCAAAAAATATGGATTCCGTTTGAACAATGGAAGGCATTGTAACATCCCGTATTTTTGGTACATTTAAAATTTAATTAATTCGGAAATTCTAAATTACTAGTGTGTTGTAATTTAATGAATTAATTATGATAGAATAATATATAAATATTAATCTGGGATTGAATGGTTAATATTTAGGGAAAATTATTTACTAAGTGAATAGTAATAATGTAATTTCGTCGTTTCGAGTATTAATGACGAGGTATGTACTTATCACATCCGGAAGTCGGTATAGACTATATTGGGTGGGGGATAAGTATTTTTATAAATTAATTCGGATGAAAATTCTGAGTGTACAGTTGAGTTCGGATGGGCCGAGATAGTCGGAAAAGTGTACCCAGGGGTAGTAAACGGGTCATGGGACGTTTTTAGACATAGTCGGGCCCACTCGGGGGCATTTTGGTCACTTGGGCTTGGCCCATTAGTCAAAAAATGGGAATGGATTAATTAACTTAATAAAAAGAAATAAGGGCTGGCTGAGCTTAAGGAGAGAAAGGAATTAAAAGGTTAGGAAACCCTAGCAGCAGCCAAAGCCAATTGGGGATCTCAAAAGAGCCAACAAGGTCATCTTCAACCTTGGAATCCATCGCATATTCAGACACTACGAAACCTAAGGCAAGTGAATAACTTGCAATAGCAATAAATCTGTCTTTTAATTCGTATTTATGTGATGTAATGAATTAAAATTCATTTTGGGGTTTCATGGCATAAACATGGGGTTTTGATAATACAAAAGAAAACATGAATCTGATTGCCGGAATTTATAAGGATTTATGTAAAAATCTGATAATGGAATATTGATGTGTATCTGTTAGAAGGATATCCGGATAAATTAGAATGAGTTTGATGAAGAAAGTTGGAATGAAAATGGGTTTAAAGATAAAGACACATTTTTTCCCCAAAATTATGGATTAGTAGTTTATGGACGAATTGATGATTGTTGTGGACTTTCTGGGGAGTCCTAATAAGGTTTCTAATATGTACTGGTGTTATAAAGGCTTAAAATTCATGTTAGAAGAGATTAGGGTTTAAGAAATCTCGTCCATGGCTTCCCTATCTTCGCGAAGAAGACGAAGACCTGTTCGATCGATCGATCGACGGTCTGGGTCGATCGATCGACGGTCGCCAGAATCTGGCAGTTTCGCTAGTTGGTTATATAATAGGGAAAATTTATATAAAAATCTTATATAATTAATTATTGAGAAATTAAATACATGAGTTTAAATCTAATTAATTGTAGATAAATTAATTAGGGTTTGAGGTTAATAAATTAGAGTCGGGAATTGTGACTCGGGTAAATTTATTTTGGGCTACAGGAGTAAGTCCAAATTTAAGGTGGGGGCGACACCAAAAATAACTAAATTAATTAAAGTGCAATTTAATTAATATTTAGAGTTGGACCATAAACTCTTAATAATTTTAATAGGCTGCGAACGGTATAGCCGGGACTTTTATATTTATATATACGGAGGCGTTAGTATATATATATTGTGTGCACAATTAATATATGTGATTAGATATTTGTTACTATAGTGCTATAGGGGGAGGTTGCGCGTAGTGGATGAATCCCCTAGCTTGAGGAGTAGGGTGAGTATATTCCCGAGGTCATAGCGTCCGTTATATGGGTGAGGGACATCTCACTTTCAGGAAAGGAATATGACCGCCTCCAATTATTTTATTTTATCAAGTTGGTGTGAAAATTCTGACTTGGGATAACTAGGCTATGTGATTGTACCTAGTGGGATAGCACTTTATAGAATTTACGTTCCGGGAGTATTTTTCTCGGGAGGATGCAAGTTGTTATATATATTACAGTATGATGTGAATGCTGAAATATGATTATAAGTATATAATTGGATAATTAATTATAGACGGGCTATTAATGAAAAATATGAGTTATTTCATATGTATAACAAGTGTAGAAGTTATACGAAGTTAAAAAGGGAAATGATTTAGTTAAGTTGATGTTACTAATAACTTAAAAATCATAATCACTACATACTCAGTTAGAGTAGGGTGTGTATAAAGGAACTTTGTTAATTATCTAGTCATGAGATGAGTAACTAGGTAATTTAATTAAAGCGTTCGTAGGGTATAATAGAGGAAGGGTAAGGAAGTCCTCAAGAGAGTGCGATATTAACTAAAAATATGAAGAGCATGCATATTTATTATTACTGCAAGCTAATCATTTGTTAAATGTTTTTCAAATGTTTTGGGTACTAACCCTTGCTATAAAAACTTTTAAAAACCTTTTAGGTGTCCAACCACAGGGACGCCAGCCTTGACTATATTCCAGGGATCCGTTGCTGCAGCATATGTGGATGTTGCGGGGTTTTGATAGACGCCTCATTCTTCATTCTTAAATGTAGAAGTTCATGATTAGTATTCGAGCATGTTGCTCACTTTCCATTTATTTGTATTAGACTTGTTGGGAGTTTATTCTTGTCTTTATGGGACTTTTTATTTGGACCGTTGGATTATTCGATCAATTATTTTTACTTGTGGATGATTAATTCAGTTATCTGTGATTGTTATATAGTTTTATATTCCGCATGGGTGTTTGTTTAAATAATGAAAGATAAAATTTGGCACCGGTCTATTTTTCTCACGTAGGTGGTTAGTAATTAAATAAGACGACAGTGATGCTAAGAATGGACCAAATGAGAAACCTGTTCTAACTTGATTTAGGACTGATCACCCGGGATTAATTAGGCGGGGTGTCACAGATGGTATCAGAGCATCAGGTTCTAGTGTCCTTAGGATCTGTACGGCTTTCTACGTTTCAGCGTAACGTTCGGTTGTTATAGAGCCCTATTATTAGGACTGTTGATTATATTTTCCGCTTGTGAGATATCATATTCCTGCTATTAGTTTTTGTATAAATTGTGTACTTATACAATTCAATCTATTTCAGAGGCCGTCAAAGAGACAGAGAGCGGAGAGGGCTGAGGCTAGAGATGAGGTGAGGGAGGCTCGCCAGGAGCCACAGGTACCGCCACCACCACCCCCACCCGAGTTGATTTCTACCACTCAGGTGGCAGTGATAGTGGCCCAAGCGGTCGAGACAGCGATGCGAGCTATGGCAGCTCATTTTCCACAGCCCCAGGCACCGCCTCCATTGGCTCCAGCAGTTCAGGCTCCAGTGGGGCCACCATCTTGGTAGCGAGTGAGGGAGACCTTTCAGAAGGGTCACCCACCTGAGTTTCGAGGTAGCACCAATGTGGTCGAGGCTTGTTACTGGAAGAAGAACATTCAGCGCCATCTGCGCATGTTAGAGGGTACAGAGGTGAAGAAATAGATGCTGGCTACCTTTCGTCTGTCAGGGGCAGCCTTACAGTGGTGGGAGTCCGTAACCACCGCTGAGGAGTGGGATTCGATGCCGATTTCTGAATTCTGGGTGCGGTTTGACCGCAAGTACTTCCCTCCAGCAGTAGAGTCTGAGATGAGAAAGAAATTCAGCGAGTTGGTACAGGGTGACAGGTCAGTAGCAGAATATGAGGAGGAGTTCACCCGTTTGGCAAACTTTGTGCCAAATGAGGTGAGCGATGAGGAGCGGAAGAAGTCAAAGATCATGGATGGCCTAGCCTGGAGAATCAGGCAACACTTGATTGGAAATCCGGCGTTAGTGACTTATACAGATGTCGTTAATGCCGCACTTGTACATTGCCAGGATCATCGTTTCCATGCTAAGGGGAACAAGAAGGCAGGTGAGCCGAGCCAGCAGGGCAAGGCGGTCACTAGTAGTGAGACGAGTGGCACACAACAGCAGGTCATCATTCAGCAAGGGAATCAGGCTAAGAAGTTTAAGCCTGGTGGGTTCCGACCGGGAGGACAGGGGTTCAGGCAGGGGCAACCAGGACCTAATCATCAACAGCAGGTTCCTCAGGGCCGTCAGGGCCAAGGGAACAACGGTGGAGGCCAACCGGGCCAGCAACGTCAGGGCCAGCAGGGCCAACGGCAGGGTGACGACCAGAAACGCTGTTTCGCCTGTGGCCAGCCAGGACACTTCAAGAGGGAGTGCCCGCAGAGGGGCAGAGGCCAGCAGCAGGGTGCCCAGCAGGGGCAACAGGGTCAGATGCCACCAGCAGCACCAGCCCTACCCGCCCCACAGCAGCAGGGGCAGATGCACTACGGACGTGTGTACAACGTTCGGGATATTCCCAATCCTCCAGCACAGTAGGCGCCGCCAGCGTTTGAGGGTATGTTTTTCATTCATGGTCATGAGGGTAGCATTCTTTTTGACACGGGAGCATCACATTCATTCATTAAATCTAATTTTGCTAAACGGGCTGGGTTATTAGAGATAGCGGGTAGCCTCTGTATAAGTGTAGAGTCACTAGTAGGCAGCGGGGCTTTGATTCGCTCGATTTGTCGAGGAGTAGACATTTTGATTGGGAGGCTTAGTTTAGCAGCAGACCTCTTAGTGTTAGATATGGAGGGGTATGATGTCATCTTGGGCATGGATTGGTTGGCAGGTTACCGGGCTACGGTGGATTGTTATGAGAGGACAATCGTGTTCTCCATTCCGGGACAGGAAATGTTCCTGATAGCAATGCCGCTTCCTGAGGGAGGGTCGCGCACTCACTTATACTACATTGAGGAGGAAACCTCACAGGAGGTGGTAGTTCCTTTAGACTCTATTCCTGTAGTGAGGGACTTTAAGGATGTATTCCAGGAGAAACCAGGATTACCGCCCAGCAGAGAAATCGAATTTGTTATCGATTTGGCATCGGGGACGAGGCCGATTACTCGGGCACCTTACCGAATGGCCCCTTCAGAAATGCGGGAATTGAGGGAACAAATTCAGCAACTACTGGGTCAGGGTTTTATTCGGCAGAGTACATCACCGTGGGGTGCACCGGTGTTGTTTGTGAAGAAGCGAGATGGTTCACTTCGCTTGTGCGTGGATTATAGGGAGCTGAACAAGGTGACGATACGGAATAAATATCCGTTGCCTCGGATTGATGATTTATTTGACCAATTGAGAGGGGCGTCTTACTTCTCCAAGGTCGACTTGAGGTCAGGGTATCATCAACTGCGTATCCGAGAGGGGGATGTTCCTAAGACCGCTTTCTTATCGCGGTATGGATCATATGAGTTCAGGGTGATGCCCTTCGGGCTCACCAATGCACCAGGAGTGTTCATGGACCTCATGAACAGGGTTTTCAGGGAGTACTTAGATCAGTTTGTCATCATGTTCATTGATGACATCCTAATCTACTCGCGCACCGAGGAGGAGCACGCAGAGCATTTGCGCATGGTTTTATAGACACTGAGGGATCATCAGCTCTATGCCAAATTAGGGAAGTGTGGATTCTGGCTATGGGAGGTACAGTTCCTTGGTCACATCATGTCAGATCAGGGTATTGCAGTGGATCCGAATAAGGTGTCGGCGGTGAGGGAGTGGGGATAGCCCACGACACCGACCGAGGTGCGCAGTTTTCTGGGTTTGGCCGGTTACTACAGGCGATTCATTAAAGGATTCTCTAAGATTTCAGGACCTTTGACGAATCTGACTCGGAAAGGAGTACCTTTCAAGTGGGATGATAGTTGTCAATTAGCGTTCGACGAGCTAAAGGACAAGTTGACATCTGCACCCGTGCTTGCATTGCCAAAGGGAGGGCTAGAGTATCGGGTTTACACAGACGCATCCTTACGGGGACTTGGGGGTGTGCTCCAGCAGGAGGAGAGGGCTATAGCTTATGCTTCCAGGAAGCTAAAGCCCCACGAGATGAATTACCCCACTCACGACCTAGAGTTGGCAGCAGTCGTTTTTGCTTAGAGGATATGGAGGCATTATCTTCTAGGAGAGCAGTTTACTCTATTCACGGATCAAAAGTCACTTCAGTATCTCATCACACAGAAGGATCTGAATATGAGGCAGAGGCGGTGGCTAGAATTCGTGAAGGACTACCAGTTTGATATTCAGTATCATCCTGGTAAGGCCAATGTGGTAGAAGACGCATTGAGCCGAAGGCCGATTGGGGAGATATCAGAGGTATGGAAAGCGAAGTGGAGAGAGCTTCAATATGAGGATGACGTAGCCAAGGCTTGCATGTCAGCTTTATCCATCACACCCGAGATCATTATGCGAGTTGTGAAGGCTCAGGCGGAGGATCAGATTTGCCGGGATAGGGTGGGCCAGTTGTTAGCTGAGGGAGCAGAGGGTTACTCGATTAGCTCAGAAGAAGGCCTACGCTTTAATGGGAGGTTAATGGTTCCAGAGGATGAGGATTTGAGGCACACTGTTATGACAGAATCCCATGGTTCGAAATTTGCGGTACATCCCGGTGGGGATAAAATGTACCAAGATATGAGGAGGCAGTATTGGTGGGCAGGAATGAAACGGGACATAGCAGAGTTTGTTTCGAAATGTGCCACGTGTCAGCTTGTGAAAGTTGACCACCAGAGACCATCAGGGATGCTACAGCCATTAGAAATTCCCGTGTGGAAGTGGGAGAGCATCTCCATGGACTTCATCACAGGGTTACCTGTATCGCAGAGGGGTCACGACTCCATATGGGTTATTGTGGATCGGTTGACTAAGGTGGCCCACTTTTTACCGGTACGCACAGACTTCGAGACGATGCGTTATGCACAGCTATTCATAGCAGAGATTGTTAAGCTGCATGGAGTGCCTATAAATATTGTATCCGACCGAGACAAAATCTTTGTCGCCCACTTTTGGCAGAGCTTTCAGGAGGCAATGGGCACGGAGTTATGCTTGAGTACATCGTATCACCCACAGACGGACGGACAGACTGAGAGAGTTAACCAGATGCTGGAAGACATGCTTAGAATGTGCATTTTGGACTTCGGGGGAGGATGGGATAAATATCTCCCTTTGGTAGAATTTGCGTATAACAACTCTTACCAATTCACGATTGGCATGGCACCGTTTGAGGCACTGTACGGGAGACCTTGTCGTTCACCCGTTTGTTGGTTAGAGGTGGGGGACAACAAACTCTTGGGGCCGGAGATTGTTCAGGAGACATCTTCCAAGATAGAGTTGATTCGAGGAAGAATTCGGATAGCTCAGGACAGGCAAAAGAGTTCTGCTGATGCTTCTCGAAGACATGTGGAGCTAGAAGTAAGGGACCAGGTTTTAGTCCGGGTATCTCCAATGAAAGGGGTGATGAGGTTCGGCAAGAAGGGTAAGTTAGCACCGCGATACGTAGGACCTTTCCCTATTATTGAGAGGGTGGGACCGGTGGCGTATAAGCTTGGGTTACCAGAACATCTTCAGCGGATACACGATGTATTCCATGTGGCATCGCTGAAGAAATATCGAAGGAGAGAGAGAGCCTTTTGGCACGTTCCACTCGAGGAGATCGACTTACAGCCAGACATCTCGTATGAGGAGAGGCCGGTAGCTATTCTGGATCATAGTGAGCGGAAATTACGATCCAAGGTTGTTCCATTGGTTAGAGTATAGTGGGGTCATCACAATGTTGACGAGTCTACCTGGGAGCGGGAGGAGGATATGCGGGAACAATATCCAGAGCTTTTCAACGTAGGTACGATCTAATTTCGGGGACGAAATTCCTTTATAAGGGGGGGGGGGGGGGGAGTATGTAACATCCCGTATTTTTGGTACATTTACAATTTAATTAATTCGGAAATTCTAAATTACTAGTGTGTTGTAATTTAATGAATTAATTATGATAGAATAATATATAAATATTAATCTGGGATTGAATGGTTAATATTTAGGGAAAATTATTTACTGAGTGAATAGTAATAATGTAATTTCGTCGTTTCGAGTATTAATGACGAGGTATGTACTTATCACATCCGGAAGTCGGTATAGACTATATTGGGTGGGGGATAAGTATTTTTATAAATTAATTCGGATGCAAATTCTGAGTGTACAGTTGAGTTCGGATGGGCCGAGATAGTCGAAAAAGTGTACCCAGGGGTAGTAAACGGGTCATGGGACGTTTTTAGACATAGTCGGGCCCACTCGGGGGCATTTTGGTCACTTGGGCTTGGCCCATTAGTCAAAAAACGGGAATGGATTAATTAACTTAATAAAAAGAAATAAGGTCTGGCTGAGCTTAAGGAGAGAAAGGAATTAAAGGGTTAGGAAACCCTAGCAGCAGCCAAAGCCAATTGGGGATCTCAAAAGAGCCAACAAGGTCATCTTCAACCTTGGAATCAATCGCATATTCAGACACTACGAAACCTAAGGCAAGTGAATAACTTGCAATAGCATTAAATCTGTCTTTTAATTCGTATTTATGTGATGTAATGAATTAAAATTCGTTTTGGGGTTTCATGGCATAAACATGGGGTTTTGATAATACAAAAGAAAACATGAATTTGATTGCCGGAATTTATAAGGATTTATGTAAAAATCTGATAATGGAATATTGATGTGTATCTGTTAGAAGGATATCCGGATAAATTAGAACGAGTTTGATGAAGAAAGTTGGAATGAAAATGGGTTTAAAGATAAAGACAGATTTTTTCCCCAAAATTATGGATTAGTAGTTTATGGACGAATTGATGATTGTTGTGGACTTTCTGGGGAGTCCTAATAAGGTTTCTAATATGTACTGGTGTTATAAAGGCTTAAAATTCATGTTAGAAGAGATTAGGGTTTAGGAAATCTCGTCCATGGCTGCCCTGTCTTCGCGAAGAAGACGAAGACCTGTTCGATCGATCGATCGACGGTCTGGGTCGATCGATCGACGGTCGCCAGAATCTGCCAGTTTCGCCAGTTGGTTATATAAGAGGGAAAATTTATATAAAAATCTTATGTAATTAATTATTGAGAAATTAAATACATGAGTTTAAATCTAATTAATTGTAGATAAATTAATTAGGGTTTGAGGTTAATAAATTAGAGTCGGGAATTGTGACTCGGGTAAATTTATTTTGGGCTACGGGAGTAAGTCCAAATTTAAGGTGGGGGCGACACCAAAAATAACTAAATTAATTAAAGTGCAATTTAATTAATATTTAGAGTTGGACCATAAACTCTTAATAATTTTAATAGGCTGCGAACGGTATAGCCGGGACTTTTATATTTATATATACGGAGGCGTTAGTATATATATATGGTGTGCACAATTAATATCTGTGATTAGATATTTGTTACTATAGTGCTATAGGGGGAGGTTGCGCGTAGTGGATGAATCCCCTAGCTTGAGGAGTAGGGTGAGTATATTCCCGAGGTCATAGCGTCCGTTATATGGGTGAGGGACATCTCACTTTCAGGAAAGGAATATGACCGCCTCCAATTATTTTATTTTATCAAGTTGGTGTGAAAATTCTGACTTGGGATAACTAGGCTATGTGATTGTACCTAGTGGGATAGCACTTTATAGAATTTACGTTCCGGGAGTATTTTTCTCGGGAGGATGCAAGTTGTTATATATATTACAGTATGATTGTGAATGCTGAAATATGATTATAAGTATATAATTGGATAATTAATTATAGACGGGCTATTAATGAAAAATATGAGTTATTTCATATGTATAACAAGTGTAGAAGTTATACGAAGTTAAAAAGGGAAATGATTTAGTTAAGTTGATGTTACTAATAACTTAAAAATCATAATCACTACATACTCAGTTAGAGTAGGGTGGGTATAAAGGAACTTTGTTAATTATCTAGTCATGAGATGAGTAACTAGGTAATTTAATTAAAGCGTTCGTAGGGTATAATAGAGGAAGGGTAAGGAAGTCCTCAAGAGAGTGCGATATTAACTAAAAATATGAAGAGCATGCATATTTATTTATTACTGCAAGTTAATCATTTGTTAAATGTTTTTCAAATGTTTTGGGTACTAACCCTTGCTATAAAAACTTTTAAAAACCTTTTAGGTGTCCAACCACAGGGACGCCAGCCTTGACTATATTCCAGGGATCCGTTGCTGCAGCATATGTGGATGTTGCGGGGTTTTGATAGACGCCTCATTCTTCATTCTTAAATGTAGAAGTTCATGATTAGTATTCGAGCATGTTGCTCACTTTCCATTTATTTGTATTAGACTTGTTGGGAGTTTATTCTTGTCTTTATGGGATTTATTATTTGGACCGTTGGTTTATTCGGTCAATTATTTTTACTTGTGGATGATTAATTCAGTTATTTGTGATTGTTATATAGTTTTGTATTCCGCATGGGTGTTTGTTTAAATAATGAAAGATAAAAATATGCACCAGTCTATTTTTCTCACGTAGGTGGTTAGTAATTAAATAAGACGACAGTGATACTAAGAATGGACCAAATGAGAAACCTGTTCTAACTTGATTTAGGACTGATCACCCGGGATTAATTAGGCGGGGTGTCACAGGCATGTGTAAGGCGAAAGAAATGAACCATCACCAATTAAAATTTTTAGAGGGACGATGGGGGATTTGGATTAAACGGGTGACAAAAACATGTGGGGACCGACAAAAGCCGAATATCCCCCCCAAGGATTTTGAAATTGGAATGGGAGGTGGCGCACACAAAGGCAAAGATGAGATTGTGGAAGGCGACTCGAGCAAGTACTCCTCATCGGCGAAAAGGTTTAAAATATTAAAGTTTGAAACCGAATCATTGAGTACTTGTGACGGTGTGATAATAGAGAATGAAAATGGGGACGAAAGAAATTCAAACTCATGAGATGAATCATCATCGCATGAAGATTGAGTTTCGAATGAAATAATATCATTTTTAATGAAATGTTCTTCTTTGAGGGCCAAAGAAGAAATCATTTTGTTGCAAATAGATATTATGATCATTTTGTTGCAAATAGATATTATGTCATTTTCATCCTCACTTTCAATATCTATTATGCAATGGGTAAAGTCTAGAATGGTTTGTTCCAAAGTAGGCACAAATACCTCATTTGGTTCAAAACGTTCTTCGACTTTGAAAGTCTCGAAAGAAAAATCGTCGTGGGACTCAAATAATAAATCTAACTCATGTTCCCAATAACGATTTTCTTCTCGATAACAATTTTTAATTTTCTCATTTTCATACATACACATGCCCTCACCGAATGTCATAGGTCGAGGTGCGGATACATGAAAATGGGAACTTTGAAAATTGCCATTAGACTTAAATGAAAACTCATTATTATAGAAATTTTGAAAACTATTGCAATTTGTTTCAAAATTGCTATTATAAGGAGGTAAAGGTCCAAAATCATTATCATCATCATCAAAATTCCAATAAGCCAATTTTTGACTTTCTTTATACTCGCCCAAAGTCATATTTGAATTTGAAATTCTTTGGGATTCTAAGTATTGACCGAAAGTCAACAAATTGCGGGAATTTTGAGAATTATAACAATGATTACCGAAAGAATTGGAATAAGACATGATTACCCCAAAAATGGTTCGAAATGGCGAATTCCACAAAGTAGGTGCGCACGGAAAATTCAAGTGTTTCTAAGTGCTCAAATGTGGAAGTCATGCAAAAATATTAGCAAATAATACAAATAGAAAGAAAATACTACGAAATACTAGATCAAATAAAGTCTAAAACAAACTCATCCCCGACAATGACGCCATTTTAATCGAGGGCGAAAAGTAGTGCGTGTCAAACGCAGATCGTTGTTTTCTGTTCATCTCCTCAATACAAAAACCTAAATTACGACTACACTTGCAGGGCAAGTCTAACGGTAAGTCGGGTATCGAAAGATCCACTGAGACCAGTTGCTAGAATTCATACGATTTAATATTCCAAAATAAAAGGGAAAAAGGTGATTACAAACTAAAAAGGAAAAGATGCATAAAAGGGAAATGATTAGTCTAGGCAAGTGTATTGAAACTAGATTAACAAAGCGGTAAAAACTATAGGTTGCGTCAAATATTCCTCACCCGAGTTAATTTGTACAAAAAGGATACATGCGTCGACGAGTTATTATGTATGCATCTCGTTTTGACAGTTAATTGAATCAAGAGTTGTCACGCTCCTAAATCCGCATAAAAGCCTAATAAGATTTTGGCGTCAACATATACCCCGAAAATTACGCACGCAAGGTCGTAAGCATGGGACATACATGATATGACTCGTCAAATCTCCTAGGCACGATAACTAGGACAACGCACCCGAAATAGACCCGTAAAAACCATCACCAAAGCCAAGCAATGCATCAACTCAAGTGAGTTCCATTCAAACACAATCTAGACTAAACTAGCTAGAAAGCGTGTTAAAAACGCGATAAATAAACGCAATATTTCTACACTAGAAATCGTGGAAATAAAGAATGTAAACCTAATTCAGAAAGCGTGTAAATTAACTACAAAGAAAGAATAAATGAAATACAAACTATATAAATAGAGTGGGAAGATGAAAGTACCAATTACAAACCCTAAAGGGTGTCAATCCAAGAGAGGAAGAAGAAGAACTCTCAAATCCCCCAAACCCAAACCTACAACTCTCTAAAATCTAATTATATAACTTAATATCTTATACTTACCCAAAATTTGGTATTTATAGTAAGTGGAATTAAAATAGAAAAGAAAAGAAAAGGCCGAAATATCTACAGAAAATAGGGGATCGATCGATCGATCACCTGGGCTCGATCGATCAATGCTCAGAAATCCAGCCCACTGTCTCCCACGATTTGGAAAAATAAGAAGGATCGATCGATCTATCAAGCAGGTATGAGCCTCCTGCATTGCTGTTTTGGCTTGTTTGAATTTTCCATCCGCTAAAATTGTCGTAACTTCTTAGTTCTGAATCGGAATTACGCACCATATGAGGCCACGCGAAGCTTACGAGGAGGGCTACAATTTTTGTGGGGATGTTGGGCTAGGTTCCCAATATGTGAATTGACTAAATTGGCCTTTAACGTGCGATCATGTACGGAAATCGAGCGGAATGCGTCCGAACTTCACACTTAGCATCCAAATTCCTATAAAAGCTCAATTAACCCCTGCAAAACATGTTAACATAGAAATTCGAGGTTGTCTGGTTAAAGGGCATAAATATAGGGAATAAAATACCCGAGGGGGTTAAAATGCGTCAGTTCAAGGGATGAAATACGCAATATTTGCGTATTATAACACCCCCTAACTTACACATTGCTAGTCCCTAGCAATAAAATAGGGTGCAACAAGAACTACAATCAAACCAAATATAAGAGATAGTACAAAATTATGGTATAAAAGAAAAAGGCCACTTTCGCGGGCGATTTGATTGCAATTAGCATATGCAATAAGCCGTTAAACCCCCAGGTTACCCTGGTGAACGAGTGTCATCTCGTGAGGGTTTTCAGGGATGATACCCACAAACATCACATGGTTTCCTCAAAATAAGCCCAAACCAACATGCGATAAGCCCAACAAAAGAGAACAAGATTTCATAGACATTGTTAGCACATTGAACGGATTCAAACAAAAGTCTGAAGTTATTAACATTATATAATGCACCTCATAGAATTGAAACCTTAAAACGTGGGAAGGGAACGAGCACATGCAAAATGTGATTTGGCAAAAACTTAAATAATCTGGATAATAAATAAAGCAAGCATATATTCAATCCTTATGGGCATTACACTCATCAAATGAATTCACTTGAAACAGGGAGGTAGCACACGTGACATGCAGGCATAAAGAGTAAATATAAATTGAAACTAGGCCGCACACATGTCATAAAAGAAGAATGCTATATATAAACTGAAAACTGTAATCGCAATGAAAGATACCGCACATTAAAAGAGGCAGATTGTATTTTCACAGATTATCAAAAATATTTAAACTTTTAAATTACATCAACCTAAGATCACATAGGATTTTAATAGGGTTGTAATGTAGGTTAGGCAAGGTTACAAAATGAAGGAATGTATATACGAATTCAAAGTGTTCGGAATGAAATCTCGGATAATGGGAAAATGCGGTCTATATCAAAATTGGAAAATAATTTCCAAACATGCATTATTATAACATCGGGGAGAGTAATAAAAGGTTATTGAACTATATACACAATATTTACAACTTTCTCTTTCTTTTCTTTTCTTATTTTTCTCACTTTTCTTTTCTTTTCTTTTTTGTTTTTTTTTTCTTTCTCTTTTTCATCTCTTTTTTCACATCTATTTTCTTTACTTTTCACACTCTCATATGCCTAAATTGCAACCGACATCATAACAACATCATTCAATACCAAGTAACATTTCAAACAAATGTATGGAAAGTGTATGTATGGTTTAAAACTCCAATTCAGAGTTGGTTATGGGATTTAGGTTATGAAACGAAAGGCTAATATTTAGGCTCAAAGGGGTTAACGAGGGTAAACATATACGGTGAGGTCAAGCTCAATATGGGTGATATAACAAAGATGGCCAATGATCATTTCCAAAGTTTATGCAATTCTCGAGTCAAAACAATATATGAAAATCATGATCAAGTAACACATTTCAAGTATGAGCCCAATTAATGAACGATCAAATGAAAGAATAGTGAGATAACCAACGAATTCAATATTTTCAATGAGAAAAGAATAGTGTATACACTCACAAACAATGAAAGGTACAAAGCTTACTCGGTGTAAGTATAAACAATGCAACAAAAGATTACCGAGTTATAAAAATCTTAAACCAAATCAATAGAACAAGGAAAGTGCATGTGCTCATGGGATTAATGTTTAAGTCATGAAGTTATTCATAATATCAATAATCTAGACTAAAGTATAATAACTTCTAAAATCGAGAACATGCATCATTTAGTTTTCTATTTGATCGGGAAATTATTGAAATTTATCATCGGAAACAAAGGCAAAAAGCGCAAAAAAGGAGAAACAAAAAAAGAAAGTCTTGACATTGTCCTCAACGTGAGCCAAAACATGGAATAAATAAAGAAATTGATAGAATATCCCACACCCCCTAACTTAAAACTTGACATTGTCCTCAATGTGAATTAAGAACCAAGTTAAGAGAGGAAAATAACGATATTACCTAAAACTGGAGCGATCCCCATAAGAACAATTCCAAAGAATCTACAAAACAAGTTAGTCCCGAGCATAGCAAAAACAAATTACCAAAAGTTAACTAATTACATTAAACTAAATTAAAAAGAAAGAAAGAATAAAAAGCTAACTATATACAAACTACTATTTAGGCTTCATACTAATTGTACACTTGAAGTCTAAATAGTTGAGGGTCCACCACAAAAATGATTTAACTTTGGAGGATAACCGGTGTACCTCACTTACAAGCATGCCTTCCAAAAAATATGGATTCCTTTTGAACAATGGAAGGCTTGTGTAAGGCGAAAGAAAGGAACCATCACCAATTAAAATTTTTGGAGGGACGACGGGGGATTTGGATTGAACGGGTGACAAAAACATGTGGGGACCGACAAAAGCCAAATATCCCCCTAAGGATTTTGAAATTGGAATGGGAGGTGGCGCACACAAAGGTAAAGATGAGATTGTGGAAGGCGACTCGAGCAAGTACTCCTCATCGACGAAAAGGTTTAAAATATTAAAGTTTGAAACCAAATCATCGGGTACTTGTGACGGTGTGATAATAGAGAATGAAAATGGGGACGAAAGAAATTCAAACTCATGAGATGAATCATCATCGCATGAAGATTGAGTTTCGAATGAAATAATATCATTTTAAATGAAATGTTCTTCTTTGGGGGACAAAGAAGAAATCATTTTGTTGCAAATAAATATTACGTCATTTTCATCCTCACTTTCAATATCTATTATGCAATGGGAAAAGTCTAGAATGGTTTGTTCCAAAGTAGGCACAAATAACTCATTTGGTTCAAAACGTTCTTCGACTTCGAAAGTCTCGAAAGCAAAATTTTCGTCGGACTCAAATAATAAATCCAACTCATGTTCCCAACAACGATTTTCTTCTCGATAACAATTTTCAATTTTCTCATTTTCATACATGCACAAGCCCTCACCGAATGTCATAGGTCGAGGTGCGGATACATGGAAATCGGAACTTTGAAAATTACCATCAGACTTAAACGAAAACTCATTATTATAGAAAATTTTGAAACTATTGCAATTTGTTTCAAAATTGCTATTATAAGGAGGTAAAGGTCCGAAATCATTATCATTATCATTAAAATTCCAATAACCCAAGTTTTGACTTTCTTCGCCCACAGTCATATTTGAATTTGAAATTCTTTGGGATTCTAAGTATTCATCGAAAGACAATGAATTACGAGAATTTTGAGAATTATAACAATGATTACCGAAAGAATTGGAATAAGACATGCTTTCCACCAAAATGGCTCAAAATGGTGAATTCCACAAAGTAGGTGCGCGCAGGAAATTCAAGCGTTTCTAAGTGCTCAAATGTGGAAGTACTGTAAAAATATTAGCAAATAACACAAATAGAAAGAAAATACTACGAAATACTAAATCAAATAAAGTCTAAAACAAACTCATCCCCGACAATGACGCCATTTTGATTGAGGGCGAAAAGTAGCGCGTGTCAAATGCAGATCGTTGTTTTCTGTTCACCTCCTCAATACAAAAACCTAAAATACGACTACACTTGCCGGGAAAGTCTAGCGATAAGTCGGGTATCGAAAGATCCACTGAGACGAGTTGTAAGAATTCATACGATTTAATATTCCAAAATAAAAAGGGAAAACGGTGATTACAAACTAAAAAGGAAAAGATGAATAAAAAGGAAATGATTAATCTAGGCAAGTGTATTGAAACTTGATTAACTAAGCGGTAAAAATTATAGGTTGCGTCAAATATCCCTCACCCAAGTTAATTTGTATAAAAAGGATACATGCGTCGACGAGTTATTACGTATGCGTCTCATTTTGACAGTTAATTGAATCAAGGGTTGTCACTAAAGGGTGTCAATCCAAGAGAGGAAGAAGAAGAGCTCTCAAATCCCCAAACCCAAACCTACAACTCTCTAAAATCTAATTATACAACTTAATATCTGATATTTACACAAAATTTTGTATTTATAGTAAGTGGAATTAAAATAGAAAAGAAAAGAGAAAAGAAAAGAAAAGGCCAAAATATCTGCAGAAAACAGGGGATCAATCGATTGATCACCTGGGCTTGATCAATTGATGCTCAGAAATCCAGCCCACTGTCTCCCACGATTTGGCAAAATAAGAAGGATCGATCGATCGATTACTTTGGTCGATCGATCGATCAAGTAGGTATGAGCCTCCTGCATTGCTGTTTTGGCTTGTTTTCATTTCCCATCCGCTAAAATTATCGTAACTTCTTCTTTCTGAATCAAAATCGCGCACCGTTCGAGGCCACGCAAAGCGTACGAGGAGGGCTACAATTTCTGTGTGGATGTTGGGCTAGGTGATCAAGATGTGAATTGACTAAATTTACCTTGAACGTGCGATCATGTACGAAAATCGAGCGGAATGCGTCCGAACTTCACACTTAGCATCCAAATACCTATAAAAGCTCAATTAACTCCTGCAAAACATGTTAACGTAGAAATTCAAGGTTGTCTGGTTAACGAGCATAAATATAAGGAATAAGATACCCGAGGGGGCTAAAATGCATCGGTTCGAGGGATGAAATATGCAATATTTGCGTATTATCACACCTCCTTAACTTACACATTGCTAGTCCCTAACAATGAAATAAGGTGCAACAAGAACTACAATCAAACCAAAAATAGGAGATAGTATAAAAGTATGGTATAAAAGCAAAATGCCACTTTCGCGGGATATTTGATTGCATTTAACATATGCAATAAGCCGTTAAACCCCCAGGTTACCCTAGCGGACGATTGTCGTCTCGTGAAGGTTTTCAGAGATGATACCCACAAACATCACATGGTTTCCTCAAAATAAGACCAAACGAGCATGCGATAAGCCCAACAAAAGAGAAAAAGATTTCATACACATTATTAGCACATTGAACGGATTCAAACAAAAGTCTGAAATCATTAAAAATATAGAATGCACCTCATAGAATTGAAACCTTAAAATGTGGGAAGGTAACGAGCACATGCAAGGTGTGATTTGGGAAAAACTTAAATAATCTGGATACTAAATAAAGCAAGCATATATTCAATCCTCATGGGCATTACACTCATCAAATGAATTCACTTGAAACAAGTAGGTAACACACGGGACATGCGGGCATAAAGTGTAAATATAAATGGAAACTAGTCCGCACACATGTCACAAAAGACGAATGCTATATATAAACTGAAAAACTGTAATCTCAATGAAAGATACCGCACATTAAAAGAGGCAAAATGTATTTTCACAGATTATGAAAACTATTTATACTTTTAAATTACACCAACCTAAGATCACATAGGACTTTAATAGGGTTGTAATGTAGGTTAAGCTAGGGTACGAAATGAAGGAATGTATATACGAATTCAAAGTGTTCGGAATGAAAACTCGGATAATGGGAAAATGCGGTCAATATAAAAATAGGAAAATAATTTCCAAACAGGCGTTAGATATAACATAGGGGAGAGTAATCAAAAAGAAAGTCTTGACATTGTCTTGACATTGTCCTCAATGTGAGCCAAAACATGGAATAAATAAAGAAATTGATAGAATATCCCACACCCCCTAACTTAAAACTTGACATTGTCCTCAATGTGAATTAAGAACCAAGTTAAGAGAGGAAAATAACGATATTATCTAAAATTGGAGCGATCCCCATAAGAACAATTCCAAAGAATCTACAAAACAAGTTAGTCCCGAGCATAGCAAAAACAAATTACCAAAAGTTAACTAATTACATTAAACTAAATTAAAAAGAAAGAAAGAATAAAAAGCTAACTATATACAAACTACTATTTAGGCTTCATACTAATTGTACACTTGAAGTCTAAATAGTTGAGGGTCCACCACAAAAATGATTTAACTTTGGAGGATAACCGGTGTACCTCACTTACAAGCATGCCTTCCAAAAAATATGGATTCCTTTTGAACAATGGAAGGCTTGTGTAAGGCGAAAGAAAGGAACCATCACCAATTAAAATTTTTGGAGGGACGACGGGGGATTTGGATTGAACGGGTGACAAAAACATGTGGGGACCGACAAAATCCGAATATCCTCCCAAGGATTTTGAAATTGGAATGGGAGGTGGCGCACACAAAGGCAAAGATGAGATTGTGGAAGGCGACTCGAGCAAGTACTCCTCATCGACGAATCATCATCGCGTGAAGCTTGGGTTTCAAATGAAATAATATCATTTTCAATGAAATGTTCTTCTTTGGGGGCCAAAGAAGAAATCATTTTGTTGCAAATAGATATTACGTCATTTTCATCCTCACTTTCAATATCTATTATGCAATGGGAAAAGTCTAGAATGGTTTGTTCCAAAGTAGGCACAAATACCTCATTTGGTTCAAAACGTTCTTCGACTTTGAAAGTCTCGAAAGAAAAACCGTTGTCGGACTCAAATAATAAATCCAACCCATGTTCCCAATAAATATTTTCTTCCCGATAACAATTTTCAATTTTCTCATTTTCATACATACGCAAGCTCTCACCGAATGTCATAGGTCGAGGTGCGGATACATGAAAATGAGAACTTTGAAAATTACCATCAGACTTAAACGAAAACTCATTATTATAGAAATTTTGAAAACTATTGCAATTTGTTTCAAAATTGCTATTATAAGGAGGTAAAGGTCCAAAATCATTATCATCAACATCAAAATTCCAATAACCTAAGTTTTGACTTTCTTTATACTCGCCCAAAGTCATATTTGAATTTGAAATTCTTTGGGATTCTAAGTATTGACCGAAAGTCGACGAATTACGAGAATTTTTAGAATTATAACAATGATTATCGAAAGAATTGGAATAAGACTTGCTTAGCCCCAAAATGGCTCGAAATGACGAATTCCACAAAGTAGGTGCGCGTGAGAAATTCAAGCGTTTCTAAGTGCTCAAATGTGGAAGTCCTGCAAAAATATTAGCAAATAATACAAATACAAATAAAATACTACGAAATACTAAATCAAATGAAGTCTAAAACAAACTCATCCCCGACAACGACGCCATTTTGATCGAGGGTGAAAAGTAGCGCGTGTCAAACGATGATCGTTGTTTTCTGTTCACCTCCTCAATACAAAAACCTAAATTTCGAATACACTTGCGGGGCAAGTCTAGCTGTAAGTCGGGTATTGAAAGATCCACTGAGACGAGTTGCTAGAATTCATATGATTTAATATTCCAAAATAAAAAGGGAAAAAGGAGATTACAAACTAAAAAGGAAAAGATGCATAAAAGGGAAATGATTAATCTAGGCAAGTGTATTGAAACTAGATTAACAAAGTGGTAAAAACTATAGGTTGCGTCAAATATCCCTCACCCGAGTTAATTTGTATAAAATGGATACATGGGTCAACTAGTTATTACGAATGCGTCTCGTTTCAACAGTTAATTGAATCAAGGGTTGTCACACCCCTAAATTCGCATAAAAGCCTAATAAGATTTTGGCGTCAACAAATACCTTGAAAATTATGCACGTAAGGTCGTAAGCACGGGACATACACGATATGCCGCGTCAAATCTCATAGGCGCAATAATAAGGACAACCCACCCGAAATAGACCCGTAAAAACCATTACCAAAGCCAAGCAACGCGTCAGCTCGAGTGAGTTCCATTCAATTCAAACACAACCTAGACTAAATTAGCTAGAAAGCATGTTGAAAATGCGATAAAGAAACACGGTAAATAAATGCAATAAATCTACACTCGAGAGCACGAAAATAAAGCATGTAAACCTAAATTAGAAAGCATGTAAATTAACTGCAAAGCAAGAATAAATGAAATAAAAACTATATAAATGGAGAGGGAAGATGAAAGTACCAATTACCACTACACCAAATCCTGTGAATGGTCACGCCCAGTGGGTCACGGCCCAAGTCCGCGACTAGCTGGTCGCGAGCTTGGGCCGTGACCCACTCAATATTTGGCGTGACCATATTTATTATCACACTAAATTATCGATGCTCTAGAAGTGTTCACGGACCAAGTCCGTGACCACAGTGGTCGCGGACTTGGGCCGTGACTAGGTCGTGACCATATTAGCACCAAAATCGCGCCAAAATTCCCTCCAAGCTTGGTAGCGGATTGGTCACGGACCAAGTCCGTGACCCATGGCTTGACAAAGAAGAGAGTACACACATTGAGGGTCACGGCTTAGGTCCGTGACCATTTATGGGTGTCAGTCATGGCTATGGGCCGTGACCATCCCTCATTCAAGCCCTAGAGTTGATGTAGAAGGGTCGCACATCATAGATTTAGGGTCACGGCTATTGGTCGTGACCATTTCTTACTATGGGTCAAGGTTATGGGCCGTGACCATTGCTCAATCAAGCATGGAAAAGGGTCTCGCATTGTGGGTCACGGCTCTAGGCCATGACCAGGTCTGGAGAACCCAACTTTGCCTAACGTTAATTTTAAGGGTCGCGCGTATGGGGTCACGACTCTTGGTCGTGACCAGTTCCAAGTCTTTAAAAGAAAAGTCGCGCCGCTGCTTTCTTATTTCATTTATTTCATTTGGAGTTAGAGTTGGCCGCTGCAAGGGTTAAACGATTTTGGCGATTTTGAGTTGGATTTTGACAATTTTGAGTTTCGATTAACCCTGGTATGTATTGATTCATTTTGATTTCATTTGGATTTCGTGATTTCTATCTAAAGCCCTAATTTCTGTGTATGTATGTGTAGATTTATGTTTGTATCTGTGTATGTGTGTGTATGTATATATTTATATTTATATGTGTGTGTGTATAGAATTATATGTATATGTATGTTTATGTCAATAAACACTATATTGTATGTGTGTGTATGTATAGATTGTATGTGTGTAAACCCTAAATAGTATATCTATGTATGTATAGATTGTATTTGTGTAAAATCTAAATAATATTAGGGTTTAGTAAACCCTAAATAGTATGTGTGTGTGTGTGTATATATTATGTCAATAAACCCTAGATTGTATGTGTGTGTTTTTATAGATTATGCCAATAAACCTAGATTGTATGTACGTGTATTTTTTTTGAAAAAATATAATTAAATGGATTTTTAATGAGTAAAAAAATTTACATCCACCTTGTCGTGATTTTATTGGGGGTTATATGCGTGCCATCATATTATATTAGGGGTTATATGCATGTCGTGATTTTTTGCACTACAATATGTGTGTAAGTACTACAATATGTGTTATAAACAATTACGGTAAGTTGTTGTTGGTATTTCACATATACTTTTAAACTCTCATAACTTTCAAACCCAAACCTTAATAGTAGGACTCGTATTTATTCCCTCGTATACTTTTCTCAGGAAAAATGAGGCACGGTGATAATTACTGTAAACAAGAGTGGGAGAGGTTGCAATTAGACCGCACACATAACTCTTTTATTAGTGTGCGTTATATAGAGGGTACTCTTATTTATCGGTACAAAAATAAAAAGATCGAACAATTTAACTACCTTGTAAATCATGGAATTGATATCTAGCAAGATTACTTGTTCGATCGTATTCTATTTTTTCTACCAGAAAACTGGGATGACGTTATACAAAATATATTTCACACATATAATCCCGACATATCCCTGACCTTGGTTACGTTGTTGCAGAAGGCGGAAAAAAAATCCACCCGTTATGGATACAACTGCGTACAGAGAGAATTGACATAGACTGTGATGTCTCGCGCCACATGCATGTAAAATTGAATCTTGCCAACAAGTTGAGAGATAGGGGATTCCGAGCTCATGTCACTGACATCTACACATCAATCATAGATACCCTTCCTCCTAGTTGGCCACGTGCAAAAATTCATAAGTTCTTAAAAACTAATACTGAATGGATGGAGATCAGACACATTGAACTTATTCTAAGTCTTACTTTGAAAAGATATCTAATAGTCTATATATATATAACTAATTAAGCTTGATTAATTAGTTATAATTTCCTATTCCTATAATTATTTAGTCACTTATATTTTTTAATTTTTGTAGATAATGTTGAGAGGAAACAACCCAAGGGTACCAAGTGCCGAGGTGACACTACAACGAGGTTCACCATCTCGTGCAGAACCCGGATTCTTAACACCAATGGCTAAGCAATTCACAACTTCACCAATGGTTCACTCCTCACCAAGTCCAACTCCAAGTGCTCCTACGCCCCAATCCAGCACTCACGTTGCTTTGACACCCCCATCCAATACTCCTGATGCCTCCCGCTCAAATGAAAAGAAGCCTATTAGCTTCTCCCTTCTCGGGAATAACCCGACGGGTGATAGGAATGACGTGATGAACTTTAAAAATGAACGTGGGAGTCAGTGGACCAGGCAATTGGAACCTTATTGATCAAGCTGTCAAAGATGACATACATGACTAACTTTCCAAGCATTTCTCATTTCCTGACCGTTCCAAGAATAAGGTTCTATCTCGAGTTGCTGAAGGATTGAGGACATACAGGAGAAACCTTCGGAAGAAACATTTCACGAAAGAGGCAGCGAGCTCAGATATTTTGTCTTTGAAAGAGAGAGTGCCTCCCAATGTTGAAATGCCATTGGATCCGTGGAATAAGTTTTTGGAGAATGAGGCGAAGGAAAAAAAGTTGGTCCAGAGGGATCAAAACAAAAAAAATGGGGCAAAAAAAAAAACTGATATCCATAGGGTGGGATCCGAATCATATGAGGATTTGAAGAATGAATGGGAGAGTAGGACAAAAGATGGTCCAAATTCTGGTAAAAACCCAAATCGGTCCAATTTATTCCTTCATGCTTGATCGGACAAAGATAATAAATTCCCTCCACACTTGGCTAAGACACTGGAATCAATAGAGGCCATCATCAGTCAATCCGATTCGAGCCCTACCGATGACTTTGACCTTGAAAATGATGCCCTGACACAGACCTTTGTAAAGGACAAAAGGGGGAGGATGAGAGGTGTTGGCTCACATATGCCAAAAAAAAAAGCTTTAACACATGGCACCTCTTGTGGATGAGCTTTCTTCGGTCAAGAATTGTATCTCATCCCAAAAGGAGCACCAGTTGAAGACCGATGGGGATGTCCATGAGATTAAAAATACGCTGGGATTATTGACAAATCAAATTGGGAAACTTGTGCACTTTTTTGAAAGTTATAAGCCCCCAATGCCTCCTCAAGGTTACCCTTACCCTACTCCTACTCAAGGTTTCACACATCCTTCCCCTCCAACATTCCCCTCTCAAATGCCTCATCCTCTAATATTCCCCTCCCCTACACCTACGCCACTCACGGGGCTCAGATCATCGTCAACAACTCACAATGACTATGGAAAAGAGTACTATATCAAGGACATGGGCAATTCGAGGTTTGTTGGCGTGTGCATAATCATCTCCACAGTTCCTGGAACTCTAGTACATCACCGACCTTTGGAGAAGGGTGAGGCTAAAATAATGGTCGATGAAAAATACAACGGCTGCGGAGATGTACCTGTGTACGTTAACAGCGGGGATGGGATGGAATTGAGGAATTATGCAAAATCTTTTACTACTTGGCCAGTTTATCTGTTGACCAAGATTTAATAATATTTTATTTCGTTTCAGTTGTAATAATTTTTTTTGTTTTAGGTGTAAGAATATTGGTTTTGCTTCAGTTGGAATGATATTTTTTTTCTTTCAGTCGTAAGAATATTCTTTTTGTTTCAAATGTAATAATATTTTTTAACCTATTACCACATGACTGAAATTTGAAGATTATTACATGGATTTCCCACAATACAAAGAGTGGATGGGAGAGACTAACCGGATATCAAATAATTATGTAAAGGGCGTTTATGAATTTCGTAAACACGCTTTCAAAAATCTTGAAAGTTTAAAGATTCCGTGTTCGTGTACTCATTGTATTTATGGATAATATAAGTCATTGGAAGTTGTTGAGTTGCATTTACTAAAGTGGGGAATCTGTCAAGACTATATAATATGGACATACCATGGTGAAAAAGTTGTATCTTATGTTCCAGAAGAATTACCGGCACCCGATCGTGTAACGGAACCCCAAGGAGTAGAAGTGGTACATGATTCACCAACACATCGTCCATTGACCGACTTAATTGATGATTCTTACAGACTCCACAACCAATAAAACCACCAGCCTATGGATACAAATAATGCACATTATGACCAATTAAATGAACAAATTGATGCTGAACTACTAGGAGATCGGGAATACATATGGTTGAAAGCCGATGCGGCTAGAACGCTGTATAAAGATTGCGATGAAGATCACTCGGTATTATATGCAATGATCGGTTTTCATAATTTGAAGAGTCAATTTGGTTTGTCTGGGAATAGCGTAACCGGAATTCTTAAGTGGATTAAAGAAATTCTCCAAAAAGATAACATATTACCGGAAAATTATCCTACCATGAAGAAGAGTTTGAAGGGTTTAGGTTTGAAATACAAATATATTCATGCTTGCAAGTACGATTGCATATTGTACCGAAATGAGCACGAAGAGAAGGATGAATGTCCTGTATACAGTGTATCTAGATATATGGTTTGTGAGAATGGAAATGACAAACATGCAAAAAATCACAAGTGCTCGCAAGTCCCACAAAAGGTTTTGAAGTATTTTTCACTTGGGCCACGGTTAAAACATTTTTTTACTGTACCATGGATAGCGGGGGCCATGACCCGGCATGCTTGATGCGAGGTGGGTGGGAATTTTATGCGTCATCCAGTTGATTCACTCATCTGGCAAATTTCAAATGCATAACACCATGAATTTCCAAAGGAACCGCGCAACGTTCATCTTGCAATCTCAACCGATGGGTTTAACCCTTTCGATAATTTAAGTACTAGTCAGAGTTATTGGCCAGTTCTCATGGCGCCTTTAAGTCTTCCTTCGAAATTATGCATGAGAAAGGAGTTCACATTGTTATCTTTGTTGATACCCGGGCGGAAGGCTCCCAGTGATGATATTGATATATGTAACAACCCGCGTAATTTTGGGGGTATTTTGAAAATAAAGAGGAAAAATAAAGTTTTTAATAAAATTATTTTTATTGCTCAAATATGTTGAATATTATTTTTAAAGGCGAGAATTTCAAACGGTTTCGAAATCGGAGTTAAAACGGATTTTAAAATGATTTTCAAATGTTTTTAACTCTTGGAGTTGTTTTGACTTCCAACTTTTCATTTCTTTGCCTTATTTGAAGGAGTCTTTTGGATTCCAACTCTTCATTTATTTGCATTATAAAAGGGAGTCTTGGGCAACCTTTTTAACATACTTTTGGCACAAATTTTGGCAGCAAATATATTTTATATTCGTTTTCTTTTTATATATACTTTGTCCCTTGAGATTTGTGAGTTCCAACCTTAGATTAGAGGTGTTCTTGGGGCTATTTTGTTGGAGGTTCTTGGAGGATCATTTGTAGATCTTTTGAGTTGATCTTAAGGATGTGATCATTGGTTTCTCATCATGGTTTGAGGTCTGGGGTTTTACACAATATGCTCCTTAAATCTCGCGAGTGTCATTCTCTTTGAATTCTTGTTAATTGAACTCATATTTGAATTGATAAATTCATTGAAATCTAGAAAAAAAATTGTTGAAATAATTTTGATTCATATGGAATTATTCATGTTGTAATTGAGCACGTTGTCATGAGATTTAAATATGGCACGGAGGTTGGGCACCCGCCAAAATTCCTGTTTCCCGGGCTATGGCTTGATAAAGCATATACGGATGTGGTGAGGCTTGGTGACCCAGTTAAAGTGTTGTTGAGAAATTATATTGATAAATGATTTGAGATTTGCATTTTGAATTGAATATTCGTACTCGTGCTGTTACGTTTTATTCATCGCTAACATATATTTGTTGAGCATCTTTCTTGTCGTATTGTGTACTTCCCCATATTTTCTTTTAGTGGCAGGTTAGCGCGGATTTTGAGGCGCTATGGAGATTGATGTTAGCGAGGATTGTTTGGGAAAGATTTGTATTATTTTGATGTATAGAGCTTTGGAGATTTGTATTTTTATTCGAGTTAGATAGTTGTAATTTTTATTCGAGAGACTTGTTGTAATTGAAGAGATTGAGATTAGTGGATTTATATTATTGTGGGTTTATTTAGATGCTCTATACCTTGTCACTTGTGGATTTGGATTTATTTTATCGTATTAGCGCTCCGTTCGCTCTCCCCGGGTGGGCGGGGTGTTACAAATGGTATCAGAGCTTAGGTATACGACAACCCTCGGGGCTTGGGTTTTGGGTTCATTGCGTGGTTAGCAATTTTTGGAGATAGAAAATTTTAGGTGATATTCATGATAATTTTCAAGATTAGATGTGAGGAATTTATTTTTGGGAGACGTGATTTATTTTTGGAGTTAGTATAGTGGCCTTATTTTGAGAGTTAGGCATTCGACGAAATTCCATTGTTAGTGGGGAAGTGTAACAACTCGCGTAATTTTGGGGGTATTTTCAAAATAAAGAGGAAAAATAAAGTTTTTAATAAAATTATTTTTATTGCTCAAATATGTTGAATATTATTTTTAAAGGCGAGAATTTCAAACGGTTTCGAAATCGGAGTTAAAACGGATTTTAAAATGATTTTTAAATGTTTTTAACTCTTGGAGTTGTTTTGACTTCCAACTTTTCATTTCTTTGCCTTATTTGAAGGAGTCTTTTGGATTCCAACTCTTCATTTCTTTGCATTATAAAAGGGAGTCTTGGGCAACCTTTTTAACATACTTTTGGCACAAATTTTGGCAGCAAATATATTTTATATTCGTCTTCTTTTTATATATACTTTGGCCCTTAAGATTTGTGAGTTCCAACCTTAGATTAGAGGTGTTCTTGGGGCTGTTTTGTTGGAGGTTCTTGGAGGAGATTTTGTAGATCTTTTGAGTTGATCTTAAGGATGTGATCATTGGTTTCTCATCATGGTTTGAGGTCTGGGGTTTTACACAATATGCTCCTTAAATCTCGCGAGTGTCATTCTCTTTGAATTCTTGTTAATTGAACTCATATTTGAATTGATAAATTCATTGAAATCTAGAAAAAAATTTGTTGAAATAATTTTGATTCATATGGAATTATTCATCTTGTAATTGAGCACGTTGTAATGAGATTTAAATATGGCACGGAGGTTGGGCACCCGCCAAAATTCCTGTTTCCCGGGCTATGGCTTGATAAAGCATATACGGATGTGGTGAGGCCTGGTGATCCAGTTAAAGTGTTGTTGAGAAATTATATTGATAAACGATTTGAGATTTGCATTTTGAATTGAATATTCGTACTCGTGCTGTTACGTTTTATTCATCGCTAACATATATTTGTTGAGCATCTTTCCTGTCGTATTGTGTACTTCCCCATATTTTCTTTTAGTGGCAGGTTAGTGCGGATTTTGAGGCGCTATGGAGATTGATGTTAGCGATGATTGTTTGGGAAAGATTTGTATTATTTTGATGTATAGAGCTTTGGAGATTTGTATTTGTATTCGAGTTAGATAGTTGTAATTTTTATTCGAGAGACTTGTTGTAATTGAAGAGATTGAGATTAGTGGATTTATATTATTGTGGGTTTATTTAGATGCTCTATACCTTGTCACTTGTGGATTTGGATTTATTTTATCGTATTAGCGCTCCGTTCGCTCTCCCCGGGCGGGCGGGGTGTTACAATATATTCTTAGCACCATTAATCGAAAAACTTAAAGAGTTGTGGGATAAAGACATGATAGCGTTCGATTCTCATAAGGGTGAAGAGTTCACACTTAAATCAATGGTGATGTGGGCGATCCACGATCTTCCTGCTTATGGGACCTTGTCCGGTTATAATGTTCATGGTTATTATGGATGTCCCATATGTGGGGAGGAAACTGAAGCCTGTTGATTAAAACGTAGTGGTAAGATGTGTTACACTGGTCATCGTAGATTTTTGCCGACCAGTCACCCTTTTAGGAACGATAAGTCTAAGTTTTTGCCTGTCGGTCACGAGCGCAGAACGACACCTATTCGACTTTCTGGTCAGCAAATTGAGGAGAAGGCGGCAACTGCGACTGTGGGTAATAGGTACATAGGCAAACACTCTCAGTTTGTAAACCTGAAGTGTAAATCTAGGGAGGATCCGAACGACCCTAGTAAAGTGAATCCATAGTCCAGGCGATTAATATTTTTTGATTTTCCGTATTAGAAAGATCATCGTGTAAGGCATATAATTGATGTGATGCACACAGAGAAGAATGTTGCATAACATTTGATAGGAACATGTCTGGGTGGATCTCATTCTAAAGATGGAGAGAGGGCCCGCCGAGATCTACAGGATATGAAAATAAAGAAGAGACTATGGTTAAAAAATGATCCAATGATAGGAAGAATTTCTATCCCCCCGACTTCTTTCACTTTGACTACTAGTGAGAAGAACATCCTCTTAGACACATTGTTCAACTTGAAGACTCCAACCGATTATTCTAGTAATTTACGTAGGGTAGTAAGCTACCAAGAAAATGACTTGAAACAGTGCAAGTCTCACGACTGGCATGTAATCATCCAATTAATCCCGCTATTATTTCAGCATGCTTCTCTGAATACAAAGATCTTCGTCAAGTATTTATGCAAATTAGTTTGTGTTTTACCCTACTTTGTGCAAAAGTGGTAAAGAGAAGGCACATTAAAGCTGCGAAATCAACTTTAGCCAAGGCAGTTTGTGTATCAGAGAAATATTTTCCTCCGTCATTCTTCGATATCAGTATCCACCTGCTTGTGCATTTATGCGATGAAGCTTTATCATGTGGTCCCGTGAGGTATCGTTGGATGTATCCTTTTGATCACTTGATGAAAACCTTCAAAGATTATGTAAAGAATACATGGTATATTGGAGGGTCGGTTGCTGAAGAATACGTAATGGTGGAATCATCGCTATACGCTAGGGAACATTTGCCAGAACAAGAGGTGAGGAGGTTAAATCCTCGTGGAGAATGAGTGATAGAGAAACCTGATGATTTTGAGGATGAATTATCGTTTGGGAAAACTAAAGAGGTGAAACTCACAAACCTACAATACGAGCAATCAACTTATCATGTTTTCGAATCGCAAGATGAAGTCCAAGATGGAGAGAGTGAGTGTCTACTGAATTCTTCTTCTTTGATTATATGTATTTTTTATTTTATGATCTAAACATTATAATTTTTCAATAGGAAGTACGAGAACGAAATTGTCCAAAATCAAAGGAGAAATTGGACGACAACTGACTTTAGGGAATGAGTGTCAAAAGAGGTACTTTTCACATCTTATGTGTGCGGTTATTTATTCATGTGTGGTAAAAATTCATTAATAAATACAGCTTCTAAAAAGAGGTGATGTCTCTTCCAGACTTGCGCGCCTAGCAAAAGGTCCTAGTTTTCATGCGAAAGAGTTTAAGAAATTTTGCACCAAAGGTTTCGATTTCATTTCATATCCATATGAGGAAAAGCTTTTGACGCAAAACAGTGGAATATCAATTTCTGCCTTGACCACTTGTATCGCTAGCAAAAGTGATAAAAATCCAAAGAATACGGTGCTAACCTATTATGGGATAATTTAACAAATCCTAGAACTTGATTACTTGGATTTCACAGACACCGTATTCTATTATGATTGGGTAAAGGGGGAGGATACAACGAATGCTTGCAAAGTTGATCCTGACTCCAAACTTATTATGGAAGATTTATCAAAGCTGAAGACTAAAGGCCACATAGTCGACGAGCCTTTTATTTGTGCCTTTTAGAACGTAAAGAAGGTATTCTACTCGAAGTGCATAAACGATGGCAATTGGTCTATTGTTGTGCCTGCATCAAAGGGTATGACTATTGAAGTAGACACATTAAAGGCTCCAAAAGTGTTCCAGTCAGCTCTTGATGACAACCCTAATTTGAAGGATCTTTTAGTTGATTTAGAGGAAGATTGAGTATCAAAATATTATTTTATCCTCCTCAATCTTATTTGTATCATATTATGATATTGACATTGTATTAGCACTTTACTTTAATTTACGAATTTCATCTACTTTTAAGTGTAATGTCCTGCTATTTGTGCAAATGGTAGGTGATTTATCGATTCTTTTATTTAGAATAGATATGTTTTCATTTATTTATTTCTATCGTTCGGCTTTAGAGGGCAAAAACCCGAAACAACCCCCGAACGGCCCCGTGGGTGGCACTAACACCTCGCACAGGACCAATGTAACTCGTAGGAACTGACCGCGCGATCACGACACCCCCGGTTTGAGAATTCGATGTTAATTTGCATATTTCTAGACTTAGGCATAAAAACATGGCGTTAGAGGGTGAAAACCCGAAACAGCCCCCGAACGGCCTCGTGAGTGGCACCAACACCTCGCACGAGACCAATGTAACTCGTAGGAACTGACCACGCGATCACAGGACCCCCGGTTTCAAAATACGATGATAATTTGCATATTTCTTGACTTTGGGTTTAAAACATGGCGTTAGTGGGTGAAAACCCGAAACAACCCCTGAACGGCCCCGTGAGTGGTACTAACACCTTGCACGGGACCAATGTAACTTGTAGGAACTGACCACGCGATCACGGGACCCCCGATTTGAGAATACGTTGAAAATTCGAAAATATCTTGACTTATGCTTCAGAAAATGGTGTTAGAGGACGAAAACCCAAAATACCCCCCGAACGACCCTGTGAGTGGTACCAACACCTCACAAGGGACCAATGTGACTTGTAGGAACTGACCACACGATCATGGGACTGCCGGTTTAAGAATACGATGATAATTTTCATATTTCTAGACATAGGCTTTAAAACATGGCGTTGGTGGGTGGAAACCCGAAATAACCCCTGAACGGCCCCATGAGTGGCACCAACACCTTGCACGGGACCAATGTAACTCGTAGAAACTGACCGCATGATCATGAGACCCCCGGTTTGAGAATAAGTTGATAATTTGAAAATATCTTGACTTATGCTTTAGAAAATGGCGTTAGAGGACGAAAACCCAAAATACCCACCGAACGGCCCCGTGAGTGGCACTAACACCTCACAAGGGACCAATGTAACTTGTAGGAACTGATTGCACGATCATGGGACTGCCGGTTTGAGAATACGATGATAATTTGCGTATTTCTAGACTTGAGCTTAAAAACATGGCATTAGAAAGAAAAAAAGGCGACACAATGTCCGTTAGGATCGTCTTCGTTTACTACACCGGCAATAAGATCGTCTCTTCGAGTATAAAATGAATAGTAGCAACCAATGGTGTGAAAGCGTCCGTTAACTAATAGGTATATTTCCAATGTTTTGCACCTATCTGGGAACGACATCTTCTGCTAGTATCTCGAGTTAGATAACTCCCGCTATAGATGTAAATTTGCCTTTTATTTTATTAAATTAGAAAACGTGGATCGATATTCATTTGTTCATGTTTTATAAAAACACGTTATATGTATGGTTTTAAAAGCCCGACAGCATATATGCATATGCATATATGCAGCATACATGCATCTGCATATATGCATATATGCATCTGCATATATGCATATATGCAGGCTCATCTGCATATATGCAGCATATATGCATCCGCATATATAAAGCATATAGGCTGCATATATGCATCTGCATATATACATATATGCAGGCTGCGCATATATGCATATATGCAGGCTGCGCATATATGCGCATATATGCAGCATATATGCATATATGCAGCATATATGCATATATGCAGGCTGTATATATGCAGCATATATGCACATATGCATCTGCATATATGCAGCATATATGCATCTGCATATATGCAAACATATATGCATCTGCATCTATGCATTCTCTATGGATTGGTTTACATATTGAAAGAAAGCGGATCGAGGTTTACATATTGCCTACTTGGATTGGTTTTCATTTATTTTTCAATTTTACATTTTGTATTCGTGGAATGACGTTATCAAATTTTTGTGGATGACTCATTTCACACTATTCAGGTAATTCCCATTGAGGTCTCTGTATTCTTTGGTAATGTAGGTATAAAGCTTGGGGTTCTCTTTTAGGATAGTAGTTGGCAGAAAGAGACATTATAGTTGCATGCATTGATTACAGGTGAATGTCATTTCACATTTTAAATATACTTTCTTAGACAAAATAAATACAGTTGCTTTGATACTCATAGAAATTCCTTTCTACTCTGTGCAAGAGAACCTAGTTGAAGTAATTATTCCTAGTTAACAATAATGTACTCAATACAGAAATGCAAGTTCATGATAACTATATATAAAAAATTATCCTTGCTTGAGGTAATCCATTAGTGTCCAAAACAATTATATAATTGTGACATTTCAAATGCATAATATCAATCCTTGTTTAGATTGAGATTGTAACCTCCTATGATATATTTTATTCAAATAGTGAAATATCCTAATGAGGTAACACTCCTATTATATAGGTGGGAATGATTAAACGCTATCATGCCTTTAGTGAAAAAATTTAAGTAGAATTCATAATCCACTTAAGCTAATCTATTACAACACCCGACGGTAATTTGCATATTTCTAGACTTAAGCAAAACATGGCATTAGAGGGTGAAAACTCGAAACAACACCCGAACGGCCCCGTGGGTGGCACCAACACCTCCCACGGGACCAATGTAACTCGTAGGAACTGATCCCGCAGCCGCGGATCTCCTGGTTAGAGAATTCGACGGTAATTTGCATATTTCTAAACTTAGGCATAAAAACATGGCGTTAGAGGGTGAAAACCAAAAACAGCCCCTGAACGGCCCTGTGGGTGGCACCAACACCTCCCACGTGACCAATGTAACTCGTAGGAACTGACCGCGCAGTCGCGGGTCTTCCAGTTTGAGAATACCATGATAATTTACATATTTCTAGACTTAAACTTAAAAATATGGCGTTAGAGGGTGAAAACTGGAAACAACCCCCGAACGGCCCCGTGGGTGGTACCAACACCTCCCACGACACCAATATAACTTGTAGGAACTGACCATGCAGTCGCGGTACTCCCGGTTTGAGAATACGATAGTAATTTGCATATTTCTAGACTTAGGCATAAAAACATGGCGTTAGAGGGTGAAAACCTAAAACAGCCCCCGAACGACCCCGCGGGTGGCACCAACACCTCCCACGGGACGAATGTAACTCATAGTAACTGACCGCACAATCGCAGAACTCCCAGTTTGAGAATACGATGGTCATTTGCATATTTCTAGACTTAAGCAAAACATGGCGTTAGAGGGTGAAAACTCGAAACAACCCCCGAAAGGCCCGGTGGGTGGCACCAACACCTCCCATGGGACCAATGTAACTCGTAGGAACTGACCCCGCAGCCACGGGTCTCTCGGTTTGAGAATATGAAGATAATTTACATATTTCTAGACTTAGGCTTAAAAACATGGCGTTAGAGGGTAAAAACTGGAAACAGCCCCCGAACGGCCCCGTGGGTGGCACCAACACCTCCCACGGCACCAATGTAAGTCGTAGGAACTGACCACGCAGCCGCGGTACTCCCAGTTTGAGAATACAATATTAATTTGTATATTTTCGACTTAGGCATAAAAACATGGCGTTAGAGGGTGAAAACCCAAAATAGCCCCCGAACGGCCCCGTGGGTGGCACCAACACCTCCCACGAAACCAATGTAACTCGTAGAAACAGACCGCGCAGCCACGACACTCCCAGTTTTAGAATACGATGGTAATTTTCATATTTCTAGACTTAAACAAAGCATGGCGTTAGAGGGTGAAAACTCGAAACAGCCCCCGAATGACCCCGTGGGTGGCACCAACACCTCCCACGGGACTAATGTAACTCATAGAAATTGACCGCGTAGCCAAGGCACTCCCGGTTTGAGAATACCACGGTAGTTTGCGTATTTATGGACTTAGGCATAAAAAGATGGCGTTAGAGGGTGAAAACTCAAAACAGCACCCGAACGGCCCCGTGGGTGACACCAACACCTCCCACGGGACCAATGTAACTCGTAGGAACTAACCTCGCAGCCGTAGCACTCCCGGTTTGAGAATACGATGGTAATTTGCAAATTTTTAGACTTAAGAAAAACATGGCATTAGAGGGTGAAAACTCGAGACAATCCCCGAACGGCTCCGTGGGTGGCACCAACACCTCCCACGGAACCAATGTAACCCGTAGGAACTGACCACGGAGCCACGATACTCCCAGTTTGAGAATACGATGGTAATTTATATATTTTTAGGGTTATGCATAAAAGCATGGCGTTAGAGGGTGAAAACCCAAAACAGCCCCCGAACGGCCCCGTGGGTGGCACCAATACCTCCCACGAGACCAATGTAACTCATAGGAACTAACCGCGCAGCCGTAGCACTCCCGGTTTGAGAATACGATGGTAATATGCAAATTTTTAGACTTAAACAAAACATGGCGTTAGAGGGTGAAAACTCGAAATAATCCACGAACGGCTCCGTGGGTGGCACCAACACCTCCCACGGGACCAATGTAATCCGTAGGAACTGACCACGGAGCCGCGATACTCCCGGTTTGAGAATACGATAGTAATTTATATATTTTTAGGCTTATGCATAAAAGCATGGCGTTAGAGGGTGAAAACCCGAAATAGCCCCCGAACGGCCCCGTGGGTGGCACCAACACCTCCTACGGGACCAAGTAACTCATAGGAACTGACCGCGCAGCCGCGGCACTCCCCGTTTGAGAATACGACGGTAATTTGCATATTTATAGACTTAGGCATAAAAACATCGCGTTTGAGGGTGAAAACTCGAAACAGCCCCCGAACGGCCCCATGGGTGGCTCCAACACCTCCCACGGGACCAATGTAACTCGTAGGAAGTGATCTCGCAGCCACGACACTCCCAGTTTGCGAATACGATGGTAATTTGCATAATTCTAGACTTAAGCAAAACAAGGCATTAGAGCGTGAAAATTCAAAATAACCCCCGAACGGCCCTGTGGGTGGCTCCAACACCTCCCACGGGAGCAATGTAAATCGTAGGAACTGACCCTGCAGCCACGAGTCTCCCGGTTTGAGAATACGACGATAATTTGCATACTTCTAGACTTAGGCTTCAAAACATGGCGTTAGAGGGTGAAAACTGGAACCATCCCCTGAACGGCCCCATGGGTGGCATCAACACCTCCCACGGCACCAATGTTACTCGTAGGAACTGACCACGCAACCGCGGTACTCCCGGTTTGAGAATATGATGGTAATTTGCATATTACTAGACTTAGGCATGAGAGCATGGGGTTAGAGGGTGAGAACCCAAAACAGCCCCCGAACGGCACCGTGGGTGGCACCAACACCTCCCACGGGACCAATGTAACTCGTAGGAATTGACCGCGCAGCCGCGACACTCCCGGTTTGAGAATACGATGGTAATTTTCATATTTCTAGACTTAGGCATAAAAACATGGCGTTAGAGGGTGAAAACTCAAAACAGCCCCTAAACGGCCCCGTGGGTGACACTAACACCTCCCACGGGACCAATGTAACTCGTAGGAACTGACCGCGCAGCCGCAGAACTCCCGGTTTGATAATACAATGGTAATTTACATATTTCTAGACTTAGGCATAAAACTATGGCATTAGAGGGTGAAAACTGGAAACATCCCCCGAACGGTCCCATGGGTGGCACCAATACCTCCTGTGGGACCAATGTAACTCGTAGGAACTGACTGCACAGTCGTGACACTCCCAGTTTGAGAATACAACGGTAATTTGCTTATTTCGAGAATTAAGCAAAATATGGCGTTAGAGGGTGAAAACTCGAAACAATCCCCGAACGGCCCCGTGGGTGGCACCAACACCTCCCACGGGAGCAATGTAAATCGTAGGAACTGACCCTGCAGCCGCGGATCTCCCAGTTTTAGAATACGATGATAATTTGCATACTTCTAGACTTAGTCTTAAAAACATGGCCTTAGAGGGTGAAAAATGGAAACAGCCCCTGAACGGCCTCGTGGGTGGCACCAACACCTCCCACGGCACCAATGTTACTCCTAGGAACTAACTACGCAGCCGGGAAACTCCCGATTTGAGAATACAATGGTAATTTGCATACTACTAGGCTTAGACATAAGAACATGGCGTTTGAGGGTGAACACCCAAAATAGCCCCCGAACGGCCCCGTGGGTGGCACCAACACCTCCCACGGGACCAATGTAACTCATAGGAACTGACCGCGCAGCCGCGACACTCCCGGTTTGAGAATACGACGGTAATATGTATATTTCTAGACTTAGGCATAAAAACATGGCGTTAGAGGGTGAAAACTCGAAACAGCCCCCGAAAGGCCCCGTGGGTGGTACCAACACCTCCCACGGGACCAATGTAACTCATAGGAACTGACCGCACAGCCACGACACTCCCGGTTTAATAATATGATGGTAGTTTGCGTATTTCTAGACTTAGGCATAAAAACATGGCGTTAGATGGTGAAAACTCGAAACAGCCCCCGAACGGCCCCGTGGGTGGCACCAACACCTCCCACGGGACCAATGTAACTCGTAGGAACTGATCGCGCAGCCGTGACGCACCCGGTTTGAGAATACGATGGTAATTTGCATATTTCTAGACTTAAGCAAAACATGGCATTAGAATGTGAAAACTCAAAATAACCCCCGAACGACCCCGTGGGTGGCATCAACACCTCCCACACGAGCAATGTGCCCCTCAGCCGCGAGTCTCCCGATTTGAGAATACGACGATAATTTGCATATTTCTAGACTTAAGCTTAAAAAGATGGCGTTAGAGGGTGAAACTAGAAACAGCCCCTGAACGACCCCGTGGGTGGCACCAGTACCTCCCACGACACTAATGTTACTCGAAGGAACTGACCACGCAGCCGCAGTATGCCCGGTTTGAGAATATGAGGGTAATTTGCATATTACCAGACTTAGGCATAAAAACATGACATTAGAGGGTGAAAACCGAAATAGCCCCGAACGGCCCCGTGGGTGGCACCAATACCTCCCGCGGGCCCAATGTAACTCGTAGGAACTGACTGTGCAGCCGCGACACTCCCAGTTTGAGAATACGATGGTAATTCGCAAATTTTTAGACTTAAGCAAAACATGGCGTTAGAGGGTGAAAACTCAAAACAATCCCCGAACGGCTCCGTGGGTGGCACCAACACCTCCCACGGGACCAATGTAACCCGTAGGAACTGACCACGGAGCCGCGATACTCCCGATTTGAGAATACGATAGTAATTTGAATATTTTTAGGCTTATGCATAAAAGCATGGCGTTAGAGGGTGAAAACCCAAAACAGCCCCTGAATGGCCCCGTGTGTGGCACCAACACCTCCCACGGGACCAATGTAACTCATAGGAACTGACCGCGCAGCCGCGGCACTCCCCGTTTGAGAATACGAAGGTAATTTGCATATTTATAGACTTAGGCATAAAAACATCGCGTTAGAGGGTGAAAACTCGAAACAGCCCCCGAAAGGCCCCGTGGGTGGCACCAACACCTCTCATGGGACCAATGTAACTCATAGGAACTGACCGCGTAGCCACGGCACTCCTGGTTTGATAATATGATGGTAGTTTGCGTATTTCTAGACTTAGGCATAAAAACATGGCGTTAGATGGTGAAAACTCAAAATAGCCCACGAACGGCCCCGTGGGTGGCTCCAACACCTCCCACGGGAGCAACGTAAATCGTAGGAACTGACCCCGCAGCCACGGGTCTCCCGGTTTGAGAATATGACGATAATTTGCATATAATAGACTTAGGCTTCAAAACATGGCATTAGTGGGTGAAAACTGGAACCAGCCCTTGAACGGCCCCATGGGTGGCACCAAGACCTCCCACGGCACCAATGTTACTCGTAGGAACTGATCACGCAGCCGCAATACTCCCGGTTTGAGAATACGATGGTAATTTGCATATAACTAGACTTAGGCATAAGAACATGGCGTTAGAGGGTGAGAACCCAAAACAGCCCCCGAACGGCCCCGTGGGTGGCACCAACACCTCCCACGGGACAAATGTAACTCATAGGAATTGATCGCACATCCGCGGCACTCCCGATTTGAGAATACGATGGTAATTTGCGTATTTCTAGACTTAGGCAAAAAAACATGGCGTTTGAGGATGAAAACTCGAAATAGCCCTCGAAAGGCCCCGTGTGTGGCACCAACACCTCCCACGG
The DNA here is from genome assembly GCA_949130495.1 of Sambucus nigra. Lineage (NCBI taxonomy): Eukaryota > Viridiplantae > Streptophyta > Magnoliopsida > Dipsacales > Adoxaceae > Sambucus > Sambucus nigra. The sequence goes on along the minus strand of OX422220.1, from coordinate 320,721,869 downwards.
GACCAATGTAACTCATAGGAACTGACCGCGCAGCCGCGGCACTCCCCGTTTGAGAATACGAAGGTAATTTGCATATTTATAGACTTAGGCATAAAAACATCGCGTTAGAGGGTGAAAACTCGAAACAGCCCCCGAAAGGCCCCGTGGGTGGCACCAACACCTCTCATGGGACCAATGTAACTCATAGGAACTGACCGCGTAGCCACGGCACTCCTGGTTTGATAATATGATGGTAGTTTGCGTATTTCTAGACTTAGGCATAAAAACATGGCGTTAGATGGTGAAAACTCAAAATAGCCCACGAACGGCCCCGTGGGTGGCTCCAACACCTCCCACGGGAGCAACGTAAATCGTAGGAACTGACCCCGCAGCCACGGGTCTCCCGGTTTGAGAATATGACGATAATTTGCATATAATAGACTTAGGCTTCAAAACATGGCATTAGTGGGTGAAAACTGGAACCAGCCCTTGAACGGCCCCATGGGTGGCACCAAGACCTCCCACGGCACCAATGTTACTCGTAGGAACTGATCACGCAGCCGCAATACTCCCGGTTTGAGAATACGATGGTAATTTGCATATAACTAGACTTAGGCATAAGAACATGGCGTTAGAGGGTGAGAACCCAAAACAGCCCCCGAACGGCCCCGTGGGTGGCACCAACACCTCCCACGGGACAAATGTAACTCATAGGAATTGATCGCACATCCGCGGCACTCCCGATTTGAGAATACGATGGTAATTTGCATATTTCTAGACTTAGGCAAAAAAACATGGCGTTTGAGGGTGAAAACTCGAAATAGCCCTCGAAAGGCCCCGTGGTGGCACCAACACCTCCCACGGGACCAATGTAACTCATAGGAACTGACCGCGCAGCCATGGCACTCCCGGTTTGATAATATGATGGTAGTTTGCGTATTTCTAGACTTAGGCATAAAAACATGGCGTTAGATGGTGAAAACTCGAAACAGCTCCCGAACGGCCCCGTGGGTGGTACCAACACCTCCCAGGGGACCAATGTAGCTCGTAGGAACTGACCGCGCAGCCGGGACGCACCCGGTTTAAGAATATGATGGTAATTTGCTTATTTCTAGACTTAAGCAAAACATGGCATTAGAACGTGAAAACTCGAAACAACCCCCGAACGGCCCCGTGGGTGGCATCAACACCTCCCACGGGAGCAATGTACCCCTCAGCCGCGAGTCTCCCGATTTGAGAATACGACGATAATTTGCATATTTCCAGACTTAGGCTTAAAAAGATGGCATTAGAGGGTGAAACTGGAAACATCCCCTGAACGACCCCGTGGGTGGCACCAGTACCTCCCACGACACTAATGTTACTCGAAGGAACTGACCACGCAGCCGCAGTATGCCCGGTTTGAGAATATGACGGTAATTTGCATATTACTAGACTTAGGCATAAGAACATGACGTTAGAGGGTGAAAACCCAAAACAGCCCCCGAATGGCTCCGTGGGTGATACCAACACCTCTCACGAGACCAATGTTACTCATAGGAACTGACCGCGCAGCTGCAACACTCCCGGTTTGAGAATACGACGATAATTTGCATATTTCTAGACTTAGGCATAAAAACATAACATTAGAGGGTGAAAACCAAAACAGCCCCCGAACGGCCCTGTGGGTGGCACCAGTACCTCCCGCGGGAGCAATGTAACTCGTAGGAACAGACCGCACAACCGCGACACACCCAGTTTGAGAATACGATGGTAATTCGCAAATTCTTAGACTTAAGCAAAACATGGCGTTAGAGGGTGAAAACTCGAAACAATCCCCGAACGTCTCCGTGGGTGGCACCAACACCTCCCACGGGACCAATGTAACCCGTAGAAACTGACCACGGAGCCGCGATACTCCCGATTTGAGAATACGATAGTAATTTGTATATTTTTAGGCTTATGCATAAAAGCATGGCGTTAGAGGGTGAAAACGCAAAACAACCCCTGAACGGCCCCGTGGGTGGCACCAACACCTCCCACGGGACCAATGTAACTCTTAGGAACTGACCGCGCAGCCGCGACACTCCCTGTTTGATAATACTACGGTAATTTGCATATTTATAGACTTAGGCATAAAAACATCGCGTTAGAGGGTGAAAACTCGAAACAGCCCCCGAAAGGCCCCGTGGGTGGCACCAACACCTCCCACGGGACCAATGTAAGTCATAGGAACTAACCGCGCAGCCACGGCACTCCCGGTTTGATAATATGATGGTAGTTTGCGTATTTCTAGACTTAGGCATAAAAACATGGCGTTAGATGGTGAAAACTCAAAACAACCCCCGAACGGCCCTGTGGGTGGCTCCAACACCTCCCACGGGAGCAACGTAAATCGTAGGAACTGACCCCGCAACCACGGGTCTCCTGTTTTGAGAATACGACGATAATTTGCATATTTCTAGACTTAGGCTTAAAAACATGGCGTTAGAGGGTGAAAACTGGAAACAGCCCCTGAACGGCCCCATGGGTGGCACCAACACCTCCCACGGCACCAATGTTACTCGTAGGAACTGACCACGCAACCGCGGTACTCCCGGTTTGAGAATACGATGGTAATTTGCATATTACTAGACTTAGGCATAAGAACATGGGGTTAGAGGGTGAGAACCCAAAACAACCCCAGAACGGCACCGTGGGTGGCACCAACACGTCCCACGGGACAAATGTAACTCCTAGGAACAGACCGCGCAGCCGCGACACTCCCGGTTTGAGAATACGACAGTAATTTGCATATTTCTAGACTTAAGCATTAAAACATGGCATTAAAGGGTGAAAACTCGAAACAACCCCCGAACGGCCCCTTGGGTGGCACCAACACCTCCCACGGGACCAATGTAACTCGTAGGAACTGACCGTGCAGCCGTAGCACTCCCGGTTTGAGAATTCAATGGTAATTTACATATTTCTAGACTTACGCATAAAAATATGGCATTAGAGGGTGAAAACTGGAAACAACCCCCGAACGGCCCCGTGGGTGGCACCAATACCTCTTGCGGGACCAATATAACTCATAGGAACTGACCGCGCAGCCGTGACACTCTCGGTTTGAGAATACGACGATAATTTGCATATTTCTAGAATTAAGCAAAACATGGCGTTAGAGGGTGAAAACTCGAAACAATCCCCGAACGGCCCCGTGGGTGGCACCAACACCTCCCACGGGAGCAATGTAAATCGTAGAAACTAACCCTGCAGCCGCGAATCTCTCAGTTTTAGAATACAATGATAATTTGCATATTTCTAGACTTAGTCTTAAAAACATGGCCTTAGAGGGTGAAAAATGGAAACAGCCCCTGAACGGTCTCGTGGGTGGCACCAACACCTCCCACGGTACCAATGTTACTCCTAGGAACTAGCCACGCAGCCGCGGAACTCCCGATTTGAGAATACAATGGTAAGTTGCATATTACTAGACTTAGGCATAAGAACATGGCGTTAGAGGGTGAAAACCCAAAACAACCCCCGAACGGCCCCGTGGGTGGCACCAACACCTCCCACGGGACCAATGTAACTCGTAGGAACTGACCGCGCAGCTACGACACTCCCGGTTTGAGAATACGACGGTAATTTGCATATTTCTAGACTTAGGCATAAAAACATGGCGTTTGAGGGTGAAAACTCGAAACAGCCCCCGAAAGGCCCCGTGGGTGGCACCAACACCTCCCACGGGACTAATGTAACTCATAGGAACTGACCGCGCAGCCACGGCACTCTCGGTTTGATAATATGATGGTAGTTTGCGTATTTCTAGACTTAGGCATAAAAACATGGCATTAGATGGTGAAAACTCGAAACAACCCCCGAACGGCCCCGTGGGTGGCACCAACACCTCCCAGGGGACCAATGTAACTCGTAGGAACTGACCGCGCAGCCGCGACGCACCCGATTTAAGAATACGATGGTAATTTGCATATTTCTAGACTTAAGCAAAACATGGCATTAGAACGTGAAAACTCGAAATAACCCCCGAACGGCCCCGTGGGTGGCATCAACACCTCCCACGGGAGCAATGTACCCCTCAGCCGCGAGTCTCCCGATTTGAGAATATGATGATAATTTGCATATTTCTAGACTTAGGCTTAAAAAGATGGCATTAGAGGGTGAAACTGGAAACAGCCCCTGAACGACCCCGTGGGTGGCACCAGTACTTCCCACGGCACTAATGTTACTCGAAGGAACTGACCACGCAGCCGCAGTATGCCCGGTTTGAGAATATGACGGTAATTTGCATATTACTAGACTTAGGCATAAGAACATGACGTTAGAGGGTGAAAACTCAAAACAGCCCCCGAATGGCCCCGTGGGTGGTACCAACACCTCCCACGAGACCAATGTTACTCGTAGGAACTGACCGCGCAGCCGCAACACTCCCGGTTTGAGAATACGATGGTAATTTGCATATTTCTAGACTTAGGCATAAAAACATGACATTAGAGGGTGAAAACCGAAACATCCCCCGAACGGCCCCGTGGGTGGCACCAATACCTCCCGCGGGAGCAATGTAACTCATAGGAACAGACCGCGCAACCGCGACACTCCCTGTTTGAGAATACGATGGTAATTCACAAATTCTTAGACTTAAGCAAAACATGGCGTTAGAGGGTGAAAACTCAAAACAATCCCCGAACGGCTCCGTGGGTGGCACCAACACCTCCCACGGGACCAATGTAACCCGTAGAAACTGACCACGGAGCCGCGATACTCCCGATTTGAGAATACGATAGTAATTTGTATATTTTTAGGCTTATGCATAAAAGCATGGCGTTAGAGGGTGAAAACCCAAAACAGCCCCCGAACGGCCCCGTGGGTGGCACCAACACCTCCCACGGGACCAATGTAACTCATAGGAACTGACCGCGCAGCCGCATCACTCCCCGTTTGAGAATACTACGGTAATTTGCATATTTATAGACTTAGGCATAAAAACATCGCGTTAGAGGGTGAAAACTCGAAACAGCCCCCGAAAGGCACCGTGGGTGGCACCAACACCTCCCACGGGACCAATGTAACTCACAGGAACTGACCGCGCAGCCATGGCACTCTCGTTTTGATAATATGATGGTAGTTTGCGTATTTCTAGACTTAGGCATAAAAACATGGCGTTAGATGGTGAAAACTCAAAACAGCCCCCGAACGGCCCCGTGGGTGGCTCCAACACCTCCCACGGGAGCAACATAAATCGTAGGGACTGACCCCGTAGCCACAGGTCTCCCGATTTGAGAATACGACGATAATTTGCATATTTCTAGACTTAGGCTTAAAAACATGGCGTTAGAGGGTGAAAACTGGAAACAGCCCCTGAACGGCCCCATGGGTGGCACCAACACCTCCCACGGCACCAATGTTACTCGTAGGAACTGACCACGCAATCGCGGTACTCCCGGTTTGAGAATACGATGGTAATTTGCATATTACTAGACTTAGGCATAAGAACATGGGGTTAGAGGGTGAGAACCCAAAACAGCCCCCGAACGGCACCGTGGGTGGCACCAACACCTCCCACGGGACCAATGTAACTCGTAGGAACTGACACCGTAGTCGAGGCACTCCCGTTTTGAGAATACGATGGTAATTTTCATATTTCTAGACTTAGGCATAAAAACATGGCGTTAGAGGGTGAAAACTCAAAACAGCCCCTAAACGGCCCCGTGGGTGACACTAACACCTCCCACGGGACCAATGTAACTCGTAGGAACTGACAGTGCAGCCGCAGCACTCCCGGTTTGAGAATTCAATGGTAATTTACATATTTTTAGACTTACGCATAAAAATATGGCATTAGAGGGTGAAAACTAGAAACAACCCCCGAACGGCCCTGTGGGTGGCACCAATACCTCTTGCGGGACCAATATAACTCGTAGGAACTGACCGCGCAGCCGTGACACTCTCGGTTTGAGAATACGATGATAATTTGCATATTTCTAGAATTAAGCAAAACATGGCGTTAGAGGGTGAAAACTCGAAACAATCCCCGAACGGCCCCGTGGGTGGCACCAACACCTCCCACGGGAGCAATGTAAATCGTAGAAACTAACCCTGCAGCCGTGAATCTCCCAGTTTTTGAATACGATGATAATTTGCATATTTCTAGACTTCGTCTTAAAAACATGGCCTTAGAGGGTGAAAAATGGAAACAGCCCCTGAACGGCCTCGTGGGTGGCACTAACACCTTCCACGGTACCAATGTTACTCCTAGAAACTAGTCACGCAGCCGCGGAACTCCCGGTTTGAGAATACAATGGTAAGTTGCATATTACTAGACTTAGGCATAAGAACATGGCGTTAGAGGGTGAAAACCCAAAAAAAAACCCCGAACGGCCCCGTGGGTGGCACCAACACCTCCCACGGGACCAATGTAACTCGTAGGAACTGACCGCGCAGCTACGACACTCCCGGTTTGAGAATACGACGGTAATTTGCATATTTCTAGAGTTAGGCATAAAAAGATGGCGTTAGAGGGTGAAAACTCGAAACATCCCCCGAACGGCCTCGTGGGTGGCACCAACACCTCCCACGGGACCAATGTAACTCATAGGAATTGACCGCGTAGCCACGACACTTTCGGTTTGAGAATACGACGTTAGTTTGCGTATTTCTAGACTTAGGCATAAAAACATGGCATTAGATGGTGAAAACTCGAAACAGCCCCCGAACGGCCCCATGGGTGGCACCAACACCTCCCACGGGACCAATGTAACTCGTAGGAACTGACCACGCAGCCGCAACGCACCCGGTTTGAGAATAGGACGGTAATTTGCATATTTCTAGACTTAAGCAAAACATGGCATTAGAGCGTGAAAACTCGAAATAACCCTCGAACGGCCCCGTGGGTGGCATCAACACCTCCCACGGGAGTAATGTAACTCGTAGGAGCTGACCCCGCAGTCGCGGGTCTCCCGATTTGAGAATACGATGATAATTTGCATATTTCTAAACTTAGGCTTAAAAAGATGGCGTTAGAGGGTGAAAACTAGAAACAACCCCTGAACGACCCCATGGGTGGCACCAACACCTCCCACGGCACTAATGTTACTCGAAGGAACTGACCACGCAGCCGGGGTACGCCCGGTTTGAGAATATGATGGTAATTTGCATATTACTAAACTTAGGCATAAGAACATGGCGTTAGAGGGTGAAAACCCAAAACAACCCCCGAATGGCCCCGTGGGTGGCACTAACACCTCCCACGGGACCAATGTAACTCGTAGGAATTGATCATGCAGCCGCGGCACTCCACGTTTGAGAATACGACGGTAATTTGCATATTTATAGACTTAGGCATAAAAACATGGCGTTAGAGGGTGAAAACTCGAAACAGCCCCCGAACGGCCCCGTGGGTGGCACCAACACTTCCCACGGGACCAATGTAACTCATAGGAACTGATCGCACAGCCGCGGCACTCCCAGTTTGAGAATACGATGGTAATTTTCATATTTCTAGACTTAGGCATAAAAACATGGCGTTAGATGGTAAAAACTCAAAATAGCCCCCGAACGGCCCTCTGGGTGGCACCAACACCTCCCACGGGACCAATGTAACTCGTAGGAACTGACCGCGCAGCCATGACACTCCTGGTTTGAGAATATAATGGTAATTTGCATATTTCTATACTTAAGAAAAACATGGCATTAGAGCGTGAAAACTCGAAACAACCCCCGAACGGCACCGTGGGTGGCACCAACACCTCCCACGGGAGCAATGTAAATCGTAGGAGCTGACCCCACAGCCACGGGTCTCCCGGTTTGAGAATATGACGATAATTTGCATATTTCTTGACTTAGGCTTAAAACACATGGCGTTAGAGGGTGAAAACTAGAAATAGCCCCGGAATGGCCCTAAGGCTGGCACCAACACCTCCCACGGCACCAATGTTACTCTAAGGAACTGATCACGTAGCCGCGGTACGCCCGATTTGAGAATACGACTGTAATTTGCATATTACTAGACTTAGGCATAAGAACATGGCGTTAGAGGGTGAAAACCCAAAATAGCCCCCGAACGGCCCCGTGGGTGGCACCAACACCTCCCACGGGACCAATGTAACTCGTAGGAACTAACCTCACAGCTGCGACACTCCCGGTTTGAGAATACGATAGTAAATTTCATATTTCTAGATTTAGGCATAAAAACATGGCGTTAGAGGGTGAAAACTCGAAACAGCCCCAGAACGGCCCCGTGGGTGACACTACCACCTCCCACGGGACCAATGTAAGTCGTAGGAATTGATCGCGCAGCCACACCACTCTCATTTTGACAATACGATGGTAATTTGTATATTTCTAGACTTAGGCATAAAAACATGGCATTAGAGTGTGAAAACTCAAAACAGCCCCCGAACAGCCCCGTGGGTGGCACCAATACCTCCCATGGGACCAATGTAACTCGCAGGAACCGACCCCGCAGCCGCGGGTCACCCAGTTTGAGAATACAACGATAATTTTGAAATTTCTAGACTTAGGATTAAAGACATGGCGTTACAGGGTGAAAACTGGAAACAACCCCCGAACGGCCCCTTGGGTGGCGCGAACACCTCCCACGGCACAAATGTAACTCGTAGGAACTGACCACGCAGCCGCAGTACTCGCGGTTTGAGAATACGACGGTAATTTGAATATTTCTAGACTTAGGCATAAAAACATGGCGTTAGAGGGTGAAAACCCAAAACAGCCCCCGAACGGCCTCGTGGGTGGCACCAACACCTCCCACGAGACCAATATAACTCGTAAGAACTGACCGCGCAGCCGCGGCACTCCTAGTTTGAGAATATGACGATAATTTCTATATTTTAAGACTTAAGCAAAACATGGCGTTAGAGGGTGAAAACTCAAAACAACCCCCGAACGGTCCTGTGGGTGGCACCAACACCTCCCACGGCACCAATGTAACTCGTAGGAACTGACCGCGCAGCCGTGGCACTCCCGGTTTGAGAATAGGATGGTAAATTTCATATTTCTAGACTTAGGCATAAAAACATGGCGTTAGAGGGTGAAAACTCGAAACAACCCCCGAACGGCCCCGTGGGTGACACTAACACCTCCCACGGGACCAATGTTACTCGTAGGAACTGACCGTACAGCCGCAACACTCCCGGTTTGAGAATACAATTGTGATTTACATATTTCTAGACTTAGGCATAAAAATATGGCATTAGAGGGTGAAAACAATAAACAACACCCGAACGGCCCCGTGGGTGGCACCAATACCTCCTGCGGGACCAATGTAACTCGTAGGAACAGACCGCGCAGCCGTGACACTCCCAGTTTGAGAATACAACGGCAATTTGCATATTTCTAGAATTAAGTGAAACATGGCGTTAGAGGGTGAAAACTCGAAACAATCCCCAAACGGCCCTGTGGGTGGCACCAACACATCCCACGGGACCAATGTAACTCGTAGGAACTGACCGCATAGCCGCGGCACTCCCGGTTTGAGAATACGACAGTAATTTGCATATTTATAGACTTAGGCATAAAAACATGGCGTTAGAGGGTGAAAACTCGAAACAGCCCCCGAACGGTCCCGTGGATGACACCAACACCTCCCACGGGACCAATGTAACTCGTAGGAACTAACCGCGCAGCCGCAGCACTCTCGGTTTGAGAATACGACACTAATTTGCATATTTCTCGACTTAGGCATAAAAACATGGCATTAGAGGGTGAAAACTCAAAACAACCCCCGAACGGCCCCGTGTGTGGCACCAATACCTCCAGCGAGACCAATGTAACTCATAGGAACTGACCGCGCAGCCGCGACACTCCCAGTTTGAGAATACGACGGTAATTTGCATGTTTCTAGACTTGAGCAAAACATGGCGTTAGAGGGTGAAAACTCGAAACAATCCCCGAACGGCCCCGTGGGTGACACCAACACCTCCCATGGGACAAATGTAACTCGTATGAACTGACCACGGAGCCGCGGTACTCCCGGTTTGAGAATATGATGGTAATTTGCATATTTCTAGACTTAGGCATGAAAACATGGCGTTAGAGGGTGATAACCCAAAATAGCCCCCGAACGGCCCCATGGTGGCACCAACGCCTCCCACGGGACCAATGTAACTCCTAGGAACAGACCGCGCAGCCGCGACACTCCCGGTTTGAGAATACGACAGTAATTTGCATATTTCTAGACTTAGGCATTAAAACATGGCATTAAAGGGTGAAAACTCGAAACAACCCCCGAACGGCCCCTTGGGTGGCACCAACACCTCCCATGTGTGACACCCCGCCTAATAAAATACAGGGTGATCAGTGCTATACCAAATTAAAATAGGAATACCAGTTGGATCATCCTTAGCATCACTGTCGAAAACTTTTTAAAACTTACTAACCACCTAGTATTCCAAAAACTGGTGCCAATTTTAACTTTTTAATTAAACAAAACAGTTTTGCGGAAATAAAATATAAACCATTCACACAACTGAATGAAAGTAAATTGAATAATAACTACACAACTTGCCGAATAAATCACCGGCCACCAAATAAATAATCCAATACAAATATTCAACACCTGAATGAATTACACCTGAGAACTGTACCGAGAAGTCTGGGCTACAAGCCCTAAATAAAACTAAGACTGATACAGGATTCCTACTCTAGGAATGAATGAATGATGCGTCTAATCCAAACTCCTGCTAGCATCCACATATGCCGCAGATCTGTGTCCCTGGAATAGAATATCAATCCTGGAGTCCCTGTGGCTGGACACCTAAAAGGTTTTGAAAATAGTTTTTTAGCAAGGGTTAGAACCCAAAACATTTTGAAAATATTTAGCAAGTGAATTAACTGCAGTAATTTAAAATCCATGAATGCGCTTCATATTTAAGTTAGTGTCGCACTCCCTTGTGGACATTCTCACCCCTCCACTATTGTGCACACCTACCGGTTACCTTAACCCCACCTAGTTATACTACCCCGTCCAACTAGTCCTGGTATAACCTTCCCTTGCCATACTACTCTAACCCGAGTATAATGATTCTTGAATTACAAGTGATTTCACCATTAACTTAATTAATTCCTCTTAAATAGCAGCATATAACCATGTCAATTTATATAAAGTAAATACATCACACACTGTATTATTCCCACAAATGATTAACTTAATTAATTTCTCATTAATTAACTGCGTATAACTGTAACCCGAGTTATATAAAGTAAATACATCACACACTGTATTATCACCTACATATAATATTTACTACCATATTATACGTACCTTTACTAACATCCACACATATATCATACGTGTATCGATGCTTTCGAGTTTAACCTCACCGGATGATTCCCTCTAAAATGCTATCTCACTAAGTGTGCTCACAAAACCTAGTTCCTCAAGTTGGAATCGCTCACCAACCTGTCCCAAAAATATAAACGTAGTGGAGGCGGTCATATTCCTTCCCTGAAAGTGAGATAAATCCCTCAGCCATATATACCGGACGCTATGACCTGGGGATATACTCACTCTACTCCTCATGCTAGGGGATTCACCCACATTGCTCAACCTCCCTTGATAGCATTAGAGTATTTAAATTGAATAAATATCCAGTCCCTGATATTCAACATCACACACAATATAAACACGTATATATACTATCACTGTACCGTATATATATAATATAAACCCCAGCTTTACTGTGTACTCAAAATCCCGTACACTGCTTGTAATTTAATATCACACACAATATATACACGTATAAATATATACTATCACTACACCGTATTTATATATTATAAACCCTGGCTTTACCGTGTACTAAATATCCCGTACACTGCCTGAAATTTCCTGAGTCTGTGGCCCGACTCAACGTAATTAATTTTCTCACTTAATAATTTATCGTTTTTCCGAGTCTATTGTCCGACTCTAATATATTCAACTCATACCTCAATTTATATAATATTTTCCCCGAGTCTATGGTCCGACTCCAATTAAATTAATTAACACACTTATTAATTTAATACCTCTCTGAGTCTATCGTCCGACTCTAACTAAATTAATTAACACACATATTAATTTAATACCTCCCCAAGTCTATGTTCCGACTCTAATTAAATTAATTATTACACCCATTAATTTAATACTTACCCGAGTCTAGAATCCGACTCTTATTTAATTAATTTACACATTAATTAATCGACACAAATCCGAGTCCGCAATCCAACTCTAATTAAATTAATTATCACATTTATTAATTTAATCATACCCGAGTCTGCAATCCAACTCTAATTAAATTAATTATCACATTTATTAATTTAATAACTTGGTGTCACCCAACCATTATCCCCGGACTCTCTCACCTGGCCCGTACCTCAACATTTCCCGAGTCTATGTTCCGACTCCAAACTAATTACTTTCTCTCAATAATTAATTTATCCCTTAAATGTCACTTAACCAACATACCCAGACTCGCTCACTTGGTCCAATTTACATCTCATAATATCATACCCACATTTTCGCCTACAATGTGTCACACCTTTATTTCTATAATTTTTCCAATTATATTTACCTATAATTATTAACATACCCGGACTCAATTCACTTGGCCCGAAATTAAACATTTCCCGAGTCTATATCCCAACTCTAAATTAATTAGTTTATCTCCAAACTTAATTCACTACTTTGGGGTCGCTTGACCAATATACCCGGATTCGCTCACTTGATCCGTATCTCACTATTTTGGAATAAAATTTCTCAAATTCATCCATTAAGTGCCCCACATAAATTTATCCTAGTCCCAATTACTTCCTCCCATAATTGCTAGGAATATTTGTTTCATAATTATTATCACTTATTAATGTATGAAACTTAACTCTTAATAAAATTTCCTTTTATATAACAAATTGGCCGAACTGCCCAAATTTCGCCTTCATCGATCGATCGAGCCCCCTAGGTCGATCGCTCGATCGTTCCAGTAATCGTCTTCTCCAGCCACTGTCAGCCATGGACGAAGCTTAAAACTTAATTTCTCAACCTAAGCCCTTACCCAAATACAAATAATACATCCTCCATGTAAGTAAAGGGTCTAAACGTCTCACAGACCTAATTTCATCATCAATATCCATAAATTCCAAGGTTTTCCCGATTTGGGTATTATCCGGGTTTCAAATCCCCAATCCGAATTTCATTTACTTTAACAGCAATTAACCATCTATTCTTACTGGTTTTAACATCTGATTCAGTCCTCTACATTCTAGAATCATAAACATGATCAATCTCCCCCTTAATCTCATTAAGGTATATAAATTTACAAAAACCCAATTTAGATTTTTGGAGACACACCCAAAACGAATTTTCATATACACATCACTATGATATGAATTGATTATCATGATTTTAGAAATCACAACAGTTAACCACTTGCCTGGATTGTTCGTAGTGTATGATCCATTGTTGATGTCCCTTAATTTGGCTCCAATAACCTCCAATTTGCTCTTGATTTGCTTTCCCCCAAATCCCCTCTCAAACCCTAGGTTTAGAGTTATGTTGGCTTCCATTCCTTAATCTCCCAACTAGGTTCAAAACCCTTAATCCCGTTTTTAGCCTAATGGGCTTAATTAAAGTGGCCCAACTCACCACCTGTGGGCCCGGCTATGCCCAAAAATATCCCGAGACCCAATTACTACCCCGGGGTACTCTTTTCTGACTATCTCGACCCATCCGGACTCAACCGCACACTTAGAATTGGCATCCGAATTAATTTATAAAAATCCTTATCTCACACCCAATTTAGTCTATACCGACTCCCGGCTGGGATAAGTCCATACCCCGTCATTAATACACAAAGTGGCGTAATTAAATTATTACTATTCACTTAAAAAATAAATTTCCCTAAACATTAACCATTCACTCCCCGATTAATATTTAAATATATATATATATATATATTGCCATAATTAATTCAATTAAAATTACAACACACTAGTAATTTAAAATTTCCGAATTAATTAAATATTAAATGCACAAAAATACGGGGTGTTACATACTCCCCCGTTACAAAGGAATTTCGTCCTCGAAATTAAGATAAACCTAGTGTTCCAACAATCACATATTTCTCACTAGTTATGTGCCTCTAAGACCGCTATATATATCCCATCTGTTTCTAACCACGTTACACCAGTATGCATTTAAAATTAATCAGGGCGCCCATACACCCTATTCCCGTGCTTAACCACACAAAATTTTGCCTTAATTAATCCGGGTGCCCATACACCCTATCCCCACACTCTACCACATGAAAGTTACCCGACTATGCTAGTTGTAACCCGTAATATAACTTCGAACCCGTAGTCATATCATATATATAAATATATATATATATATATACATATATATCTACTGCCCAGGTACCCAACCCACGTGCTAACGTCCAAACATCTCCCCATAAATACTTGTCTCTCAGCACAAAAGTATATATGCTTACCCTTATGCTACCAAAAACCACATCAAATACCGCGCCCTTACTATCACTAGTCCTTGCGCAAAATAAACCCCGAGCTATCTCTCTTCGCTGAAAAATAAATCTAATCACCCTGATTCACTTCAGTAAACATCCCCACTTACCGGGATAAAATGTGAGAATACAAAACCTCACTATGTGCTATTTCACCACGCCATACAATATATATACACCCATATATATAGGCTATACGCCCTCTCAGGTGATACATAGTACCAACCATACCCTGGTGTCACGAACACCAAAATTTTACACCACTATCCACCCTAGTTAAATTCCATCGCTATTCAGCCGATATTTTGAAATTATTATTAACCCTACTCCCATAATTTTCGAAAGTAGTAATTCCTCGAATAATTCAACCAATCACTCAGTGCACACCTACACTCTCCCGTGAAGAACACTAAGGAACTCTACTACCCTACGGAAAGTTTATCCACATGCTATGGCTGCTACAGGCAACGCACCCACTAAGTTCGACTCACCTGCGAACTCTAGTGAAAAATTAGCTTATATTGTGACATCCTCTTTGTCACTCAAAAATATACCCCATGCCCCTAGGGTAAAAATAATTACCTCTATACTCCTGCTGCAACGGCTGGTTCTCTTTTTTCGGAGCAGCTTCTCCCTTCCCGAATGCACCCATGACTTGCTTTAGTGGCTGTACATCCAGGACCTCGTCCTATAGCTGACCCCTAACTCACTTAAGGCAATATCTCTTCATGTATCTCGCTTTTCCCACAAACGAAACATCTTCTAATACATTCACCCTGTCACTTGTCCCTTCCATGCCGACCTTGTTGGAATTCTTGGCCATCCCACCGATAGCCTCGAGTTCTAGATCGTTGGACATGATTTCCCTGCCGAAAATCCTGCCCCTGATCTCCCCCAGTCTGCTGCTGGGATACCCCACTGGTATTGTTCCCTTCTGCCTCATCAGACTGGCTAATCCCCACTTCCCTCCCGCTTCCTTTCGCGTGGAAGCGATATTCCCGACAGTGCCGGAGTGTTGCGTTAATGACATTAGTATAATCTACTAATGCGGAATTATCAATTAAATGTTGTCTGATTCTCCAGACTAACCCATCCAGAATATTTGCTTTCTTCCTCTTTTCCTTGCTTACCTCATCCGATACAAAATGTTGTCAACGAGTGAATTCTTCCTCATAATCGGTCACTTAACGGTCCCCTTTGAGTCACCTCACAAAATTTTCTCCTCGTTTCGGTCTCAACCGCTGGATGAAAAATACTTGCGGTCGAACCGCACCTAAAACTCTGCAATAGCTAGTGTTTCCTTTTCCTCAACTATGGTGATCGACTCCCACCACTGTATCGCCGCTCCCACTAACTAAAAGTGGTTAGCATTTACTTTCGCACCCCATCGCAATCTCCCATGCGTAGGTTGTGACACCCCGACTAATTAAATACCGGGTAGCTACTCCTTTATTAAATTAATTCAAAATGCCAAGTTGGCTCAGTTAATAGCATCACTGTCGAAAACATTTTAATATTACTAACCACCTAGTGTTTAAAAAGTAAGTTGCCAAATTTTAATTTAAGTCTGATTAACAAGCAACAAGTGTAATGAAGAAAATAAATAACACCATTCACCATACTGAAGTAAAACGAATAATCATCATAGCGTAAATAAAGTCTGGAGGAAAAACTCCTCACTACAATCCCACAACTGAAATAAATAAACTGAAACAATACGTGCTAAAGTCTGAAAACTGAAATGTAAAAGATGTCTAATAGAAATGGGCAACATGCCCTACAACTGATAGATAGTGACTCTGGAATCCAAAAGGTAGAAGCGTCTACATGCAAATCCCTGTAGCTTCCACAAGAAGCTACAGCTCGTCACCTGAATGAGTACCCATGCTTGGTGTCCTTGTGGCTTGGCACCTAAAATGATTTTACAAAGAAAAATAGATTTGAAAAGCAAACGGGTCAGAGCCCGAATGTGGAGTTATATTTTAAAAACCTGCAAGTGCTTTAAAAACATTTAAAACATTAAATGCAAAGTACATGTTAGGACGTGCACTCACATTATATTCTCACCTCTCGTCTAACTGTGCACTCCTAACGCAAGTACCCATCTATAACTATCCATACTACTAGCTAAGTGACAACATATCTAGCGAGACTGTCGAAAGTCCTACCCATAATACTCTGTTCCATTAACATAATAATGCTCTTAATAATATAGGGGTTTAATGTAACTCAGATGCTCAACATGCAATATATATATCACTATTAATTAACTCGCTATACATCGCGAAGCAACACCGTAATATATTTACAACATTAACATGAGGATTCCCATTAATTAAATGTATATTAATCACATCGTAAATATATAATACAAGCACCCCGAGAACTAAGCGGCGGTGCACACATACTCTGCTATCCATCCCGGTACATCACGTACATAAGGATAACATATTCCGAATCTCTCAGGAATAGTTCAGATAACACAAATCACAAATAGTGGAGGCGAACACAGTCACCATCACATGGGTCACGCACATACCTACGCTCCCATGATCAGCAGACTTATTAATATCACAATAAGTCCTTCTATGACCTATGTTCATCGAGGTACTAGTCTATATCCCCCCCCGTAGGCACACAAGGATTAGAGGGTCCTAAGCGAACGCAACCTCCCGTGATAGCAAGTATGGTAGGTATGTCATACACACAATCCATATACTAAGTAAACACACATCTTAGTAATACCGTATTTTAATCGTAGTACGTATCGCATTCTCTTACTAACTATAAATATCACAATCTATACTATTCCGGTTTGTAATTATACGCGCTATAATTTCTCACGTCGTAGTAGATACTCACGTCTCAACCCAAAACCGTCCATGTAATACAACTCTCGTATGTAAATTCCACCTCATAAATACCCAAATGTCCCAAGTCTATCACTATATCATCAAAGAAATGCTATCTATATCCTCGAACAATTTTTCGGGACTCCAAAAGTCAAAATAGTCCAAAAAGGACCAAACTGTCAACTCGTTAGAAGTCTCGTTCGAACGAGGCTGTTCGAACGAGATCCCTCTGTCAACTCGTTAGAAGTCTCGTTCGAACGAGGCTGTTCGAACGAGATCCCAGTTCGTTCGAACGAACTGTTCCTTCTAACGATATCTCGTTCGAACGAGATATCGAACGAGATCCTTTTTCGTTAGTAACGACTGGCCCACTCGTTAGAAGCTCGTTCGAACGAGTTCGTTCGAACGACCTGGGGCTGCTTCTAACGAGCTACCAGCTTCGGCCCAGATTTTTTCCCAAATCGTTTTTCACCATTTTTACTCCTCAAATCTCTTCTAAAATTCATTCCAACAGCGTATTAAGTTCTCTAACCATCCTCAAACATACTAGCGAGATAAACTAACATCTTTTAAGGGTTTAATACCTTCTAAACATCAATCAATCACAAGTTTCTACATTATTCCCTGATTTTCTTCAAGAACACAAACCCTAGATTTTTCTCATCATAATTTCCCAGATTTTAATCCGTTTATACATCACATAGATACGAAATTTCTGAATTCAATCTTCAAACAATATTTCTACATGCAAACCTATCCCAAAATTAAATAATAACTTCCAATTTCATGGGTTTTCTTTTATCTCTTGAATAGGATTGATTATCAAGGTTTCTAACATGGAAAAAGCATTCACTGCATAAGGAATGTAATTTAAATCACTTGCCTTGGTTTGATTTCTGATTTTGGTGTTGGCTTGGTGAAGATTTCTGCAGATTTTTCCTTTCTCCAAACTCTTCTCCAATGGTGGCTTAAGGTGGCTAGGGTTTTGATTTGAGAACTTAGAAAACCTAAATGATAACCTACGTAGCTTTCTAGGTTTATATGGTTGGGTTAATGGGCTTAATGGATTTAATCCACATCAGATTTACATCTCTAATTTTCGTCACTTTTAATTCCTAAAAATGTAAAATTACCAAAATACCCTTTAAGTTACCGGTATGGCCTAAAAATACCCCGGGACCCAAACTATACCCCCGGCTAGTGTTTTCTGACTATCTCGACCCTTCCGGACGCGTTGGCGCAATCAAAACGACCATACGGATTATATATTTTAAATTCACTTTTATCATCAAAATATTATACCGTGACGCGGCGGTCCCACGCGTCTCAACAAAATTTCTAAAATGCCGTATATAAATCCCACGACAAATTTTATAATACCAAGTTCATATATAATCATATATGCACATAATCAAATACCAACTCGCATCACATCAGTATTTATAACCCGGATTAATTTCCAATTAATACGCATTTAATTAATTAATCCTCAAAATAAATATAGTCAAAAGTACGGGGTATTACATAGGTGACGCTGGATGCCTCTCTTCCTTGACACGCTAGTACTACACCTGAACCCCCTCGTAACTCTGGTGGGTTCCCACTAAAAATAACCCCTCTCTCTTGCTTCCATGCCGACGACTCCGCGTGAGTCTGATCATACGACGCCACTAACACTTGTGGCTGATCCCGTGGAAAGTACCCCGTCGTTGCGACCGCCGTTGTTTCAACCGCCTGCACCACTAGTTCCTTTACTTGTGCTGCCAAAATCATCTCTGGCAGTTTTTGAGGTAACTTTTGCTCCTAACGATCCTCCCTCGTCTCATCCTCCCCTGCTACCCTAGCTGCTCTCTCTTTCATGGGCATCATCTGGAATGAGAATCGAATTTTTATGAGTTCACTCTCAAATATAAATTTTTCATAAGAACGTATATGCACATACGTATAAGAATACAACAATCCTATGATAGCGCTCTATATCAAAGATTGCTAAGATGAAACGTCAAAAGCCGAACAGATCCTAAGGACACTAGAACCTGATGCTCTGATACCATCTGTGACACCCCGCCTAATAAAATATCGGTTGATCAGTCCTATACCAAATTAAAATAGGAATCCCAGTTGGATCATCCTTAGCATCACTATCAAAAACTTTTTAAAACTTACTAACCAGCTAGTATTCCAAAAACTGGTGCCAATTTTAACTTTTTAATTAAACAAAATAGAACTTGCGAAAATAAAATATAAACCATTCACACAACGGAATGAAAGTAAATTGAATAATAATTACACAACTTTCCGAATAAATCACCGGCAACCAAATACATAATCCAATACAAATATTCAACACCTGAATGAATTACACCTGAAAAATGTACCGAGAAGTCTGGGCTACAAGCCCTAAATAAAACTGAGACTGATACAAGATTCCTACTCTAGGAATGAATGAATGATGCGTCTAATCCAAACTCCTACTAGCATCCACATATGCCGCAGATCTGTGTCCCTGGAATATAATATCAATCCTGGAGTCCCTGTGGCTGGACACCTAAAAGGTTTTGAAAATAGTTTTATAGCAAGGGTTAGAACCCAAAATATTTTGAAAATATTTAGCAAGTGAATTAACTACAGTAATTTAAAATCCATGAATGCGCTTCATATTTAAGTTAGTGTCGCACTCCCTTGTGGATATTCTCACCCCTCCACTATTGTGCACACCTACCGGTTACCTTAACCCCACCTAGTTGTACTACCCCATCCAACTAGTCCTGGTATAACCTTCCCTTGCAATACTACTCTAACCCGAGTATAATGCTTCTTGAATTACAAGTGATTTCACCATTAACTTAATTAATTCCTCTTAAATAGAAGCATATAGCCGTGTCAATTTATATAAAGTAAATACATCACACACTGTATTATTCCCACAAATGATTAACTTAATTAATTTCTCATTAATTAACTGCGTATAACTGTAACCCGAGTTATATAAAGTAAATACATCACACACTGTATTATCACCTACATATAATATTTACTACCATATTATACGTACCTTTACTAACATCCACACATATATCATACGTATATCCATCCTTCCGAGTTTACCCTCACCAGATGATTCCCTCTAAATCGCTATCTCACTAGGTGTGCTCACAAAACCTAGTTCCTCAAGTTGGAATCGCTCACCAACCTGGCCCAAAAATATAAACGTAGTGGAGGCGGTCATATTCCTTCCCTGAAAGTGAGATAAATCCCTCACCCATATATACCGGACGCTATGACCTGGGGATATACTCGCCCTACTCCTCAAGCTAGGGGATTCACCCACATCGCGCAACCTCCCTTGATAGCATTAGATTATTTAAATTGAATAAATATCTAGTCAGTGATATTCAACATCACACACAATATAAACACGTATATATATACTATCACTGTACCGTATATATATAATATAAACCCCAACTTTACCGTGTACTCAAAATCCCGTACACTGCCTGTAATTTAATATCACACACAATATATACACGTATATATATATATATATATACTATCACTACACTGTATTTATATATTATAAACCCTGGCTTTATCGTGTACTAAATATCCCGTACACTGCCTGAAATTTCCTGAGTCTGTGGCCCGACTCAACGTAATTAATTTTCTCACTTAAAAATTTATCGTTTTTCCGAGTTTATGGTCCGACCCTAATATATAAAACTCATACCTCAATTTATATAATATTTTTCCCGACTCTATGGTCCGACTCCATTTAAATTACTTAACACACTTATTAATTTAATACCTCCCCGAGTCTATCGTCCGACTCTAACTAAATTAATTAACACACATATTAATTTAAAACCTCCCCAAGTGTATCGTCCGACTCTAATTAAATTAATTATTACACCCATTAATTTAATACTTACCCAAGTCTACAATCCGACTCTTATTTAATTAATTTACACATTAATTAATCAATACAAATCCGAGTTTACAATCCGACTCTAATTATATTAATTATCACATTTATTAATTTAATCCTACCCGAGTCTACAATCCGACTCTAATTAAATTAATTATCACATTTATTAATTTAATAACTTGGTGTCACCCAACCATTATCCCCGAACTCTCTCACCTGGACCGTACCTCAACATTTCTCGAGTCTATGTTCCGACTCCAAAGTAATTACTTTCTCTCAATAATTAATGTAACACTCAAATGTCACTTAACCAACATACCCGAACTCGCTCACTTGGTCCAATTTACATCTCATAATATCATACCCACATTTTCGCCTACAATGTGTCACACCTTTATTTCTATAATTTTCCAATTATATTTAACTATAATTATTAACATACCCGGACTCAATTCACTTGGCCCGAAATTAAACAATTCCCGAGTCTATATCCCGACTCTAAATTAATTAGTTTATCTCCAAACTTAATTCACTACTTTGGGGTCGCTTGACCAATATACCCGGATTCGCTCACTTGATCCGTATCTCACTATTTTGGAATAAAATTTCTCAAATTCATCCATTAAGTGCCCCACATAAATTTATCCTAGTCCCAATTACTTCCTCCCATAATTGCTAGGAATATTTGTTTCATAATTATTTATCACTTATTAATGTATGAAACCTAACTTTTAATAAAATTTCCTTTTATATAACAAACTGGCCGAACTGCCCAAATTTCGCCTTCATCGATCGATCGAGCCCCCTAGGTTGATCGATCAATCAATAATTCCAGTAATCTTCTTCTCCAGCCACTGTCAACCATGGATGAAATTTAAATCTTAATTTCTCAACCTAAGCCCTTACCCAAATTCAAATAATACATCCTCCATGTAAGTAAAGGGTCTAAACGTCTCACAGACCTAATTTCATCATCAATATCCATAAATTCCAAGGTTTTCCCGATTTGGGTATTATTCGGGTTTCAAATCCCCAATCCGAATTTCATTTATTTTAACAGCAATTAACCATCTATTCTTACTGGTTTTAACATCTGATTCAGTCCTCTACTAAACACGATCAATATCCCCCTTAATCTCATTAAGGTATATAAATTTACAAAAACCCAATTTAGATTTTTGGTGACACACCCAAAACGAATTTTCATATACACATCACTATGATATAAATTGATTATCATAATTTTAAAAATCACAACAGTTAACCACTTGCCTAGATTGTTCGTAGTGTCTGATCAGTTGTTGATGTCCCTTAATTTGGCTCCAATAACCTCCAATTTGCTCTTGATTTGCTTTCCCCCAAATCCCCTCTCAAACCCTAGGTTTAGAGTTATGTTGGCTGCCATTCCTTAATCTCCCAACTAGGTTCAAAACCCTTAATCCCATTTTTAGCCTAATGGGCTTAATTAAAGTGGCCCAACTCACCCCGTGTGGGCCCGACTATGCTCAAAAATATCCCGAGACCCAATTACTACCCCCGGGTACTCTTTTCTGACTATCTCGACCCATTCGAACTCAACTGCGCACTCAGAATTGGCATCCAAATTAATTTATAAAAATCCTTATCTCACACCCAATTTAGTCTATACTGACTCCCGGCTGGGATAAGTCCATACCCCGTCATTAATACCCAAAGTGACGTAATTAAATTATTACTATTCACTTAGAAAATAAATTTACCTAAACATTAACCATTCTCTCCCTGATTAATATTTAAATATATATATATATTGCCATAATTAATTCAATTAAAATTACAACACACCAATAATTTTAAATTTCCGAATAAATTAAATATTAAATGCACAAAAAAGACGGGGTGTTACACCATGGGACCAATGTAACTCGTACGACCTGATCGCGCAGCCGCGACACTCCTAGTTTGAGAATACGAAGGTAATTTGCATATTTCAAGACATAAGCAAAACATGGCGTTAGAGCGTGAAAACTCAAAACAACCCCCGGACGGCCTCGTGGGTGGCACAAACACCTCCCACGGGAGCAATGTAAATCATAGGAACTGACCCCGTAGCCGCGGGTCTCTCAGTTTGAGAATACGACGATAATTATCATATTTCTAGACTTAGGCTTAAAAACATTGCGTTAGAGGGTGAAAATTGGAAACAGCCGTGGCACCAACACCTCCCACGGCACCAATGTTACTCGTAGGAACTGACCACGCAGCCGCGGTACTCCCGGTTTGAGAGTACGACGATAATTTTCATATTACCAGACTTAGACATAAAAACATGGCGTTAGAGATTGAAAACCAAAACCTCCTCACGAACGGCCCCATGGGTGGCACCGACACATCCCACGGGACCAATGTAACTCGTAGGAACTGGCCGCGCAGCCGCGGCACTCCCGATTTGAGAATACGATGGTAATTTTCATAATTCTAGACTTAGGCATAAAAACATGGCGTTAAAGGGTGAAAACTCGAAACAGCCACCGAACGGCCCCGTGGGTGACCACAACACCTCCCACGGGACCAATGTAACTCATAGGAACTGACCGTGCAGCCGCAGCACTCCCAGTTTGAGAATACAACGGTAATTTATATATTTCTAGACTTAGGCATAAAAACATTGCATCAGAGGGTGAAAACTCGAAACTGCCCCCGAACGTCCCCATGGGTGGCACCAATAACTCCCGTGGGACCAATGTAACTCGTAGGAACTGATCGCGCAGCCGAGACACTCCCAGTTTGAGAATACGACGGTAATTTGCATATTTCTAGACTTAAGCAAAACATAGCGTTATAGGGTGAAAACTCGAAATAATCCCCGAACGGCCCCATGGGTGGCACCAACACCTCCCACGGTACCAATGTAACTCGTAGGAAGTGACCCCGTAGCCCAAGTCTCCCGATTTGAGAATATGATAGTAATTTAAATATTTATAGACTTAGGCATAAAAACATGGTGTTATAGGGTGAAAACCCAAAACAGCTCCCGAACGGCACCGTGGGTGGCACCAACACCTCCCACGGGACCAATGTAACTCGTAGGAATTGACTGTACAGTCGCAGCACTCCCGATTGGAGAATACGATGGTAATTTGCATATTTCTAGGCTTAGGCATAAAAACATGGCATTAGAGGGTTAAAACTCGAAACAGCCCCGTGGGTGGCACCAACACCTCCCACGGGACAAATGTAACTCATAGGAACTGACCGCGCAGCCGCGACACTCCCGGTTTGAGAATACGATGGTAATTTGCATATTTCTAGACTTAGGCATAAAAACATGGCATTAGAGGGTGAAAACTCGAAACAACCCCCGAACGGCCCCGTGGATGGCACTAACACCTCCCATGGGACTAATGTAACTCGTAGGAACTGACCCTGTAGCCGCAGGTCTCCCGGTTTGAGAATACAACAATAATTTGCATATTTCTAGACTTAGGCTTAAAAACATGGCGTTAGAGGGTGAAAACAGGAAACAGCCACCAAACGGCCCCGTGGGTGGCACTAACACCTTCCCCGGAACAAATGTAACTCGTAGAAATTGACCACAGAGCCGTGGTACTCCCAGTTTGAGAATACGACGATAATTTATATATTTCATGACTTAGGCATAAAAATATGGTGTTAGAGAGTGAAGACCCAAAACAGCCCCCGAAAGGCTCCGTGGGTGGCACCAACACCTCCCACGAGACTAATGTAACTCGTAGGAACTGACCGCGCAGTCGCGGCACTCCCAGTTTGATAATACGATGATAATTTGCTCATTTCTAGACTTAGGCATAAAAACATGGCGTTAAAGGGTGAAAACTAGAAACAGCCACCGAACGGCCTCGTGGGTGGCACCAACCCCTCCCACGAACCAATGTAACTCGTAGGAACTGATCGCGCTGCTGCGACACTCCCGGTTTGAGAATTTGACGATAATTTGCATAATTCTAGACTTAGGCATAAAAACATGGCGTTAAAGGGTGAAAACTCGAAACAGCCACCGAACGGCCCCGTGGGTGACCACAACAACTCCCACGGGACCAATGTAACTCATAGGAACTGACCGTGCAGCCGCAGCACTCCCAGTTTGAGAATACAACGGCAATTTATATATTTCTAGACTTAGGCATAAAAACATTGCATCAGAGGGTGAAAACTCGAAACTGCCCCCGAACGTCCCCATGGGTGGCACCAATAACTCCCGTGGGACCAATGTAACTCGTAGGAACTGATCGCGCAGCCGAGACACTCCCAGTTTGAGAATACGACGGTAATTTGCATATTTCTAGACTTAAGCAAAACATAGCGTTATAGGGTGAAAACTCGAAATAATCCCCGAACGGCCCCATGGGTGGCACCAACACCTCCCACGGTACCAATGTAACTCGTAGGAAGTGACCCCGTAGCACAAGTCTCCCGATTTGAGAATATGACAGTAATTTAAATATTTATAGACTTAGGCATAAAAACATGGTGTTATAGGGTGAAAACCCAAAACAGCTCCCGAACGGCACCGTGGGTGGCACCAACACCTCCCACGGGACCAATGTAACTCGTAGGAATTGACTGTACAGTCGCAGCACTCCCGATTGGAGAATACGATGGTAATTTGCATATTTCTAGGCTTAGGCATAAAAACATGGCATTAGAGGGTTAAAACTCGAAACAGCCCCGTGGGTGGCACCAACACCTCCCACGGGACAAATGTAACTCATAGGAACTGACCGCGCAGCCGCGACACTCCCGGTTTGAGAATACGATGGTAATTTGCATATTTCTAGACTTAGGCATAAAAACATGGCATTAGAGGGTGAAAACTCGAAATAACCCCCGAACGGCCCCGTGGATGGCACTAACACCTCCCATGGGACTAATGTAACTCGTAGGAACTGACCCTGTAGCCGCAGGTCTCCCGGTTTGAGAATACAACAATAATTTGCATATTTCTAGACTTAGACTTAAAAACATGGCGTTAGAGGGTGAAAACAGGAAACAGCCACCAAACGGCCCCGTGGGTGGCACTAACACCTTCTCCGGAACAAATGTAACTCGTAGAAATTGACCACAGAGCCGTGGTACTCCCAGTTTGAGAATACGACGATAATTTATATATTTCATGACTTAGGCATAAAAATATGGTGTTAGAGAGTGAAAACCCAAAACAGCCCCCGAAAGGCTCCGTGGGTGGCACCAACACCTCCCACGAGACTAATGTAACTCGTAGGAACTGACCGCGCAGTCGCGGCACTCCCAGTTTGATAATACGATGATAATTTGCTCATTTCTAGACTTAGGCATAAAAACATGGCGTTAAAGGGTGAAAACTAGAAACAGCCACCGAACGGCCTCGTGGGTGGCAGCAACCCCTCCCACGGGACCAATGTAACTCGTAGGAACTGATCGCGCTGCTGCGACACTCCCGGTTTGAGAATTTGATGATAATTTGCATATTTCTAGACTTAGGCATAAAAACATGGCGTTAAAGGGTGAAAACTCGAAACAGCCACCGAACGGCCCCGTGGGTGACCACAACACCTCCCACGGGACCAATGTAACTCATAGGAACTGACCGTGAAGCCGCAGCACTCCCAGTTTGAGAATACAACGGTAATTTATATATTTCTAGACTTAGGCATAAAAACATTGCATCAGAGGGTGAAAACTCGAAACTGCCCCCGAACGTCCCCATGGGTGGCACCAATAACTCCCGTGGGACCAATGTAACTCGTAGGAACTGATCGCGCAGCCGAGACACTCCCAGTTTGAGAATACGACGGTAATTTGCATATTTCTAGACTTAAGCAAAACATAGCGTTATAGGGTGAAAACTCGAAATAATCCCCGAATGGCCCCATGGGTGGCACCAACACCTCCCATGGTACCAATGTAACTCGTAGGAAGTGACCCCGTAGCCCAAGTCTCCCGATTTGAGAATATGACAGTAATTTAAATATTTATAGACTTAGGCATAAAAACATGGTGTTATAGGGTGAAAACCCAAAACAGCTCCCGAACGGCACCGTGGGTGGCACCAACACGTCCCACGGGACCAATGTAACTCGTAGGAATTGACTGTACAGTCGCAGCACTCCCGATTGGAGAATACGATGGTAATTTGCATATTTCTAGGCTTAGGCATAAAAACATGGCATTAGAGGGTTAAAACTCGAAACAGCCCCGTGGGTGGCACCAACACCTCCCACGGGACAAATGTAACTCATAGGAACTGACCGCGCAGCCGCGACACTCCCGGTTTGAGAATACGATGGTAATTTGCATATTTCTAGACTTAGGCATAAAAACATGGCATTAGAGGGTGAAAACTCGAAACAACCCCCGAACGGCCCCGTGGATGGCACTAACACCTCCCATGGGACTAATGTAACTCGTAGGAACTGACCCTGTAGCCGCAGGTCTCCCGGTTTGAGAATACAACAATAATTTGCATATTTCTAGACTTAGGCTTAAAAACATGGCGTTAGAGGGTGAAAACAGGAAACAGCCACCAAACGGCCCCGTGGGTGGCACTAACACCTTCCCCGGAACAAATGTAACTCGTAGAAATTGACCACAGAGCCGTGGTACTCCCAGTTTGAGAATACGACGATAATTTATATATTTCATGACTTAGGCATAAAAATATGGTGTTAGAGAGTGAAAACCCAAAACAGCCCCCGAAAGGCTCCGTGGGTGGCACCAACACCTCCCACGAGACTAATGTAACTCGTAGGAACTGACCGCGCAGTCGTGGCACTCCCAGTTTGATAATACGATGATAATTTGCTCATTTCTAGACTTAGGCATAAAAACATGGCGTTAAAGGGTGAAAACTAGAAACAGCCACCGAACGGCCTCGTGGGTGGCACCAACCCCTCCCACGGACCAATGTAACTGGTAGGAACTGATCGCGCTGCTGCGACACTCCCGGTTTGAGAATTTGACGATAATTTGCATAATTCTAGACTTAGGCATAAAAACATAGCGTTAAAGGATGAAAACTCGAAACAGCCACCGAACGGCCCCGTGGGTGACCACAACACCTCCCACGGGACCAATGTAACTCATAGGAACTGACCGTGCAACCGCAGCACTCCCAGTTTGAGAATACAACGGTAATTTATATATTTCTAGACTTAGGCATAAAAACATTGCATCAGAGGGTGAAAACTCGAAACTGCCCCCGAACGTCCCCATGGGTGGCACCAATAACTCCCGTGGGACCAATGTAACTCGTAGGAACTGATCGCGCAGCCGAGACACTCCCAGTTTGAGAATACGACGGTAATTTGCATATTTCTAGACTCAGGCATAAAAACATGGTGTTAGAGGGTGAAAACTAGAAACTGCCCCCGAACGGCTTCGTGGGTGGCACCAACTTCTCCCACGGCACCAATATAACTTATAGGAACTAACCACGCCGCCGTGGTACTCTCGGTTTGCTAATACGATGGTAATTAGCATATTTCTAGACTTAAGCATTAAAAACATGCTGTTAGAGGGTGAAAACTGGAAACAGCCCCCGAACGGCCCCGTGGGTGGCACCAACACCTCACATGGCACCAATATAACTTATAGAAACTGACCACGCAGCTGCGGTCCTCCCGGTTTGATAATACGATGTTAATTTGCATATTTTTAGACTTAGGTATAAAAACATGGTGTTAGAGAGTGAAAACTCGAAACAGCCCCCGAACGGCCTCGTGGGTGGCCCCAACACCTCCCACGGGACCAATGTAGCTCGTAGGAACTGATCGCACAGCCGCGACACTCCTGGTTTGACAATACGATGGTAATTTGCATATTTCTTGACTTAGGCATAAAAATATGGCATTAGAGGGTGAAAACTCGAAACAGCCCCCGAACGGCCCCGTGGGTGGCACCAACACCTCCCACGGGACCAATGTAACTCGTAGGAACAGACTGTGCAGCCGCGACACTCCTAGTTTGAGAATACGACGGTAATTTGCATATTTCTAGACTTAAGCAAAACATGGCGTTAGGGGTTAAAAACTCAAAATAATCCCCGAACGACCCCGTGGGTTGCACCAACACCGCCCATGGGACCAATGTAACTCGTAGGAACGGACCCCGCAACCGCGGGTCTCCCAGTTTGAGAATACTATGATAATTTACATATTTCTAGACTTAAACATGAAAATATGGCGTTAGAGGGCGAAAACTGGAAACAACCCCCAAACGGCCCCGTGGGTGGCACCAACACCTCCCACGGCACCAATATAACTTGTAGGAACTGACCACGCAGCCGCGGTACTCCCGGTTTGAGAATACGACGGTAATTTTCATATTTCTAGACTTTGCCATAAAAACATGGCGTTAGAGGGTGAAAACTCGAAATAGCCCTCGAACGGCCTCGTGGGGGGAACCAACACCTCCCATAGGACCAATATAACTCATAGGAACTGAACGTGCAGACGTGACACTCCCGATTTGAGAATACGATGGTAATTTAAAATTTCTAGACTTAAGAAAAATATGGCATTAGTGAGTGAAAGCTCGAAACAACCCCTGAATGGCCCCGTGGTTGGCCCCAACACCTCCCATAGGACCAATGTAACACATAGGAACTGACCGAGTAGCCACGGCACTCGCGGTTTGAGAATACGATGGGATTTTGCATATTTCTAGACTTAGGCATAAAAACATGGTGTTAGAGGGTGAAAACTCGAAACAACCCTCGAACGGCCCCGTGGGGGGCACCAACACCTCCCACGGGACCAATGTAACTCGTAGGAACTAAGCGCGCAGCCGCGACACTCCCGGTTTGAGAATATGATGGTAATTTGCATATTTCTAGACTTAAGGAAAACATGGCGTTAAAGGGTAAAAACTCGAAACAACCCCCGAACGGCCCCGTGGGTGGCACCAACACCTCCCACGGGACCAATGTAAATCCTAGGAACTGACCCTGCAGCCTTGGGTCTCCCGGTTTGAGAATACGACGATAATTTGCATATTTTTAGACTTAGGCTTAAAAACATGGCCTTAGAGGGTGAAAACTGGAAACAGCCACCGAACGGCCCCGTGGGTGGCACCTACACCTCCTACGGCACAAATGTAACTCTTAGGAACTGACCACGCAGCCGCGGAACTCCGGGTTTGAGAATATGACGGTAATTTGCATATTTCTAGACTTAGGCATAAAAACATGATGTTAGAGGGTGAAAACCCAAAACAACCCCCGAATGGCCCCGTGGGTGGCCCCAACACCTCCCACGAGACCAATGTAACTCGTAAAAACTGACCGCTCAACTGCGGATCTCCCAGTTTGAGAATACGATGGTAATTTGCATATTTCTAGACTTAGGCATAAAAACATGGCGTTCGAAGGTGAAAACTCGAAACGGCCCCCGAACGGCCCGTGGGTGGCACCAACATCTCCCACGGGACCAATATAACTCGTAGGTACTAACCGTGCATCCGTGGCACTGTCAAATTGAGAATACGACTGTAATTTGCATATTTCCAGACTTAGGCATAAAAACATGGCATTGGAGGGTGAAAACTCGAAACATCCCCCGAACGGCTCCGTGGGTGGTACCAATACCTCCCGCGGGACCAATCTAAGTCATAGGAACTGACCGCAATGCCGCGACACTCCCAGTTTGAGAATACGACGGTAATTTGCATATTTCTAGACTTAAGCAAAACAGGAAGTTAGAGGGTGAAAACTCGTAACATTCTCCGAACGGCCCCATGGGTGGCACCAACACATCCCATCGAGCCAATGTAAAACTAATCATGCAGCCGCGGGTCTCCCGGTTTGAGAATACAATGATAATTTACATATTTCTAGACTTAGGCTTAAAAACATGGTGTTATAGGGTGAAAACAGGAAACAACCCCCTAACGGCCCCGTGAGTGGCACCACCACCTTCCACGGCACCAATGTAACTCGTAGGAACTGACCACGCAGTCGCGGTACTCCCGATTTGAGAATACGACGATAATTTTCATATTTCTAGACTTAGGAATAAAAACATGGCGTTAGAGGGTAAAAACCCAAAACTGCCTTCGAACGGCCTTGTGGGTGGCACGAACACCTCCCACGGGACCAATGTGACTCGTAGGAACTGACCGCACTGCTGCAGCACTCCCAGTTTGAGAATACCGCAGTAATTTGCATATTTCTAGACTTAGGCTTAAAAACATGGCATTAGAGGCTTAAAACTCGAAAGAGCTCCCGAACGGCCCCGTGGGTGGCACCAACACCTCCCACGGGACAAATGTAAATCGTAGGAACTGACCCAGTAGCCGCGGGTCTCCTAGTTTGAGAATACGATGATAATTTGCATATTTCTAGACTTGGTCTTAAAAACATGGCGTTAGAGGGTGAAAACAGAAAATAACCCCCGAACGGCCCCGTGGGTGGCACCAACACCTCCCACGGCACAATTCTAACTCGTAGGAACTGACCATGCATCCGCGGTACTCCCAGTTTGAGAATACGTTGTTAATTTGCATATTTCTAGACTTAGGCATAAAAACATGGCGTTAGAGGGTGAAAACCCAAAATAGCCCCCGAACGGCCCCGTGGGTGGCCCCAACACCTCCCACAGAACCAATGTCACTCGTAAGAACTGACCGCACAACCGTGGCACTCCTGATTTGAGAATACAACGGTAATTTGCATATTTCTAGACTTAGGCATAAAAACATGGCGATAGAGGGTGAAAACTTGAAACAACCCCCGAATGGCCCCGTGGGAGGCACTAACACCTCCCACGGGACCAATGTAACTCGTAGGAACTGATCACGCAGCTGCGGCACTCTCAGTTTGAGAATACGACGGTAATTTGTATATTTCTAGACTCAGGCATAAAAGCATGGCATTAGAGGGTTAAAACTCGAAGCATCCCCCGAACGGCTCCGTGGTGGCACCAATACCTCCCTCCAGACCAATATAACTCGTAGGATCTGACCGCGCCGCTGAGACACTCCCGGTTTGAGAATACGATGATAATTTGCATATTTCTAGACTTAAGCAAAACATGGCGTTAGAGGGTGAAAACTCAAAACAATCTCCGAACGGCCCCGTGGGTGGCACCAACACCTCCCACCGGACCAATGTATCTTGTAAGAACTAACCCCACAGCCGCGAGTCTCCCGATTTGAGAATACGATGATAATTGACATATTTATAAACTTAGGCTTAAAAACATGGCATTAGAGGATGAAAAATGGAAACAGCCCCTGAACGGCCCCGTGCGTGTCACCAACACCTCCCACGGCACCAATGTAACTCATAGGAACTGACTGTGCAGCCGCGGCACTCCTGATTTGAGAATACGATGGTAATTTGCATATTTCTAGACTTAGGCATTAAAACATGGAGTTAGAGGGTAAAAACCCAAAACTGCCCTCAAACAGCCCCGTGGGTGGCACCAACACCTCCCACGGGACCAATGTAACTCGTAAAAACTAATCGCGCTGCCGCGGCACTCCCGGTGTGAGAATACGATGGTAATTTGCATATTTCTAGACTTCGGCTTACAAACATGGCGGTAGAGGGTGAAAACTCGAAACAACCCCTGAACGGCCCCGTGGGTGGCACCAACACCTCCCACGGGACCAATGTAACTTGTTGGAACTGACCGCGCAGCCGCGACACTCCTGGTTTGAGAATACGACAATAATTTTCATATTTCTGGACTTAAGCAAAACATGGCATTAGAGGGTGAAAACTCAAAACAACCAATGAACAGCCCCGTGGGTGCCACTAACACCTCCCACGGGACCAATGTAACTCGTAGGAACTGACCCCGCAGTCGCGGGTCTTTCGGTTTGAGAATACGATGACAATTTTCATATTTCTAGACTTATTCTTAAAAACATGGCGTTAGAGGGTGAAAACTGGAAATAGCCCCCGAACGGCCCCGTGGGTGGCACCAACACCTCCCACGGCACCAATGTAACTCGTAGGAACTGACCACGCAGTTGCGGTACTCCCGGTTTAAGAATATGATGGTAATTTGTATTTTTCTAGACTTAGGCATAAAAACATGGTGCTAGAGGGTGAAATTCGAAAACAACCCTCTAACGGCCCCGTGGGTGGAACCAACACCTCCCACGGGACCAATGTAACTCGTAGGAACTGCCTGCATAGCCGCAGCACTCCCGATTTGAGAATACAATGGTAATTTTCATATTTCTGGACTTAGGCTTAAAAACATGGCGTTAGAGGGTAAAAACTCGAAATATCCCCTGAAAGGCCCCATGGGTGGCACTAACACCTTCCACGGAACCTTTGTAACTCGTAGGAACTGACCGCGCAGCCGCGACACTCCCGATTTGAAAATACGACGATAATTTGCATATTTCTAGACTTAGGCATAAAAACGTGGTATTAGAGGGTGAGAACTCGAAACAACCCCCGAAAGGCCCCGTGGGTGGCACCAAACCTCCCACGGGACCAATGTAACTCGTAGGTACTGACCGCACAGCCGTGACACTCCCGATTTGAGAATACGTCACTAATTTGTATATTTCTAGACTTAAGCAAAACATGGCGTTAGAGGGTGAAAACTTGAAACAACCCCCGAACAATCTCGTGAGTGGCACCAACACCTCCCACGGGACCAATGTAACTTGTAGGAACTGACCCAGCAGCCGCGGGTCTCCCGGTTTGAGAATACGACGATAATTTGCATATTTCTAGACTTAAACTTAAAAACATGGCATTAGAGGGTGAAAAATGGAAATAGCCCCCGAACCGCCCCATGAGTGGCACCAACACCTCCCACGACATCAATGTAACTCGTAGTAACTGGCCATGCAGCCGCGGTACTCCCGGTTTGAGAATACGAAGGTAATTTGCATATTTCTAGACTTAGGTATAAAAACATGGCGTTAGAGGGTGAAAACCCAAAACATTCCCCGAACATCCCCGTGGGTGGCACCAACACCTCCCATGGGACCAATGTAACTCGTAGGAACTGACCGCGCAGCCGCGACACACTCGATTTGAGAATATGACGTAAATTGCATATTTCGAGACTTGGGCATAAAAATATGGCGTTAGAGGGTGAAAACTCGAAACAGGCCCCGAACGGCCCTGTGGGTGGCACCAACACCTCCCACGGGACCAATGTAACTCATAGAAAGTGACCACGCAGCCGCGACACTCCCGGTTTGAGAATACAATGGTAATTTGTATATTTCTAGACTTAGGCATAAAAATATTGATATGTTGATAATTTTTGCTCATATATGCAATTTTTCAGCTTGATTAATTTTTTTGTAAAACTCCTTGGTTACTGATATTTTTTTTATGTATCCTATCATTTGTAGGATTTTTGCACGGGGAACAAATGAAGGAGGCAATGGTTTACAACATGAAGATTGTTTATATGTTGTGGACATTCAGGATTTTGTTTTTTATGGGTTACAGCCGTGCGGGATTTTATTGTTTAGTTTTATGGCCGTGCGGGCTTTTATAATTTGATTGTTGAATTTTATGGTCGTGCGGGCTTTATAATAAGCAAGTTTTACATTTACAGGTTTTGGAATGTCAAGAAAATAGAGGAAACTATGCCCAGTTTTTTTTTGGTCTGTGAATTATTAAGAGGTGTAATATTTTTAAGTTTGTATATATATTTGTTTATTAACAACGTTCTCGATTCGCAATTTGTGATTTTTTTTATTGTTTTGCCAATAATAAATATTTGTAACACCTCATACGCATCCAATGTTACACGTAGCAACTGACGGTGCACTCACAGGACCCCCAATGTTAGGATTGGGCCAAAAAAAATACATTTTTATAAATAATAGTTCAATATGGTCATGGACTTTGTCCATGACCATTTTTATTTTTTTCGTCAAGGTTGTGGGTCACGGACTTGGGCCACAACCATTTTTTTTATTTTTTTTGTCACGGTGGCCGCGACTAATATGTCACGGTTGTGGGTCACAGATGAGGATCGCGACCAATTTTTATTTTATTATTTTGTCACAGTCGTGAGTCGCGGTCTTTGGCCGCAACCAATTTGTCACGATTGTGGGTCACGGATGAGGGCCGCGACCAATTTTTTTAAATTTTTTGTCACGGTTGTGAGTCACGGACTTTGGCCGCGACCAATTTGTCACGGTTGTGGGTCACGGATTAGGGCCGCGACCCATCACGGCATGGGTCACGGCCTAAGTCTGCAACCATATGCCGTGACCCCTCTCAACCGTGACCATTTTTTGGTCACGGACTTGGGCCGTGACCCACAAAAATGGTCACACCCGAAATGGTCACGGCCCAAGTTTGTGACCCACAGCTTTGGTTAGGGATTTTGGCCATGGCCAATCGCCAGTTTTGGTGTAGTGTACAAAGCCCAAAGGGTGTCAATCCAAGAGAGGAAGAAGAAGAACTCTCAAATACCCCAAACCCTAACCTACAACTCTCTAAAATATAATTATATAACTTAATATCTGATATTTACACAAAATTTGGTATTTATAGTAAGTGGAATTAAAATAGAAAAGAAAAGAGAAAAGAAAAGAAAAGAAAAGGCCAAAATATCTGCAAAAAATAGGGGATCGATCGATCAATCCCCTGGTCTCGATCGATCGATGCTCAGAAATCCAGCCCACTGTCTCCCACGATTTGGCAAAATAAGAAGGATCGATCGATCGATCCCTTTGGTTGATCGGTCAATCATGCAGGTATGGGCCTCCTGCATTGCTATTTTGGTTTGTTTGCATTTCCCGTCCGCTAAAATCACCGTAACTTCTTCATTCTGGATCCGAATCGCGCACTGTTCATGGCCATACGAATCTTGTGAGGTGGGCTACAACTTTCGTGTGGATGTTGGGCTAGGTGCCCAAGCTGTGAATTGACTAAATTTCCCTTTAACATGCGATCATGTACGAAAATTGAGCGGAATGCGTCTGAACTTCACACTTAGCATCCGAATACCTATAAATCTCAATTAACCCCTACAAAACATGTTAACGTAGAAATACGAGGTTTTTTACTCAACGAGCATAATTATAGGGAATAAGATACCCGAGGGGGATAAAATGTGTCAGTTCGAGGGATGAAATACGTAATATTTGCGTATTATCAAATGCGTAGTTGCATCGTCTATTGGCGCATGAGTTCGGCTACTCCTTGTATTTAGGGGAATGATTAGTCCGACGGGTGGTTGAGGTAGAGGTGATGGAACCACTTTCGAGGCCCTCGATGTATATGAGGCGAGATTGGGAGATGTAAGAGGATGTGGGGATGGTAGTGATGATCGACGAGCCTTATTCATCATGTATCGACACAGTGGCAACTTATGATTACTTGTATTTTCTGTCGAGCTGACTAATGCCACATAATATTTATGACGTTATGCCTCTTCCCCCCACTGGCTGACATCGACAGCAGCGACGACCTCCGATTTTCCCTTTATGAGGTTTGCTCCTCCTTCCTATAACATTTAACAATCTAATGGAGGGTCAGTGTGTATGCTGCATCGTCCCAATGCGATGGGCCCAGAGGAGTTGGGCTGACAGAGGACGTTCTTCAGCCAACGGTATATCCTTCATTTCTTTGTCTTTTGATTTTCTAATTTCTTTCTTTGCTTCAGACTGACTGATTTTCTCTTTTTTATTTTTCTTACAACACATTCGGGTGTCGACCATTTGGATGAGAGATATTCGGGATTGGATGGTTTTGCGACTGCTTATATTCGTGAGTCAATCCCAATTCCTTCTTGCTTGGTGTCGTCTGCTTCGTATGGGGAGGGGTCTGGTTCATGGAGTGGAGGATCGCCATCTCGTAGTCGAGGAAAGCACGTATGCCGCAGGGACAGAGATTCTTAGAGAGGGAGAGAGAGAGAGAGAGAGAGAGAGAGAGAGAGAGAGAGAGAGAGAAAATGCATGTGAAGGTGTGAGAGACAGGGAGAGAGTATTTTGGGGGGTTCGGGCTAAGTCCCGTTGTTTGCATATTTTCCTGTAAGGAAAAATGTAATAAAGCAATGAAATGGAATTTCGTTAATTTTTTCTTTTACTTTAGTAACTTGATACTTATGCACCTTTTAATCTACTGTCGAGATCGTAAAAAGGATTTAAAATAATTTGAGAGAAAATTTATTTTAAAACCAGATGAGTAAAAATAGATGGAAAATGAAATTCTGAATTCCTTGGAATAAAAATTATTTTTATTGAGTTTTTTTATTTTGACAAAAAAGGAAAAAGGGAATTTTCCAAAAATAGGGGGTTGTCGATCGGCATGCTCCTTGTCCTGCCTATCGACAGGTCAGTCCAGTCTAATCAATCCAAGGCTTTGATTGCTCTTTCTTCAATTACTTGGTACTTAGTGGGGCAGGTTTTCCTCTACGATTTGCATGATTTTTTTCTTTGGCTAGTTTTTCCAAGTATAAAATGGTGGAGTATTTTCTTCACTCATCCACATTTCCTTTCTTTTGCTAACTTCTTGCTTGTTGTCTCATCATTTTGTAATTATGGTTCTCCGTGGACGTGTTGAATTTTCTTCTTACCTTAAAAACTTAAAGTCTATGTTCTCATATAATATCGACTACGATGCTTTCAATATGCTTCGGGTATCATTAGGTGCAACTGGCCTATAGAATGGAACATGCTGATGGTGGCGCGCAGTAGAATTCTGTTACCCTAAAGTCCATGTCTTTTTCATTGTCTTGGACAAAGTCTATTCAACTTATGAAGAGTTCTCTGCCACGTTGGGGATAAATCCCAATGTTGCGGCTCCCATGACTGAATTTTCCCGATCTCATTGGGAGCTATTAGTAGGACTTCTCTATATCTCACCCTCTGTGGATCAGTCACTGGTTACATGTGGACTGATCTATTTCTCGAGTGTGCTTCATTCTGCGCATTTTCAGGGTGTTGGTGATGCAGGCTATGCTGGATCCATTATTCTTGGCTTGATTTTACGCACAACTCACAGCCCTCGCTTCATGGATGTTGTGTCATCGCAATCATGTAATAGTGATATTGGTGGAGACACTGAACAGTCTGGATGCCTAACGAAAGGCCATTATGAATTCCTTAGGGGTAGCTCCATTATGTCGTTCATGTGGTTGTCGGAGAAATTTCGTATGGCGGTCCCTCCTGAATATCCCTTGGCATTCATGCCAATCTTTTTTCTCGCTACTTTATCAATATGGTCCTAGACATCGAGAGTTGGGAGAACTGGTTTATGGAGCACGAGGCTCGAGGTTTGCATTGGTCAGTGCCTTGGTGGGGAGAATTACTTTCCATTATAGGACTGGGGGAATACCCGTATGTTCGGTTAGTTGGCCTCCAACATACCTCTTTATACTTTCCCTGGTGACTCTTGCGCCAATTTGGCTGGGAGCAAATCGTGCCACCTTGGACGCTAGACTTCTTTCTTGTGGAGAATTTGACAGAGTGCATGCGCATGCGGCTGTCTTTGTATGGGAGAATCTTCTACCATCAAATTGTCCTTCCCAATCTGTTGGTAGACTCTGGCTTGTTTTTGGGGACTACATGAAGTGGTTGTGAAGGAGAGTAGTTCCCAAGATGTTGGCCGTGGAGATCGAGCAAGGGTGGTTCGCCATTTTTAACACCATATAGGGAGGTGTTGTTGTTTTCCCTAGGTTGGTCTGGGATTACCATTCCATGGAGTGTCTCCGGCTTTCTATTCAGGCAAGAGAAGTTTGGGGAACCCGAAATGTGGATAATGATGGGGTCGGTTCCTCTGGGAGCTGCGGGTAGAATCCATGGGGAATTTATATGTGAATCTTTGTATGGTGTGTTTGGTTATGTATCTGGTTATTTTTTAGTTGTGTGGGAATAATTTGGGAAGGTTTTTTAGGAGTAATTTGGCTTGTTTTTGTTTGGTAAGTAGGGTTAGGTTGGCAAGGGAATTTATTTGACTCCCTATGCTGATGTAATTGTAATAAAAAATTTGTCAATAAAATAAAGAAAATTTAAAATATATTCTGGTGCCTCTTAATGAGTTTTTACATTTGAATTATCTTTACCAATCGCTAAGGCATGCATAATCCTTTTGTCCAAGTAAATGATAAAAATTAACCTTCGTTCTCGGGGGGAAGAAACGAATAGCATTTTGTGAAGAAGAAGGGAATCGTGCTCATGTAAAGTGTATGAGTTGCCTACGTACCTTTCGGGATTTTAAAAATTTTAAGAGTTTTAGTTTTAAATATAAAAATATTTAAAGGATCAGGACCTACGTAGTTCTGAGTAGAGGAAAATGAAGATTTTTTTTAGAATATACGGGAGATGAGAAGAAGCATATCGCGCTGAGATTTAGGGAACAATTTCGTGAGACGATCGAGATTAACTGGACAGGCTATGACGTCGGGGAGCATAGCGACGCCACCAGATAATATCTTCTTTGCAATGTTGGGGCCGTTCCAATTGGGCTTGAATATCCCTCTGGGAACCCATATGGGCTCTATAATTTATTTAAGGGCTAAATCCCCTTATCGGACGCCACGATCCTTGACTTTCTTATTGAACGATCGCGCTATCCGATGATGGTACCCTTGTATGTGATACAAAGACTTTAGTCTCCTTTCGTCCATGAGATACAACTCATAGAGATGGCTCTGATGCCAGTATTCATCATTAACTTTGCTTTCAAGCATTACACATAGTGAAGGAATTTCTAGCTCAACGAGTAGGACTTCTTCCATGTCGTATACCGGAGAGTAAGGGGTAGCCCAAGTAGATATTCAAACTGAAGTACAATAGACCCAAGGGGTGTAAGTGATCTGGTCGACCTAATCACGATTGCTTTCGATCATCTTTGCTGATGATGGCTTTGAGGTTTTTATTTACGGCTTCGACTACACAGTTGGTTTAAGGTCGATAGGGAGAATATTTGTATCTTTGAATCCCATACTCGTCGACCACATCTGTGACTTCTTCCTTGAAATGCAACCTGTTATCTGACACTACCTCATGTGGGACCCCATATCGACAGATTATATTTCTTCTAATGAACTTGGCCACCTTTTTGGCATTTAAAATTGTGTATGTCTCGGCTTCGATAAATTTGGTGAAATAATCAATGGAAACCA
This sequence comes from Sambucus nigra, assembly GCA_949130495.1. Classification (NCBI taxonomy): domain Eukaryota; kingdom Viridiplantae; phylum Streptophyta; class Magnoliopsida; order Dipsacales; family Adoxaceae; genus Sambucus; species Sambucus nigra. The sequence continues at coordinate 320,681,560 of OX422220.1, read as the reverse complement.
AGATGAATTCATGTTCATTGGAAGCTTTGGATGTGACTTTCCCTATGATATCGATGCCCCATGTGGAGAACGAGAAGGGATAAGTCATGTTGTATAATTGTTACGGAGGCAAGTGCTTGAGATTAGAAACATTTTAGCATTTAAGGCATCTCCGAACGCAAGCGATGCAATCCTGAACCATGGTGGTCCAATAGTAACCCTATCAAATGATTTTATTAGTGAGCATATGGCCATTCATGTGGGGTCCTCACTCCCCACTGCGGATTTTCTTCATCATCTCTTCAATGTCAGCCCCTGCGATGCAGTGAAAATGGGTTCAATAGAAATTTCTCTTAAACAGTGCTTTATTTCATACAATATATGAGGTAACGAGTTTGTAGAGGGTTGCACAGTCTTTCTTGTTAGAACCTCGAGGATACCTACCATGCTTGAGGAGGTGCCGATTATCATAGTACCAGCAATCAGCTATATCAGGATATTCTTCTGTGATGATGTCAATGTGGTTACAATGGGTGGGTTTAACTTACTTTTGGACTAGGAGGGGGGCCATCGTTATTCCTTCGGGCATGTTAATCATGGAGGCTAAACTAGTAAGGGCGTCGACTAAATTGTTCTTTGCTCTGGACAGGTAATGGAAGGTGATATCTTGGAATTAGGAGGCCAACTCTTCTAGGTGGTCATAGAAGGGTAAGAGTTTCTCGTCCTTAATTTTCCATAGTCTTAGTGCTTAACCGATGATGAGGGTTAAATCCTCATAGATATCTAGGTATTGAATTCCTTTCTTGAGAGAGACTTTGAGGAGCTTGATGGCAATGGGAGTATGAGAGTCATCAGGGGAAATTAGGAGTATTCCAATTCTATACCCTTTCTTATTGACAGCGCCATCAAAGAATATTTTCTTTTGAAGGTCTTCTTGGGAGGTACAAAGGATATTCTCATTCGATAACTCAAAAATCTAAACATCATTTCATCCTTAAAGTAGTCAACGAGGTAGTCAAAGATGGCTCTTCCTTTTATGGATTTCTACGTAACATACACAATATCCAATTCGGTTAGAAGCATCAACCATCGAGCCAGTCAACTAGACAGGGAAGGTTTCTTGAGTAGGTATTTGATGGGATCCATTCGTCATGCAAGTTTGATGGGAAAGTCTAGCATGTAGTGCCATAATTTTTTGTTAACCCAGACAAGGACTACGCATGCCTTCTCTAAGGCAGTGTAGTTAACTTCTTACCCGGCCACAACTAGCATAGTAGATGGCTTTATCTTTACGAGATTCTTTAAGGTATTGGGTTAGAAAATCCCCAGCTGCAGCATCTGTTACAGTCAAGTATAGGAGTAGGGGAAGACCAGATTATGGTGGAACGAGTACCGGAGGTCGGATTAGGTATTTCTTGATTCGATCAAAGGTTTATTGGCAAGATTCATTCCAAACCTTGGTGGAATCCTTTCGGAGGAGTTTGAAGATGGTTCATAAATAAAGGTCAACTGGCTTATGAACCGGCTGATCTACTATAAATTTCCAAGGAATCCCCGAACTTTCTTCTTCGTTTGGGGTGGTGGCATTTAGAGTATAGCTTTCAGCTTGGAAGGATTTGCTTTTAGCCCTTTATCACTAACCATGAATCCCAAAATCTTTCCTTTGGTAACTCCAAAGACACATTTCTTGTGTTAATCCGCATCTGGTATTGTCGTAGTCGCTCGAAGAACTTCTAGAGTGCGATAACATAACCTTCCCTAGTTTTTGACTTGATAATCATATCATCCACATATACCTAGACTTCTTTATGTATCAGATAATACAAGATGGTTGTGGCAGCATTCTGGTAGATTACCCCTGCATTATTTAGACTAAATGGCATAATGTTGTAATAGAAGGTTTCCCAAAGGATGATGCACTTGGTTTTATCTTGATGATCCAGTTGCATCTTAATCTGAATGTATCCGTCAAAACCATCAACAAATGACTTGGAAGCATGGCTAGCTTTGTTGTCCATAACCATGTCGATATTGGGGAGTGGATAATCATCCTTCGGAGAGGCTTTGTTCAAATCTCAATAGTCAACACACATGAGAACCTTTCCTCTGTATTTCGTCATGGTTAAGATATTGTCTAGCCATGTGGGATATTCTAACACACAAATGAAATTCACGTTAAAATCTTTGAAGACATCTTCCTTAACCTTGAGCTACCATTCGGTGTAGGGCTTTCGCAGTTTCTGTTTGACCAGTTTGCATTCTGGTAGAGTTGGAATCTCATGTTTAGAAATCTCGAGATCAATGTCGGTCATGTCATTATAGGATCATGCAAAGAAATCCACAAATTCCTTTAATAATAATTTAAGTTACGCGCGCCCATGCTCATCAAGGGTAAACCCTATCCTAATCTAGCGCAATTTGCTACTAGAACAGAGATTAATAATAACTATTTTATTTTCATTAACTTGAATGCGGTTATGTTGTTTGTTATTAACCTTATTAAGATCAGTTATGAATTGTTCATTTAAAAAATCATCATCATTAAGAGTTTAATTAGAACCAAGACAATTAATGTAAGGCACAACAAGATACTCAAAATATTCATTTATTTCATTGTTAGGAAAATTAGCGTTGAGAACCTCATCAAAGGAGGTCTCGATTACATCAGAATAAGGAGGAATAATAAAAGAATAGGAAATGGGATAGTTGGGTTATATTTTAGCAGGTAGAACTGATATATAGCATGCCAATTGAGGAGAGGTGCATTAGCAGCTTTGCTCAGGATGGATGGATCTGATGATGCAGCCCTTGAGTGGACCATATAGAGTGTCAGATCCAGTGTCTGTAAGTTGAATGAATCTTCAGAGTCACTTCCCTCAGAATCTCCGGTAGCAACTATGGTCTTCTTAATGAGTGGTTGCACATGATGCTTGGAACTTTCCACCCATGAGTAGCAATCTTGGAAAAAGATCTCCATTCCTAGTTTCATCTTCTTTTTTGCACGATTATACCACGGTTCGAGAAAGCCACGAAAGGGTAAATCTTCACCCTCTCTGATGAATCTTCCGTTCAAGGAATCTCTTGAAATAGTTTTGGTGCTTTCTATCCTTCTCTTCAATCGAGGTTGGCGAAACATTCTGAGTTCCTCTACTAATGGCTGATAACTCAGATCGGAAGGAGGAAAAGTTTTCTTCAATACAATGGGTTCAAGTATCCCCTATTGTCATCGTCCCAGACCCAGTCCGGGCATGGAGTGCATGTTTTTTAACATCTTGATCACATTGACGTCTCCATGAGGATTGTACTCCAGACAAACCCTATCTTTAAAATCATACCCTGCTATAAGTAGAACTAGATCGACTTGAAAACATGACAAAAGCATATCATTTTCCCCATATTGTATCACTAGTAATGGATTACTGGTGCTTGTATTCTCAGCATTGTCATTGTTGCCCAAGATGGTGCTGACGTGCCCATTAGCGAAGAACTTCAGTTTCTGATGAAGGAAAGAAGACACACCCTTGATATTATGGATCCACGGTCGTCCAAGCAACAAATTGAAACGAGACGAGATGTTAATGACTTAGAATTCAACAAAAGGATTTATAGGGCCAGTCCTTATTAGAAGCTTTATGGATCCCATCACTTCTCGATGAGTATTATCATAAGCGTGTACCGCAACAGAGGTTGGAGAAAGGTCGGTAACTTTCAATCATAAGTAATTAAGGGTTCTCAATGGACAAATATTATGAGATGATCCATTAACAATAAGCGAAAGTGGGACGGGCTTTCCCATGACTAGAGATATTGAGAGCATAGTTATGATTTGGTCCAATATTAGGCATTTGTTCTTTGGATAAGGAGAGCATTCTAGTATAGGTTAGATATCCGACCAGATTCACTACTTCTTTTGGCATGGTGAAATGAACAATTGTGGGCCCGATGAGTAGTTTGATCATGGCATTCTGATGCAGCTGGAAAGACATAAAGAGTCCCCATAGAGTGATGTTAGCTTGTGTTTTATCCAACCTATGGATGATTTTTCTCTATTAAAGGGTCATTTCCGTCATAGGAAGTTTCTCAACACCTTTTCCCTTGTCAATCACTAATGATTATAGGTTTGAAACTTGGTAAGTTATATGGTTCACAAAAGAGGTGAAAAATAGAAACCCTGTTTCCTCATCTATCTCGGGTTGTTCAACCACCTTGTTAATTTCTCCTAGAAGCTCTTGAAATGATATCATTCCAAATATGTTGACTATTGGTCTAGTTTTTTTTTTCTTTTCTCTTCATCTAAACTATCGAATTCATCCCCCCGCCCGATAGCAAAGACATCATCTTTCCACGAGAAGTCAATAAAATCTACAACCTCAATGGCTTGTTTATATACATCCCTCCATTCAATGGGAGATGTAAAAATAAAGGGACCAGGTGACCTTGTAGTTTCAAAGCATCAAGTAGCTCGGACATACTTTAACTTTCATCGATCTGACGGAATAAATCTGCCATGATCTGGAAAACATCATCTAAGCTGAATTCATTGGTAGGTACCACCCAGTTATCTGCCTCTCAAGTCCATTTTTTACCTTCCGAGAATAGTGTACTGAATTATAATATCCCTTATTTTTATGGCTTTTAATTATGAGATTTATTAAATGGATTTGATTTTAATTATGAGAATAATTAAATTAATTTGGGATAATTAATTGAAAATTTAATCCGGATTTAAATGCTAGCGCGACGAGAGTTAGTATTTGATTATAATAATGTTGTTGAATATTACTGAGTGATTATGGTAATATGTGATTATTGAGTTTATTAAAATTTTCGTGAGTTGAAAATACGACAGTTTCGATAATTTAGTTGGGACGCGCGTGTCAGTCGTGTCAAGACCCAATTTAATGGACTTAAAAGTATTTTATTTTTATGTCATCCGTATGAGAATTTTGAGTGTTCCAACGTGTCCGAAAGGGTCAAGATAGTCAGAAAACACTAGTCGGGGGTTTAGTTTGGGTCCCGGGGCATCTTTAGGCCTAACCAGTAACCCGAGGGGGTATATTAGTCATTTCTACTTTTTGGTGAATAGTGACCCACGAATTTTAGAAAGCTTTATCAACTAATAGGTTAGAGCCTTAGGGTTTCCATCACCAAGATTAACAGAAGGCCATTAGAGATGAAGTGGAGGGAGTTACCAAAGGAGAACCACCATCGTTGGACTTTTTGCACCACCGTAACCACCATCAGATAGATCGAAAAGCGAGAAAAATTTCTATACACTCTATTTTAAAGGATCAGAATCTTTATTATCAGGTAAGTGATTTATCTTAAAATAAATTAGTGCATATATCATCCATGTCAGGTTAGAATTAAAGAATAACCTTGAATATTGGTAATTGAATGGATTTGAAGAATTGAGATCATAATCTGGATAGGTTTTGCATGTAGATTAACTTCTGGGATATTGGCAGCCACAAAATCATGATCTATGTGTAGAGAAGTATGAAATTATAATGAATTATATAGTGTTTTTGAAGAAATATGAGAACTAGGGTTTTTATATGAAAATTATGTAAATTGATCCAAGAATTTGATGTCCCATTTTGATTTGATGATTCTAAAACGTTAGAAATTATGCAAACATGTTGGGATGATTATTAGTATACTTGGTTGGAAGTTTGGGATGTTGAAATGAAGATTTAGAGGTGTAAAAAGATGAAACCCATAACTGTTTAAGGAAATTCTGGGCAAATACCTGCTTGATCGATCGATCGATTCAAGAATGTCGATCGATCGACTGATCGATTGATCGAGCCCGATTCTTCGATCGATCGACCTCTTCTGATTTATGGTAATTGTTTCCTTTTAAGGTTTAATGAAAATCCCAAAGCTGATAATGATTCTTAGGGTGATTAATATGATATTGTTGAACTTAGTTAAGGTCAGTAGGGTCTTAGTTGAAACCCCAAAAAATGGATTACCTTAGGGAATTGAATACTATTGCTTACGAGGGACTACTGAGTGAGGTACGGTTAGAAATTGTTCGAATTAAAACTATAATGGGAATAAATATTGAGGTAAGGATATGAACAGTAATGGAGGGACTTTAAGTTACTGAGATAACATTTGAAGTTAATGAGGGACATAGTATTCACTTGGGATAGGTATAGGTACCCGAATCCGTATGACGATACTTGTCGCGTTAAATAAATATGACGTAGAATAACTGGAAAGTAATTATTGTGGGTAAAACATAATATATAGGGAAGGAGTATACCTATGATGAAATTGTATATATATTGGTTGTGTGATTTTCTAGTATATGGTTTACTGTGTGTATAACATACCTACCATACTTGCTATCACGGGAGGTCATTCGTAAGAGCATAGTCTGGTCTCGATGTGACCTTCGGAGGGACTTTAGATTGATACCTTAATGGATAAGTTTGCTGACCTTGGGAGCGTAGTTGTGTGCGTGACCCATTGGTATGTGAACTATGTTCGCCTCCACTCTGTGTGATTTTTATTGAAACTGTTCCTAAGTGATTCAGAACTTGTGATCCTTATGTACGTGATGTACCGGGACTCGATAGCAGAGTATGAGGGCATCGTAAGTTCTATCCTTGTGTGGTGCCTGATTTGTATATGAGATATTATACTGATGTATATACCTATACTTGTCATAGTTCTTTTGTGTTTCATAGTAGATGTAAATAACTTAGATATTTGAATGGGCTAAGAAGGTGAGCATTTAAATAACACTTGAAATGAGTAATTTAATGAATGTGTATATGGGTTATGAATATAACTTGTTTGGGTATTAAGGGTACAGACCCTATGTTAGAATGCGAAAGCAGGAGTGGTACAGACTAGTTAGTTAGTAGCATAACTAGGATGGGTTAAGGGTATACGGTAGACGTGCACATTTAGTTGAGAGGTGAGAAACTCACGTGAGAGTAAGAAACTAACATGTCTATAATATGTGTTGTTTAATTGTACTTTAAACACTTGAAATAATTTAAAACTGTTTTCACCTCGGGTTCTGGCCCATTTGCTTCCAAATATATCTGTTTGTAAAAACCTTTTTAGGTGCCCAACCATAGGGACGCCAAGCATAGGAATTCCATTATGAAGACGTGATGTAGTTGTTGTGGAAACTATAGGATTTCGGTATTAGAAGCCTCTACATTAATCCTTGGTTCCTTCAGAGTCATTCATATCAGTTAGGGAATGTTGCCCAATCTCATTTAGAGGTTGTAGTTATAGACTTTCATTATTTTAGTTATTGGTATTTATTCAGACTCTTGTATTAGGACTTCATTTACTCTGGCATTATTATTATTGGAGTGTTTACTCCAGACTCAGTTTATTTCATTTTTGTTGGTTACTTTCATCAGATTGTTTATGCGATTAATGGTTGTTGATTTAATTACTCGGATAATTGTTAATTTGATTAATAAAATTTGGCATATCTCTTTTTAATTATTAGGTGGCTAGTAATAAACTAATATTTTTCGACAGTGATGCTAATACTGAACCAACTTGATATTCTGTATTAGTTTAATAAAGGAGTATCTAACTGGTATTTAATTAGACGGGGTGTTACAGGTGGTATCAGAGCATCAGGTTCTAGTGTCCTTTAGGATCTGTACAGCTTATTATGCTTCCAGAGTAGATTTCTTTGATGTAGAGCCCTATGTTTAGGATTGTTGATTTCCTTGGTGAGATTTCGATCCCCTGATATAATGTATATGATAGTGAATCTTATTTGCATTTGGGAGTGTTCGTGTGCCGAACAATACAGTATATCGTGTGAGTTTGGCAGACAACAGGAGGCACAACTCAGTTGAGTTTATAAGGTATATTCGAGAATGAGGACCGTAGTTAAGGTCACCCCTATTATGGCAGGAGGGACAGGATGGTTAAGATGGTTAAGGAAACATATGACTTCATGTATCACTAGAGTAGAAAGTGGGGTCAAATTAGACTCACCCAACCAGGTTGTATTGGGAGAGAGTCAGACGAAACATTAAAGAAAACCAGCAGTGGAAATACTATAAATTCGGAGATGGCGTGTGATAGCCCAACTAACGTAAAATATACAAAGACTTGGACATATATAGGAGTATGGCTAATCGGAAGTGAAAATTTGGGGTAAATTTTTCTTAGCTCGTAAGAGCAGAGCTAAAATGGTGAGAGGCAACCACCACACTTAGAAGTAGAATGTTTTGTCAAGAAAAGGCGCATACGTATGGTTTGACCATAAGTTACTTCATCAGATGTTCAGGATAAGATGCGAATGTTGTTCTCAACTCACACAAGAGGGTCGAACAGAGGTCACTTTGTATAAAGAAATTTAATTAATTAGCGAAACTTACACCGGATGAAGTCGGTGCAATGGATAAGAGGAGATTAAAGAGGGAAAATGAAATTAAAAAAATAATCGTTAGCACTTCTGCAGAATTATGCTTGGACGGTCAAGGAAGATGGTAATAATGTCGCATTTTGTTAATATGGAGTTAAATGCTTCCTTGTGAGGGGAGCTACACGAATCGAAGAAATTAAATAGAGTAAGACTAGGGGAAACGGTTTTAGTGAAGCACCACAAGGGGGAGACCCATCAGGAGACCCATTTAAGTGATTCGGATAACTGAATTGTTACTGAGCGATGGGAATTTCAGTAAGAGTTGTCGAAGCCAGTAGCGTGTTACTTAAGGCCATAAAAGCTAAGGGAACAACAGAGGTAGCCATTAAAGTCGAGACTACCAATGTCCGAGAGAAGGATAACCTTAACATGGTCAGTGTGACTGGAGATAAGTGAAGTATGGGTAGAGGTGTTTTGTGGGGAGTGAAAACCGTGCGTTAAAATCTTTCCCGAAACAAGTGTAGGGATAAGGGTATGGTGCCTAGCAAGGACAATAGTTATTAAAAATTTTGGTTTAGTAGGGACATGTGTGTTATGTCCAGGAACCATTTGAGCAGCCGGGGGGATCGGCAAGATAGAAGTACGAGTTATAACCTCAGATGATGATGCATGTTGTATATGGCATGAACGAGTTGCTATATTTGTTATTATTGCTATTTTCGCTTGAGAGTCTAGTTTAGTAAGTATCTCGGCAATGTTATTATCTCGACAATTGTTGATGTAAAAAATTAGATCACTCTAATAATTCAATCACATATAAATAAATGAGACAAAAGATTTTAAAGTGGTTCAGCCTTATAAGAATGGCCTAAGTTCACTGTTGTTTTATTGCTGAGTGTTTGAGAATTCTCGATTACAAGAAATTCCGTTCTGGATTTGGTCCTTTTACAATGAGGATTGTACAATGTATTTATAGCCCTGAGGCTGTAATGTGAAAGGGTAATACATTAAATGATATACATATGAAAGGGTAATACATTTAATGCCCTCTTTGCATGTGCGTCTGAATGATAAGCATTTAATGAATCAGTTGAACTGTTGGTTATCCAGCTATTAATGCTTTATTCGAGCTGCAGCTCGGACCGCCTGAGTTGCTCGGACCGCCTAAGCTTCTCGGTACTCAAGAGTTCCTCGGAGAGGTCTGTTCCTCGGAGCGTATGAGTTCCTCGGAGCGTATGAATTCCTCGAGGTAACATGGTTCCTCGGAGCGTGTGATCATCTCGAAAGTGCTTGTTGTTGCCATGTAGATAGCCACATGTCTTCATATGATTGGTCCAAGTCAGCAGATTAAATTTGGTATCAACAGAAGCCCCCAATGTTTCATAGTTCGAAATTTGAGGAGTATGGAAGATTCTTTATCGGAATGTGGTAGCTTTAAATAGTCTTCCTGATTTTTAGGAGAATTTCCCTTGTATTTATTTCTCCTTCCCAATTCGTAGAATCATGCTTTTTTGGACTTTTCTGCGTGCTTCGATTCCCGCGTCACTTTTCGTCTTTTTAGCCGCTATTGTCCGCTTTGATCCCCGCGCCACTTTTCATATTTTTAGCCACCGGTAACGTAATCATCTTTTTTTGTAATCATTACTTCACCATTTCCCAAGGCAAGGTATTTAAACTTCACATATACTCCCATCGTCTCTTACCTTTTCAAATTTTCATCTTTGAGTTTTACATCGTCTCTTCCTACTCTCTTGTGCGTTCATCTTTTTCGTCGTTCGTTGTCAGTAGATCCATTCTTTTCCTGTAAGATCTTCTTCCTTAATCTTTATTTCTTTATTCACCATGTTTTACCTTGTTGAGTCTCTTGAGAAGTTTCGTTCTGATTTCTCCATCCCCTCTTGGGTTGTCTTGGAAAAACTTTCTGAGCCTTCTGATTATTTCAATTTGGCTGAGGGACATTGGTTCCCCAGTCTCTTTTTTGCTAAATGTGGATTTTCTTTTCCACCCAATTCCTTGTGTCTGGAATTCTGTCAGTATTTCGATGTTGTTCCTGCACGAATAGCCCCCAACACATGGAGAATAGTTAATGGGGTGCATAAATTAAATCAAGTGCATGGAACTCGTATAGGAATCCCAGAAATCATATTCTGCTATAGATGAGCAGTTAATGATAATATTTATTATTTAAAAACTAGATTTTTAAATAGATCCTTAGTAGTCAATCTCCCTGATGCCAATATGGATTATTTTGAACATGGGATTGTCATAAAAAATTGGAAACACCCTCCATTGACTGGAGATGAAGTTTACCAGGGTCCCAGATGCCCTCCTTATGGCAATGGGATAGGTTATTTTTATTTCATTTTATTTATTTTGAAATCATGTTTCTTTTGTGTTTGATAAAATGTGCCACTGATAACAATGTTTGATTATTTGCAGTTGATAACAAAAGAAGGTGCCCAAAAGAAGCAGAAGTCAACATAAGGCATTTGAAACTTATTTGGAGTCTACATCAAAGTGTTGCAGATGAGCACATTAGGTCGGCTTCATATCTGCTCCAGTACAAGAGCTACACCACCTCCTTCACTGCTCGTCATGTGATCAGTGAGGCAGAGCCAGTACCAGCCTCTGCAAGTTCTTCACCTGAATCGCATATTCCTTTGAGCGAAAGGATGAAGAAGAGAAGACCTCCCACCTTGTTTGAGAAAAATGCCTCTGGTTATGGGGAGGCAAAAAGGAGTAGGATTGATGTCCCAAGGGAGGGGACAAGGAAGACTGATGCAGCTCCTCCAGCTGCTCCTGCTAAAGTCGCCGAGAAGCCCGCAGTGGCTTCGAGCAGGTCTGCTGTTCCTAGAGAGGTGATTGTGATATCACCGACCAAGGGTTCTTCCTTGGTTGAATCTGTACCTGTTCCCCCGAGGAGGCTGAAGAAGAGCTCCTCGGTCAATTTGGCTGACACCTTTACTCAGCCCCCAGCTGCTGGGACTGTAGTTCCCACTTTTGTTCCCCCGAGCTCTGACATGAGCTCGGTAAAGTCCTTGATCATTCCCGAGGTTCAAAGTACTGAAGAAAACCTTACTCGGGATATGGTTACCTCGCTAGCTTCTTGTCACCTTGTTTCTATAAGTCTCTTTACTTAGAATTTTTCATATTTCCTTTTTCATTTTTGTTTCTAACTTGCTTTCTTTTTCTCTTCATAGTTGACGAGCTGCTTTAATATAATCCTGAAGAAGGATGAAGCGATTAAGGCTTCTTGCTCCTCGTCCAGTGTGGAGGGAGCTCTGGAAGAAGCTACCAAGTCTCTGGCAGATTCTCGCCAGAAATATGCTGATGATAAAGTTGTCTGGGAGAAGAAACTTGCCTCCTCCGAGCAAGAAAAATCTCAGATTGTTGATGCCTCCAAGGAGTTGGAGAAGAGAATAAATGCCTCAGAGAAGGTAAATGAGGATCTCAAAGAGAAGCTCAAAGATGCTAGAGATCTTGAAGATAAACTCAGGGTTGCTGAGGAAAGGTTGGGCCAGCTTCAAGAAGTAGGTCGGCAGAAGGAGGAGGCATAAAATAAATTGAAGGCTGCTAAGAACCTGTTGTCCAAGAAGCTTGCCTTGGAGAAGGCCAAGAGGAAAGCTTCTGTGAAGAAGTCTTTCAGCTCTGGCTGGGACAAGGGATGGAACAAGGGGTGTGCTTCCATGGTATCTCAAGTGGACTATGGCAGTCTAAAGTATTTTAGGGATGTATGGGTTGCTGCCCTTCAGGAAATGAAGGTCGACGAGTCATCCGAGCTCTTCCAGAGACATATCCCTGGTCCCCCTCCTACTCCAGAAGAATTAGAAGAGGACGAAGCTACCTCTGAGGAGTCTTCAATGGTGATGGGAGATCACCCCCCAACCATCCAATATGCTGCCGAACAAGTCGTTTCTTCTTCCGAGCAACAACTAGTGCTCTTCGAATAACCCACAGTTCCCTCCGAGCAACCTGCTTCCTCTTCCCAACCTCCCGAGAAGGTTTTGGGAGATAAGGAAAAGGTGTAGTGTTGTTCGGGATTATCTTTATATTTTTCTTCTTTTTATCAAATGTAACTCAGAAGATGTAACTCTAAATTATGATCTAATAAAACTTTAACTTTTTTCCATACTGTTGTTCATCTTCTATTCATACTCTGCTTGTTTTTCTTATTGATGATTGCTCTTTCTTTCTCTGCTAGTTTCTGGCCAGGATGGAACTGCTATCTGCCCATGATACAAAGTTGTTGCAGCAATGTAATGAGTACTTTAAGGCTAGTCACACAGACCTGAGTGCTGCACAAGTTGCCGACATCCTTGGTCATGATGCTTCAGAACAGGCAGTTGAAGTGTCTACTTGATCGAGCAGTGGCTAATAATTTGGCTTACTATGAAATGATCGAGGATCTCCAGTGCACCCTCGAAGACCTTCAGAATCAATACAAGGAATCAATTTCCCTGTTGTATGAGGGTTATGAGAAGAAATACAAGCTGATCATGGCTGACAAGGGCTACGAGAAGCTTTTTGCTGGGTATGATCTGAGGGAGAGAACTTTGAAGGGTGAGGTTGAGGAATGCAGACAGATTGCCAAGCTACTGGAGCAAGAGAACAATAACTTGCAGAAAGATCTATCACAGTTGAAGTCTGCAGCTTCTTCTTCAACAACCCTAATCCCAGTGACTGATGAGGGATTTTCGTTCTTAGAGGTTGAGAATGCCAAGTTAAGGGACGAGTTGGAGACTTTGAAGAGTTCTGGCACCTCTACATCTTCTCGCGGTCGAGCAAGATCTCCTCGGGGACGAGGAAGAGCATCTCAGGTACTTGTCGAGGAACAGAGAACTCAGTCTGCGTTAGATAACCAAGCTTTCCAATTAATGGTGAAGAACCAGGATTTGTCTAATATGTCAAAGAAAATTAAGGACTTGGAAAAATAGCTCTCTGCGTAGAAGTCGGTCTTGGAGAATAAGGAGCTTTTCATCAAGAATCTCCACGAGCAGCTAGAAAGGCTAACATATCAATTCCACAAACAGCCCAGGGAGTTCTGGATGGCTGGATACAATGAAGCATTATTCCATTTGGACGAGCGTATCCAGAATGCTAACAATAAGGGCTACAAGCAAGGCTGGTTGAATGCCTTAGGTGTGTTGAAGCTCGAACAAGGCCATTATCTGTGGGACTACCATGATCTCATGTTGCTCGACTTGCCTGTGCCACCATACAATTTGGAGATGGATTGGATCCCTGCTCGGGCTATTCCTCGGAGCTTAATTTCAAAGTATCTCGGTGATTACAATTTGCATTCTCAAATCGAGATATCTCGTCCCGAGCATCTTTTGGATCGCCCATCCGTGATGAATACAAGGATGTTGAAGGATCTTAACTTCATCAATTCTCCTCTCTCTTTAAATGATCCGCCTGCTGGCGAGGAACCTGTGTCAAAAGCAGAGGGGAAGAGGCCAGTAGAATAGGAATTTTTGATGTAACAGTTAGTATACATTTCAATATCAATGTACTTTGTAATTTATTTCAAATTCAATGAAAGACTTTCATTTTTATTTTCAAATCTTCATTGCTATTATCTTGTAGTTATCAAACACTTTATATTTATGCATATCTGCTAAAAAGATAACAATATTGTTGTTTGTCGACCAATTCAGTAATAATTAAAAAGTTACAAGTATCAATAATGTTGCTCGATCATTTAATAATAAAGTCACGTGTATAAAAAATGTTTAAAATTTTTCCAACCAACCAAGGTCGTTAAATTATGTTTGTCGACCAACTATAGTTAGTGGGTTTTTATCCCCGACCAGCCATACTTGGTAGATTTTTCTCTTAAATGTTTTCGACCAACCAAGGTCGGTAAATTTTCTTTGTCGACCAACTACAGTTGGTGGGTTTTTATCCCCGACCAGGCATAGTTAGCAACTTTTTCACTTTTTGGAATAATCTTACCTCCCGACCAACATAAGTTGGCATTTTCGAGAATGTACGTACCTTCCGACCAACATAAGTTGGCATTTGCGAGCATATTTTGTTTCCTAGCCAAACAGGTTGGCATTTTTAGGAATATATCGTTTCCTAGCCAAACAGGTTGGCATTTTTAGGAATATTTCGTTTCCTAGCCAAACAGGTTGGCATTTTTAGGAATATTTCGTTTCCTAACCAACCGAAGTCAGCATTTTTAGGAATATTTCGTTTCCTAACCAACCGAAGTTGGAATTTTTAGGAATATATCGTTTCCTAACCAACCGAAGTTGGCATTTTTAGGAATATATCGTTTCCTAACCAACTGAAGTTGGCATTTTTAGGAATATATTATTTCCTAACCAATCGAAGTTGGCATTTTTAGGAATATATTGCTGAGCAGTCTGAGCAGCTTTCCCGAGTTTTTCTGAGTAGTGTGTAGCACTAGTATTCTCCAAAAAATTCTCAATAAAAAGGAGAGACTTTGGAAGAATATCTTCGTTTTATTCATACTGATGGAACTGTGTTACATATACATCATTGATAATACTTGCGCAGGTGCTCTACGTTCCATGCATTCTTAAACTCCTCGCCTTCTAAAGTTGTTATTCGATAAGTTCCTGGTCGAACAACTTCTGTAACTCGGTATGGTCCATGCCAGTTTGCTTCCATCTTATTGTGTTTTTGAATTACTTTCTTCAGCACATAGTCTCCTTCTTTCAGGTCGCACTTCTTAACCATTTTGTTGTAGAACAAAGTTGTTCGCTGCTGGTAAGCAGCATTTCTAATGGATGCTTCTTCTCTAACTTCCTCGAGCATGTTTAAATCCAGTCTTCTCATTAAGTCGCTGACAGGGGAATTGAAATTCAGTACCCTGTGTGTTGGGAGGCCTAACTCGGCAGGTATTACAACTTCACTTCCAAACGCCAGCATGTATGGTGATTCTCTAGTTTCTACTCGGGGAGTAATTCGGTAAGCCCAAAGTACTGATTGTAGCTCGTTGATCCAGTTTTCTTTTTCATCATCCAATCTTTTATTCAAACCGTTCAGCAGCATTATGTTTGTCACTTCAGTTTGTCCATTGCTTTGAGGATGGCCTGGTGCTGAATGAACCTTCAAAATATTTGACTCATGACAATAGGCGGCAAACTCCTCGTTATCAAATTGTGTTCCATGGTCTGTGATGAAGGCATGAGGGAGACCATATCGACAAATGATGTTCTTCCAAACAAATTGGTACACCTTCTCGTACGTCATATCAATGAGTGGCTCAGCTTCTACCCACTTGGTAAAATAATCTACTGCGACGACGAGATACTTGAACCTTCCTCGGGTCGTTGGCAGTGGGCCAACCAAATTAATTCCCCACATGGCAAATGGCCAAGGGGATGTTATGGGTGTCAACAATGCTTGTGGAGTTCTTCGGATGGAGGAGAAGCGCTGGCACTTGTCACACTTCTTGGCATAGGCTATACAATCAGCCCTCATCGTCGTCCAGTAGTATCCCTGCGTCATCACCCTTTGCAAAAGCGTCCGACCTGCTACATGTTCTCCACAAGACCCTTCATGGATTTCTTCAATTAATTCTTTTACCTCGGAGGGATGTACGCATTTCTACAAACCTGCCATAATTCCTCGTCTATATAAAACACCATTAGTTAATACATACCGAGCAGCTTTAAACTTCAATTTCTTGGTTGCGAGCTTGTCAATTGGCAATTCTTCCACCTCGACATACGCCCTGATGGGATCCATCCAAGATGGTCCTAAATCAAGGGTGATAAAGTTCATCATCAGATCTTCATCTATACTCCGACCAACCAACACTTCAATTGGGATTATTCGTCGTAGCTCGGTGCGAGTAGCTAATGCTAGTCGAGCTAGGGCGTTTGCTCTCGCATTCTCCATTCCTGGTATTCTGACCAGCTGAATAGCGGCAAATTCTGACATCAGCTCCTTTGCTTTTGCATGATATCTGATCATTAATTCTCCTCTAACTGCATATATTCCCATCATTTGGTTTACGATCAATTGAGAGTCACTGAAGATCACAACCTACTGCGCCTCCATAATTTTTGCCAAATTAAGCCCTGCAATTATGGCCTCATATTCAGCCTCATTGTTGGAAGCTTTGAATTGGAAACCAAAGGCATATTCCATGTCGACCTCGTCTAGAGTGCTCAAAACTATCCCCGCGCCACATCCTACAGTGAAAGATGAGCCATCTACATATAGCCTCCATATAGGTAACTCGTCTTCAAATTTTGAATCAGTCAGAGTTCCTCGGTGAAATATTTATTGCTTCCTTTCATCCTCCCCGGATTTTTCTCGCTCCTCGTCGATCATCTTTTCTTGCCCTTTTACTAACCGGAGTTGGTCTGAGCTTAAAATTGATGAGCCTGTAACATCCACTCGCCCTTTTACCAATCGAAGTTGGTCTGAGTTTGTGTCTGTTGATCCTGTAACATCCACAGGTTGATCAGCGAGTAAATATTGTTCCTCGTCCGGAGTCCTCACAACTATCTCTGCATCGCATCCTGTAACATCCACACTCCCTTTTACCAATCGGAATTGGTCTGAGCTTGTGTTTGTTGGTCCTTTAACATTCACAGGTTGATCAGCGAGCAAATCTTGTTCCTCGTACAGAGTCCTCACAACTATCTCTGCATCGCATCCTGTAACATCCACACGCCCTTTTACCAATCGGAATTGGTCTGAGCTTGTGTTTGTTGGTCCTGTAATCAGTGAGCAACTTTTGCTCGTCGGGGGTATCAGGATAGGTGAACTCCGCTATAAAGTCTGATACAGCCTGCCCTTTTAGCGGTGATCTGGGTTCATAAATTATATCATATTCACCGAGCTCTATTTCCCAGTACATCAATCTCCCAGATTTTTCTGGCTTATGAAGGGCTTGCCTCAATGGAATATCGGTATATACTACTATAGTGTGAGCCTGGAAGTATGGCCTCATTCTCCTACTCGCCTCAATCAGCGCCAGTGCCAATTTCTCCAGCCTTGGATATCTGATCTCTGCTCCTCGGAACGCCTTACTTGTGTAGTAAATTGATTTTTGCACTCCATTCTCCTTTCTGATCAATGCCGAGCTAACTACATTCTCGGATACTGTAAGGTACAAATATAATTTTTCTTCCATCACCGGCCTGGACAACAGTGGAGGTGCTCCCAAGTATTTCTTCAAGTCTTAAAAAGCCTTCTCACATTCATCATTCCACTCAAAAGTCTTTCTGAGTGTCTTGAAGAATGGGAGACATCTATCAGTTGCTCGAGACACAAATCTGTTGAGTGCCGCTACTCGTCCTGTGAGACTCTGTACTTCCTTCTTCGTCATTAGAGATCGCATCCCTAATAGAGCTTTGATCTTTTTAGGATTTGCTTCAATGCCTCGTTGATTGACAATGTACCCGAGGAACATGACCTCTCGTACTCCAAATATGCACTTCGTCGGGTTCAGCTTCATTTGATATTTATCTAGTTGATCAAAAGTCTGACTTAAGTCAACTAGATGATCGACAGCTTTCTTTCTCTTTGTCATCATGTCGTCAACATAGACTTCCATATTGTCACTGATTTGTTCAGCAAAGACCTTGTTCATCAGCCTCTGATATGTCGCACCTGCATTTTTCAAACCAAAAGGCATAACATTATAACAATAAGTTCCCCTAGGGGTAATGAAAGAACTACTCTCTCTGTCTTCAGGTTTCATTTTGATTTGATTGTAACCAGAATAAGCATCCATGAAGCTTAGCAACTAGTGTCCCGAGGTAGCATCCACCAGTTGATCAATTTGGGGCAATGGAAAGTGATCCTTTGGGCATGCTTTGTTGAGGTCGGTGAAGTCTACACACATCCTCCACTTGTTGTTCTTCTTCTTTACCATCACCACATTAGCTAACCAATCTAGATATTTAACATCTTCAATGAAACAAGCTTTCTGGAGCTTCTCGACTTCTTCCTTTATAGCTTGATTCTTCTCGGGATTGAATACTCTTCTTATCTTCTTTACGGGCTTGATCTCCTTATTCACATTGAGCTCGTGACATAAGAACTTTGGGTCTATCCCAGGCATATCTTCATGACTCCACGCAAAAGCTTGTCTTCTGCTTCTAAGGAAAGTTATCAATTCTTGTTTTAATGAGGCTTCCAATGATGAACCTATTTGAGTAGTTCGCTCAGGGTGCTCGTCGTCCAGAATGATGTTTTCAGTAGCTTCCACCACTTGACCCTTCACGAGTTGCGACTCATCTCGAGGATCCAATGTTTCAATTTATGCACCTTCATCCACTTGATAGGTAGTAGTCGTTTTCTTCGATTCTTCTAGTTCTTCTTACTCGGCGGATGAATAATAACATTCCCGAGCTACTTTATGATCACCTTTCACAACTCCTAGTCCGAAGTTTGTTGGAAATTTTAGGCATTGATGCACTGTAGATGGTACAACCTCGAACTTCTTCAATCCTACTCTTCCCATGATGATATTGTATGATGACTGGACATTCTTATCCATCACGAAGAAGCGTATTCTTTATGTCCGACAAGCAGTCCACGTACCAATGAATATATCCAACTTGATCGTCCCAAGTGGAAATAATTTCTCGCCAGCAAAAACGATGAGGGGTCTGTGGTAAGACTCTAGTTGAGATAGCTTTAGATTTAAACTATCGAAACATGAGTAGAACATAATGTCTGCCGAGCTGCCATTGTCGACCAGCACTCTTGAAATCATTACCTCCTTCATTCTCATCTTGATCACCAGCAGATCATCGTGAGGATATAAAATACCTGCAAGGTCATTTTTTGAAAAACCGATGACCAACTTCTCCTTGTTCACCTTTCTCGGGCGATCTTCCTCAGCTAGATTTATTCGCTGAATGTACGAGCAAGCTTGAGCCTCACCAAGGTAAGCTTTTCTTTCTGCAGTAAGGTCTCCTCCTCCTGCATCTCCTCCTGTAATAACATTACAATCAAATGACCCAAAGCGTATTGAAAATACCTCTCGTTCTGGCTGCCTTGGTTTCTTGGGAAGATTGGGGTCATCCTCTGGAACAACTTCATGGTTTCTCTTCTTGTCCTCCTCTGCTCGACGAGGAGATCTAGATCTCTCTCTAGTTTGGTCTTTGTTTCTTCTTTCACCTCCCCGATCAACATACTTTGCTAGCTTTCCTCGTCGGATAAGTGTTTCAATCTCATTCTGAAGAGCTATGCAATTTTTAGTCATATGGCCATGATCCTTGTGGAACTCGCAGTACTTTTCCCTATTCCTCGTGTCAGGGTCTGACTTCATTTTCTTTGGCCAGTTTAACTCCTCGCTGTTCTTAATTTCTTGCAGGACGTGGTTGATATTTGCCTTCAAAGGTGTGTAATTATCAAATTTCCTCAAGACCTCCCATGACGATCTATTTTTGGATTGTTTATCACCACCATTGTTCTTATGTTCTTTCTTCTTAGCTTTGTCACCTTCCACCTTGGTTTCCTTGGTGTCCATATTCTTCTTCGCAGACATAGCCTCCTCGGCATTCATAATCTTGGACGCTTTTCCCATCAGGTCCGACATGGTTCGAGGTGGATCTTTGGCCAAAGTGTAGTACAACTTGTTTGGCAGCAGTCCACTCATCAAAGCGGTAATCGCTGTCTTCTCCTCGTAATTAATGACTTCGAGTTTCTCGTTATTAAAACGAGTTATATAATCTCTGATACTCTCACCAGCTTTTTGTCTAACACTTAACAAATGTGCTACTCGCTTAACTGGCTTTGCGCCAAAGCAGAAATTCCTAATGAATAACTCGGCCAGTTGAAGAAAAGTTGAAATCTTACCCCGAGGAAGATTATTATACCATATCTGAGAAGATCTGGTAAGAGTTCCCGAGAATGCCCTGCATCTCATCTCGTCTGGGACAGCATAGATATCGGCAGCAGCTTGATATTGTTCTATATGAAGGACAGGGTCAGTATTCCCATCATACTTGGGAGTCACAACAGGTGCTTTGAACTTTGATGGTGTTGGAAAATCAACAATATCCTCGACAAAAGGTGTTCCTCGAACAAAGGTTCGTTGTAGAGGGTTCTTGGCCCTAGCCATTTCCCCTAATCTATCCTCCAGCCTCTGAATAGATCCTTTCCATGCATCATTTCCTTCCTCGGGCCTATTGGTTCGAGCAACTGATCGCGTTGAAGTGGCTTCCTGGGATTTATCTCGACGAGCAGTTGGTCGGTCATAAGATCCATCTTGACGAGCAGCTGGTCGCGACTGGGCAGATCCTTCCCTTAAATATAATGGTCATCGAAAGCTCCTCGACGCTGCATTAAGAGGACTTTTGTTCCTCCTAGGGCCTAATCGGTCGAAAGGAGAAGCCCTACTTAACCTTTCCAATGCGCTGGTCCTTTCTGGGGAGAGGGTGACACGTTGTTCAGTATCTGTGGCCCGTACTGACGAAGTTTGTCCAGGTTGATAAGAAAAATCTTCAGATTCCTCATTGCGATATGAATTAGTACGCCTATTACGCGAAGAAGGCGTACGGGTATTTCTTTGAATGCTTTGTCGTTCGGAATGGGCTGATGCACCGCCATGGAGGGTTTGGATGAGTTGTCGCATCGTTTCTTACATGACGGTTTGGCCTTGAGCCAGATTTGCCATTATTCCAGTTAGATCTAGAACAATTGGTGGAGCAGACGAATTTGGAGGGGTTCCAGCATTTCGATTGCTGGATTCAGGAATATCAGCCATTGGTAATGGATTGTATTTGATGAGAAAACGATATTACCAGTCGTTTCCCACAGACGGCGCCAAGCTGTTGATGTAAAAAATTAGATCACTCTAATAATTCAATTACAGATAAATAAATGAGACAAAAGATTTTAAAGTGGTTCAGCCTTATACGAATGGCCTACATCCACTGTTGTTTTATTGCTGAGTGTTTGGGAATTCTCGATTACAAGAAATTCTGTTCTGGATTCGATCCTTTTACAATGAGGATTGTACGATGTATTTATAGCCCTGAGGCTGTAATGTGAAAGGGTAATACATTAAATGGTATACATATGAAAGGGTAATACATTTATTGCCCTATTTGCGTGTGCGTCTGAATGATAAGCATTTAATGAATACTGTTGGTTATCCATCTATTAATGCTTTATTCGAGATGCAGCTCGGACCGCCTGAGTTTCTCGAACCGCCTAAGCTTCTCGGTACTCAAGAGTTCCTCGGAGAGGTCGGTTCCTCGGAGCGTATGAGTTCCTCGGAGAGGTCTGTTCCTCGGAGCGTATGAATTCCTCGGGGTAACATAGCTCCTCGGAGCATGTGATCATCTCGAAAGTGCTTGTTGTTGCCATGTAGATAGCCACGTGTCTTCATATTATTGGTCCAAGTCAGCAGATTAAATTTGGTATCAACAGCAATGTTAATATTTATGTGAATATTTTTCCTGGTATTGTGCGGTTACCTTTAGTGTTATCCGCAAAGGATGAATGGTTGTATCGATAGTAGTATATACCTTATTGAAATTTCTCATTTTAGTACTGTCTTATACGAGTATGATATTATCTTAATTATGGTTTTGTGATATTGATTAAATCGATAGTGTACGGTTATTACAAGTCCATCTGGGTTACTACCTTGGTTTAGAATGTTTTGTTCTGGTGAGGCCCCATCTACGAGAGGGCTAGGCTCACGTTTATATATTTGCATATATGTATATATATTTTTTCTTTAGACTTCGAAAAGTATAATGGTCTCGGATATTGGTTCCCGATATGTGTAGGGACTTTATTAATATGATTCGGAGTGTATTTGGTTTATTGTTCAGCGGAAGGATTTAGCTAGTTATTATAATTAAAGCTCTGGATGTGGTAATAAGAAGAGTGCATTGTTATATCACCTTTAGAGATGTGGGAGTTAATACTCATAGTTGTATGTCTGGGGACGGGATTTTGAGAGCCCCAATTATATTTGCATGATGTATATTGAATGTGAATACCACCAATATTAAGAGACAGTGTCTTTCAGAAGGAGTTCCTCGTTTACGAGTAATTGCGAAGAAGATGTAACTTTCTCGTCAAGAGACGGGAATATAGGGGTCCATGTTATGGACTGAGGGTCTAACGGATTCCGATGATCGACAATTCTAGGTAGTAGTGTATCGGAGGGGGTTCCTTGTTTGGATTTCTCTTTGCGAGACACCCCACACATGAAACTTAGCGTAAGGTTGGTAGTAAGGAGATGTTTGGCCATTCGTCCATGATTTGGGTACCTCTAACGTAAGGGAAGTATATAGTTATAACTAGTAGTAAAAGGGAAAATTATGATATATGGCCAATAGAGCCAGTTGTTGGTGAGGAAGTACTGATAATTTTGTTTTATTTTAGTGAGTTAAAGGATGAAATGATATTTAGGAGAAATTAGAATTTCAAATTCAGGGGTGATTGAGAACGCCCAAGTGGTATAGCCACGTTGCAAATACAAGGACAATTAAGAGTGTGGAGTGCTTATAAAGCGTATGTGATATTTAAACCCATTTGCACGATGTATATGGTGCAGGGACACCTTGATTTGTTGATGTCGGAATTGCCAAAAGAAGAGACATTGAAGGGTGAGTTTTGTTCTTATGGGACTAATATGATGAAATGGAAGTAGTAGAGTGGATTAAGCATCGTGTGAAGGACGATAACCTATAGATTCATGTGCAATTAGAGTAGCACGTCCGAAATTGGTAGAAGGGAAGTGGGAAGCCATTTAACATAAAGGAGTATCCCTTGGGAAGGCAAATATGTAACTATTATGGACAATTTGGAGTGAATTTCCACCCAATCGAATGTTGAGGGTGGCTTAAGCGTAAATAAAGTGAGGATGGCAATAAGCTATAAAGATGCCAAATGTGCACAACATGGTGAAAAGTGCACGGGTCAGAACTTTTAGTAAATGCCGAGAGAAGAAGGGGGTATAATAAGTAGTATATCGGTTGGGGTAAGATGATCAGCCAAATAATTTTGTATAAAGCCAACGATTCCAGTAGAGGAAGAGTCAAGTTGGTAAATTTCTGTGATGGGTTGCAATCATAAAGATAAGTAACGCGTTCCTTTGAGTGTATGGAACGAGTTGTCAAGAAGGGAAGAATTTGTTATATCCTTGGCTGATGTACACTTTAGATAGTGACCGCGCCGGTATGTGGTCCTACCCAGTATTATTCTGAACTAAGATGAGAACCCCGAAACCCACATTCAATATGGGGTATAATGAAGTAGTGGGCAAAGTTTCACTTGAGAAAGTTGTATCATTGATAGCCTGAGGAATAGGTTCAAGGTGATTGACGACTCGTGGAACCGTATGAAAGTAATTTTGGACTCATTTGAGACTATCTCATTTCCACAATGGATATCGCTAGTAAGTGAAGTACAATATGGTAATGAGGAGAGGAGGTTACCTAATAGTAGAGTTGTTCGAAAGAACCCGTACCTAACTATAGTGGACAAAGTTCTTACTGAGGTTTTGTGTGGATAAACATTACCATTGTTCCTCTAGATGCTTAGAGCTGAGCGAATTATCAGAGTTTTGGGATCAGTCAGAAGTTAATCCGGTGACTATAATGGGATAATCACCAACTGTATAAAGTGGATTTCCATTATTAAAAAAGTCACAACGTCGGGAACATACAGATTCAAAGAACGGGCAAGACTAGTCAGATGTTTTATGATTTCTTCCAGGATGGGAGTTTGGTGTTTTTATAAACACGAGAGCTAATACGAAGTGAGGTACAAACTCACAATAATATTGAGGCAATGCGACCAATGATAGATAGGTTATTCTTATTTGAATATTGTTTAGTAAGAGCACAACATGAGGTGCATTTATTGAGGTCTAATCCTATAACTAATAAAGTGTAAAGAGCGTTCAACAAGATTGTTATGAAGTGGGGGTTGTAGTTATTGATCCTTAGTTCGAATTTTATTTTTGAGTACTGAAGGATACCTAACTTTTCCAGGTATGCCTTACTTTTTCAAATTTCGGGACGAAATTCCATTATTAGGGGGGAGGTATGTAATACCCCGTATTTCTATGGCTTTTAATTATGAGATTTATTAAATGGATTTGCTTTCAATTATGAGATTAATTAAATTAATTTAGGATAATTAATTGGAAATTTAATCCGGATTTAAATGCTAGCGATATGAGAGTTAGTATTTGATTATAATAATGTTGTTGAATATTACTGAGTGATTATGGTAATATGTGATTATTGAGTTTATTAAAATTTTCGTGAGTTAAAAATACGACAGTTTCGATAATTTAGTTGGGACGCGTGTGTCAGTCGTGTCAGGACCCAATTTAATGGACTTAAAAGTATTTTATTTTTATGTCATCCGTATGAGCATTTTGAGTGTGCCAACGTGTCCGAAATGGTCAAGATAGTCAGAAAACACTAGCCGGGGTTTTAGTTTGGGTCCCGGGGCATCTTTAGGCCTAACCAGCAACCCGAGGGGGTATATTAGTCATTTCTATTTTTTGGTGAATAGTGACCCACGAATTTTAGAAAGCTTTATCAACCAATAGGTTAGAGCCTTAGGGTTTCCATCACCAAGATTCACAGAAGGCCATTAGAGATGAAGTTGAGGATGTTACCAAAGGAGAACCACCATTGTTGGACTTTTTGCACCACCGTAACCACCATTAAATAGATCGAAAAGCGAGAAACATTTCTATACACTCTATTTCAAAGGATCAAAATCTTCATTATCAAGTAAGTGATTTATCTTACAATAAATTAGTTCATATATCATCCATGTTAGGTTAGAATTGAAGAATAACCTTGAATATTGGTAATTGAATGGATTTGAAAAATTGAAATCATAATCTGGGTAGGTTTTGCATGTAGATTAACTTCTGGGATATTGGCAGCCACGAAATCATGATCTATGTGTAGAGAAGTACGAAATTATAATGAATTATATAGTGTTTTTGAAGAAATATGAGAACTAGGATTTTTATATGAAAATTATGTAAATTGATCCTAGAATTTGATGTCCCGTTTTGATTTAATGATTCTAAAACATTGGAAATTATGCAAACATGTTGGTAAGATAATTAGTATACTTGGTTGGAAGTTTGGGACGTTGAAATGAAGAATTCGAGCTGTAAAAATAGGAAAACCATAACTGTTTAAGGAAATTATGGGCAAATACCTGCTTGATCGATCAACCGACTCAAGAATGTCGATCGATCGAGCCCTTTTTTCGATCGATCGACCTCTTCTGATTTTTTGTAGTTGTTTCCCTTTAAGGTTTAATGAAAATCCCAAACTCGATAATGATTCTTAGGGTGATTATTATGATATTATTGGACTTAGTTAAGGTCAGTAGGGTCTTAGTTGAAGCCCGAAAAAATGGATTACCTTAGGGAATTGAATACTATTGCTTACGAGGAACTACCGAGTGAGGTACAGTTAGAAATTATTTGAATTAAAACTATAATTGGAATAAATGTTGAGGTAAGGATAAGAACTGTAATAGAGGGACTTTAAGTTACTGAGATAACATTAAAAGATAATGGGGGACCTAGTATTCACTTGGGATAGGTATAGGTACCCGAATCCGTATGACGAGACTTGTCGCATTAAACATATATGAAGTAGAATATCCAAAACATAATTATTGTGCGTAAAACTTAATATATAGGGTAGGAGTACACCTATGTTTAAATTGTATATATACTATTTGTGTGATTTTCTAGTATATGGTTGATTGTGTGTATAACATACCTACCATACTTGCTATCATGGGAGGTCGTTCGTAAGAGGATAGTCCAGTCTCGATGTGACCTTCGGGGGGACTTTAGATTGATACCTTAAAACATAGGACTTGGAAGGGATTATTTCTGAATGGATAAGTCTGCTGACATTGGGAGCGTAGGTATGTGCATGACCCATGGGTATGTGAACTATGTTCGCCTCCACTATGTGTGATTTTTACTGAAACAGTTCCTGAATGATCCGGAACTTGTGATCCTTACGTACGTGATGTACCGGGACTCGATAAGAGAGTATGAGGGCATCATGGGTTCTATCCTTGTGTGGTGCCTGATTTGTATATAAGATATTATACTGGTGTATATACCTATACTTGTGATAGTTCCGTTGTGTTTCATAGTAGATGTAAATAACTAAGATATTTGAATGGGCTAAGAAGGTGAGAATTTAATTAACACTTGAGATGAGTAATTTAAAGAATGTGAATATGGGTTATGAATGTAACTTGTTTGGGTATTAAGGGTAAAAACCCTATGTTAGAATGCAAAATAGCAGTGGTATAGACTAGTTAGTTAGAGGCATAACTAGGATGGGTTAAGGGTATACGGTAGACGTGCACATTTAGTTGAGAGGTGAGAAACTCATGTGAGAGTATGCAACTAACATGTTTATAATATGTGTTGTTTAATTATAATTTAAACACTTGAAATATTTTAAAACTTTTTTCACCTCGGGATCTGACCCGTTTGCTTCCAAATATATCTTTTTGTAAAAACCTTTTTAGGTGCCCAGTCAGAGGGACGCCAAGCATAGGAGTTCCATTCTGAAGACGTGCTATAGTTACTGTGGAAACTACAGTATTTTGATATTAGATGCCTTTACATTAATCCTTGGTTCCTTCATAGTCATTCATATCAGTTAGGGCATGTTGCCCATTATCATTTAGAGGTTTTAGTTACAGACTTTCATTATTTCAGTTATTAGTATTTATTCAGACTCTTGTATTGGGACTTCATTTACTCTATTATTATTATTGGAGTGTTTACTCTATACTCTATTTATTTCATTTTTTTTGGTTACTTTCATGAGATTGTTTATGCGATTAATGGTTGTTGATTTAATTACTCGGATAATTGTTAATTTAATTAATAAAATTTGGCATCTCTCTTTTTAAATATTAAGTGGCTAGTAATAAACTAATTGTTTTCGATAGTAATGCTAAGACTAAACCAACTTGATATTCTGTATTAATTTAATAAAGGAGTAGCTAACCGTTATTTAATTAGACAGGGTGTTACATGAATCTCTGGGAGTCAATGATCATCGTGGAGGATAATTTCAGCCATAACTATAGAAGTTGGTTCAACACTGCTGACAATTCCATATCTTTCTCTCTGGAACAGTTACAAACAACAATGCATGCTCTAGTAAGAAGTGATAGGGCCAGATCGGCGAAATAGGTAGGATGCAGGAGAAAATATGGACAAATTTTGAGGGGTTTAGGGGAATATATGGGTATAATCGATGAATTACTGGGTACAATATGGGTAGATGGATCAAATTATGGCTCTTCTTCTAGAAAAATGGCATTTGTATGATTTGGGAGTGGATTGTGGGTAGTGTTTGGTTTAGGATTGGCTAGTGAGGAGATGATACCCCGATCAATCAGACCTTGGATTACATTTCAGAGGTGGAAACACTAATTAGTGGTATTGCCAGCAGTTTGGTGAAAGTCAGAATGGGCATCTAGTTTGAAATCTTTGGGAAGTGGTTTTGGTAATGGATGAGGGTTAAATGTCTTGATAAGATTCTGGATTAAAAGGGCTTGGTAAACTTTGGAGAGGGGATCATGGAGCTCAGTGTATTCCTTTTTTACTAGGTTAGGGAGGATTTTCAATGCCCATAAAGTGGCAAGCTGAGAGATGTTGTTGATGGTTAAAATTGCGGTAATGGCAGGCTTCTCATATTTTTTAGGAGTGAACTGTCCAGATACTTTCTTTGGCTCAACGTATGTCTTGGAAATACTTTCTTTGATCTCCACTCTTACTTCTCGAAGGGCTAAAAAATGAGGGTAATATTGTCCTCTCATCGTCGCTGGGATATGGGGTAAGAAATTCTTCTTTACAATAGTGACTTGCTTCTCTTCAGAAGGTCGGTTGGTCATGGTGGTTTCTTTCTCTCTCCACTGTGCTATGAAGTTACTGACTAATTCCCTAGTATTCTATTCGAGTAGTTCTAAATCACGGCGGGTACCTATAATTCTTTATTGTACTTGCATTATGACCAGCGAAGATCGTTATCCTTCAAAGTTTGATGGAAAATTTAGGCCATTATTTCTTGGGAGTCTCCTAGGGGAGTCACGGCTCGGTCGTAACTTCGGAGATGAACAATTGGGGGTCAACTACCCACGAACTTCTCAATGTTGGACATCTTGAACTTTTTTTGTAGCCTTGCTTTAGGATAGGGAGACATATGAGTGTAATCTATGTAGTTCCCGGAGATTCAAACATGGTCAAACTTCTTGGTCAACATCTTGAGGTCCTCTTTGACTTTGTTAAACTCATCCTTCTTCGGATCAACGATCACGAGTAGGTTAACCCCTGATCGGGAAATATTTGGCATAGGGAGTTGGGCTGGTGGCGGCCCATTAGCAAGAGGAGTACGTGGAGCATACTAATATTCCTTGGGGACCTAATTAGGCTCGGGTATTGGAGGACCCATAGAGCGAGGGAAGAGGACCTCGAGCTTTTTAGGAATAGGGACCTGATTTCATTCCATCTTATGAACCTTGATTTGAAGGTTGCTAATCTTGGCAGGGAGTTGGGCTAGGACTGTCATCAAATTCGGCTGCACATTCGATACTTGGTCAACGTTCTCTATGGAAAGTGGATGAAGATAAATTTAAGCCTTGAAGGAATTAGCAAGGGAACTGACGGAGCCTCGGGGAAGTTCGACAGAAGACCAAAGCTAATATGGAGCCAGGCCAAAGGTCGGGTATGCGATCGACCTAAGAAGGAGAAAAATTCAAATTTCTTTTTGAAAAAGAAAAGGTAAAACTGTTATTTTTGAAAAGGAAGGAAAATGTTTTTGACATTTTTTTGGAAAAGATGAGCAAAAAATGGTTTTTGGGTAAAAGGGAGGAAAAATCTTTTTGGTAAAAGGAAGAAAAAAAGGCTTTTGGTATTTTGATAAAAGAGGAAAAAATGTTACTTTTGGTAAAGAAAGAGCCCATGATTATTATTATGTTTATTATGTTCTCACTTGTATTAGATTTACCTAAATGCAAAAAGAAATGCTGGATAGGACCCGAGCCTTGGAAAATTGGGTAAAAAAAATATGTAAAAATATGGATGGACTTATTGCCAGGCTCATGGACAGGGTCCCATTTTTTAAAAAGACAAAATCGCATGAAAATTAGGGCAGCATGCCGACCCGTCATTTCGATAGAGTTTCGGGTTCTAATCGAAAAACTAGATATGAGTGCCCTAGGATTGACGCCTATATGAAGGTATGCAGTTGTTGGCTTAATTGTAAGGGTTCAACCCTTTGGCATAACTTACACGATATACATCTTGCTTTTGAGGGAAATCAGTACGTGTGAAAATTTCATTTGATATACCCGAGTGTACGTGAATTTACTCACTATATACCTTGTGGGGATAGTACATGTGAGAGAGAATTCGATATAATCAACGTACTTGAATCAGTTCCCTGCGATATACCTTATGTTATGACTTCGGTCAAGCAGTACTATACGGGGGGAATCGTTCGATATACGTCAAAGGTACTTAGCCAAGGGGAGGGTGAGAGTCATATCTCTTAGGCTAACTGTGACCTACCGGATCAACACCCATTACGAAGTGACCCCCCAGTTAAGGGATAAAATTTGATCAATAGCCATGCTATTTGATGAGGTAGTGTGGAAAATGCATGATTCTTTATTATCATATTATGGAGAGAGTATCTTTATTTGGCATGATGAACATTATACTAAGCAGGGGAGAATTTACAAGCAGAAAAGGTAAATCTAGCATGGAGCTTGAAGATTATACTAAGCATGGATATATGAGAGTGAGTGATGAGTGAATATCTGCAAGTGAGCGTGTGGTAGTGGACCTAAGCATGGATCAACTACAAGTGATAAGTGTGAGTGAGAATGGATATATGCAAGTGTGATAAGTTGAGGTGTGTGTTCCTGACACCTAAGCATGGATATTCTAAGTGGTGTGTGCAACATGTGGATATAAGTGATCCTATGTGTTAGTAGTGTGAAGTGTAAATGGGAAGTATCTACAAGTGTGTGAGGGAGTATTGATATAAGCATGAGGTATATATGTGAAAGAAATAGAGGAAAAAAAAGGGAATATACCGGTAGGTGCATACGCACACAAGCAGAAAAATAAAACGCCTATCCAAACAGAGTCTAGCCCTCTTATGAAGAATTTCCCCAGCAAAGTCTCCACTATAGCCATCCTGATATCCCCAGCAAAGTCTCCACATCTCTCTCCTCACAAGGGGGGGGGGGAAAAAGGGGATGAAGGTATCGCGCCCTCCCTGATCTAGGAACGCTTCGGTCATCGTCGGTGTGGGATGAATGTAAAGCTATGGAGTCACCAACCTATTTTTCACAAAACATGCAAAATGACTTATCGCTGCCTCGAGAGAGCGGCATCAAAGACAAACTGATTCTTACGAACATAATAGTTCGAAGGTCCGGGGGCTAAGTTACGGAATGAGATGGTGTTAGGCACCGATCCCGCCCTTTGGGTCTCTCATGGACTTGTGTTCTTATTTTCTTTTATTTCTCCGTGAAGTGTGTTTGCGTGTATATCTAAATGGAGATCGAAATTGCCCAACTCTCATCATGGAAAATATGGAGTGAGGTCATCCATAAAAATGTTCCTGAAATAATATTTAGAAAATACGATGTATGCGTTTACCGTGATATTGATCGTTATAATGAAACGATAATATGTGTTCGATAAAATGCTTCTAAAGATCACAAACATAATATGTATTAAAATAATGCAAGAATATGACAAATGCGAAAATGGAGAATTTGGAATATTGGAAAATTAGTAAATTAGAAAATTTAAAAATTGGAAAGTTAGAAAATTAGAAAATTGGGCTCGAGTCTTGGGTTTTAATTCGAAATGCGTACGTAGCCTATAAAGGCATCAAAGTCCACGTAGTTTGCATGCATCATAAGGGTGGGGACCATTGAAATTTATAGGTATAACCCTCGTTTTGGTTATTTTGTTTTTTTTATAGAAAATAAAGTATGTGCAATGTAACTAATAAAAAGGTGAGATGTTAATGTGTATGAACTAAAGTAAGAACTAAATTATGAATTAAATGTAATTAATGTGAAAACAAGAAATTTAAAGAGGGAGATAAGGATTTTGGACCTTCTCTGAAGAATTGAAGCTTGATCCTGATCTTAGATGAACTCCATTGATTATTGAGATGAATGTTGGATGAGAGAGAATTAGATTTCGCCAAATTGGGTATAAAAAGATGGGAATGTAAAATGAAAAGGGATTTTACATAAGGAAACTTCGCTGATTGCAAGAGAATGTTGCTTAGATCACTAATGCTGATGGATCTGAGGTGCGCTTTGGGAGTGAGCTCATGACTTATATTTATAGGGTCAGGTGACTATCAATCGGTATAGCCCTAGCCCTGCCAATCGACAGGTAACCCTAGACACACTTAGACCTGGAAAAATGAGGCACGACACGACACGAAATTATAAGTTAATGGGTTTAGTCTTATCAGGTTTGGGTCATTAACGGGTCAACAAGGTAGATCCGTTATCATAAATGGTCATGTTTGGGTGTGTACTCTCACACGATTAAACTCGTTTATACCCATTGTCACCCGTTAGTGGTACCGGGTTTTATTGGGTTGTGTGACCCGAACTAATATTACACCCATTACTATGTAAACAATATATATATATATATATATATATATATATTAAACCCATTATTTTTAATGGTTATTATATATATATATTAAACAATATATATATATATATATATATATATATATATATATATATATATATATATATATATATATATAATATCCCTAAGTTAATCTCAACCATTATAAAAATACCCATTAAAACCTATTATTTTTAAACTAATGCAGAATAATGGTTATTAACGAGTAATATAGGGTCACTAACCCGTTACCCGTATAGACCCGTTAATATTAACGGGTGTTAACGGTTCGGATCGTGTACCCGTTAATATTAATAGGTCGTGTTTGGGTATTATCATTAGACCCGTTAGTCTTAACGGGTCATGTACGGGTTAAGGGTGTTTTCACCCGTTAACCCATTAACACAACTCGTACACGACCCAACATGACCCGTTGACAGGTCTAGACACACTGCCGAAAGGCAGAGAAATGGACCTGCCAATTGGCAGTCTTGTGCAGATTTTTCCAAACAATTAGTCGTAGAACGCAACCATTGATCCAAATT
The DNA here is from genome assembly GCA_949130495.1 of Sambucus nigra. NCBI lineage: Eukaryota > Viridiplantae > Streptophyta > Magnoliopsida > Dipsacales > Adoxaceae > Sambucus > Sambucus nigra. The sequence continues at coordinate 320,649,006 of OX422220.1, read as the reverse complement.
GTACATGGGTAATACCGTTAGAAATTTAATTCAGAGACCTTTAAGAGTCCTTTGGGCCTCCACCGGATCCGGTAGTTGACTTTGGGTCAAGTGAGGCTCGGAAGCGTTCGTCAGTCCTTTGGAAGGGAGATCATCGGACGGAAATAGATCGTTCGTTCGAACGGTAAGTCGGAATCGTACACAAGATAGACCGTTGGAAATTTTATGAGAGTTACTTCGACATTCCAAAGAACTTCACTCTGTTCAGCAAGTCGACTTTGGTCAACCGGGTCCCGAAAGCGCCTAGTGACCTCTCGAAGTAAAACATGTCATTCGTCCATACCGTAAGTCTGATTCGTGCACGGGACAGGCCGTTGGAAAGGGTATTCAGTGAACTTAAAAGATTCATTCAGTCTTGTTTGAGATGAATAGTTGACCTTGGTCAAACGGAGCCCGAGAGAGCCCGATGGCCTCCGGATCAATTTTTGGGGGAAAACATATCGTTCGTCTGAACGGTTATGTCGTTTCACGTACGGGGAAAACCATTGGAAAGGGGTTTTAGTTACCTTTGAATATTTAGAGATATTTCTCTCTAAAGATGAAGTTGATTAGGGTCAAATCGGGGCCTGAGAGCGCCCGATGGCCTCCATATCGATGTTCGGTAGTAAAATGGTCCATTCGTCTGAACCGTTATACCGATTCGCCCATAGGGTGGACTATTGGAAGGGGAATTCAAAGCCCTTTGAAGATTCAAAGAGATTTTTCTCTATCGATTAAGCTAACCGGAGACAAACGGGGACTTAGAGCGCCCGATGGCAAATAGATCGGTACTCGGAGTATGACCTAGGGTTTATAGTGAAATGGGGAGGTGCTAGGGACCTAAGGAGAGACTTAGGGGGTCTTAGAATGTGGGTATTATAAGGGGGTTGTTGAAACATGTTTTATTATTTTGTGTAAGCTTTTGAAAAAGTTATTTATTTTAATAAAAAGTAATTGGGGGATAACTAATGAGTCTATCTTCAACATTAGACTATTAAATTAACTATTCATTAGATTAAGATAAGGAGGAACAATTAGACTTGTTGTTACCGAATCATTTTAGCTAGTTCTTTTAGAGAATAGCAGAGCATGTATATATATAACAAAAAACAAACTCCGGCTTTAAGCCTTGATTTACTCCATAATTTCAGTAAATCGTGTCTTTTAGCTCTCTTTAAAGAACCAAGTTCAGTAGAGAAAAAAAAAGAGATCAGATAAAGATGAAATTTTTTAATATACATTTCATATGAAAAAATTTCATACAACTCTCTCCAAAAATTCTTTCAATATTCACAAATATTTTTTAGCAGAAAATATTTATTCCCCGACTTGAAATTATGTTATATTGAGCAATTTATAATGGAATGGGTCTTAGTATACCATATAACTACAATGCATAGTTAGATGAGACAGAGTTGATTCTGAGCTTGTTTTATCCTATGATGACGTGACTATATGCTACCGCATAAAGATGGTAGAGACGCGAAACATCTCTAAGAAAGCGACCTAGTCCGCGATTTAACTCGATAATCGCCAACTATAGATGTATAAACAATTGATTTAATATTGTTTATTAGTATTAAGAAGAATATATCTGGATTCAATACCATGTGTTTAATATTTTCTATAATCTTATGAGATAACAATTTATTTTTAAGCAGTAGACTAAAATAAAATATTATTTTTTATTATTCGAGGTTTCCATAAAGCTCTCTGGTGTATTTTTTTATCATAATATCTAAATTATACCAACAATTATATATATATATATATATATATATATATATATATATATATATATATATATATATATATATATATATATATATATACACTAGATCGTAAAAATGCAAAAACAATCGTTTTCTCAAAAAACAAAATGCAATTTCAAAAACATTGGTCATAATTCGATTTGTTTATATGACTAACCACACTCCTTAACAAATAACAAATAGTCCAACAACGTTCAGATAGTTTAAATTCATCACTCGAATTAACATACTGTGAATTCTAAAAAATAGGCATAGACTCCTTTCTTTTGGACTATCCACCCTTATTAAGGGATAACAACCAATCGTACAATATTCGAAATGTCCAAATTCATTGTACAAATGCTGGAACAAAACAAACTTCTTTAAAAAAATCACGATAATATTCGAGGACAACTAACATAACAATAACAAAATAACGGTCTACTTTATTTAAGGTATAAAAAACACTTTAACAAAAAAAAATAGCCTTACCAGACTATACAAAAAAAGCCTAGGAAGACTATACAAAATAACCTTAGCAATCATCCAAAAGTGTGTAGTAACTCTAAGGCTAAGCTTTACAAAAAGTCAAAAAGGTCGACATCCCAAAAAATTATCCTTTTGATAGTCAATCATAGATTCGCAGCAAATATCCTCGTAATAACTCTACAAAATTTCCGCGTATCTAGCTCGACGTACTTCATATGAAGATTGGCACAATTTACAACCACCTATAAGAAATATTTATAGTCAAGACTAATTTTTAAAAATGAATGAAAAGAGGAAATATTTTAAAGACGAAGTACCTTGTTGTAAGAACCCCATGTAAGCAGCCTGCGGGTATTTATCCTCTCTTGATGTCTTACCATTGGCTCCCAATCCTAAGAATAATTAAAAAAAATTATCAAAAGATGATATAAAGGGGTCATATGTGTAGTTTATATGAAAAATAACACTACTTACTTTATAGGAGGACTTCCGGATACATAATGTTTGTTGTCGATAGCGAACAATCATTAAAAAGAAGGGTAATGTGATTTGAACTTGTGCATCGAGATAATGCTACATATAACTGGTCATGACTAAAAATCAATGTGCACAAGTTGATTCCCACTAATTTTATAGATTGACCCTGTGATTTGTTAATGGTCATTGCATATGCCAGTCGAATTGGGAATTGGTGTCTCATCATTTTTATAGGGATCTTCGTCGATGAAGGAGATAGTGAGACTCTATGAATGAATACTAAATTTCCACACATATCACCAGTTAATATTTGGGACTCAATAACATGCTCTCCATATTTTGTAATGACTAATCGGGTTCCATTACAAAGACCATCATTCGGAGCAATGTTTCTCAAAAGCATGATTGGAGAACCCACCTTTAATTCCAACTTAAAAAGAGGTAAACCAGATGGACTGAGAGAATTCAAAAATTCATTTGGGTATTGGTTGTGTACGTCTCCACCGAAATCGTCGTCACACATTTTGTCGGCACCAAAATAAGTTTTTGTATCACCCGGGAAGATATTCAATGCCAAATTATTTACAGCCGTCACATCGTCATTTCACGCTGAAAGAATTGTTCGTTCTCTGAGGAAGGTCGGTGTAACAGTACCGACCACATTCAATAATGGATAGACCTTCGCAAATAAATCATGGACATCATTATACTTTTTAATTGAGGAAGGCAATGATACAATCTCAAGAGGATTGGACCCAATCTAAAAAAAATCAAATGCATATAGTTGGTGGAGCGAAAATTATTAAAAAATAGAAAAGAGTAAATAGCGATACCTGATCCAAGAACGTAGAGAATTTAATTGTCTCGGGCACTAATGGGTTTAGTCGCATGTTCAGATGTAAGGTCAAAACATGGATGTGCCTCCAGAGCACAAACCTCCTTAATGAAGCGGAAACAATTTCTTCTCTAACTCCTCTAGGGATAACTGGTAAGATTTGTCAAAAATCACCACCAAGAACTACTGTAATTCCTCCAAATTGATTTTCAACATCACAAATATCTTGCAGTGTCCTATCTACAGCCTCAACACAATGCCTATGTTTCATAGGAACTTCATCCCATATTATAATCTTAGCTGATTTAAATAACTCTGCATGTATCGATTGCTTTGTAAATCCACAGTTTGAGTTTTCAAGAATGTCCAAAGGTATGCAAAATGTTGAATGTGCAGTCCGACCACTAACTAACAACAAAGAAGAAATTCCATACGAAGCGACTGTAATAACTGTATGACCCAAACTACGACATAAGGTTGCAATTCTATCGTACAGAAATGTCTTTCCGGTGCCAGCACCTCCATTTAAAAAATATGTAGTCCCCTTATTCTCGAAAACAGATGATGTTATCATTGAGTAAGCTATACGTTGTCCCTCATCAAGGCGATCAACATCTGACTGTGCATCACCTTGATCTACTAATGATTTTAACAGATGATGTTTTGAAAGTAATTTGTTCCCACCCATAGTCGTCCAATTAAAATTTGGCAAAGGCATTGGAGGGAATTCACTTAATGTCTTACCGGACTCTTGAAGCACCTCATTTAACAGATACAAACCATAATCCTCAATTTGGATGTAAGTTGGATTTGGGATGGAAAATAATTGGTGTAACTTATGAATCGGATCATCATATATATGAATAGAAAATTGATTTCATAATAACTCCGGATGCAAAGAAAAACATTGTTTAAGTATAACACCAAACAGTCGTCGAAGTTGATATCCGATGCGCATGATGGATGCTTCCCGTAAACATTGAACCCACTCATTATTGTCTTTAAGTAATCCCCTCACTATGCATACTGATTTGAAAGTCTCGTGTAATACACAGTTCACCATACGTAAGCACTCGAACGATGTGGGTCCTTTAACAATGGTCAAAAGCAATCGCAAATAAAATCTTTCTCCAGAATTAGGGCTACCATAGTACATTCGCCCAATAGTAGACTCAGATGATTTTTGTGCAGTCCAAATTTTTGTTTTAGAGCTCCAAGAATAATGTTAGGGAAGGTCCTGGTAGGTATACTCTCGTGCAGAAGGATTTAATGCGCAAAAAGCAAAAAACCTGGTTAACGAACTCATTTGACCCCTGCCTCTTTGAGCAATCATAGCTGATTAATTTGAAGGAACAAACACAACATGATGCATGCCAGGTAAATGTAAATCTAATCGTGTAATATGAGGTTTTTCCCGATGCATGTGATTACCATAAATTCGCAAGCTGCCTCAGGAGGTCTAATGTACCTTGCATCCAAAAATTGTTGTATTTCATCAACACCTCCCAAGACTATAGTTGTGCGATCATGACCCTTATATATGTACTTATTTATATATTTAATTCATTGAAACCCAGCACAAACCTCAACATTAATGTGACAATTGAAAAGTCTAGAAAAATATGGATTATAGGGGACAACATCTTTATTTGATACCTTTTTTCCACTAGCAGTAGTATATTCCTTACCATCATCACGATGACGATAACTTAGATATCCATTATTATCCATTGTTGTTGCTTATGCAAAAGCTCTAGGGTATTTCTTCGTGCATATACCGTTCTCCATGCAAGGGGAATTCGGATTCTGGGAGCCACATGGGTCGTTTACCATGTAACTAAATATAGTTTGGAAGAGCATAGGATCATTAGTATGATCTGGAAACTCAACAGAGACAACATTATCTACTTGGGTGCATGTTTTAATCTTTCTTTGACTATCGAGGAAAAGAAGAGCGTGCATGTGGGGCAACCCCCTTTTTTGAAATTCGATTGTAAACACATGGGCCACTTACTTGCCAAAAATATTTTTATCCTTAATCTCCTTCATTAGTGTTTTTCTCTTTAGTTAAAAAGCACGTGCAATCAAATATGGACGGTTGAGAGCATTTTGACCCGGTAAAAGTTCCTTACTGATTTCAGGCCATTTAGGATTGGCGGTCATTGTGAGAAAAATAACAGGGTGCTGATTGTACCGAGTGATAGCCATTGAATCTTGGTAAATCTCAAACATATTTCGCACACTACCAGTAAAAGAAGACGACAAAATCATTCGCCTACCAATTTGTAATGGTTCAACACCCTCAGACATACAATTGGTACGATCTTTGTATAATTCTACCCGAAGTTTACTTTTATTAAGTCTAAAATAAGTCAATGGTTTTGTTCCATTAAAGCCCATGCATCCATAATGAACTCCTGCATAAGTTGACCTCCTCTCAAAATTGTAGGGTACTCACTACCATATTGAAACAAACGATAACTATAATAATCGAGTTGAGTTAGTCGATGATCCTAATCAGCACTGTTTGCCACATCCCATAGCTTCATGTCGGGGTCCTAACCAAGTTGACCATGATGGTATAAAATAATGTAGTGTAGAGGTAGGTAAGGTGGTTGACATTCATTAACTTGCATCAATTGATCCCCCATCGAAGGCGAACAGTAATGTCTCTCATTGCAGACGAATTATGGCCATCATTGGGAAAAATAAAAACAATATCATTGGTCGAAGGAAAATTATACCTTCTACGATCTGCTATAGAATTGTAATGCAGGTATGCTGGCAAGTTCTGGAAGGATCGAGAGGATTCATTCAAAATAGAAAACGCCTGGAGATATTTGTGGATAAACGGATTGTTCACCTCCAAGGAACTTTGAATTATTTGAAGTACATCACTTTGTAATTATGGATTCCTACGTTCCCTAACACTCAGAGCCACACTGGGATCATAAATGTATAACTGGGCATATGAAGCTTCTTCCTCGTTTCCCGGTTCCGGTAATAAGGATCTTATACGATGATGTAGCTTCCATGAATGGTGAAAGATGATGGACCCCTACCTCTAAGGACCCTATCATCCATTTGAACACCAAGACTTGTAAGGCATTTGAAGTATTATACTCTCTAATATGACTCTAGAAAGACTTGCATTGAACATCATTACCATCGAACATATGTTTAATTTCAGGTGGGGGTTCAAGTAGATGTGGTAATCGAACTTGTCCTTGTCTACAACACTTCCCAAATAGAGGGAGAATCTTTAATGAGGTCGATAATCTTTCATCCATCCAATGTAAAGCTAAACAATAAGGGCAAGGAACATCCATGGGCCCAAGAAAATGCCTACCTAATTCGACATGTGGTGCTTGAATTGAACTCGTACTTGCAATGCTGCTTACACACGATGTATCGGTAGTTTGAATATTATGGGAAGGTGCAGCAACCTCTGCAGTTAATACTTGTAGGACCTCAATAGATGTGTGTGTTACTTGAATATCATTTTGTTCAATAGCGTTGAAATCATCAAAAAGGTTTTTGGGGAAAATAGTGGAGGGAATATAATCAGTTGATTATGGAGTTGGTAAACTATTGGTAAGAGGACTACGGTTTTGAAGAGGAAAGTCAAAAGGATAGGGGTTCTCAAATGTGTAAATTGGCCAGATGCTGGTGACGGGACTTCAGTAAATGCATCTTCCATTAATTATGACACGCGTGAATGTACATGGGGAGTAGTAAGTGGTTGATTATGAAGTGGATTTGTTAATGCAAATGATTTTTATATATCATGCCGTTGTCTTTGGGCTATCGATCGTTTAGAGGACGGTAAAAGGGGGTAGGTTGCTGGGACAAAACATTTGTATGCCGTGAAATATTAGGATGATGTTCAGTGCTTCTGAGGTAAAGTTCCTCGATTAAATTGCATTAGAGAGCGGGAGTAGATGGTTGATCAAGAAGTTCTTATGGGGTTAAGTTCAATGAGAATGCCCTTTCTTGATCACGTCTTTGTCGTTGGGCAAGAGAACGTATGTGATACGACGCAAATATTGCGTATTTCACCCGTTAACCTACGCGTTATTAGCCCCCTCGGGTATCTTAATCACTATATTTATGCTCGTTAACCAGAAAACCTCGGATTTCTATGCTTAACATGTTTTGTAGGGGTTAATTGAGCTTTTGTAGGTATTTGGATGCTTAGTATGAAGTTTGGACTCAATCCGGTGAGGTTACGTACGTAACCGCACGTTCAAGGGCATTTTAGTCTTTTCACAGTTTGGGTACCTGGCCTGACATCTCACGGAAGTTGTAACCCTCCTCGCTAGCTTCGCGTGGCCGCTAACGGTGCGCGATTCCGATGCATAACGAAGAAGTTACGGCAATTTCAATGGAGGAAAAACAAGGAAAGCAAAAGAGGAGAAGAGAAGAGGAGAAGAGGAATGCAGTAGGCTACTGCAATCTGCACTGATTGATCGATCGATCGACCCATTTGGTCGATCGATCGACCATTCTAATTTGCCGAATTTTTGCCTAGGTCGATCGATCGACCAAAGGGGTCGATCGATCGATGCTCTGTTTTCTGCAGATATTTTGCCTTCTTTTCTTTCTTCTTTATTTTTATTCCAACTTACTATATAAGCCAATTTTGTTGTAATAAGAATGATAGATCAGTACATACATGATTTTAGGTTAGAATAGTTAGGGTTTTGAGGGTTTTGGATGGTTCTTCTTCATTTCTCTTTGGATTGACAATCTAATTGGTTTGTAAGTTGACTATTCATCTCCCCTACCATTAATATAGCTTGTTTTCCATTAATTCTTTCTTTCTAGATAATTTACATGCTTTCATAATTAGGTTTACTTGCTTTAATTCTTGCTTTCTTAGTTTAATTAGTGTAATTTAGTTTAATTCATTATGCACCCTTAGATAAATAGGGTCGTGATTGCGTTTCCGCTATTTACGGGTTTGGACCTCGAAAGTTAGGGTTTCGTGTAAAATTGCATTTAATTGAAACCGCGTGTATTAAAGTTGGATTGTTATGCGTTTAACTTTATTTGTCACGCAACTTTAGTGTTTATAGCGATAATCCGAATTTAATCCGCGTGTGACCATTTTCCGTTAAATGTTTAATGTCGCAACTTTGGCTTGAATTCCTTATTGCGTGATGTTTATGCTTAATTGAAAATGATCGATTAAATGTTTTCGAATCGAAATTCTAATTAGTAGTTGTTTAGCCCGTGAATGTGTGTATGCGATCCCGATCCTCGCTTTCCTTTAATTTAGCGTAACTTCTCTTTTCTTTAGTCACCATAACCACCCATCACATTTTCTTATTTCTTTTACACCACTTTTATTCTTGAAGTTTTAAAACAATTAACATCTAAAATTTAATCACTCCCTGTGGATTTCTTACGATACTCGACTTACCGTTGTGCTTGCTTGTCAAGTGTAGTAGTAGCTTAGGTTTTCTTTTGTATCGCAGCGGAGAAACACACGACGATTGTGTCCTCACATGAACACACTTTTTTCGCCCGGTCACAAAATGGCGCCGTTGACGGGGAGTGTGTTTTAGATAGTATTTGTTTTATTATTTCGTAGTATTTTTCCTTTTGTATTTGTATTCTTTGTTTTAACCTTTTTCGCAGGATAGCATATTTGAGCGCTAAGAAACGTTGATTCGCGGTTGCTCACTTCCTTGCTCGAATTCTCCATCTGCAAACAACGAGGTAATCATGTCCTATTATTATAGTTATTACGGTTATTCTAATGATTCATACTTTGGGGATAGTTTTCAAGTTTTTCATTTTCAAGATTTTCTTGAAAATGAAAGACTTGAAAACATTTATCGGAATAAAAATCGTTATTGGGAGCTTGAGTTGGATTCATTATTCGAATCCAATGACGATTCTTATTTCATTAATTTCGAAGACGAGTTTCAACCAAATGAGGAGTTCGAGGCTCTTGAGCCGAGGAAGCCTACTTTGGAAGAAACTTTCCTTCTTTACTCCCAAGGTTTGGAAAGCCTAAATGATGCTGGAATGAGACTTGGAGCACATTACGATGAGATGAATTCTTATGCACAAAACAACGAGGCGGTGGAAACTTGTGTTTCACCTAAATTTTTCGAAGAATTTCTCATCGAATGCGAATCTTTCTCCACCGAAATTCAATCTCCTTCCGACGATATGTTGACGGAGATTGAATTTGTTTCATCACCATATTCGTTTTCTGTGATCGAACCATTAGAATTACCGGTGGATTCCTATAAGTCGGTAGAAAATTTTAAAACTTCTACACTTTTTGGCAATGAGGACTCATTGCCGAACTTGTTTTCAATGGATGTTATCCCCACGTGTGCACCATCTTCCATTCCATTTGAAAAATCTTTGGGAGATGAGTCGATTTTTCTTGGACCTCAAGTGTACCTTTCCCCCTTATTATCCAAATCCCCCATCGTCCGCCCAAAATTTCAAATTGGCGATGGTTCACTTTTTTCACTACCCACATGCCTTCCGTTGTTCAAACGGAATTCTTACTTTCCGGGAGGCATGTTCGCTTTGGAGGGTCCACCGTTGATCTTTCAAAGTCAAATCCCTTTTTGGGTGGACCCAAAACTATTTAGACTTCTAGTGTATAGTTAGTGTGAAGCCTAAATAGTAGGTTGTAAATAGTTAGCTTTTTAATTTTCTTTATTTCCTATTTTTCTTTCCTTTTAATTTAGTCTAGTGTAAGTAGTAACCTTTTTGTTATTTGTTTTTACTATGCTCGGTACTAACTTGTTTTGTTGATTCCTTTGGACTCGTGATTATGGAGATCTCTCCAATTTTGGGTAATATCGTTCTTTTCCTCTCTTTGTGTTGTGTTCTTAATGCGCATTGAGGACAATGCAACATTTAAGTTAGGGGGTGTAGGATATTCTATTCATTTCTTTATTTTGTCCATGGATTTGCTTACTTGTTAGTTACTAAGTATGCCTTTTTTTGAAAAATTTAAAAATTTTCAAAAATATTTTCTTTCTTTTTTCTCCTTTGTTGGGCATTTTGCCTTGTTTTCGATGATAAATTTCAATAATTGCCCGATCCAATAGACAACTCAATGATGCATGTTCTCGATTTTAGAAGTTATTAGACTTTAGTCCTCAAATCATTGATATTGTGAATAACTTCATGAATTAAACTTTATCCCATGAGCATATGCACTTTCCTTGTCATATTGATTTGGTTTAAGATTTTTATAACTCGGTAATCTTTTGTTGCATTGTATATACTTACACCGAGTAAGCTTTGTACCTTTCGTCATTTGTGAGTGTATACACTATTCTTTTCTCATTGAAAACGTTGAATTCGTTGGTAATCTCACTACTCTTTCATTTGACCGTTCATTAATTGAGTTCATACTTGAAATGTGTTACTTGATCATGATTTTCATATATTGTTTTGACTCGAGAATTGCATAAACTTTTGGAAATGATCATAGGCCCTCTTTGTTGTATCACCCATATTAGTCTTGACCTCACCCTTATATGTTTACCCTCGTTACCCCCCTTTGAGCCTAAATATGGCCTTTTATTTCATAACCCCATTCCCATAACCAACTCTAAATTGGAGTTTTAGCCCATACATACACTTTCCATACCTTTGTTTGGAATGATACTTGGGATTGAATGTTGTTATTGTGATGTCGGTTGCAATTTAAGCATACGAGAGTTTGAAAAGCAAAGAAAAGAAAGTAGAGAAAAAGTGAAGAAAAAGAGAAAGCAAAAAAAAAGCAAAAGAAAACAAAAGAGAAAATGTGAGAAAAAGAAGAAAAGAAAGAGAAAGAGAAAGTTGTAAATGTTGTGTATAGTGTTCAATAAGCTTTGATTACTCTCCCCGATGATATATCTAATGCTTGTTTGGAAGTTACTTTCCATTTTTGATATTGCCCGCATTATCCCATTATTCCGAGTTTTCATCCCGAACACTTTGAATTCGTACATACATTCCTTCATTTCGTACCTTAACCCCAAACCTACATTACAACCCTATAAAGTCCTATGTGATCTTAGGGTGCATTTAATTTAAAAGTCATAATAGTTTTGATAATCTGTAAAAATACATTTCGCCTCTTTTAGTGTGCGGTATCTTTCATTGAGATTACAATTTTTCAGTTTATATATAGCGTTCTTCTTTTGTGACATGTGCGCGGCCTAGTTTCAATTTACATATACTCTTTATTCCCGCATGTCCCGTGTATTACCTCCCTTTTCATAGTGAATTCATTTGTTGAGCGTAATGCCCGTGAGGATTGAATGTATGCATGCTTTAATTTTTAGTATCCGGATTATTTAAGTTTTTGCCAAATCATATTTTGCATGTGCTCTCCCCCCCCCCCCCCCCCCTCCCACATTTTAAGGTTTCAATTCTATGAGGTTCATTCTATAATGTTAATGATTTGGACTTTTGTTTGAATTCATTCACTTTGATAAGAATGTGTATGAAATCCTTTTCGCCATTGTTGGGCTTGTCGCATGTTGGGTTGGGCATCTTTTGAGGAAACTATATGATGTTTGTGGGTATCATCCCTGAGAACCCTCACGAGACGACACTCGTCCACTAGGGTAACCTAGGGGTTTAACGGCTTATTGCATACGCAAAATGCAATCGTTCGCCCGTGAAAGTGGCCTTATCTTTTTATTGCTTTTATACCATACTTTTGTACTTCTCCTTCTTTTGGTTTTCTTGTAGTTCTTGTTGTTTCCTATTTCATTGCTAGGGACTAGCAATGTGTAAGTTAGGGGGTGTGAAACGACGCAAATATTGGGTATTTCACCCGTTAACCTACGCGTTATTAGCCCCCTCGGGTATCTTAATCCCTATATTTATTCTCGTTAACCAGACAACCTCGGATTTCTATGCTTAACATGTTTTGCAGGGGTTAATTGAGCTTTTGTAGGTATTTGGATGCTTAGTATGAAGTTCGGACTCAATCCGGTGAAGTTTCGTACGCAACCGCACGTTCAAGGGCATTTTAGTCTTTTCACAGTTTGGGTACCTGGCCCGACATCTCACGAAATTGTATCCCTCCTCGCTAGCTTCGCTTGGCCGCGAACGGTGCGCGATTCCGATGCATCACGAAGAAGTTACGGCGATTTCAGCGGAGGAAAAACAAGGAAAGCGAAAGAGGAGAAGAGAAGAGGAGAAGAGGAATGCAGTAGGCTGCTGCAATCTGCCCTGCTTGATCGATTGATCGACCCATTTGGTCAATCGATCGACCATTCTAATTTGCCGAATTTTTGCCTAGGTCGATCGATCGACCAAAGGGGTCGATCGATCGATGCTCTGTTTTCTGCAGATATTTTTCCTTCTTTTCTTTCTTCTTTATTTTTATTCCAACTTACTATATAAGCCAATTTTGTTGTAATAAGCCACAGATCAGTGCATACACGTTTTTAGGATAGAATATTTAGGGTTTTGAGGGTTTAGATGGTTCTTCTTCATTTCTCTTTAGATTGACAATCTAATTGGTTTGTATGTTGACTATTCATCTCCCCTACCAATTAATATAGCTTGTTTTCCATTAATTCTTGCTTTCTAGATAATTTACATGCTTTCATAATTAGGTTTACATGTTTTAATTCTTGCTTTCTTAGTTTAATTAGTTTAATTTAGTTTAATTCATTATGCACCCTTAGATAAATAGGACCGGGATTGCGTTTCGGACATTTACGGGTTTGGACCTCGAAAGTTCGGGTTTCGTGTAAAATTGCATTTAATTGAAACCTCGCGTATTAAAGTCGGATTATTATGCGTTTAAATTTCTTTGTCATGCAACGTTAGTGTTTATAGCGGCAATCCGAATTTAATCCGCGTGTGACCATTTTCCGTTAAATGTTTAATCTCGCAACTTTGGCTTAAATTCCTTATTGCGTGATGTTTATGCTTAATTGAAAATGATCGATTAAATGTTTTCGAATTGAAATTCTAATTATTAATTGTTTAGCCCGTGAATGTGTGTATGCGATCCCGATCCTCGCTTTCCTTTAATTTAGCGTAACTTCTCTTTTCTTTAGTCACCATAACCACCCATCACCTTTTCTTATTTCTTTTACACCATTTTTATTCTTGAAGTTTTAAAAAAATTAACATCTAAAATTTAATCACTCCCTGCGGATTTCTCACGACACCCGACTTATCGCTGTGCATGTCAAGTGTAGTAGTAGCTTAGGTTTCTTTTGTATCGTGGCGGCGAAACACACAACGATTGTGATCTCACACGAACACACTTTTTCCGCCCGGTCACAAAATGATATGGCTCCGTTTCCGTGGATCGAACCCGGGTCACCCGCGTGACAAAATGATATCGCAAAGTGCTCCCAATGATGATTTTTATTCCGATGATTTAGAAGATGAGATTTTACCAAATGAGGAGTTCGAGGCTCTTGAGCCGAGGAAGCCTACTTTGGAAGAAACTTTGCTTCTTTACTCCCAAGGTTTGGAAAGCCTAAATGTTGCTGGAATGAGACTTGGAGCACTTTGCGATGAGATGAATTCTTATGCACAAAACAACGAGACGGTGGAAACTTGTGTTTCACCTAAATTTTTCGAAGAATTTCTCATCGAATGTGAATCTCTCTCGCCCAAAAATCAATCTCCTTCCGACGATATGTTGACGGAGATTGAATTTATTTCATTACCATATAGGTTTTCCATCATTGAACCATTAGAATTACTGGTTGATTCCTATGAGTCGGTAGAAACTTTTAAAACTTCTACACTTTTTGCCGATGAGGACTCATTGCCGGACTTGTTTTCGATGGATGTTATCCCCACGTGTGCACCATCTTCCATTCCATTTGAAAAATCTTTGGGAGATGAGTCGATTTTTCTTGGACCTCAAGTGTACCTTTCCCCATTATTATCCAAATCCCCCATCGTCCGCCCAAAATTTCAAATTTGCGATGGTTCACTTTTTTCACCACCCACATGCCTTCCGTTGTTCAAACGGAATTCTTATTTTCTGGGAGGCATGTTCGCTTTGGAGGGTCCACCGTTGATCTTTCAAAGTCAAATCCCTTTTTGGGTGGACCCAAAACTATTTAGACTTCTAGTGTATAGTTAGTGTGAAGCCTAAATAGTAGGTTGTAAATAATTAGCTTTTTAATTTTCTTTATTTCCTATTTTTATTTCCTTTTAATTTAGTCTAGTGTAAGTAGTAAACTTTTTGTTATTTGTTTTTACTTTGCTCGGTACTAACTTGTTTTGTAGATTTCATTGGACTCGTGATTATGGAGATCTCTCCAATTTTGGGTAATATCGTTCTTTTCCTCTCTTTGTGTTGTGTTCTTAATGCGCATTGAGGACAATGCAACATTTAAGTTAGGGGGTGTAGGATATTCTATACATTTCTTTGTTTTGTCCATGGATTAGCTTACTTGTTAGTTACTAAGTATGCCTTTTTGTGAAAAATTTAAAAATTTTCAAAAATATTTTCTTTCTTTTTTCTCCTTTGTTGGGCATTTTGCCTTGTTTTCGATGATAAATTTCAATAATTGCCCGATCCAATAGACAACTCATTGATGCATGTTCTCGATTTTAGAAGTTATTATACTTTAGTCCTCAAATCATTGATATTGTGAATAACTTCATGAATTAAACTTTATCCCATGAGCATATGCACTTTCCTTGTCATATTGATTTGGTTTAAGATTTTTATAACTCGGTAATCTTTTGTTGCATTGTATATACTTACACCGAGTAAGCTTTGTACCTTTCGTCGTTTGTGAGTGTATACACTATTCTTTTCTCATTGAAACGTTGAATTCGTTGGTAATCTCACTACTCTTTCATTTGACCGTTCATTAATTGAGTTCATACTTGAAATGTGCTACTTGATCATGATTTTAATATATTGTTTTGACTCGAGAATTGCATAAACTTTTGGAAATGATCATAGGCCCTCTTTGTTATATCACCCATATTAGCCTTGACCTCACCCTTATATGTTTACCCTCGTTACCCCCTTTTGAGAATAAATATAGCCTTTTATTTCATAACCCCATTCCCATAACCAACTCTAAATTGGCGTTTTAGCCCATACATACACTTTCCATACCTTTGTTTGGAATGATACTTGGGATTGAATATTGTTATTGTGATGTCGGTTGCAATTTAAGCATATGAGAGTTTGAAAAGCAAAGAAAAGAAAGTAGAGAAAAAGTGAAGAAAAAGAGAAAGCAAGAAAAAAGCAAAAGAAAACAAAAGAGAAAATGTGAGAAAAAGAAGAAAAGAAAAGAAAGAGAAAGTTGTAAATGTTGTGTATAGTGTTCAATAAGCTTTGATTACTCTCCCCGATGATATATCTAATGCTTGTTTGGAAGTTACTTTCCATTTTTGATATTGCCCGCATTATCCCATTATTCCGAGTTTTCATCCCGAACACTTTGAATTCGTACATACATTCCTTCATTTCGTACCTTAACCCCAAACCTACATTACAACCCTATAAAGTCCTATGTGATCTTAGGGTGCATTTAATTTAAAAGTCATAATAGTTTTGATAATCTGTAAAAATACATTTCGCCTCTTTTAGTGTGCGGTATCTTTCATTGAGATTACAATTTTTCAGTTTATATATAGCGTTCTTCTTTTGTGACATGTGCGCGGCCTAGTTTCCATTTACATATACTCTTTATTCCCGCATGTCCCGTGTATTACCTCCCTTTTCATAGTGAATTCATTTGTTGAGCGTAATGCCCATGAGGATTGAATGTATGCATGCTTTAATTTTTAGTATCCGGATTATTTAAGTTTTTGCCAAATCATATTTTGCATGTGCTCTCCCCCCCCCCCCCCCCCTCCCACATTTTAAGGTTTCAATTCTATGAGGTTCATTCTATAATGTTAATGATTTGGACTTTTGTTTGAATTCATTCACTTTGATAAGAATGTGTATGAAATCCTTTTCGCCATTGTTGGGCTTGTCGCATGTTGGGTTGGGCATCTTTTGAGGAAACTATATGATGTTTGTGGGTATCATCCCTGAGAACCCTCACGAGACGACACTCGTCCACTAGGGTAACCTAGGGGTTTAACGGCTTATTGCATACGCAAAATGCAATCGTTCGCCCGTGAAAGTGGCCTTATCTTTTTATTGCTTTTATACCATACTTTTGTACTTCTCCTTCTTTTGGTTTTCTTGTAGTTCTTGTTGTTTCCTATTTCATTGCTAGGGACTAGCAATGTGTAAGTTAGGGGGTGTGAAAAGACGCAAATATTGGGTATTTCACCCGTTAACCTACGCGTTATTAGCCCCCTCGGGTATCTTAATCCCTATATTTATTCTCG
Organism: Sambucus nigra; assembly: GCA_949130495.1. Classification (NCBI taxonomy): domain Eukaryota; kingdom Viridiplantae; phylum Streptophyta; class Magnoliopsida; order Dipsacales; family Adoxaceae; genus Sambucus; species Sambucus nigra. Next base: position 320,632,113 of record OX422220.1, on the reverse strand, counting down.
TTAACCAGACAACCTCGGATTTCTATGCTTAACATGTTTTGCAGGGGTTAATTGAGCTTTTGTAGGTATTTGGATGCTTAGTATGAAGTTCGGACTCAATCCGGTGAAGTTCCGTACGCAACCGCACGTTCAAGGGCATTTTAGTCTTTTCACAGTTTGGGTACCTGGCCTGACATCTCACGAAATTGTATCCCTCCTCGCTAGCTTCGCTTGGCCGCGAACGGTGCGCGATTCCGATGCATCACGAAGAAGCTACGGCGATTTCAGCGGAGGAAAAACAAGGAAGGCAAAAGAGGAGAAGAGAAGAGGAGAAGAGGAATGCAGTAGGCTGCTGCAATCTGCCCTGCTTGATCGATTGATCGACCCATTTGGTTGATCGATCGACCATTCTAATTTGCCGAATTTTTGCCTAGGTCGATCGATCGACCAAAGGGGTCGATCGATCGATGCTCTGTTTTCTGCAGATATTTTTCCTTCTTTTCTTTCTTCTTTATTTTTATTCCAACTTACTATATAAGCCAATTTTGTTGTAATAAGCCACAGATCAGTGCATACACGTTTTTAGGTTAGAATATTTAGGGTTTTGAGGGTTTTAAATGGTTCTTCTTCATTTCTCTTTGGATTGACAATCTAATTGGTTTGTATGTTGACTATTCATCTCCCCTACCAATTAATATAGCTTTTTTTCCATTAATTCTTTCTTTCTTGATAATTTACATGCTTTCATAATTAGGTTTGCATGCTTTAATTCTTGCTTTCTTAGTTTAATTAGTTTAATTTAGTTTAATTCATTATGCACCCTTAGATAAATAGGGTCAGGATTGCGTTTCCGACATTTACGGGTTTGGTCCTCGAAAGTTCGGGTTTCGTGTAAAATTACATTTAATTGAAACCTCGCGTATTAAAGTCGGATTATTATGCGTTTAACTTTCTTTGTCACGCAACGTTAGTGTTTATAGCGACAATCCGAATTTAATCCGCGTGTGACTATTTTCCGTTAAATGTTTAATCTCGCAACTTTGCCTTAATTTCCTTATTGCGTGATGTTTATGCTTAATTGAAAATGATCGATTAAATGTTTTCGAATCGAAATTCTAATTAGTAATTGTTTAGCCCGTGAATGTGTGTATGCGATCCCGATCCTCGCTTTCCTTTAATTTAGCGTAACTTCTCTTTTTTTTAGTCACCATAACCACCCATCACCTTTTCTTATTTCTTTTACACCATTTTTATTCTTGAAGTTTTAAAACAATTAACATCTAAAATTTAATCACTCCCTGTGGATTTCTTACGACACCCGACTTACCGCTGTGCTTGCTTGTCAAGTGTAGTAGTAGCTTAGGTTTCTTTTGTATCGTGGCGGAGAAACACACAACGATTGTGTCCTCACACGAACACACTTTTTTCGCCCGCTCACAAAATGATATGGCGCCGTTGTTGGGGATCGAACCCGGGTCACCCGCGTGACAAAACGATATCGCAAAGTGCTCCCAATGATAATTTTTATTCCGATGATTTAGAAGATGGGATTTTACCAAATGCGGAGTTCGAGGCTCTTGAGCCGAGGAAGCCTACTTTGGAAGAAACTTTGCTTCTTTACTCCCAAGGTTTGGAAAGCCTAAATGATGCTGGAATGAGACTTGGAGCACTTTGCAATGAGATGAATTCTTATGCACAAAACAACGAGGCGGTGGAAACTTATGTTTCACCTAAATTTTTCGAAGAATATCTCATCGAATGTGAATCTCTCTCCCCCGAAATTCAATCTCCTTCCGACGATATGTTGACGGAGATTGAATTTATTTCATTACCATATACGTTTTCCATCATTGAACCATTAGAATTATCGGTTGATTCCTATGAGTCGGTAGAAACTTTTAAAACTTCTACACTTTTTGTCGAGGAGGACTCATTGCCGGACTTGTTTTCGATGGATGTTATCCCCATGTGTGCACCATCTTCCATTCCATTTGAAAAATCTTTGGGAGATGAGTCGATTTTTCTTGGACCTCAAGTGTACCTTTCCCCCTTATTATCCAAATCCCCCATCGTCCGCCCAAAATTTCAAATTGGCGATGGTTCACTTTTTTCACCACCCACATGCCTTCCGTTGTTCAAACGGAATTCTTATTTTTCGGGAGGCATGTTCACTTTGGAGGGTCCACCGTTGATCTTTCAAAGTCAAATCCCTTTTTGGGTGGACCCAAAACTATTTAGACTTCTAGTGTATAGTTAGTGTGAAGCCTAAATAGTAGGTTGTAAATAATTAGCTTTTTAATTTTCTTTATTTCCTATTTTCCTTTCCTTTTAATTTAGTCTAGTGTAAGTAGTAAACTTTTTGTTATTTGTTTTTACTATGCTCGGTACTAACTTGTTTTGTAGATTTCATTGGACTCGTGATTATGGAGATCTCTCGAATTTTGGGTAATATCGTTCTTTTCCTCTCTTTGTGTTGTGTTCTTAATACGCATTGAGGACAACGCAACATTTAAGTTAGGGGGTGTAGGATATTCTATCCATTTCTTTGTTTTGTCCATGGATTTGCTTACTTGTTAGTTACTAAGTATGCCTTTTTGTGAAAAATTTAAAAATTTTCAAAAATATTTTCTTTCTTTTTTCTCCTTTGTTGGGCATTTTGCCTTGTTTTCGATGATAAATTTCAATAATTGCCCGATCCAATAGACAACTCAATGATGCATGTTCTCGATTTTAGAAGTTATTAGACTTTAGTCCTCAAATCATTGATATTGTGAATAACTTCATGAATTAAACTTTATCCCATGAGCATATGCACTTTCCTTGTTATATTGATTTGGTTTAAGATTTTTATAACTCGGTAATCTTTTGTTGCATTGTATATACTTACACAAAGTAAGCTTTGTACCTTTCGTCGTTTGTGAGTGTATACACTATTCTTTTCTCATTGAAAACGTTGAATTCGTTGGTAATCTCACTACTCTTTCATTTGACCGTTCATTAATTGAGTTCATACTTGAAATGTGCTACTTGATCGTGATTTTCATATATTGTTTTGACTTGAGAATTGCATAAACTTTTGGAAATGATCATATGCCCCCTTTGTTATATCACCCATATTAGCCTTGACCTCACCCTTATATGTTTACCCTCGTTACCCCCTTTTGAGCCTAAATATAGCCTTTTATTTCATAACCCCATTCCCATAACCAACTCTAAATTGGAGTTTTAGCCCGAACATACACTTTCCATACCTTTGTTTGGAATGATACTTGGGATTGAATGTTGTTATTGTGATGTCAGTTGCAATTTAAGCATATGAGAGTTTCAAAAGCAAAGAAAAGAAAGTAGAGAAAAAGTGAAGAAAAAGAGAAAGCAAAAAAAAAAGCAAAAGAAAACAAAAGAGAAAATGTGAGAAAAAGAAGAAAAGAAAAGAAAGAGAAAGTTGTAAATGTTGTGTATAGTGTTCAATAAGCTTTGATTACTCTCCCCGATGATATATCTAATGCTTGTTTGGAAGTTACTTTCCATTTTTGATATTGCCCGCATTATCCCATTATCCCGAGTTTTCATCCCGAACACTTTGAATTCGTACATACATTCCTTCATTTCGTACCTTAACCCCAAACCCACATTACAACCCTATAAAGTCCTATGTGATATTAGGGTGCATTTAATTTAAAAGTCATAATAGTTTTGATAATCTGTGAAAATACATTTCGCCTCTTTTAGTGTGCGGTATCTTTCATTGAGATTACAATTTTTCAGTTTATATATAGCGTTCTTCTTTTGTGACATGTGCGCGGCCTAGTTTCCATTTACATATACTCTTTATGCCCGCATGTCCCGTGTATTACCTCCCTTTTCATAGTGAATTCATTTGTTTAGCGTAATGCCCGTGAGGATTGAATGCATGCATGCTTTAATTTTTAGTATCCGAATTATTTAAGTTTTTGACAAATCATATTTTTCATGTGCTCTCCCCCCTCCCACATTTTAAGGTTTAGATTCTATGAGGTTCATTCTATAATGTTAATGATTTGGACTTTTGTTTGAATTCATTCACTTTGCTAATAATGTGTATGAAATCCTTTTCGCCATTGTTGGGCTTGTCGCATGTTGGGTTGGGCATCTTTTGAGGAAACTATATGATGTTTGTGGGTATCATCCCAAAAAACCCTCACGAGACGACACTCGTCCACTAGGGTAACCTAGGGGTTTAACGGCTTATTGCATAGGCTAAATGCAATCGTTCGTGCGTGAAAGCGGCCTTATCTTTTTATTGCTTTTATACCATACTTTTGTACTTCTCCTGCTTTTTGTTTTCTTATAGTTCTTGTTGTTTCCTATTTCATTGCTAGGGACTAGCAATGTGTAAGTTAGGGGGTGTGATACACCGCAAATATTGTGTATTTCACCCGTTAACTTACACGTTATTAGCCCCATCGGGTATCTTAATCCCTATATTTATTCTCGTTAACATGACAACCTCGGATTTTTATGCTTAACATGTTTTGCAGGGGTTAATTGAGCTTTTGTAGGTATTTGGATGCTTAGTATGAAGTTCGGACTCAATCCGGTGAAGTTGCGTACACAACTGCACGTTCAAGGGAATTTTAGTCTTTTCACAGTTTGGGTACCTGGCCCGACATCTCACAGAATTGTATCCCTCCTCTCTAGCTTCGCTTGGCCGCGAACGGTGCGCGATTTCGATGCATAACGAAGAAGTTACGGCGATTTCAGTGGAGGAAAAACAAGGAAAGCAAAAGAGGAGAAGAGAAGAGGAGCAGAGGAATGCAGTAGGCTGCTGCAATCTGCCCTGCTTGATCGATTGATCGACCCATTTGGTTGATCGATCGACCATTCTAATTTGCCGAATTTTTTGCCTAGGTCGATCGATCGACCAAAGGGGTCGATCGATCGATGCTCTGTTTTCTGCAGATATTTTTCCTTCTTTTCTTTCTTCTTTATTTTTATTCCAACTTACTATATAAGCCAATTTTGTTGTAATAAGCCACAGATCAGTACATACACGGTTTTAGGTTAGAATATTTAGGGTTTTGAGGGTTTTAGATGGTTCTTCTTCATTTCTCTTTGGATTGACAATCTAATTGGTTTGTATGTTGGCTACTCATCTCCCCTACCAATTAATATAGCTTGTTTTCCATTAATTCTTGCTTTCTAGATAATTTACATGCTTTCATAATTAGGTTTACATTCTTTAATTCTTGCTTTCTTAGTTTAATTAGTTTAATTTAGTTTAATTCATTATGCACCCTTAGATAAATAGGGTCGGGATTGCGTTTCCGACATTTACGTGTTTGGACCTCGAAAGTTAGGGTTTCGTGTAAATTTGCATTTAATTTGAACCTCGCGTATTAAAGTCGGATTATTATGCGTTTAACTTTCTTTGTCACGTAACGTTAGTGTTTATAGCGACAATCCGAATTTAATCCGCGTGTGACCATTTTCGGTTAAATGTTTAATCTCCCAACTTTGCGTTAATTTCCTTATTGCGTGATGTTTATGCTTAATTGAAAATGATCGATTAAATTTTTTCGAATCGAAATTCTAATTAGTAATTGTTTAGCCCATGAATGTGTGTATGCGATCCCGATCCTCGCTTTCCTTTAATTTAGCGTAACTTCTCTTTTCTTTAGTCACCATAACCACCCATCACCTTTTCTTATTTCTTTTACACCATTTGTATTCTTGAAGTTTTAAAACAATTAACATCTAAAATTTAATCACTCCCTGTGGATTTCTTACAACACCCGACTTACCGCTGTGCTTGCTTGTCAAGTGTAGTAGTAGCTTAGGTTTCTTTTGTATCGTGGCGGCGAAACACACAACTATTGTGTCCTCACACGAACACACTTTTTCCGCCCGGTCACAAAATGATATGGCGCCTTGCCGGGGATCGAACTCGGGTCACCCGCGTGACAAAATGATATCGCAAAGTGCTCCCAATGATGATTTTTATTCCGATGATTTAGAAGATGAGATTTTACCAAATGAGGAGTTCGAGGTCTTGAGCCGAGGAAGCCTACTTTGGAAGAAACTTTGCTTCTTTACTCCCAAGGTTTGGAAAGCCTAAATGATGCTGGAATGAGACTTGGAGCACTTTGCGATGAGATGAATTCTTATGCACAAAACAACGAGGCGGTGGAAACTTGTGTTTCACCTAAATGTTTCGAAGAATTTCTCATCGAATGTGAATCTCTCTCCCCCGAAATTCAATCTCCTTCCGACGATATGTTGACGGATATTGAATTTATTTCATTACCATATACTTTTTCCATCATTGAACCATTAGAATTACCGGTTGATTCCTATGAGTCGGTAGAAACTTTTAAAACTTCTACACTTTTTGCCGATGAGAACTCATTGCCGGACTTGTTTTCGATGGATGTTATCCCCACGTGTGCACCATCTTCCATTCCATTTGAAAAATCTTTAGGAGATGAGTCGATTTTTCTTGGACCTGAAGTGTACCTTTCCCCCTTATTATCCAAATCCCTCATCGTCCGCCCAAAATTTCAAATTGGCGATGGTTCACTTTTTTCACCACCCACATGCCTTCCGTTGTTCAAACGGAATTCTTATTCTCCGGGAGGCATGTTCGCTTTGGAGGGTCCACCGTTGATCTTTCAAAGTCAAATCCCTTTTTGGGTGGACCCAAAACTATTTAGAGTTCTAGTGTATAGTTAGTGTGAAGCCCAAATAGTAGGTTGTAAATAATTAGCTTTTTAATTTTCTTTATTTCCTATTTTTCTTTCCTTTTAATTTAGTCAAGTGTAAGTTGTAAACTTTTTGTTATTTGTTTTTACTATGCTCGGTACTAACTTGTTTTGTAGATTTCATTGGACTCGTGATTATGGAGATCTCTCCAATTTTGGGTAATATCGTTCTTTTCCTCTCTTTGTGTTGTGTTCTTAATGCGCATTGAGGACAATGCAACATTTAAGTTAGGGGGTGTAGGATATTCTATCCATTTCTTTGTTTTGTCCATGGATTTGCTTACTTGTTAGTTACTAAGTATGCCTTTTTTTGAAAAATTTAAAAATTTTCAAATATATTTTCTTTCTTTTTTCTCCTTTGTTGGGCATTTTGCCTTGTTTTCGATGATAAATTTCAATAATTGCCCGATCCAATAGACAACTCAATGATGCATGTTCTCGATTTTAGAAGTTATTAGACTTTAGTCCTCAAATCATTGATATTGTGAATAACTTCATGAATTAAACTTTATCCCATGAGCATATGCACTTTCCTTGTCATATTGATTTGGTTTAAGATTTTTATAACTCGGTAATCTTTTGTTGCATTGTATATACTTACACCGAGTAAGCTTTGTACCTTTCGTCATTTGTGAGTGTATACACTATTCTTTTCTCATTGAAAACGTTGAATTCGTTGGTAATCTCACTACTCTTTCATTTGACCGTTGAATTCGTTGGTAATCTCACTACTCGTTACCCCCCTTTGAGCCTAAATATAGCCTTTTATTTCATAACCCCATTCCCATAACCAACTCTAAATTGGAGTTTTAGCCCATACATACACTTTCCATACCTTTGTTTGGAATGATACTTGGGATTGAATGTTGTTATTGTGATGTCGGTTGCAATTTAAGCATACGAGAGTTTGAAAAGCAAAGAAAAGAAAGTAGAGAAAAAGTGAAGAAAAAGAGAAAGCAAAAAAAAAGCAAAAGAAAACAAAAGAGAAAATGTGAGAAAAAGAAGAAAAGAAAGAGAAAGAGAAAGTTGTAAATGTTGTGTATAGTGTTCAATAAGCTTTGATTACTCTCCCCGATGATATATCTAATGCTTGTTTGGAAGTTACTTTCCATTTTTGATATTGCCCGCATTATCCCATTATTCCGAGTTTTCATCCCGAACACTTTGAATTCGTACATACATTCCTTCATTTCGTACCTTAACCCCAAACCTACATTACAACCCTATAAAGTCCTATGTGATCTTAGGGTGCATTTAATTTAAAAGTCATAATAGTTTTGATAATCTGTAAAAATACATTTCGCCTCTTTTAGTGTGCGGTATCTTTCATTGAGATTACAATTTTTCAGTTTATATATAGCGTTCTTCTTTTGTGACATGTGCGCGGCCTAGTTTCAATTTACATATACTCTTTATTCCCGCATGTCCCGTGTATTACCTCCCTTTTCATAGTGAATTCATTTGTTGAGCGTAATGCCCGTGAGGATTGAATGTATGCATGCTTTAATTTTTAGTATCCGGATTATTTAAGTTTTTGACAAATCATATTTTGCATGTTCTCTCCCCCCCTCCCACATTTTAAGGTTTCAATTCTATGAGGTTCATTCTATAATGTTAATGATTTGGACTTTTGTTTGAATTCATTCACTTTGCTAATAATGTGTATGAAATCCTTTTCGCCATTGTTGGGCTTGTCGCATGTTGGGTTGGGCATCTTTTGAGGAAACTATATGATGTTTGTGGGTATCATCCCTGAAAACCCTCACGAGACGACACTCGTCCACTAGGGTAACCTAGGGGTTTAACGGCTTATTGCATACGCTAAATGCAATCATTCGCCCGTGAAAGTGGTCTTATCTTTTTATTGCTTTTATACCATACTTTTGTACTTCTCCTGCTTTTGGTTTTCTTGTAGTTCTTGTTGTTTCCTATTTCATTGCTAGGGACTAGCAATGTGTAAGTTAGGGGGTGTGATACGACGCAAATATTACGTATTTCACCCGTTAACCTACGCGTTATTAGCCCCCTCGGGTATCTTAATCCCTCTATTTATTCTCGTTAACCAGACAACCTCGGATTTCTATGCTTAACATGTTTTTCAGGGGTTAATTGAGCTTTTGTAGGTATTTGGATGCTTAGTATGAAGTTCGGACTCAATCCGGTGAAGTTCCGTACGCAACCGCACGTTCCAGGGCATTTTAGTCTTTTCACAGTTTGGGTACCTGGCCCGACATCTCACGGAATTGTAGCCCTCCTCGCTAGCTTCGCTTGGCCGCGAACGGTGCGCGATTCCGATGTATCACGAAGAAGTTACGGCGATTTCAGCGGAGGAAAAACAAGGAAAGCAAAAGAGGAGAAGAGAAGAGGAGAAGAGGAATGCAGTAGGCTGCTGCAATCTGCCCTGCTTGATCGATTGATCGACCCATTTGGTCAATCGATCGACCATTCTAATTTGCCGAATTTTTGCCTAGGTCGATCGATCGACCAAAGGGGTCGATCGATCGATGCTCTGTTTTCTGCAGATATTTTTCCTTCTTTTCTTTCTTCTTTATTTTTATTCCAACTTACTATATAAGCCAATTTTGTTGTAATAAGCCACAGATCAGTGCATACACGTTTTTAGGATAGAATATTTAGGGTTTTGAGGGTTTAGATGGTTCTTCTTCATTTCTCTTTAGATTGACAATCTAATTGGTTTGTATGTTGACTATTCATCTCCCCTACCAATTAATATAGCTTGTTTTCCATTAATTCTTGCTTTCTAGATAATTTACATGCTTTCATAATTAGGTTTACATGCTTTAATTCTTGCTTTCTTAGTTTAATTAGTTTAATTTAGTTTAATTCATTATGCACCCTTAGATAAATAGGGTCGGGATTGCGTTTCCGCCATTTACGGGTTTGTACCTCGAGAGTTAGGGTTTCGTGTAAAATTGCATTTAATTTAAACCGCGTGTATTAAAGTTGGATTGTTAAGCATTTAACTTTATTTGTCACGCAACTTTAGTGTTTATAGCGATAATCCGAATTTAATCCGCGTGTGACCATTTTCCGTTAAATGTTTTATCTCGCAACTTTGGCTTGAATTCCTTATTGCGTGATGTTTATGATTAATTGAAAATGATCGATTAAATGTTTTCGAATCGAAATTCTAATTAGTAGTTGTTAAGCCCGTGAATGTGTGTATGCGATCCCGATCCTCGCTTTCCTTTAATTTAGCGTAACTTCTCTTTTCTTTAGTCACCATAACCACCCATCACCTTTTCTTATTTCTTTTACACCACTTTTATTCTTGAAGTTTTAAAACAATTAACATATAAAATTTAATCACTCCCTGTGGATTTCTTACGATACCCGACTTACCACTGTGCTTGCTTGTCAAGTGTATTAGTAGCTTAGGTTTTCTTTTGTATCACGGCGGCGAAACACACGATGATTGTGTCCTCACACGAACACACTTTTTCCGCCCGGTTCATATGGTGGGAGGTTCTTGAGGCAAAACATGCGTTGAGATTAAATTTTCTCGTTCACAGCATTTTTGTTGAGCCAAAACACGCTTTGAGAAGAAATTATTAGCATGAGGTTCCTGTCGCGTTCTCTGTGTGGAGGATAAAGATTATTAATTAGGAATATTAATTCAAGATAAATATAAAGTCTGGTTATAAGACTGGTGCACTGGATTGAAGATATTAAAGTCTGAGTTATATATTAAAGTATATTAGTTATAAGACTCGAATCAATATTATCCTGACTTGTATATTAAAGTATATTAGTTCTAAGACTGGTGCATTGGATTGAAGATATATATAAAGTCTGAGTTGAAAAGTGAAAAATACGAAATAGGAAACATACTGATCCGCAATAAGATGACTCCTCCCCCATCCAGATTGCCTACAAAAATAATATGATAATATATAATAAGATGACGAATATTAATCTACAATATATTTCAACATGAACTATGAAAAGTAGTTGAAAATATCTCTAACCCGTTTACGCATGCCAGATCCTTTTTCGAGCATTTTTTCTTTGCCTTTGTCGTTTTTGTTGCTCAATTTAGTGTGAGGCTTAGGAATATAATCACATATATAGTGTTATCTCATTGACAAAAAAAAATAGAGAAGCAATTCTAAAGTAAAAATCATGTAGTGGCGAATAGGTACCTCAATAGTTATAGCATTAGGTTGGACAACATCACGAATAACAATACCGTTGTATTTTCGATGTGGGATATATAACTATAAAAAAATTTTAAAAAAAAGTGAGATCGAAAATGGAGAGCATATCCAACCTATAACATGTTAATATGTAAACTTTATAATAGCTTTTCAACATTAATATGGCAAAACATACCGACTGTGAGATGACATTCTCCTTCCATTTCCCTTTATCCTGAAAAGTAAAAGTAAACATATAAAATTCGAAAAATAAAAATGAAATAGAAAATGATTCAAGACATGACATGAATATTGGAAGAAATTAGTACGTGAGTCGGTGGTATGTTTTCCTGTCCCTTTGACCATTGGTTGTTATGTTTGTCGCTATTAATTGGTCGACCCTACAAATATGAAAAAAGGAAATCTATATAAAAAAATGAGGATGTTGATAAGAACTTTACATGCAAATTTGATGAACGTGATTACCATAGATTGAATAGTATTTAGTTGATTTTCATCCTGGATAAGAATATTGATATTATTGTTGCGCAACCTTTCAATCTGTAATTATAAACACAACCATATAAGTTAAAAGCAAAAGGTATTATTGTAATATATACAATTAGAATATAGAGAAGTGGTTGGTACAACATATGATGCATTGTCATCCACCTATTAGAAATGAATGTAACAAAAATCATAAATAAGTTTAAAAGGTTATAAGGAACACCGAAGGACATAAGAATGAAAAATAACATACAATGCCGTATATAGTAATGTTCTCCATGTGAAAGAAGATCGACTATAAACGAAAATAGATCAGTATAAACCTGCCATAAATAAATGAAAATGGCCATAAAATCAAAAACTAAAACACAAACAAACGCACTAATAAATAATAAACTGAATCTGTTTTATAGCAACTAAAACTCTATAAAACTAAATATGTTAAAACTAAGTCACCTATAATTCTTGATCCATCTTATTTCATTTCTGGCTTATATTTGTTTCCAATATTTATTTGTTTCCTTCTAAATATGAACAATCAATGATTGACGAAAGATGGAAAGCATAGTTGGCAGAAAAGGTATTGCTTGTATGGTGTATTATATATAGACATAGAACGTTACATATATTTCTCTGTTCTATTGAGAATTATGAGAATGAGGGTATAAATACCAATCTCATTTCAAAAGAAAACTGTTTTTAATACCCATTTTTATACATGTTTTCTATGTATATACCTATTTGACTTGTCTATTATACAATTAAACATACATCACAAAAAAATGAATAATGATAAACTCCCCGAAAGGGAGTCTATCGATTCCCTACCCAATTTGATCATCACCCTTAATATCATGCCAAAACAATCCTCACCCTTAATATATTTTTAAAAACTAATATATTATATCTCTACACTTGTTATTTATTTTAAACAAAAATTAAACGATATTCGTTTAATTTTTTAAATTTATCAAAAGATTAAAAAATAGCTAGAGTTATGATTTATTTTAAAATTAAATAAATTTTCATTAAACTAATATTTAATGGATCAATTACCAAAAAGTGCCTCAAATATTTTTTAATACATATTTAGTCCAATCCTTTTTATTTTGTTTCAAAAAGTCCTCAAACACTAATTTAACCCATATTCTCTTATTTTTAAACGTTCGCGTCAGCGGCACACATTTAGTGTTTTTATGTGGTGAGAGCCTTTTTAACAGTAAACATAGTTTTCGTATTTATATAAAAAAAATTATTTTAATTTTAATTGACATTGGATAGGACATAAAACTGATTTAATTGACATTAGATAGGACATAAAAAAACTCGCATCGTGTCTTACCTAACATAATTTAATTGACATTAGATATGACATAAAACTGATTTTATAAAAAAAAACACCGAAAAAAATGTTAAAACTCATTTTAACAAAAAAAAAATGTGTTTTTTTATTTTAATTTAGTCATGTTCTTGTTGCTGTTTTCTTATATATATAAAAACACTTTTTTTATATAAAAAATACAGATTTTTTATAAAACAAAACAGGTTTTTAATTAATAAAAAAATAAATAAGAGTAATGTTATTAAAAAAAAGATATAAATTGATTTAAAATTGATATATCTCACGTGCATATATCTCAGTTCATATATCAAATGTATGTATATATCTCAGCCGTGTAAACACTGTCAGTAAGTATGAGTTTGCCATATTATATCAGTTTTGAGGTATAGTAAACGCTGTATGAATAGAGTAAACGCAGTCGGTATGAGTTTATATGAGTAAACGATGTAAACAATACTCATATTATGTATGAGTAAACGCTGTATGAGTTTTGAAAATGAATTCTCATACAAAATAGAAAGAAAAAAAAGAGTTTTGATACATTTATGAGTTATATATACAAACTCATACAGTCGTGTGTGTTGATGCAGAAAAAAAGGAAGACCCAAAACTCATTCGCATACAAACTCAAACTAAATGAAAAGTCTACATTTTTTGGGAAAAAACTCATACTCATAGAAACTAATACAAAGTCTTTATTTTTGATATAGAGTTTTGATACATTTTATGAGTTATGTATACAAACTCATGCAGTCGAGTGTGTTGATACAGAAAAAAAAAGACCCAAAACTCATACAAAGAAACCTAGTTATAAACCCATTCATCAATCCGTGTTGTACAAAGTAGAAACTGAAAACTCTATATTGATACAGGAAAAAATGAAAATGCAGTTATGAACAAACAAAATGAAAACTCATACAAAATAAAAAATCTACATTTTATACAAAATTGAAAAAAAAAACTCTGTATCAAAACTGAAAAAAGAGTTCGTGTTGTACACGACTGTATGACGGCTCATACAAAATCGAAAAAAAATTGTATCCATAAACCTAGTCCATGTTGTAGACGACTGTATGAGTACTCATACAAAACCAAAAAAAAAGAGTTTTGATACAGTCGTGTAAACCCATGAACCCAGTCCGTGGTAGAAACTGAAAAATCGTTCACCTAGTTAAAAAAAAGATTTTTAACAAAACTCACCATAAGGAGCAGAAATGCAGGCAACTTGAGCTTTACTATCGGAGTAGAAATGTAGGTAGTCCGTGCAAGGCCAATGCTATTACGAACCATTCAACCATAAACCCATAAACCCAGTTCAGTATAAACTCATTCATCCATTAACCCCATGAACCCATACAAAGTAGAAATTGATGACTGTATGAGTACTAATACAAAACCGAAAAAAACTGTATCCATAAACCCCATAAACCCAGTTCGTTCTGTAGACGACTGTATGAGTACTCATACAAAGTCGAAAAAAAGAGTTTTGATACAGTCGTGTAAACCCATGAACCCAGTCCGTGTTGGCATTATGTACAGAGTAGAAACTGAAAACTCATAAACTCAATTTAAATAAAGAATATTTTTAACTAATAATAAAGGGCATAAACTCATCATGAGGAGCAGAAATGCACCCAGCTTGAGCTTTACTATCGGTGCAGATTTTTTCCACTGATGCTTTGTCTTGTTCGTTGTGGAGCAGATGTGTGAAATACATGGTTGTTGGGAAGATATGGTGAAAGGCCATATTATAGGATGTACAATCAGCCACTCTAACATTGTGAGTCCCCATGTGAATCTGGACACAACTCTTAGTCTGAACCATAGATGTTTAAATGATTCTCAACCATTATATTTAAAGCCAATATATTCAATATCAACCATTTGTTTTAAACCCCACACATTCAATCCCCGTGACATCATTATTGAGACTTGTGACATACATAAGTTTTAAACTTTATTATATATATAAATAAGTTACAGTGGTGTTTTCAGTATTCCATAAAGAGATAACATACTTGATAGTTTGGATTAAAGCCAACAATGCAAGAATCCAATGGTGTTTCTGAGATGAGATGCATTCTACTCTTTTGCCCCACAAATATTTGGTTCCCCCTATTTTGTCTCACTATTGTTCGTTTTCCAAAATCCACTTTAATTCAAAAACATGGGTAATATTTTAACTCTATCTACACACCCAAAAATACCTACAACAATCTCTATATGCGAGGGGACAACCCAAATACTCTCTCTCTCTCTCTATCACGACAGGGAGGTGCCCACCGCCATTTTTCACCATCAATAGAAACCACCTCTCACTTGTCATCGTGGATGGTACAACACCCGTTCCCTTTCACTATTTAGTTTTTTGTATTTAAAATGTTCATTCTAACTTGGTTTATATGTTTTTTGGTTGTAATATCAGGTTTTAGATTCCTATTATTTGTTTCCAAATCCAGATCTTTTGAAGGTATGGATCTATATACTATATCTCCTTCCTCCATCGTTTTATGTGTGCAAAAATTTTGTCCACTTCTTTGTCTGTAATTAAAGATTCAACCACTACTAGGTATTTTCAGATCTAATTTTGTATCCATATCTTTGTCAACAATTAAAGATCCGTTTTTTTGTTAGTGTTGTTTTAGGTTTGATCATTGATTTTTTTCATAGAATTTCAATTATCACTTTAACGTGTTTACTCTTGGATAGTGAATATATGTTGTTCATGTTATTACAATTCAAGTTTTGCATATGAATCATTACAATTCAGTAAATTTTCATATCAATAGAGAGGATAGTGATGAAGGTGAAATCGGGAAGTAGTAACTTTATCACCTTGAGGAACGGAAACGACCATTTATTGAATCATAAATATGGAAATGATTTGGTGGGATTCTCTTTATATATAATAATATTTCTAAGGTCCCTATATAACAGAGATGAAAGATTCTTACCCACCTCATCTTACATGTGAAGGTTTTTTTAAACTATATTATGAAATGTAAGAAAGGGCCAAGGCTAATTCTAGTGGCAGTGTGGATTATGTTGTTACTTTTGGGTAAGGTTATTTTTGAGATAGCAAGGTTGGATTGATGAGTATTATTTATTCTTTAGGAGCTGCCCATTTCCTATGTGGTTCTCTTATCAAATATTTCTTCTATGTAACTGAAAATAGTGATATCTTCAAATTTCTTTACTATGTAGGTTTTTGGTATTGATTGCGAAAGTTGCAAAAAAAATCATTATTTTTCTTATTGGCGCTCATTTCAGCCAAGGTAGATGGAATTAGAGCTCTCGCATATATGAATGATCCTTTTTTAATTTCTTTGTTGTACAGATAAAGGCTCTGCGTGTTTTAAAGGTTGACTTTCCACCAAAGAAAATCTATAAGTGCATATTTTATATGTTCCATGTTTCATGAATTCTTTTATTAATGACTGCCCAATAAGGTGCATGTATTGTTTAAAAAAGCTTTGATATTATACTTAAAACGTGAGTACTTTTAAACTGGTGTATAGTTGAGCTAACTGATATTTGTGCTTTTCTGGATTTATAATCATTTTTTGTAATTTAGAGATTTAGTTAATTGAAATTCTATGCAAAATATAAATACCCAAACCGAAAAAAATACTAACAAAGAAACCGGGATCTTTACTTGTTGACAAAGATATAGGTAAAAAACCGGATCTGAAAAGTACCTAGTAGTGGCGGGATCTTTAATTTTAGATAAAGATATCGATAAAAAATTGTGCACATAAAAACATGGAAGAGGGAAATACATTATATAGATCCATACCTTCAAAAGATTTTGATTTGGAAACAAGTAATAGGAATAAAAAAACTTGATATTACAACCAAAAAACATATAAACTGGGTTAGAGTGAACATTGTATGTAAGAAAAACTAAATAGTGAGAGCGAAAGGGTGTTGTACCGTCCACGATGACAAATGAGAGGTGGTTTCCATCGATTGTGAAAAATGGCGGGGGGCACCTCCGTACTGTGATAGAGAGAGATAGAGGATTTTGGGGTATCCCCCTGCATTTAGAGATTGTTGTATGTCTTTTTGGGTGTGTAGAGAGAGTTACAATATTACCCATATTTTTTAATTAAAGTGGATTTGAGAAAACGAACAATAGTGAGACAAAAGAGGGGGAACCAAATATTTGTGGGGTAAAAGAGTAGAATGCATCTCATCTCAGCAACACCGTTGGATTCTTGCATTGTTGGCTTTAATATCCAAACCATCAAGTATGTTATCTCTTTATGGAATACTGAAAACACCACTGTAACTTATTTTATATATATATATATATATATTAAATAACTCACACCACCACTTTATTTTAAAAAGCACCATGCACTTGCTACCATTAGCATGCTCTACTATGCTCTAAAAGAACTAGCGGAAATGATTCAGCAACAAGTCTAATCATTCCTCCATATCTTAGTTGAATGAATTGTTAATATAATAGTCTAAAGTTTAAGCTAGACTCGTTAATTATCCACCAGTTACTTTTTATTAAAATACACAATTTTTTCAAAAGCTTACACAAAAGACTAAAACATGTTTCAACAATTATATATATATAATTGTTTGTACAATTTAGATATTGTCATTAAAAATCACACTAGTGTATGATGACCTCGAATAATATCTAAATTTTACCAACAGATACATATAGATATAAAACCATTAAAAGATTTTTTTAAAACAATTGAGAGCTTGTACGTAAAATTTTGCACATTTTCTAACAAAGGGTGAAGAGTGCCCAATATGTTTGTTTTTAAACAAAACCAATTTTCTCCAAAAATTATCCAACTTTTAATTATGCACCAAACCAAGTTGTGAAAAAACACAATTCTTACTTTAAACCAATGTTATCTTGATTAATCCTAAACAGACGATTAAAGCAAGTAAAGTAAAGTAAAGAATACTCACAACGCAGGAAAAAACCCAAAATGGGAAAAAAACTCGGACGTCCCAAGCTAGACAATCACTATGAACAATGGTTTTACAAAGACATATTAGCCTTACTCAATGACTCGATCCCCACGGGTCTTGAAGCTCCTTCTGATCTTCAATCGTTCTTCATTAGTGCCCACGTAGAAATTTTGTCTTTCACGATACTTCTCCACAACACACGCGCCCACGTATGTCTCGGTGTCCACAGATTGGCTTTGATTCGTCTACGATGTCGAACAAGAAGTCCTTCTCTTTTCTTCACTACAAAACCCTTATGTTCAATATTTTGAACAAACGTCTTTGGTGCCGCAAGATCACTAAAACATATAAGAATGATATCTCGGATCTTTGCAAACTCTAAGGATGTGTTTATGCTTTGTAAACATTAGAAAACATGTGCAAAACAAGTTTCTGGTTCGAATACTGTTTTCTAGAATGCACACTACCGAAAGTCTGATAAAAACACGCTTTAAATAAAAATTTAGCACCGACTCAAAAACCGTGTCGTTCGAACGACAATGCCATATCGTTCGCGCGACATAGGCATCTCATTCGAGCGAGATCCCTAAGTCGTTTGAACGAGTTGACGTGTCAGTTTGACTTTTTGACTTTTAGCTGAAAACATCTCTTTTACAAGAGATCCAAAATAGTCAAACTCTATTTCGAGTATATCAGAATAAAACGTAGTGTAAACAATTAAACATTTTCAAATATTTTTCTTTATCAAAAAATACATCCTTATCTTTTATAAAAATAATTACGAGCACCATTAATTATACGCATTCATACCTGAGTGATCTCGGAATGCAATTACCTTTGAAGACGAGTAAACTTGCACCAATTAAACTTCGGCATAATTAAATCTTTGAAGCTTTGCCGCAACATCTTCAATTTTCTTCAATACATTGTAGACCAAGTGGGATCATGACAAAATAAAATTGTCCCTATGACATATTACAAATTAGTTTTGTTCACGGAATTAAGTCAAAATAATACATGGACTCAATTGGAAATTTATGTCCTTATAAATCTCCCCCTTTGACTATTCCGGGAGAAAACTAAACCAGTGAAATGCCTAAGCCGTACCGTTAATCCGTATGAGGCCTAAATCCCATCCCATAAACCCAAAATCATAAAATACAGGACACGGACTAGTATATGTAGCACCGGCGAGCATAAACTGTCTGAATGTGATGTAGACTTGAAATCTCGAATCGCTGAAGTGTACCTACACACAAGAAATTGACAAACGTATACCCAGTGAAGTATGGAGGAACAAATGATATCAATTTATATTTCTAATAAGAACGAATCAGTTGAAACATGTGAGCAATTATTTGATACCAATTAGGAAGAAATATAATAAAACAAAATATAAATCCAGATATCAATAGAAACGCTAAACAAATCTCCCCCTACATCACATACATCTCTTCCCCTTTTTGTCTCGAATAGACAATCCGGTGAAAATATAAACCAATCAAAGTATCTAGCATAAGAATATACAACAATATGAATCAATGTGAAATCGCTAGATAATTATGAAACAACCAGCTAAATATGATCAAAGAATGGTAAATTAGTAGCTAGTAAACCAAGGAATCACACAAAAAATCTAGCAATCTAATCAGGTGTGATAAACGGACTACATGCAAAAATATGAATTTTGAACCAATTAAAACCTGCATATAAACCAATCAGTCCAGAAAAACTTCCAACCGTATCAAAAAAATATACCAATTTTAACTAGAGGACTGCAAACCATTCAAAAGCTCCAAAATAGCTGTCGTTTGAACGAGCCAGGGACATCGCTCAAACGAGTTGAGGATGTCGCTCGAACAAAGTACATATATCGTTTGCGCGACATAGAGATGTCCTTTGAACGACTTCTCACGACCTGTCAGAATTTTCCAGATTCCAAGAAATATTGTAAATTATTGCCCACTGAAAATATTTCCACAAAAAACATTCAGGAAGGGCTTGACAGAAGCAAAACAGTGTTAAAACAGTATGATTTTAACACAAAACACAAAAACTCATAAAAATTAATAATGTGAGTTATATGCAAACATAGTATTGATGTGCTTAAACATGGATATTGAATGTATAGGTGTGAAACTAAACACAAATGAGTCACAATTCCAACACATCGAAATAATCAAGAAGCTATAATTGATAGCGATAAATCATCAAACTTTATCATATCCATATGACAATTAAAGTGCGAGCTTAATGAAATAAACATACTACGTGCACACAAATCTAGAATTTTGACGATTCTACATACAATAGCGTCAAATTGCAATGTTTCAACATTAGGATTAGATGTGCAACCCCGTTTAAATTTTTTAATGCATCTAAACTCCCTCAATAATATCATATTTTCTTTGGAATGAACAAAACTAATTTGGCCCTTTTCTTAGCATATTGCATTTTCTTTTGGGCTCTTTTAAACGTTGGCTTTCACGACGAGTTAATTTTGAACTTTCGCAGCCCTTTCCCGTGAATCACTCGTCATTTTTACCAATTCAAATCCTCACAGTAAACGGTTCTTACATGCACACTTCTTCTTAAGTCTACTTACGCATAGATGACAAAATTGAGATAAGAACGCCTCACCAAATTCAAATATGCAAGAGAATTCAAACATCCATATAAACTCGTGCATGTGTGCAATGTTGGCATATATACAAAGTCGAATCAAAATGCATATCAACTTCGAAACAACCCCATATAAACAATGGTTAAGATCATTCTAAGCATCGATAATAATGACAAAATGTCCTAGCCACATGAATATGAAACGATGGGAGGGGGTCCAAGCACAACAATATGCCACATTAAACATGTAAACTCAAAAACAAAAACTAACAAGAAAATAAAACTATTTTTGGTTTTTCAAAACTTTTCTCAAAAACAAAATCTTTTTATATTTTTCAAATAAGACTCAAACACATGAAAAATAAAATACAAAGAGATAAACATGTCATATTACTAATAAATAATAAATCACGATGCAAGGGCTAGCGTATGACAAAACATGCAAGCTACTATCCATAAGAAATAACTAGAGATGAATCATGTGCATGCATGTGAGAATCAACCAATGAAGCATTTAGCATCTCCAAAACGGATTTCCTAACCCAAACAGGTTTATACCTAACAAAACGGGTTTTGGTAACTAATGGGATACTACATTTAATCTTCCTAGGGTCTTTTCTAAGATCAAAATAAAAACTCCTAAGGTGATCTTTCCTACCACAATACAAACATGTGAAAACACAATGAGGAACGGGACCTTTAGGTTGACCTTTTCTAATACCCTCGGATGTGGTTGACGCTTTAAAACAAACTATGTTTATGGCTTTTACAATCGAACCACTAAAACAAGATAAGCCGCTACTATCACCACTCGAGTATTTAAATCATTTTTTAACTTCAAAACTTTCGACTCAAGGAAACGATTAGACTCCTCAAACTTTCGGGACTCCTTCTTTAAATTTTTAATTACCCCTAGAAGGTTATCTCGCTCCCCCTCAATGTTAGAAAACTTATCCCTAAGAGCCTTTTCTCGTGCCACAAAATTATTAATTGAATTATTCTCCTCAACGGCACAAACTCTAGAATTTTTTAAATCCTCTAACTCTTTTTCTAAAATGAGGACTCTATCATCACTCTCCTTTTTGCCCAATTTTAATATATTAAAATTTTTAAACAAGGAACTAAAGTGCTCACGATAAATATCTCTTTGAATTTGAAATGTTTACAAATATTCAATCCTATTTTTGAAATCGTAATTTTCTTTCTCCAAAACTTCAATACGTTTTGCAAACTTTAAATTCAAACGATGCAAATCGTTAATGCTTAGAGAATCCATCGAGAGAAAACAAACACAAGAGAGATAAATAAACACACGCGATCACAAAACAAATAAATTATGTTTTCTAGCTCTGATACCAATTTCAAGAGTGCCCAATAGTGTGTTTTTAAACAAAACCAATTTTCGCAAAAAATTATCCTACTTTTAATTATGCACCAAACCAAGCTGTGAAAAAACCTAATTCTTGCTTTAAACCAATTTTATCTTGATTAATCATAAACATGCATTTAGTAATTAAAGCAAGTAAAGTAAAATAAAGAATACTCACTGTGGGGGCAAAGAATATGCCTACATAATAGCATGACATGTGGCGAGCACCTCTGTCAAGATGGCGAACAATAGACGCTCCAGCAAGATAGGGATGACTAGAGTGCTTGATAAACTAGAAGACCGAGGACCAGTATCTGATTGGAATTAAACTCCACGAAGATATGACTCATCCATATTTGTAACCCTAATGTAACCCCTAACTCTATATAAAGGGGACACCCTCCATTGTGAAAGTGGGTTAGAAGTTAGAGAAACACTCTCATGTAAAACTCTCTAATCATTCTAATGGAACACAGCAGCAGCCCCGTGGACGTAGAGAAAACCATTGCTTTGGCATGGGTGAAATAGAGAAAACCGGTCCTTTCTCATCAGATCATTGACAACATCTTTACGAGTACATCTGATGATTTCAGCAAGATATTTTTTCAACAAGTGTATACATATCTACAGCATAATCGCGCCAAGAATCTTCATCCCCGCGCATTAAAATCACGAAGAGATTAGCAATCTTTCTTGTCATCTCTCCGACCATCTCTGGCATACAGATTTGGGAACTCTCAACCCATCTGTCTCAACCCCTCAGTGGATTCACACCTTAACCATCTCTGCCATCCAGGTGAGAACCCCTAACAGTTTGCAACCTACACGCGATCAACAGTGACGAATTCGGCAAACAGCCACGCTGACGAGCTCGACGAGCAGTGTGCCCCACAGTGACGAGCTCGGGCGATATGACCACTGGACCAAACCACTGGTCGGTGGCGAAGACGAGCACATCCTTCAGTTCAAACACGCCCAGTCCGTGTACCAACTCCTTATCGGTGAAGACAGAACTCACCGCCCAACAATACCTCGTCGATCGAGCACCAGCAAGATCTGCCTCTGTGTACGTTAGCAGCGATATTGGACCACCCTGGGTGTATTAGTAACATCGCCATGGTGGTCGGCGACCATTGTGCAACAATGATTTCGCTGGTCAAAGTAGAGAAGACGTTGTCAACACTAAGGGCCCGTTTGGCAACCCAATTCCAAGTCTTGGAATTGGAATTGGAAGGCCAATTTGAATTCCACGGAATTGAAATTGGCCTTTCAATTCCAATTCCAAGCCTTGGAATTAGATTGCCAAACGGGCCCTAAGAGATTTCCACCATTTTTCTCGCGTGGAAAGCTATATTTTTCTTTACCATTTTTTATGAAGAGATAAGGCAGTTTTCGGTCTTTTACACCACCTCTATGAACTTCCAAAGTTTCATGGAAAAATATATTTTTGAAACCTATGTTAGACTATTTTCTTGGAGTCCAAATATTTTTGCAAAAATTCTAAATCGGTTCTATGTCTTACATTTGAGACATATTTGACTAATTTTTGCATTGCTAGGTTCTCTCTAATTTTTTTTTAAGGGACCATGTGATTTCATTACAATTGTTCCAACTATTTTAGTTGGCACTTTTTATGCAACATTATTACAAATTATTTTGATCACATAAATAGTGGGGCGCACTCATAGAGGACTCGTCATATTTATTCGATCATTTTAATTTTCAGTATTGTCCTCCAACTACAACTATTTAATTTCGACAAAAGGAGATTATTGGTTATTTAGCTCAACCCTGATGGATGCTTGGGCACGGTTATCTCAGTGAGATTTTTGTCATAAAAATCATTGGATCATTTATTACATTCATACGCTACTATGAATTTTTCCCCGGACAAATGGCCGAGCGGATGCATATATAATATACTTTGCTGAACAGATCATTCTCATGATAACTAATATTTCATTTAGCCTCAACAGATGGTCGGGCATTTTACTAACTTCCGCGGGTACAAGATTTAGTCCCGACAGATTCTCGGCAACAATCTTAAGTCCTTGGAAATCTCATTTATGTTTCGACAGATGCTCGAGCATGAATTTCTCGCTATATATACTCAGTATTCTATAACTTTTCCTCGGTGGACTATCCAGGAACCATTCGTTTTAATTAGACCCAAAGAAATTCTTAGGTAAAATTATTATTACTCCGACTAAAGCTCGGATTCTATAATTCTTAACCTGAAGGACGATCAGGCACATTCAAGACTCGTCTCGACAGATAATCGGCAAAATGTTTCTATATATTTAGTCCCGAAGATATTTTCCACGCATGTAGCACTTTATCCCCAATGGACAGTTGGTTAGGATAATTCTTATATTTAGCACAACCCCAGTTGATGGATACCCACATTTATTTGTGCATTGTTCATTTTTGTCTCATAATATTTTATTTGCTCAAAAATTATGCTCACGATTTTTACCATCATAAATTTGTTAGCAGGGGGCTATCTATACTGCATACTTCACAATTGTGTCACTACACAAATTTTTTGTGAAAATAATTTTTTTAAACCAACTTACGATTGAGTATTTGCTTGGAGTTATTTGCAAAAATTCCAAATTAACTCCTATGTCGTATATCTGGATATATTTGACAAATTTTTCTTCTTTTATTCGACTTTATCACAATTAGTTTGTTCGCATAAATAGTGGGGCGCACTTATAGAGCACTCGTGTCATTTATTCGATCACGTATTTTTCAATATTGTCGTCTAGCTATTATTGGTTATACCAGTGGATGGTCGTTGTAATATTTTTACTATACTTAGCGTAGCCCCGACGGATGCTCGGGAACGTCCATCCTTGTGAGATTTTATGATAAAAACTATGGGATCATTCATGTCATTCATTCAATATTATGAATCTTTTCCTCTACATATGGTCGATTAGAGGCACATCATATATTCCTTGACTAAATAAACGAATTGGATGACAAATTCTATTTCAATTAGCCTTGACAAATGGTCAAGCAACTTATTAACTACCACATGTACAAGATTCAGTCTCGAAGAATGCTCGGCCATAATCTTAAGCTCCTGGAAATCGTATTAATATACCGATAAATGCTCGAGCATGGATCGCTCTCTATATCTACTCGGGCCTGTACAACTTTTCCTCGGCAGACGAGCCAGGCACCACTTATTTTATTAATGCGCCGATGGATGGTCGAGCACGTTACACCACTTTGGACCCAGCAAATGCTTGGGCAATATTATTTGTGACAACCGACGGATTCTCGGACGTTAATATTTCTTCAATTTCAGTATTTATTATCTGGCTCTATGATGCTTGACCTAAAGGATGATCAGGCATATTCAAGGTTCATCTAGGCAAATGATCAGCAAAATATTTCTATATATTTAGTCCCGAAAATATTTTCCACACACATCGCATTTTATCCCCAACAAATGGTTGGTCAGGATAATTCTTATATTCAGTCCCAACAGATGGTTGGCACAGTCGATTAATGATCGACATTATATTTATTGGAAAGTTAATTCTCACTAACACTACATGATCGTTCCTAATATCTTCTCGGTCCTTTATGCCTCGACGGATGCTCGAGCATGGATCACTCGCAATATCTACCAAATCCTCTACAATTTTTGCATCAACGGATGTTCAGGCATCATTTATCTACCAATGCTCCGACAAATGCTCGAGCATAGATCATTCGCAACATTTACTAGATCCTTTACAAATTTTTCTTTGACAGACCCTCAACTTCGATGGATAGTTAACATTATGTGATCGTATCGCGAGCTCCAATGTACGGTTGGGCAATGCAATTCTTATTTAATTCAACCTCGACAAATGGAATGTTGGGCAATATGTTTAACAAAGATCCAATAACACATAAAGAAGTATGGAGTGCAAAGATCGGCTATACTCATCAACAAGAGCGAATCCAACATGTAAGAAGTCACATATCCATCAAGACTATAACCAATCTTGGTTGCTAAGGATTAAAGTCGAGCATCACCAGACTCCTCTTTATCCACTCCGACTAATGATCTCATGGTTTAAGGGCGACTTGCGTCTTATCTCCACCAACCTGCTTTGTGGTCTGCTGATTTAAGAATTTTTGGCCCACCAACCTGCAAACTGGGGCTGTCACTACCAAGCGCCCACACATTCCTTTTAATCCTATGTCCAGTCATCCTCGGCCTGCTCTCGGGTTTGTCCCTACTCATCGACACATGCGACGAACAGGGCATATTGGCAACAACACTAGACCTCCTTGAATGTATCAGCAACATCTTCAGACAACCCATGGTGATGGACGATCACTAGGCAAGTCGTTTGTCGATGTCAAAAGGGCGTCATCTGCACCAATATATCCACTCCAGAGGAACGACGTTTCTTGAATGCCATATCAAATCAACACATTTTTGCACGAAGATGTTTTGAACTCATATCAATTTATTTAGATGTACGAGCTATATAGAGTCTCCCACAGCCTCCTGGAACCACCATGCTTGGTCGACGAACTAGTGTTCCCCGAGGAACGATACATTAAGTGAAGCTATATGAGCAAGATAATCCTTAATTATATCCAGCTCGACGAATGATCAACGCGAAACTCTTCAACATAACAAAGCCCTGAGGAACGATCAGGCACACTTATCATCTCGATTATATAGATTGAATAACTCGATGGACAGTCGGGAAGTCTTCTCTTCATGGCCCGAGTGGGGGCTCCATGGCAGCGATGACACGTGAACAGATTCACCGTAACATTTAAAAAAAATATAAGAGGCCAACATGGTTAACACTCGCATTAGTCTTTCAAACGACGATCAGGACTAAGATTGATTCAATTACAATAACTATCTTGCTTGTTTTAATTAAGTTAAGGAGGTCCTCGGGTCTTTGTCATCTCTAAACACAAATCTCCCCACGAGTTGCTCTGGCAATAATAAAAGCCCTACGGGGGATCCCTAGGCAAAAAGCCAACTCAGGTTGGTCGCCAACTATATTAGTCGGTTAAAATCCTGAATGAGTGGATAGCCCTTAAACTAGGTGCATTTTTTCCATCGTCTTTTAGGCCTAAGGAAGTGTGACGGCACAACCTAAAAGGTAAAACAGATGGATATTTACATGCAAGGCATTACAAAATGGAAAAATGCGAACAAAATTGGTCTTATATTGACTTACAGAAAATGACTAAGTACAATAAGCATATCGATTACATATCACATGTTATAAAACCTAATGTAGGGTCTTACCCCTACTAGGTACATACTCGAGTAAGGCTCGGCGCATAGGCTTTTGGTCGGCCTCTCTAATGGGACCATATGAAAAACCTAATGTAAGGTCTTAACCCTACTAGGTACATGCTCGAGCAAGGCTCAGCGCATAGGCTTTTGGTCGGCCTCTCCAATTGGACCATATGAAAAACCTAGTGTTGGGTCTTACCCCGACTAGGTACATGCTCGAGCAAGTCTCGGCGCATAGGCTTTTGGTCGGCCTCTCCAATGGGACCATATGAAAAACCTAGTGTAGGGTCTTACCCCTATAAGGTATATGATCCAGCAAGGCTTGACGCATAGGCTTTTGGTCGGCCTCTCCAATTGGACCATATGAAAATCCTAGTGCAGGGTCTTACCCCGACTAAGTACATACTCGAGCAAGGCTCGACGCATAGGCTTCTGGTCGGCCTCTCTAAGGGGACCATATGAAAAAACCTAATGCAGGGTCTTACCCCTACTAGGTATATGGTCGAGAAAGGCTCGACGCATAGGATTTTGGTCTGCCTCTCTAATTGGATCATATGAAAATCTTAATGCAGGGTCTTACCCCTACTAGGTACATGCTCGAGCAAGGCTCAACGCATAAGCATGTGGTCATCCTCAACAAATGGACCATACAAGATCGAAAGACATGGAGATGCACTAAACTTGATGCACGCTCGGGAAAGCCTCGGTAAACGAATTTTTGAACAGGCTTGTGGTCAGCCTCATGAATTGGGCCATGAAATAAAACAGAACAATGAACTACATTTGTCTTGATCCCAAGAGGGTACGTAGGCAGCTCGACACTCTCGTGTCCGATTCCCATATCAATTGAATGCCTCTCAACCCAAGTCAAGAATTCATCTAAAAACCTATAAAGGTAAGAAGATCAACCAAATAAGGCTTAAAAGTTGAACGACAGCTCAAAGAACGCCAGTCCAGTTCACATCAACGAGTGCATACGTTTAAAGAGATTATGGACTAGCTCCCAGCTCATCTCAGCTGAACTGCGACCTGTGGGGCTATTATGGGGGCAAAGAATATGCCTACATAATAGCATAACACGTGGAGAGCACCCCGGTCAAGATGGCGAGCAATAGGCGCTCTAACAAGATAGGGACGACTAGAGTCCTTGATAAACTAGAAGATCGACGGGCAGTATCTGATTGGAATTAAATTCCATGAAGATAGGACTCATCCATATTTGTAACCATAATGTAACCCTAACTCTATATAAAGGGGACATCCCCCATTTGGAAATGGGGCTTAGAAGTTAAAGAAATACTCGCATGTCAAACTCTCTAATCATTCTAATGGAACACAGCAGCAGCCCCGTACACGTAGTCCATTCATGGTCGAACCACGTAAATCTTTATCTCTCTCGTATTAATTATTGTGCATACATCGGGTTACATGGGCACCCCACACGTAAATCTTTATTGTGCATACATCAGTTATCGTCTTCCACGATACCTGTCCATAACACACGCGTCCATGTATGTCTCGGTGTCCACCGATTGGCTTTGATTCGTCTACGATGTCGAACAAGAAGTCCTTCTCTTTTCTTCACCGCAAAATCCTTATGTTCAATATTTAGAACAAACTTCTTTCGTGCCGGAAGATCACTAAAATATATATGAATGATATCTCGGATCTTTGAAAACTCTAAGGATGTGTTTATGCTTTGTAAACCTTAGAAAACATGTGCAAAACAAGTTTTTGGTTCGAATACTGTTTTTCAGAATGCACACTACCGAAACTTTGATAAAAACACACTTTAAATAACAATTTGGCGCCGCCTCAAAATCCGTGTCGTTCGAACAATAATGTCATGTCGTTCGCGCGACATAAGCATCTCGTTTGAGCGAGATCCCTAAGTCGTTTGAACGAGCTGACATGTCAGTTTGACTTTTTGACTTTTAGCTCAAAACGTCACTTTTACAAGCGATCCAAAATAGTCAAACTCTATTTTGAGTATATCAGAATAAAATGTAGTGTAAACAATTAAAACATTTTAAAATATTTTTTTTTATAAAAATACAGCCTTATCTTTTATAAAAAAAATTCCGAGCACCATTAATTATTCGCATTCATACCTGAGTGATCTCGGAATGCAATTACCTTTGAAGACGAGCAAACTTGCACCAATTAAACTTCGGCATGATTAAATCTTTGAAGCTTTGCCACAACGTCTTCAATTTTCTTCAATACGTCATAGACCAAGTGAGATCGTGACAAAATAAAATTCTCCCTATGACATATTATAAACTAGTTTTGTTCACGGAATTAAGTCAAAACAACACATGGACTCAATTGGAAATTTATGTCCTTACAAAGGCCTCAATTAAGGACCACTAAATTGTGGATGGTTTTGGGAAATTTTTTATATCCGAATATTTTTCGAATAAAATATGGGAGTCAGAGAAAAATGTGTCAATTTCTATTTATTATATTAACAGTGTAAAAAAGGTAAGCATTATGGTAGGAATTCGACTGAAATACATTTTCACATATATTTGCGAAGTGTTGTTATGTATTTTTTGTGTTACTACTTTTTTAATACGGCGTGTCAAATGTTGTCCCGAGTAGCACTTTAAATTCCGTGATCAGAAACTTATTCCAGTTATCTATTGTGCTCAAGTTTCAACCCCTCTCTATATTCATATTGTTAATTTTGTTATGCTTAATTGTTGTGATATTGATTTAATAATGCATTTTTATCCAAAATCTATATTAATCAAATTATACATTGTTATATATTAATCTTCAAGAATGATATATTAGCTCATGCATAAGCTAATTTTACCTTTGAAATAGTTCTACCTATGAACAGATTAAAAAATGAAGATAAGATTATAACAAGACATTTTCAATTTGAGGGAATCTATCCATGAAAACCCTAAAGGGGAACAAAGTTTTAAAAGATGCAACTACCCAACCAAAGAGAAGGGCTAAGCATACTGTTGATGTTAAAAAATGGACTAGATCCAATTTTCTAATCACAGATAAAAGATAATATACGGTGAAATAAATCACACGAGAGACAAGGACTTTTTAAAGTGGTTCGGTTGTGAAAGAACGCTTACGTCCATTATTATTGTATTGATTTGACTGATTACATAAAGCTAGGTACTTTTGCTACAAGAAGAATAACCTAGAATCTCTTATCTTGCCTTTTATAAAAGGAATACAATGTATATATAGTGATCCGGAGATCAAGGGATAGAATGTCTTTATATATTTAGGCATTTACACATAATGAATGTGATGGTTAATAGTCTAGTTCACATGTGGGAGGATTATTGGTTGTTTTCCAAATGGTGACTATTTATTTACTTTGATGATCTCCATTATTCGTGTTGATTGTCATGCCTGTCGAGCAACTATCTTCGGGGCTAAATAAGTGGCTGCTGTCTAAAACCGTTGCCACGTAAGGAGACAAGTGTAAATTTCTAATTGGTCCATGTGGATGGATAATTTTTGGTATCAACACATACCATCATTTGGACCTCCAAAATAAACTCTATGATGTGATTTTTTACTAAAAATTGAAATTTGATTGAAAAGATCAAAAAATATTTTTTTAATCTTGAAATGAAATCCGATTGTTAGAAAAAATATATATATAAAAAAAACTCTCAACAACCATCAATTATCTTTTTTTAAAGAAAAATATGCTCCTGATGGTTTTCTTTTTGTTATTTCAATCACATTTTCATTTTAAGAAAGAAAAATCATTACCAAGAATCTGTTTGGTTACCATTTTAAGAAAGAAAAATCATTACCAAGAATCTGTTTTATTTCAATCACATTTTCATTTCAAAGTTCATTATAACAAGGGTACAATTTTGTTCGAACGAAATGTCCATTTTGTTTTAACAAGGTATGCAACTTGTTCTAACGAACTCATAAATAAAAAATATTTTCTTTAAAAATAATTTTAAAAATGGTTCCAAAATGTTTTTGTTTAAAAACAAGCACCTAAAAATATATAATCAAAGTGCATCCACACCTTATGATATCCTCTGTAAATGTGAAGACAAACTTGGCACAAAAACACGGCACGATGTATATCCAAATTTGAATCTTGTTCGCTACGTCTTCATTAAACCAATTATAGTCTTATGAGATCGATAATACAAAGCATAACCTATGACTCAAATGTTTTGTTCGAAATCACGATAATTACAATAAAATTGACTCGATTATAAATTTGTTCTTACAAATATCCCCATTTGACTATTCTAGGATAAAACCAAAACAAAAATCCTATGGGCCGTCAACCACCCTAAAAAGAATTAATCCCCAAACCCAAAAGGAAAAAGAATACAAATGCTCGACAAACGCTTACTGTGAGTAGCTTTGGTAGCATGGAAACTTTCCCCCTTGTTATAAACATGTACACTTAAACACACCGTCGAATACAAATAGAATATAACGAGTATAAATCCACATGAGAATACAATTCTCCCTATATCTAATAGTATCAAATTAAGTAAGACGTCTCCCCTAAAGATAAGGATACCCTAGTTATGAAAGGAAAGATACCATTTCTCCTGCTTTTTTTTTTGGAATAGTAACGTTAGAATGCATAAAATTATTTCTCCTATATAAACCAAATCCCCCCTAAATATGTGAACATATGATACTAAGAGAAATAAGGAAAAAGGAATAAAATCATGCAACGGTGTAACGTACGACGAAAACACAACATCGCAATACAAGTATAAATAATCCAAACAATGATCAAATAATATCAATATCGATGCAAAAAGATACCAATATGAATAATCAATGAATTAGATATCAATCTAAAATTACCAAATGAGATATGAAATTTCAACACAACTAATGAGAGATACCAATATGATCACATAGCATGCCAAATAAAATCCAAAGATAAAGTATATGACAAACATGTATTAAATGAAAATCGCAAAGACTCAAAACAAAATAATACCTCATATTTTAATATGAAAAAGATATACCAATGAGTACCCAACACACACATATAGTTATAAATAACCACAAGAACTCAACACAAAGCATAAAAGCTTTACATACTAGTATAGCATCAATATGTCTAAACGTATGGGTTTGAATAAATGGGCGTGAACTAGTTACAAATGAACTATGGCCCAAACAATCAAATATTCTCAAGGAGTTCTATCTAACGACAAAATATTATCAAACTAAGATTTAACCTCAAGTGACAATATAAATTGAACTCTATTAACAAACAAGTACAATACACATAAGCCTAGATCATTTATGATTTTACAAATCAATAGCGTAATTATAAAATAAGCATAACTAGGATTCATTGTGCAAACCCATTGATCTTCAGCTATAACATCCTCAAAAGATAAACAAGTACAAGATATTATTTTCTCTAAATTCTTTTGAAGCTATCACCTTTGAAATCAAACAAACTAAATAAGTTGGCCTTGGAAAAGTTTCTATTTTTATTGCCTTTAATTTTTTCTTATAGGCTCTTATCAACGGTGGCTTTCACGCAAAGGAGATTTGCTCCTTTCGTAGCCCTTTCCTATGCACCTTCATATATTCAATAAAAGTTAAACAATCTCATGGACAATGGTTCTTACGTGCATAAATTTCCCATTGTCACAAAATATGTAGACAAGAAGACTGATGGGAGAGTATCTCACAAACCTCAAATATAACATGTGAAGTTAACGTTTAAAAAGCTCATGAATTTGTTTGAGAAGGCATACACAAAGTTGAATCCATAAAGCAAATCAAAGTAGAAATAACTCCACGCGGGCATGATTAAGAACAATCTAAGTATTAATAGTTGTAATTAAATATCCTATTCAAATAGAAAGAATGAAATGCATTGGATTCAAATACACCAATATGCCACACAAAATGTGTAAAACTAAACTACACATAAAACTAAAAATCTTTTTGAGTTTTTAATTTTTTCAAAAAAATACCATTTTAAAAAAAATAACTCAAAAGACAAACAAACTCTATTTGAATTTTTCAATATGACTCATTAAAAGAAAAATAAAAATACAAAAGACTCAAACAACATACAACAAACAAACAAACATATCATTAAGCATAAAAGCTAGTTATGTAAACATGAAAGCAATCACCCATAGGATATAACAAGTGAAGAGTCATGTGCAAGCATGCGAGAATCAACTAGTCTAACATTTAACAGCTTTAAAATTGTTTTTTGAATCCAAATAGATAAATGATTGACACGTGGAGTTTTAGGAACAACTAGACTTCAACTTCCTAGGGTCTTTTCTAAGATCATAGCAAAAATTCCTAAGGTGACCTTTCCTACCACAATATGTGCACATATAGATGAGACGAGGAATGTGACATTTAAGTTAACCTTTTCTAACACCCTGGGATATCTTTGACCCTGTAAAGTAAACAATGATCTTGGCTTTAATAACAAAAGAATTAAAATCATGGAAGCCATACCATCACTACCAACACTACTCAAGTATCTTAGATTATCTTTTAAGCTCAATATTCTATTTTCAAGCAAATAAGACTTTTAAATTGTTAGGTACTCCTTCTTCAAATTTTCAATAATTCCTAGAAGGTTATCTTGATCTCCATCAATGCAATCAAACTTATACCTAAAAGTCTTCTCAGCCAACTTCAAATAATTAATCAATTTATCATTATCGTCATTGGATCGTACATCAACCCTAAAAAATTTAGAGTCCTCTAATTCTTTATTTAAAAATTGGACTCTATCCTAACTATCTTCCTTGGAAAATTCTAAAGATTTAAAATCATGGTTCATGTCCACAAGCTTCCCGCGAAGGATATCTCTTTAATTTGAATATTTTACAAAAAAATGAATTTCAGCTTTAAAAGGAGAATTTTCTTTTTCATGAAATTTAATTCTTTTTTAGAACTTCAAATTCAAAAGACCTAATATTTTGCACAGTCATGAAGATTATTATACTCATTTGGAATACAAAAGTGATCATAATTCCTAAACTCATCGGGAAACTTAAAACAACAATGACTCATCGAAAGAAAAAATAAATAAGAGAGAGAAAGAGAGAGAGAGAGAGAGAGAGAGAGAGAGAGAGAGAGAAACATATCACCCTATATAGAAAAAAATAGATTTACAAAATACAAAAGTTTAACTTGCTTTGACACCAATTTAAATAAATTGGTATCCTAAATGAATCTACACTAAAACCAAGGTCACACAATAAATTAGTGTAACCTCCTCTGATACCAATTTAAAAATGCCCCTTAGGTGTATAGGCAAGGATGGTCACAAAAAAAATTATATTTTTACATTTTTCAAATTTAAAGGATAAAACTTTAAACAAATTAAAGCCAATAAAACGTATTCACCAAAATAAACCGTTTGATGTGAAAAATCGATTTACCCAGTTTTATCTTTTTAACCTAAAACATGCATTTAGATGATAAGGTGATAAAATAAATAGATCATTGAAAATATGCCGATGTACGAGGGAAACCACAGAGGAAAAAACCTCGGATGGCTGAGCCAAAAAGTTCACTATGCTAAGGTTTTACAAAGACTATACAGTAGACATACCCAATAACTCGTCTTGTTCACAATGTTTGGTGCTCCTCTATCTTCAACCTATCTTATGTAGTGAAATATAGGAGTCCACCTATGAAAGCTTCCATAACGTATGAATCCACTCATGCCCCAGTATCCACCAATGAGGCTAAGCAGCCATTTAAGAATTGGAACACGGTACATCGATTCTTCACCGCAACACAGCAAACCATAAGTACAGAGTCCATAGCACGAAACTTATTCTCTTAAAATGAAGATAAAATAAAATTTGGTTCCCAAATGAAAGATATCAAAGAATAGAAATATGTAAAATTGGATCTTTAAACACAAAGGGTAAAACTAGGGTTTGGGAACTTTTGTAAACAGGTAGGGAATTGATTTGAACAAAAAGTTTTTGGAAAAAAATTAGGTCCAATAGGACTTAGATAGTGAAAACATGAATTTCGAGGCAATGAAATTGTTTGAACGAAAATTTGTAGTTCATTCGAAATAGAAGGCTTTTTCGTTCTAATAAGAACTAAGTTCGTTTGAACAAGAAGCCCTTTTCGTTCTAACAAACTTCCAACTAGTTGTTAATTTTTTCACAAAGAGTCCTCATTTGATGTTCGTTAGATGCACATTCCAACATGTTTCAATGTTCATTATAACAAGGTTACAATTTCGTTCGAACGAAATGTCCATTTCTTTTTAATATGGTATGCAACTTGTTCTAATGAACTTATAAATAAAAAAATATTTTCTTCAAAAGAAATTTTCGAAATAGTTCTATATGTTGTTTTTTAAAATAAACACCTAGACATGTATCGAAGGACCATAATCAAAATGCATTCATATCTTACGAGATCATCAATAAACGTGAAGATACAATTGTAACGAAAGCATGACACGATGTATGTACAACTTTGATGCTTGTCCGCTAAGTCTTCATCAATATGTCATTGTCTTACGAGATCAACAGTACAAAGCCAAACCTATGACTCAAATGTTTTGTCCGGAATTAAACCAATTACAAATAAATTGACTCGATTGGAATTTTTTCCTTACAGGTTCGTGTTTTCCTAGGATCATCTCAAATGATTACCCAAAACAGTAACCATTCGGGAAGAATCATAATGCTCCCACTACGATGTGGCACAACTTGTAATCTAATATAAGTGACAAGTGTATCCGAATCATCGATAATTTTCCCACTACGACAAGGTAGTGTATTATCGATACTAGGTCGTAGTTCATCCTATACGGGTGGTCCAACAATATTGAAAATGTGATATTCCATTATATGTTATCAGTCCAACTTACATTATGGCCCGTAGTTTATTACATAATCCCCTTACAAGAACCTGAAGTTAATGCAATCAATGACCTTATTGTACTTAGGATTATGATATAAACTACCGTTGTAATCTTTGGGATAATAACTA
The DNA here is from genome assembly GCA_949130495.1 of Sambucus nigra. Lineage (NCBI taxonomy): Eukaryota > Viridiplantae > Streptophyta > Magnoliopsida > Dipsacales > Adoxaceae > Sambucus > Sambucus nigra. The sequence continues at coordinate 320,596,187 of OX422220.1, read as the reverse complement.
AAAGACATATCTCTTTCATTAATTTCAACTTACCTGTATCCTTCCATAGCACATGTGCCAGGCAGCCCCAAATCTAAATATGCCCTAGAATGAGCTTGCACCCACTCTAGTGTTCAATGAGAGTTAAAGAGATTGATAAGAAGAAATTTAATTAGAATTTATATGCCCATCTTTTATATAAAAATCCCAATAAGAATCTTATAGTCCCGAATAACCTATAATGGATCTTATCGTATCCAAAAGAGTCTAAAGCCTGATTTTTTACTTTAATGATTGTCCATCAATATTATTCATTTCATTATATAGCAGTGGTGAGACAAAACTTATAATTTATAAATTATTTTTCAATGTACTAGAACAAGTAAAAAAATATCCAATTTTCATCAAATCAATGGAATATCTATTCAAAACCAATTTAGAAATTCTAAATCAATTTGTAAAACCAGGTACATTACATAATTTTTCTAGATTAGTTTTATGTCCTAGCTATTATAAAAGATATACTTATTGATTATATCATTTCCTTATTCTTAATGCTCATAACTAGGAACATCTCTGTTTAAAGTAATTTCCCGATTTGTAATGAGTTACAATCTTGATTTGTGGTTTCAGAGTCTACATATTAAGTTACCGTTGATCCAACCATAAACCATTAATTTACTTTTAAGAGAAATATCATTATCTTGTGCAATTACATTTTCAGTCCTTGAAACTTATTCCAATTAAACCTTTAAGACTAAAATAGTGACAAAAATATTGAATTCATTTTTGAAATCTTAGAAATATATAATTAAAAAAGTAATTTCCAATTAAACACGAGAAAAAAATTGTTTATATTTTAAGCGGCATCCCTCCACCGCCAATTTAAAATTAATCAGTCAAACATCCTAGTTTCCTTATGAGGTGAGATTTTTCGTTGGGAACTTACATCACCGCACCGTGAACTAGATATACTTTCATCTTTCATTATGCTATAGGGACATTTCAGGATCCTTTATCCAACGTAATGAATAGCCAACGAATTTTGGTCCCACTCCTAATAATAATGACTCCTTTGGGAGGATATCAAAAGTTGTGTGTAAGTGTATACCACCAATTAAATTTAAATTATCCAATTTCTCGTAAACTCATCCTTTAGGGGCTACCCATATGAATAATGAATCCAAAATTACCCATTATGAATAATGAATCCCACTTAGTATTTAAAAACATGATGGTTTTGAAAAATTGAACATTCAATTCTTAATGCCCGAATTTAAATTATTGGTAATTTCTAATTTACTTGTATAAATTAAATCACTTAATCTCACCATTTTAATCTTCTTAAAATAAAAAATTCAATTTAAATTTTCCCAAATAAAAATTACGAAGATTTCAATTTAAATACATACCTTGAAATTTAATTACTTTGATTTAATTCAATTTAGAAAAGAATAAAACATAACACAATTTTTCAGAGAAAATTGGTGATTTAGCCACACTAAAAATAAATAATATATGTTGTATATAAAATGGGTGTTCCTAAGTATCTCATTAATTAGCAACAAATTATACAACATAATAAAATAAAGAGACATGGAAGAAATTAAAAAATAAAATCCACGAAAAATTAAAAGACATAAAATCCCTTTTCACCATGGCTTAGATTTCTACATGTAGTAAAACTCTTCCGGCAAAAAAATCTTTCTTGAAGTAGACTTATTTTTGGTCTAGAGTCCAACTTGAAGTTAAACTCTCCATGAAAAATAATCCATGTTAAAGAAGACTTCCATTTTGGCAAGATTCCAACTCGAATTAGACTTCATCAAAGAATATGCAAGCAACATTAATGATGTCCGATCGTGCTGATTTTCAGTTCACGCATTCGTATCGACTCAAGCAACCATATATCCAAGAATCAACGAATTCCAATAGTATAATCATAGACTATGGACATTATGGACTAGAACTTCACTATCAAAGAAGGCGACCTTATTGACATCTGGTGAAGTTTATTTTCACTTGATACCTTTGTTTTTTCTTTAGCAAGAACATGTCTCAAAATCAACGAATTCCAATGGCTTGATAATTAGTTATATATGTTATGATTTAGACCTTCACCTTAAAAGAATATAACCTTAATGACATTCTATCAAATTGACTTTCACTAGATGCCTTTGTTTTGTCTTCAGTAAGAACGTCACTAAAAATCAACTAATTATAATTGTCCGATCATCGTCTATGGATGTTACGTCCCATAACTTCATCGCCAAAGAAGATAGCTTTAATGATATCCGATTAAGCTAATTTCCACTAGACGCCTTTATTTTGTCTTCATCAAGAACATATTATAAAATCAACCAATTCCAATACTATGATCATCGGCAATGGATGAAACAAGATTTCAAATTTCTTTGTCATGACCTTCTTCTTCTTCCTCGAATGTGCTTGGAAGAAAACCTCCATAACTCCTCCAATTATTCATGAAACTTAGCCCAACACCCTGGCATATGCAAATCCATGATTCAAAAACATAAATAAACTTACAAATCTCTTCTAAAACCTACAAATACATAAGTATTGAAAGATTTATAAAAACCTAATTATTACAACCATATCAAATCTAGGAGAAAATCTAACTACAAATATACCAACGTAGGATCGAGTTGCACACAAAAAATATATGTGAATATGATTGAAAGGTTATAAACTTATAATATTTGAAAAACCATTTTATCATGAAACCATACAGAAACATGTATAATCATACAACATGCCAAAACTGGGGTTTCTTATTAGACAACATAGATCTTTTCAATACAAAATCAATCTCAATTGAAGCTTTGGTACTAATTATTGGGAAAAACAACATGGGATTGACATTTTAAATGCAAAAACGTTCATCCCTATGGGTCTTTGATTAATTATGTATTGAAAAGAAAACAAGCACTAGGTTAGAAGAACAGACCAAAGGTTTGGAATACACTACTTTGCGGATCCGACTATCAACCGGTGTGTAGAAAATTATTTATTAATGATGGTCCTGTCTTGTTTTGCATGTCCAAAACCTTGCTTAACATTCTATAAAGCTGGTATCTTCTAGTGTATGATCCTTTCCAATGGTAGGTAGGTGTGTGGGCACCTTTTGAGAAGAAAATCGTTCTTTATGTGCAATACATGGTCCTTTTCCTCTAGGCCTCTTCACAAAAACAAGAAAAGTGTTTTATATCTCCACTTTCAAACCCTAATGAACCATTATATTAATAATAACCCTTCCTCACATCTTTATATACAAGTAAAAAAGGTGGTCTTGGGCCAAACTTGGTTTCTTAAGTGTCTGGGACTAACTACTCGGGTATATGGACTACACTAGGGACCCAAGACAAATAATTAAATAAAATCCAAATAAATACTCGAAACTCCCAATTATGTTACCACATTTGTTTCCTTTCCTTATTTAATTATGAACTAACCCCACTAAATAATCATGATTGCACTCCAGTTTATTTATATCAGAAATCACTCCGATATAATGAGGTCTTATTCGAAAAGTTGATTATGGTACACAATACGATTCCCCATTTTAATAATCTTATATCCACTTGATCATATCAATTTATTGTTAATCAATTTTAACTAATGTCTAATCAGTTCTTTGATTCTCAGAATTAATTTATTTTCTACTCCACAAGGATTATCAAATAATTCATCGATTGAGTTTTACTTGGTGGAGACAAAACATATATATCTATCAAAGTGGTATCACAATCCACGATGTCCCTTGGACATGGATTCCTCTGAATTATGATTTCAGTCCTACTTACACAACTATCACTCAATACGCGAAGATCATTTGAACCGATATAAATCATTTCGGACACATAGCAATCCAAGTGATATTTGGGCAAACATTTCAATCCTCACAATTCTAGATTTTAAGAATCTATTCACCCTTTGTAAATCATGTGAGATTTCTTGAGTCTAATCAAGATAGCATTTAGACTAAAATATCATGGGTGGCCATGTTCAATATACTTCTAGGAATTACCAATCACAATCCTCTATCGTACTATCGAACAAGTTCTCTAATCATCAAACAGTTTCCCGTAGTTTGAGATGAACTAATAGGATTGTATCGCAACCATTCTGATAGGGTGACAACTCCCTATTTAGATTGTGAACATTTCAATAGTGCTAGAACTGAAATTATAATCTCTTTTTGACCAACTCAAAGTCGCATCACTAGAATTCTTACTAAACTCTTTTAACCGACATGTTTATATTATATCCAAATAAAATATAAGTTATTCTCGTAACCATGATTCTATTTCAAAATGAACCGACAAACTTTTACATAAAATTAACCGTCATATATGGTTTTAAGAATAAAATCTCAATAGCTCGTGTATATTAGGCTAGGTTATAAGTTGTCCCGCACCTATGACCATCGTATCATCTCCTACGGATAATAACTACACCTTCACACTAGTCATATAATCCAATAACAAAAAATATATGAAATGATCCCCCCATGTACATCTTTGTAAGATACCACAAGTTCGGTCATCACGTTTTGTCCGAGATAAAACAAATAAGGTAGGATCCATTTTTTGTATCAAGGTAACCACATAATCATTCGTATTCATCATCATTCGTGCCCCATAAGGATATTTCATCTAGTACATTCTCCATAAGTACTTACACCCAGTTTGTTTCATATAGTACACAACATAATTTATCCTCACCACAGGAAAGTATATGTCTTACATCCATATAACAGTTTACTTAACTTTCTCTAAGTATTTAAGCCTATATGATTAAAGGTCTTAGATTAATAACTTCAATGCCTAAGTTTCCTAGTTCCATTCAAAATTACCTTTCTCCCAAGTATAAAACAAAACTCCTAATTATGCCCTGGCCGTGCGCACGACACCAAAACCTAGCCGTTCACACGACCTATGCGTACGAACCATAATTATGGACATACACATGTCTAAACAATGAAACTCTCCAGAAATCTGTCTTTCTTCATCCTATAGCCCCTGTTATGACATTTGTGTAAAAAACCACTATTATCCCCCGCCTAAAGGTTTTAGCACATCCTATACACCTTAAATTAGCATGCAAAGTTCAACAATACAAATTATATGTTATTTCTTGTAAGTTTAGTCGACTTATATCAATTTTAGAGTTATATATCAGATCTAAAGACTTGGAACCCTAGAATATCCTTTCATCCAAAAATTCCAAATTCAACTCCATTCATGTATTAACAAATGTCATTTTCATAATTAGACAATTATAACATTATCAGATAGAAACTCGTCCAAATAATCAAATTTCATTTCGAATCTCATCAATTATTCTAGAAATTTGAGGTTAACATAAATTCCCTAATTTAACAATTTCCAAAATCATAATTTTAACACCCACCTCAAATTGTACTAAATTTATCTTTAAAATCCGATGAATAAGGATATTATAACACAAAATTAATTATATCTTTATAAAAAGTAAACTTGTCGAAAAAAGATATGAGATTCGAATCGACTTAGCCCAATTCCTTCTTCTCCAAGTCCACTTTCCCTAACTTCTTCTTCTCAAAGTAGTCTTGTCACTCTAGCCTCTCTTTAGACTTAGAGTTTTCACTCAAAATTGGTAATAATGAACCAACCGCCCCTAATCCCCATTTTACCATGTTATCCGCGAAATCAGGGTTGGGTCCCTTATTAACCTTGATCCATTAAGCCCAAAATAATTTCTATAAAGTCTAAAGTGTAGCCCGATTCATACATTAGCTTATGGGACATAAAACCCAACTTTTTAAGTCCTAACAAAACATTCTTTATGTCCCAAATGTCACTCAAAAGTACCTAACTGATATTCCAAATCTTTTAACCCATATGAGTCTAAGATTAACAACATTAAAATTATTTATTTAAGTAATTATTAATTTATTATCGCGTATTAATTTCAATATCGATTTGGAATAATATACACCATACATATGAAAATATAAATAGTGACATCACATGTCGATGCAGGTACATATATTCATAAATAATAATTTTCACCATATAATTAATTTCATAATTTAATTAATGCCTTAAAATTATGGGATTTTATAGAGAGACCATTGAACTACTTACTCAACAAAATGCCAAGATGAAGGAGGATCTCAAATAGTCTGGGGATGAGCTACTGAAGACCTGTGGTGAGTTTCAGGAAAGAGACAACTAGGAGGTTGCGAAAACATTGTCTCTCAGCACGACCGAAGAAGAAAATAAAAAGTTGAAGGATCAATTTGACACTAATGCCATAAATCTTCAAAGTTTTGAGGAGGACCTTAAAAATACCAACTAATAGTTAACCAATGATAATGAGGATCTTACTAAGGATAATAATGCCCTTGTCAAGGAGGATGAGACCGGGGTTGACAAATTCAAAGCTTATGTTGATTATAACATTAATACCATATCTTTCTTCCTTAATGGTTATGAGGAGAAGAAAAAGAGGGCATAAAATAATACCCTAACCTAGAAGACATCATTAACAAGTGGGAAGGTGATGATGATGAATCCATATCATTGGCAGATGAGAATGAGATAGAGGAGGATGAGATCATGATAGAGGATGAAGAAAATGGTCAAGTCGATGAAACTGTTGTTGGGGAGACCATTTTTCCCATAGCTCTAAAGGTTACCTAATACACTATCATCATTGATACTACTGATGAAAAATTCTCCCTAAGTTACTCTAGAAAATAAAGATGCTCACGTGGCTTAAAACTCATAAAGATATATATATATATATATATATATATATATATGTTAAGACTTTGATCTGTAATTGCTCCTCTTTATTATTTTGAACAATTTATTTGTAACAAACATCTAATGTCCTTAATTGTCTATAATTTGAAATTGGGTGTTCAACTTCTTGTTTGCATGCTTGTATTTTGTTTGTTATGTATGACTTTTCGAAAGTTATTTTTCTTGACCAAACTATTTGCCTTCACATGTGATCAAGTGTATATTACAAAATATTTTTACAAGTTAATATGGTTGAATACATCCGATCTGCAAGCATTTGTGGTCGTATGGTTTAATCTTATGATTTACTAGCTTAGGGCCTGCCAGTAGTTTGGTTATATGGTTTTAAGGTCGTATCTAGCCAACCTACATTGACTTATTGGCTACCGAGTAGATGAGCCTAAGTTGTCATGTCTTACGTTCTACTATTGCTTTTTCCATCATACTAGTAGTAAGGACGAATCTTATCGTCCTGACCATGTGTCATCATTTTTATTTATAGTCGACCAATTGTACTAGGATGTATCCTTACGTTGGTAATCTTATTGGTCATTTATGGTCGGATCTTGTCGACTTAACCATGTGACTGCACTAGATTTTTCAGATTTTGCTAAAACTACTTGGTCATGACTTGTCAAAGACGAGGCCATTCATGAAGTGTAGTTTGATTAATTACTATGATATGCTCAACTTTGAGATGTATTTAGTCCGGGCTTCTTGAGAATATCCCATACCTGCGAACTAGGCATTGGATAATAAAGAAAACATAAAATGACAACATATGTAGAGAAATACTTTTTTTATTCTTATTGATCATTGAAGATGGATTATAAAGAATTGGTAACTGTTTACATAATAATGTACTCTTCTAAACTCTAATCTCGTTGTCACTACTGACAATGCTTATTTAAATGTTCTACATTCCATGGATTATTAATTTATCGACTTGTAGGGTCTCAATTCGGTAAATACTAAGTTATACCATTGTAAAATTTATGTACGGGATGTGTCAATTATGTTTTAACTTGTTCCATTTTTGGATAACCTTTTTCAGCACATAGTATGCTTCCTTCAAGGTGCTTGATGTCACAACTGCTGTTTTACATGTAGAGCTTGGTAAGACACAACACGTCAATATTGAGGCTTGTCTACCAATTTATACCATTCTTGGCATCAAACCGTAATATGAAATTTTAATTTAAAACATATACGAACCATAAGATCACATGAAGTAATAACTGTCACTAAAAAAATGACAACTCTCATAAGTTATAAAACATGCACCTCAAATGTAACTACAAAATAAATAATTGGAATAACAAATCTTAGACTTATCCCCATACAATCTCTTAAATGATAAAACAAATTAATTAAAAGTATCAACTTATGCTAGAATCAATCGATCTGGAGCCGTTAATGATCAAGTGCGACAATAAGTGTGATCTCCCATCAGCCTTGCGATCCCTGTATAGGCAAACCTGAGTTGAAAATAATTTATAATTTGCGTCAGTTCCGTAAAGTTTCAAGAATTAGCATATAAACCCGATATGTAATTATGTAGTTAATTCACATTACACACTGCCCACCTATGCCAACGTATGCTACGATCCAGACGACGTACGCAACCCCAACTGATAGGTCGTCCATGAACACTGCTATGTCCACACAAATAATAAATACATATTTGTGTCACATAATATGTATATATAATTATTACCATAATTACCCTCTAGTTGGTTTTCATCAATATCCAAATAATACCCTTATCTTAAGAATTAATACTCTAGTTAATTATTAGGTTCACCACTAATGAATAGTTCCACAAAATCTTTTTAATTAAATATCCACTCAATTGGATGACCTCCCACATACTCACTTGAGTTTGTAAAAATCCCCCGAATGTTTCCATCGTTCAACCCTAACTCAAGCCCACGAGCCGAATCGGTTCAAATTTGGGCCTGAGCTGCTGCGTTTTCCTATACGAATCTCATCCTCAAAATATCAATTTATTTTCTAATGTTCTATCAACTTCTATTTCAAGAATTATAGTTCCATCATGAAAAAAAACACTTATATAATTGTCTAAACAATCCATGTAAGATCACTCCCCATAATTTCAAGAATTCAGATCTAAACACTAGAGTTCATCTAACCCTGTTTAAAATCACAATTTTTATCTAAACATATTCAAATTAAAGGAATTAACACATGACATGCAATCCACTAAAATATCAATCCTACCACATGGATTATAATATTCAATTTCCTAGTAAAACGACATCAATTCAACGTTTGTCATCAAAATGTTTAATTCTTAAAACACAATTATTTCCAGATTTGTTTTAAATTATCCTAGAATTCATTGAAATTGTTCTCAATCATCAAAAATACTTTTAACTCGAAGTTGTTATGAGAAGATGCTGAAATGAGTCAAGAAATAAATTACAATTAATTTAGCAAGAAAATTCTGCCTTAAACATATGATGATATGGGCCTCCTTTCTTGAATTCTTGTTCTTCCTCTCTTTTCTAGCCATAGTAACTTCTCCAAATGGTGTGGGGATACTAGACAAACTCTATTATGGATAGAATGAGGGTTTAGATTGGCTATTAACTTATTTAAGAGTCTAATCCCGTATTACCCCTAAACTCCCAATTTTGGGCCCCCAAACAAGCCCAAAATACTACACGGATTGGTCTAATATCTCTCACAAGGGTATACCTATCCACCATACCCAAATTAATATGTTTAAAATGACTAAATGATTTACCACTTCACTCCAGAATGCACCAAAACCATGTATACGCGAAATTACATATTTTGTTATGGTTAATTATGACATAATAATAATTTAATTAACATGCAATATATTTATCTACGATATATACATCAACATAATTGAATCACATAATCATGCATATCATATTCAATTAATTTATTCACGAAGTTTATTTATTTAAAACATTACTAATTTAATTATTACAAAAATACAGGGGGTTACATTCTCCCTCCCAATAACGGAACTCCATCCTCGAAATTTGCTAAAGCATAACATCAAAACATAGCTTGCACAAATATCATAGATTTATACTCAATTAGGACGTATCCGGATCCCACAAGATAAACAAAAAAGGCTCATCCATTCCAAACAAAGTGATCGGTACCCTCATATGCCACATATCATATGTACACACACGTTAACATCACAAATGGATGACACATATACATCCAAAATGATCGACACATACAATGCATATCTACAAGGAAAATGTATACTCAGACATCCTACTGATCGTGACTTGTCCCACTTATTCAACCAGTGGTGCAACCATCATTAAGTGCTCTCGTCACTACACTCCTTGACCTCACCGCCTTTAACTCATATAATATATCACCGTTCAATGTGTTATTTATCCATACATGTATATGTAATTAACGAAACATTCTAGAACCCAAATGTTTCTTAAGTACTAACACTTGTTAAGTTTCTTGCATGGGACCTATCACAAGAAAAATCCAAACAAAGAACCTTCTCGATAGACTACTACGTAGCTTAGTCGGTTATCCTGATCCGTTGGTCTAAGAACAAACACAAAATAATATGCTAACCACACAGATTTAAACTTGTGCCAATGTCAATAAAAGGCTCATCACTTCCACAAATTATACTAAACCCCGTTAAGTTAATCGATTCAATAATGTTAAGAACATCATGTTATTCTCAAACATATGATATGACACCCTCTGTCCATCTTTAAATCTAGTAGAGATCTGAATCATTTCTAAACCTCTAAATATATACCATCCTAATGAGGGTCCCCTATTACCCATTTCAATTACAACGTCACTATTCTAACACTATATGTGACCATACACAACTTCATATAACTGCGTCCATTACTAGCCATAAAGTTCTCAAAGTATGCCAAAATATCTACAATGCAAATGATTCTCATCATGAATATCTTTTACATACTAAGATAAATCCATCATCAGGTAACCATCGTATTTATTCATCCCTTAAAGTATGCCATCACTAGCATTTAGTGCCTGTCTGTACCCTAATTCAAAAATCATTACATACCTAATTCAAGAACTACGTCAATATCCAACCTGAAATCTTCACATTGTTATGCCTACTCTCGATAAGGTAACACTTCCCAAATCATGCAAATGCGGCTATCATTTCAGTGCCCTTATAAACTCTCACTATATAAAATCTATAAAACCTCCACTAAGCCATCATTGCTACGCTACTATCCCCAGAATCCACATTCGGACACCTGCTTGTCCATAAATCTTATTCATTATCAGTACATCAATAAGATACACGTCTATAATGTATAGGACACATCATCCTCATTCAAATTTTCTAATTAAGTCATCTCCCCTCATATTCTGAAATCACACGGTGATCCAAATCCTAGGTCCAAACACTCGCACATTATTGTTACCCAAATAAAAAATAGTTTAACAGCATAAATGAATCTATCTCAATTCGAGCGCAACACTAATTTGACACTCTTAAATCAGAATCAATATGCATTTAAACCTTTTCTCAAAATCCTCACATTTGCTAAGACGCATTAATATGTTGCTATCTTTTAAGTGCACCAAATTCCATAAGGTCATCATACTTTACTAAGCTTCCATCATAATCCATTTTACCATAACTAGACCCTAAACGTGATAATTTCCAATAATATTCCTCACTGCTATGGTGAACATCATTGTTTAACTAGTCATTATATACTTTAGAACTTACTCATAATGGTCCCATAAAAATTAACACAAGCCCTGTACATAGCTAGCCGATCCATCCCTAGGATAACGTCATACTCTGACATATCTAACACAAGTAGGGCTACCATGAACCAAAGCCACCCAATGTAAATATTTAAACCTCTATACACGGAATGTATAGGTACCGCTCTACCCATGGGTGAATTAATGTAAAGTATAATGTCAGACGCTAAGTCTACCATCCCCGATGCATGAATAAAATAGTATTAACAAATGAGTACTATGTACTATATCAAACAAAATATACCATGCATGTCCAAGAATGAGGAACATAACCTCCACTTCCTATGGTGGTGCTGGTACCTCTCCATGTGCGACGTGATACACATGGCCATACTATAACTGCGACCGCTACCCTTATGGTGGGTCGAGTAGTGCTAGTAGTGCAATCCTTGGTGGGGATAGCAACTGCTAATGTTGCTCGTGTGGGGCTTGATACCCACGTTGTCCTCCCTGATCATGTGCCCCCTAATTGCCCCGATAGCACATCCTCGCTAGGTGTGCTTTCTATACATAAATGTATCAAATTATGAAAACTGATGCCTATATTGCTATTGGCCCTGCTAGCCTGAGCCATGCTGCCATTTTTCATGATTCCCTCACTGCACTAGTTCTGGCCCTGCTTGTTTCGATTATTAGCACCATTGTGCCTCTTATACTCATTACCTACCTAGGATACCTTATACCACCGGCCCCCTAATTATCCTTCCCACTCGTCTTGTACTACTAGCTCGACATCTCTGAACTCGATCACTTCTCCCTCTTATTTTTTCAGAACGACCTGTGATCCAAATAGTGTAGTAATGTGGCAATCACCATCTGAGTGTAGGTGTTAAAAGATGAATTCCCCAACAAGGATGTCGTATTGTGCTAAGTTTTCCCTGACATAAACTTCTCCATTCTCTTTTCTAATTGTTTAACTCATCTTTAGCAAATAAGGACAATGCGGTAAACTCATCCTGATACTATGCTAGTATGACCCTCCTACTTAAGGTCCATAAACTTCCTCCTCATCTCTGATTTCATGGAGGGTGGGAAATAATTTCCCTCGAACTATACCCAAAACTCATCAAGAGTTAATTGGTCCTGCTCCTCCAGTGTGGTGACAGACTCCCTACACTGTAAGACTGATCCTACTAGTCGAAATGAAGCTAACATCAAATGTCTCTGAATGTCTTTCTTCCACTAGATGGTTACCAAGATATCTAGACGCCTAGCAAACTTTTGTGGGTGGCCTTTAGTGAAGCCTCCCTAACTCTTCCCCAAACTCATCCCTATGCCTAAACGGGTAGCACCACCTGCTGTGGAGATGGTGGTGGTTCCTACTATTGTGGATGAAAGTGTTTTGGTATAGCGACCATCTATATAGAGACTCCATGCGTCCCTATCATGGAAATGTCATATAGGTAAACCATGGGTGGGGCTGGTGGTAGTTGTGGGTGTGGTTGAGGCTCCTCCGAAGCCCTATCCTTTGCAGTCTCGGTGGTGGCACATCGTGATCTACCGCCTCTAGTGTTTGCAATCTGAAAGAAAATAAGGTTCATCTTAGTAACAAATCACAAAGAGTACTATGAATCCTAAGCATAGGGATATACATATCAAAGAAATGCAATGCATAACGTAATGAGCGCAACACAAATCCTATGGAAACTAGGACCTGGATGCTCTGATATTGGATATAACAATCTCCTTTTTCCACGTAAAGGTTGGCCAGACACAATACCTGAAGATATAGCTTATCTAATAACTTATACCATTCTCAACATCAACTTGTAGTATGAAATTTTTATATAAAATATATATGCACCATTAAATAACATGAAGTAATAATTGTCACTAAATAAATGCCCACTCTTATAAGTTACAAAACAATCATAAAAAATATAACTGGAAAATAAATAACTCAAATAGTAAATCTCAGGCTTATGCCCATGAAATCTTTGAAATGATAAAATTACTGAATTAAGAGTATCAACATATCTTAGAATCAATCGATCTGAAGATGCTAATGATCAAGGGAGACGACAAGTCTGATCTCCTATCAGCCCGCGACCTCTGCCTAAGCAAATCTAGGGGAAATTTGGGTAAGCGCCCTAAAGTTGCAAGAATTAACTAACAAAACCAATACGTAATTATGCAGTTAAATCACATTACACACCACCCATGTCCCAAATATGAAGTCCGATATCTATACTAACATGGTAATATTAAGGAATCTAGCACAACTAATAAATGAAAGCTAACCATCTACACATATGATTCTAGTACCAAGAATAGCCCCACAATACTACACACAAGAAATATCATATCATCACATTATGTATTTTATTATGTTCATTAACAGTTGTCTACATCATTAGACTATATAGATTTTTTCTCAATTATATATATATATATATATATATATATATATATATATATATATATATATAGTGTGTGTGTGTGTGTGTGTGTGTCCTTACATATGTATGACCACGAAGGCAATTGCCCTGGTTGTCCATTTCGTGTTCTATCAGTATGTTCAGAGGATTCCCACACCAAATGTACATAAACAAATCACACATAAGCTGGGCGGTACCTACGCAGTATACCATTGCAAGGTTCATACCGCTAATGATGATAAATGATTTCGATTATCCCACCTACCTCCTCACAAGAACTGCTTAACCTAAAGTAACCACCTACACAACACCTAGACCACCTCTACAGATGCATGCTATGGTCCCCATGATGTACGCAACCCCAGTTGACAGGACGTTCATGAACACGGGTATGTTGACACAAATAATAGATACATATCTGAAACACATAATATGTATATGTAATTATCCCCATAATTATCCCCATCACGTGGAAAAGAAGATGAAGCCAGGAATGGAGATTTTTTTCCAAGATAGCTACTCATGGGATGAAAGTTCCCAGCATTATGTGCAACCAAAGACTATAGATGTTACCGGAGATTTTGAGGGAAGTGACTCCAAGGATTCATTCAACTTGAAGACACTGGACCTGACACTCTGCAGGATCCACTCAAGTGCTAAATCATCGGATCCATCCCGCCTGATCAAAGTTGTTGATGCACCTCTCCTCAATTGGCCTGCTATACTAGTTCCAACTACTCAAAATTAAACCCAACTCTGATGTTTATCCCATTTCCACTTATTTTATTTCTCCTCCTTATTATGATGTAATTGAGACCTCCTTCGATGAGGTTCTCAACGCTGTTTTTCTAAACAATGTATTAAACGAAGATTTTGAGTATCTTGTTGTGACTTACATTAATCGTCTTGATTCTAACCAAACTCTTGATGATGATGCTTTTGAAAATGAATAATTCTTAACTTATCTTAATAAGGTTAATAACAAATAACATAATCATGTTCCAATTAATAAAGATGAAACTATTGTTATTAATTTCGATCCTAGAATCCAACTGCGTCAGATTAAGATATGGCCCACCCTTGACGAGTATGAGCACAAGCACCTTGAAGAATTATTGAAAGAATACATGGATGTATTCGTATGGTACTATGACTAAATGACAAACATTAATCCCGAGATCACTCAGCACAAGATTTTAATTCTCCCAGAATTCAAACTGATCAAATAGAAACTATAAAAGCTCCACACCGAATGGTCACTCAAAGGTAAGGAAGAAGTGGTCAAACAATTGAATGTGGGATTCATTCGTGTGATCGAATATCCCACATTTCTAGATAACATCTAACCCATACTTAAATTCAGAGAAAAGGTTCACATGTGTGTTGACTACCGAGATTTGAACAAGGCCTCTCCCAAGGATGATTACTTGCTACCCTATATCGACATGATTGTGGATAATATGGACAGTTACGCTCGCTCATCATTTATTGATGGTTATTTGAATAGAATCAAATCAAGATGCGCCTTGATCATCAAGAGAAAATAAAATTCATCACCTATTGGAAAACTTTATGTTACACCGCTATGTTGTTAGGTCTAAAAAATATAGGGGCTACCTACGAGAGGGCTCCCACAACCATCTTGCATGATATGATACACAAATAAGTCAAGGTCTACAAAGATGATATGATTATTGAGTCTAAGACTGAGGAATATCATATTCCCACTCTCCGAAAGTTTTTCGAGTGACTATGGCTATATCAGTTGCGATATAACCCATAAAAATATGTTTTTGAAGGAAAGGTATTGGGATTCACGGTTAGCGAAAAGGGGATTGAAGAATATATTGCCAAATTGAAAGCCATACTCAAAATTACACCACCCCAAATGGAGAAGGATGTTTGGGGATTCATTGGAAAATTATAATATATCAATTGGTTCATCAGTCAGTTGACTTCTATCTGTGAACCCATATTCAAACTCATTTGTAAGGATTCAACTAACGTTTGGAACAAAGCTTTCCATAAGACCTTTTATTTAATCAAGTAAAATCTAATCTAACCTCTGGTACTGATTCCACGACAACCTGTTCTACCCCTACTCTTATACCTGATCGAACAAACATAACATCAGGGGATTTATTAGACCAGTACCTTGAATAATCCCAAAAAGAGAGAGCCATCTACTATGCCAATTGTAAGTTGTCCAGGTATGAAGTTAACTACACTTCCTTGGAGAAAGTATGTGTTGCATTTGTCTAGGTCACCTAAAAATTACGACATTACATGCTCATTTTTCCAATCAGGATTATATCCAAAATGGATCCTATTAAATACTCGCTCAAAACGTCTACCATGTCTAGTCGAATGGCCCGATGGTTGATCCTGTTAGTTGAATTCGATATTGTGTATATCACACAAAAATCCATAAGAGAAATAGCCATCTCTAACTACCTCACTGAATACACTATGACAAAAACTGATGTTTGGATTTTCGAGTTGCCAGATGAAGATAACACTTGTTCCTCCCAAGAAGACCTCCGGTGAAAAGTGTTCTTTGACAGTGTTGCCAATAAGAAAATATATGGCATTGGGATACTCCTAATCGCCCCTTATGACTCTCACACTCCCATTGCCATCAAGCTAGACTTTCCCTGCACAAACAACATGACCGAATATAAGGCATGCACGGTAGGCCTCAAAGTCGCTCTCAAGAAAGGAATTCGATACTAAGATGTCTACGAGGATTCATCCCTAATCATCAGTCAAGTACTTAGAATATGGAAAGTTAAGGATGAGAAACTCTTACCCTTCCTTCCCCAGAAGATTTGGCCTCCCAATTCCAAGATATCACCTTCCACTACCTGCCATGAGTAGAGAAAAACATAGTCGATGCCCTTACTACCTTGGCTTCCATGATCGAAATGCCCGAGGTAATAGCGATGGCCCCTTTCCTAGTACAAAAGTAAAATAAACCTACCCACTACTACCAAATTGAGCTCATCACAGAAGAGGATCTTGATATATACGATTGCTGGTACTATGATATTTGGAGCCTCCTCAAGCATAGTAGGTATCCCCAATATTCTAGCAAGAAAGAACGAGCAACCCTTCGCAAACTAGCAGCTCAGTATACTGTATGCGATAAAGCACTATTAAAGAGAATTTTCAATGGAACCCATTTACACTGCATCGTAGGGGCTCACATTGAAAAAAAGATACAGAAAATCAATAGTGCAGAGTGCGGACCCCACATGAATGGCCATATGCTTGCGAAGAAAATAATCCGATAGGGATACTATTGGACTACCATGGTCCAGGATTTCACCACAACTATGTTCGAAGATGCCTTAAATTCCAACAATTTTCCAGTATCAAGCATTTATCTTCATGATAATTGTACAACATGATTTCTCCCGGGCAGTTCTCCACATAGGACATCCATATTATAGGGAAAGTTACACCTAAAGCCTCCAACGGGCATGAATTCATCTTAGGATCCATTGATTACTTCACCAAATGGGTCGAAGCCGAGTCATATGCAGTTATG
Source organism: Sambucus nigra (assembly GCA_949130495.1). Taxonomy (NCBI): domain Eukaryota; kingdom Viridiplantae; phylum Streptophyta; class Magnoliopsida; order Dipsacales; family Adoxaceae; genus Sambucus; species Sambucus nigra. Next base: position 320,578,662 of record OX422220.1, on the reverse strand, counting down.
AATGCTAAAAAGGTGGCCAAGTTCATCCGAAAAATAACATCTGTCGATATGGGGTCCCACACGAGATAATATCATACAACGGGTTCCATTTCGAGGCAGAAGTCATAGAATTGGTCGACGAGTATGGGATTCAAAGACATAAATATTCTACGTATCGACCTCAAACAAATGATGCAGTCGAAGTCTCTAGTAAGAACCTCAAAGTAATCATCAATAAAATGACCAGGAGTTTAATAGATTGGGCCGATCGGATCCCTTATGCCCTTTGGGGATATCTCACTTCAGTTCGAGCATTTACTAGGGCTACCCCTTACTCTTTGGTATACTACATGGAAGTAGTCCTACCCCTTATTCTCTGGTATACGTCAAAATCAGTGAGGAATAATGGCTTCAAAGTCGTTTTGACGAGTTGTCACTCTTGGATGAAAGGAGACTGAAGGCTCTATATCTTATACAAGGGTACCATCTCCGAATAACACAATTATTTAACAAGAGAGTCAAGCATCGTGGTGTCCAAGAAAGGGATTTAGCCCTTAAAGAAATTGTAGATCCCACTTAGGACCTGAGAGGGAAATTCAAGCCCAATTGGAGTGGCCCCTACAATATGAAGAAATTCCTATCCGGTGACACTGATACACTCACTGGCCTCAATGGGGAAGAGATGTCATGTCCAGTTAACTGTAACACCCCGTAATTTTGAGGATTTAAAATTTAATTTTTTTTGGGAGATGTAAAAATATTTAATTTGCAGAAACTTAAATTCATGAGTTGGAAAATTTATTTGAGTGAGCCGAATTTTTTATAATTGGCGACTTTTAAGTTTAGTTATTCGAAATCTCGTGTGTCGCATTTTCAGGTCAAAATTTGGAAATGTCAAAAAAGTATTTCGGATGGCAATTCTGAGTGCGCGGTTGAGTCCGTATGGGTCGAGATAGTCAGAAAAGAGTACCCGGGGGTAGCAATTGGGTCACGGGGTATTTTTGGGCATAGCCGAGCCCACACGGGGTGATTTGGGCTATTTTAATTAGGCCCATGTGGCCAAAAACGGGATAAAGTGTTTTTAACCTAATTGAGAGACTAGGGAATGGCAGTCAACACAACTCTAAACCTAATGCTTGGGAGGGAATTTGGGGGAAAGCAAATCAAGAGCCAATTTGGGGATTTTGGAGCCAAATTAAGGGACTACACCAACGGACCAGACACTACGAACAATTCCAGGCAAGTGGTTAACTGTTGTGATTCCTAAATTGATGATAATCAATTCATATCATAGTGTGTGTACATGGAAATTCATTTTGGGTGTATAATCAAAATTAAAATTGGGTTTTTGGAAATTTATATTCCTTAATGGGATTAAGGGTGAGATTTATTGTGTTTCTGATTCTAGAATGTAGAGGAAGAAATCGTATGTGAAAACTAGTAAGAATCTATGGTTAATTGCTGTTGATATGAATAAAATTCGTATTGGAGATTTGAAACCCGGATAAAAACCAAATCGGAAAAACATTGGAATTAATGGGAATTGATGATGAATTAAGGTCTTTAGGATGTTTTGACCCTTTTATTGTATGGAGGATATGTTAATTGTATTTGGGTAAGGGTTTAGATTGAGAATCAAATCTTTAGGGTTCGTCCATCACAGATAGTGGGCTGGAGAAGACGACTTCTGGAACGATCAATCGATCGACCGAGGGGGTTCGATCGATTGATGCTGCAGAAATTTTGGTAGTGACGCCAGTTTTAATTACTTGGAAATAATTATTGAGAAAAGGATTTTTGGGCTGATTTTACATGTTAAAAATGGACCAAGGGGGTAAGTCCGGGTATGTTGGTAGTTATAGGTAAATATAATTGGGAAATTTGATGGAGATGAGTGTGTGACACATTGTGGGCGAATATGTGGGAATGAAATTCTGAGATGTTAAAAATGGACCAAGTGGGCGAGTTCGAGTATGTTGGTTAAGTGATACCAAAATATTAAATTAATTATTGAGAGAGTAAATTAATTTAGAGTCGGAACATAGACTCGGGAAATAGTAAGTTACGGGCCAAGTGAGAAAGTCCGGGTATAATGGTTGGGCGACACCAAGTGTTAAATTAATTAATGTGAGATTAATTATATTAGAGTCGGACTCTAGATTCGGGAACGTGCTAAATTAATTAATTGAGGGTCGGGCCACTGACTCGGATTTTTGTTAATTAATTAATGTGTAAATTAATTAAATGAGGGTCGGACCACATACTCGGATTTTTGTTAATTAATTAATGTGTAAATTAATTAAATGAGGGTCGGACCACAAACTCGAATTGGTATTAAATTATTTAATGTGTAAATTAATTAAATTAGAGTCGGACCACAGACTCATATTAGTGTTAAATTAATTGATGTGTTAATTAATTAAATTAGAGAAAGATTGTAAACTCGGGAAAGTATTAAATTAATAGGTGTGTTAATTAATTTAATTAGAGTCGGACGATAGACTCGGGGAGGTAATAAGTTAATTGAGGTGTGAATTAAGAATATTAGAGTCGGACCATAGACTCGGGGAGATGATATATTATTAAGTGAGAAAATTAATTAAGTGAGTCGGGACATAGACTCAGAAAATTTCAGGCTAGTGTTATAGTATATATATACGGTGTAGTGATAGTATATATATGTGTGTATATATTGTGTATGCTATTAAATATCAGTGATTAGATAATTCTTTAATTTATATACTTTAGTACTATCAAGGGAGGTTGCGCGATGTGGGTGAATTCCCTAGCTTGAATAGTAGGGTGAGTATATCCCCAGGTCATAGCGTTCGGTATATGGGTGAGGGGATTATCTCACTTTCAGGGAAGGAATATGACCGCCTCCACTTCGTTTATGTTTTAGGCTAGGTTGGTGAGCGAATCCAACTTGGGTAAATAGGTTATGTGAGCACACCTAGTGAGATAGCACTTTAGAGGGAATCATCTGGCGAGGGTAAACTCGGAGGGATGGATATACATATGTTATATGTGTGGATGTTTTAGTAAAGGTACGTATATAATGGTATTCAATATTATATGCAGGTAATAATATAGTGTGTGATGTATTTACTTTATATAACTTGTGACACAGTTATATGCTATTCTTTAAGAAGGAATTAATTAAGTTAATTGGTGAAACAACTTATAATTCATGAATAATTATACTCGGGTTAGAGTAGTATGGCAAGGGGAGGTTATATCAGGACTAGTTGGACGGGGTAATACAACTAGGTGGGGGTCAAGGTGACCGTTAGGTGTGCACATTAGTGGAGGGGTGAGAATGTCCACAAGGGAGTGCGACACTAACTTAAATATGAAGAGCATTCATGCATTTTAAATTACTGCAGTTAATTCACTTGCTAAATATTTTCAAAATGTTTTGGGTTCTAACCCTTGCTATAAAACTATTTTCAAAACCTTTTAGGTGTCCAGCCACAGGGACGCCAGGATTGATATTCTATTCCAGGGACACGGAGCAACGGCATTTGTGGATGCGAGCAGGAGTTTGGATTAAACGCATCATTCATTCATTCCTAGAGTAGGAATCATTTATCAGTTTCAGTTTTATTTAGGGCTTGTCGCCAAGTCTTCTCAGTATAGATTTCAGATGTATTTATTCAGGTGTTGGATGTTTGTATTGGATTTCACTTTGGTGGCCGATGGTTTATTCGACAAATTATTTAATTAATTATTCTATTGAGTTTTATTCAGTTGTGTGAATGGTTTATATTTATTTCCGCATGTACTGTTTTGTTATTTAAAGAGTTAAAATTTGGCACCAGCTTTAGGAATACTAGGTGACTAGTAAGTTTTAAAAAGTTTTCGACAGTGATGCTAAGGATGAACCAACTGGGATTCCTATTTTAATTTGGTATAGGACTAATAACCCGGTATTTTATTAGGCAGTGTGTCGCAGATGGTCTTAGAGCATCAGGTTCTAGTGTCCTTAGGATTTGTGCGACTTTTCACGCTTCGGCTTAGCAATCTTTGATATAGAGACCTATTATAGGATTGTTGTATTCTCATACATATGCACATTTACGTTATTCTGCCAAATTTATATTTGATGGTGAACTCATATGATTTGATTCTCATTCCAGATGCCGCCCAGGAGAGAGAGAGCAGGTAGGGCAGTAGGGGAAGATGAGACTAGAGAGGCTCGTCAGGAGCAAGAGTTACTGCAATAACTTCTAGAGATGATTTCGGCAGCATAGGTAACTAAATTGGTAGCGGAGGCAGTTGAACTGACGATGATCGCTATGGGAAGGTACTTTCCATGAGATTAGCCACAAGTGTTATTGGCGCCAGATGTTCAGGCTCACGCGGGGCCGTCGGGGTGGCAATAAGTACATGAGGCTTTTCAAAGGGCATCCACCAGAGTTTTGAGGGGGTTCAAATGTAGTGCTAGTGTGTCAGTGGAAGAGATATATCCAGTGTTACTTACGCATGATAGATTGTAATGAGGTGCAGAAGAAAATGCTATCCACTTTTAGTTTAGTGGGAGCAGCGCTACAGTGGTGAGAATTGATCACCACAATTGAAGAAAGGGATAGAGTAAATATTGCTGAGTTTTGGGTGTAGTTCAACCACAAGTATTTTCCGCCAGCAGTTGAGACTGAAATGAGGAGGAAATTTAGAGAGGTAACAAAAGGGGCCCGTTCGATGGCCGATTACGAGGAAGAATTCAGTAATTTGGGAAATTTTGTATTGGATGAGGTAAGAGATGACTAAAGAAGGAAGGTAAGGTTCATGGATGGGTTGGTCTGGAGGATCAGACAACATTTGATTGGTAATCCCGCGTTAGTAACTTATACAGATGTCGTTGACTCAGCACTCCTGAACTGTCAGGAATATCACTTCCACATGAAAGGAAGCAATAGGGGAGTGGAAACCAGCCAATCGAATGAGGTAGGAGGGAACAGTACCAGTGGAGTATCCTAGTAGCAGACAGGGGGAGATCAGGGGAAAGATTTTCGACAGGAAAATCATGCTAAATGATTGAGAGCTGGAGGCTATCGGTAGGATGGCCAAGAATTCCAACAAGGTCGGCATGGAAGGGATCAGTGGCAGGGTGAATATATTAGAAGGTGTTTCGTTTGTGAGGAAGAGGGACACATGAAGAGAGATTGTCTTCAGCGAGGCAGGGGTCAACTATAGGACGAGGTCTTGGATGCTAAGCCACTACAGTAAGTCATGGGTGCATTCGGGCAAGGAGAAGATGCTCCAGAACCCGAGGACGAGCCGTTGCAGCTGGAGTATGGAGGTAATTATTTTTACCCTATGGGCATGGGGTATAGTTTTGATTGACAATGATGATGTCATAATATAAGACTTATTTTCACTAGAGTTCGCTAGTGAGTCGAATTTAGTGGGTACATTGGCTGTAGCAGCCATAGTATGTAAATAAACTTTCCATGGGGTAGCGGAGTTCTTTGGTGTTCTTCATGGGAGAGTGGAGGTATACACTGAGTGAAGGTTTGAATTAAGCGAGGAGTTACTACTTTCGAGAATTATGGGAGTAGGGTTGATAATATTTCCTAAATATCAGATGGATAGTGATGGAAATTTAACTATTGTGGATAGTGGTGTTAAGTTTTGGTGTTTATAACACCAGGATATGATTGGTACTAGGCATCACCTGAGATGGCGTTTAGCCTATGTATATGTGTGTGTATATATTTTGTATTGTGTGGTGCGATAGTAACAAAGTGAGGTCTGGTGTTCTCACGTTAAGTAGGGGTGTTTACCAAAATGAATCGCGGTGGTTAAATTTATTTTCGAGCAGGGAGAGATAGCTCGGGGTGTATTTTGTGCAAGAATAAGTGATAGTAAAGGCGCGGTATTCTATTTTGTCTTTGGTAGCATATGGGTAGGAGTATATACTTTTGTGTTAAAAGACAAGTATTTAAGGGTACGTGCTATGGATTGAGGGTCTAACGGATCTCAACGACCGATAATGTTAGGTATTAGTGTAAGGGGGGTTCCTTGTTTGAATTTCTCTTTGCGAGACATCCCACGCATGAAACATAGCGCAATGTTGGAAAGTGGGGAGATGTTTGGTCGTTAGTACATGGGTTGGGTACCCCGGGCAGTATATATATATTTGATATGACTACAGGTTCGAAGTTATGTTTCGAGTTATGACTAGCATAGTCGGGTAACTTTCGTTCGGTAAAGCATGGGGATAGGGTGTATGGGCACCCGGGTTAATTAAGGCAAATTTTGTGCGGTTAAGCATGGGTATAGGGTGTATGGGTGCCCTTTTTAATTTGAATACATACTTGTGTAACTTATGGTTGGAAGCGGATGGGATAGATATAGAGGGTTAGAGGCACATGACTAGAGAGTGATATGCAAAGCTTGGATCACTACGCTTATCTTAATTTCGAGGACGAAATTCCTTTGTAAGGGGGGAAGTATGTAACACCCCGTAATTTTGAGGATTTAAAATTTAATTATTTTTGTGAGATGTAAAAACATTTAATTTAGAGAAACTAAAATTCATGAGTTGGAGAATTTATTTGAGTGAGCCGAATTATTTATAATTGTCGACTTTTAAGTTTAATTGTTCGAAATCTCGTGTGTCGCATTTTGAGGTCAAAATTTGGAAATGTCAAAAAAGTATTTCGGATGGCAATTCTGAGTGCGCGGTTGAGTCCGGATGGGTCGAGATAGTTAGAAAAGAGTACCCGGGGGGTAGTAATTGGGTCTCAGAGTATTTTTGGGCATAGACGAGCCCACACGGGGTGATTTGGGCTATTTTAATTAGACCCATGTGGCCAAAAACGGGATTAAGGGTTTTTAACATAATTGAGAGACTAGGGAATGGCAATCAACACAACTCTAAACCTGGGGTTTGAGAGGAAATTTGGGGGAAAGCAAATCAAGAGTCAATTTGGGGATTTTGGAGCCAAATTAAGGGACTACACCAACGGATCAGACTCTACGAACAATTACAGGTAAGTGGTTAACTGTTGTGATTCCTAAATTGATGATAATCAATTCATATCATAGTGTGTGTACATGGAAATTCGTTTTGGGTGTGTAATCAAAATTAAAATTGGTTTTTTGAAAATTGATATTCCTTAATGGGATTAAGGGTGAGATTTATTGTGTTTATGATTCTAGAATGTAGAGGAAGGAATCGTATGTGAAAACCAGTAAGAATCTATGGTTAATTGCTGTTGATATGAATGAAATTCGTATTGGAGATTTGAAACCCGAATAAAATCCAAATCGGGAAAACGTTGGAATCAATGGAAATTGATGATGAATTAAAGTCTTTAGGATGTTTAGACCCTTTTCTTATATGGAGGATATGTTAATTGTATTTGGGTAAGGATTTAGATTAAGAATCAAAGCTTTAGGGTTCCTCCATGACCGACAGTGGGCTGGAGAAGATGACTTCTGAAACGATCGATCGATCGACCCAGTTGGTTCGATCGATTGATGCTGCAAAAATTTTGGCAGTGACGTCAGTTTTAATTACTTGGAAATAAGTATTGAGAAAAGAATTTTTGGGTTGATTTTACATGTTAAAAATGGACCAAGTGGGAGAGTCCGGGTATGTTGGTAATTATAGGTAAATATAATTGGGAAATTTTATGGAGATGAATGTGTGACACATTGTGGGCGAATATGTGGGAATGAAATTCTGAGATGTTAAAACTGGACCAAGTGGGCGAGTCCGGGTATGTTGGTTAAGTGATACCAAAGTATTAAATTAATTATTGAGAGAGTAAATTAATTTAGAGTCGGAACATAGACTCGGAAAATAGTAAGTTACGGGCCAAGTGAGCGAGTCCGGGTATAATCGTTGGGCGACACCAAGTATTAAATTAATTAATGTGAGATTAATTATATTAGAGTCGGATTGTAGACTCGGGCAACATGATAAATTAATTAATGTGTAAATTAATTAAATGAGGGTCGGACCACAGACTCAAATTTGTGTTAATTAATTAATTAATGTGTTAATTAATTAAATGAGGGTCGGACCACAGACTCGGATTGGTATTAAATTAATTAATGTGTAAATTAATTAAATTAGATTCGAACCACAGACTCGGATTAGTATTAAATTAATTGATGTGTTAATTAATTAAATTAGAGTCAGATTGCAGACTCGGGAAGGTATTAAATTAATAGGTGTGTTAATTAATTTAATTAGAGTCGGACGATAAACTCGGGGAGGTAATAAGTTAATTGAGGTGTGAATTAAGTATATTAGAGTCGGACCATAGACTCGGGGAGATGATAGATTATTAAGTGAGAACATTAATTTAGTGAGTCGGGACATAGACTCAGAAAATTACAGGCTAGTGTTACGGATCTTTGAGTACACAGTAAAGCCGGGGTTTATAGTATATATATATGGTGTAGTGATAGTATATATATGTGTATATATTGTGTGTGCTATTAAATATCAGTGATTAGATATTTATTTAATTTATATAGTCTAGTGCTATCAAGGGAGGTTGCGCGATGCGGGTGAATCCCCTAGATTGAGGAGTAGGGTGAGTATATCCCCAGGTCATAGCATCCGGTATATGGGTGAGGGGATTATCTCACTTTCAGGGAAGGAATATGACCGCCTCCACTTCGTTTATGTTTTAGGCCAGGTTGGTGAGCGAATCCAACTTTGGTAACTAGGTTATGTAAGCACACCTAGTGAGATAACACTTTGGAGGGAATCATCCGGCGAGGGTATACATGGAGGGATGGATATGCGTATGTTATATGTGTGGATATTTTTGTAAAGGTATGTATATAATGGTATTCAATATTATATGCGGGTAATAACACAGTGTGTGATGTATTTATTTTATATAACTTGTGACACAATTATATGCTATTCTTTAATAAGGAATCAATTAAGTTAATTGGTGAAACAACTTATAATTCATGAATAATTATAATCGGGTTAGAGTTGTATGGCAAGGGGAGGTTATACCAGGACTAGTTGGACGGGGTAGTACAACTAGGTGGCGGTCAAGGTAACCGTTAGGTGTGCACATTAGTGGAGTGGTGAGAATGTCCACAAGGGAGTGCGACACTAACTTAAATATGAAGCGCATTCATGCATTTTAAATTACTGCAGTTAATTCACTTGCTAAATATTTTTAAAATGTTTTGGGTTCTAACCCTTGCTATAAAACTATTTTCAAAACCTTTTAGGTGTCCAGGCATAGGGACGCCAGGATTGATATTCTATTCTAGGCACACGAAGCTGCGACATTTGTGGATGCTAGCCGGAGTTTGGATTAGACGCATCGTTCATTCATTCCTAGATTAGGAATCATTTATCAATTTTAGTTTTATTTAGGGCTTGGCCCAGTCTTCTCAGTACAAATTTAAGATGTATTTATTCAGGTGTTGGATGTTTGTATTGGATTTCACTTTAGTGGTCGATGGTCTATTCGGCAAATTGTTTAATTAATTATTCTATTGAGTTTTATTCAGTTGTGTGAATGGTTTATATTTATTTCCGCATGTACTGTTTTGTTAATTAAAAAGTTAAAATTTGGCACCAGCTTTAGGAATACTAGGTGGCTAGTAAGTTTTAAAAAGTTTTCGACAGTGATGCTAAGGATGAACAAACTGAGATTCCTATTTTAATTTGGTATATGATTGATCACCCGGTATTTTATTAGGCGGGGTGTCACATTAACTTGGACCGTCTCAAAAAATTCCAGCCTTAATCTCGACGTGCTATGACTCATCTCATCTCCCTTATATTCAAACAAAAATTCTTCACTTCCCTCTACTTAGAACTATGTGGGTACTGATCCTTTAAAAATCTTTTTACTTTCAAAAATGAAACTCATAAAATTTATAAGAACCTCTAGAGGTACATAGGCATCTCAAATGATCTACATGGGCACGACCCCCTTCTTTTTCACAAAATGCTATTATTATCTCCGAGAACGACAGTTCCTTTTTATCATTTACATGAACAAAACGATTATGTATGACTTAGTGATTGCTATAGATAATTCAAATGCAAAACTCATCAAGAGGCCCAATGATATAATTGAAATCTACTTTATTTCGTTGATGAAAATTCCTATACAATAATATCATCATAGGGAGTTAAACAACTTCCCCAGCCAACCTAACATTTTTTTTCCTAAAAAAAAAAAACAAGCGAAACTACTCCTAAATAGCCTTCCTAAAAGATACATAACCAATTAACAACACAATCACAAAATATTTATAAATAAAGCTCCCAAGGGATCCTACCTGCAGCTGCAACAAGAACCATACCCATCATGATCTACATCTTGGGGTCCTCAAACTTCGCCTGCTTGGGTGGAATACCGAAGATGCTCCGTGTAATGGTAAGCCTGGACCAGACTAGGGAAAACTACAACACCTCTATCCATGGTGTCAAACATGGTGAGCCATATCTTTCCAGTATCTTTGGCAATCATTTTAGCCACTACCCTCCTCCATAACCATTTATTGTAGTCCCCAGAAACATGCCAAACTCTACAAACAGATTGGGAAGGATGAGTCGATGGCCAACGATTCTTCCACAGAGAGACTAACTACATGCGCATGCATTCTGCCAGATCCTCTACAGGAAAGAAGTCTAGTGTTTGAGGTGTAACAAACTGCTTCCACCCAAATTAATGCAGGAGATGCCAGGGAAAGTAGAAAAAATTATGCCAGAGGCTAACCAACTGAACATACTGGTATTCCCCTAGTTCTAGAATGGGATGCTCCATCCACCAAGGCACTGACCAACACAAACCTCAAGCCCCGTGCTCCATAAACCAATTCTTCCAGCTCTCGATATTCATACCTAAGATGATAAACTAGTGAGTAAGGATGTTCGACATAGCTGCCAAGGGATATTCAGGAGGGACCGCCACATGGAATCTCTCTAACATCCACATGAACAACATAACTGGTCTACCTCTCAAAAAGTCAAAAAGACCTTTGTGCCAAGCATTTAGACCATTTAGGGTCTCTTCCAGTATCACCGCTGCAGGATTGCAACGGTATGACATCCACGAAGTGATGACTACAAGTTGCGGGTCCACCAATAGGTCCTCAATTACCAATATTAATTTTGAAGTTAAGCCAAGGATAATGTCTCTAGCATAGCCCGCACCACCAACATCCTGCAGATGCACATAATGTAGTACAACAGGGAGAGAGATTCTTCTTCTTGTAACCAATGACCCAGCTGCGAGGGTGAGATATGGAGAAGCCCTGCTAACAGCTCTTGAGTAAACCGAGAGAAATCTGGCATGATCATTGCAATACTAGGATTTATCCTTAGTATAGAAGAAAACTCTTCGTAAGTCAGACAGACTTTGTCCAAGACAAAGAGAAAGACACGATCCCCGGGGTACCATAATTGTATCGCCACCATCAGTATGTTCCATTCAATAGGCGGAGTGCGCCATAAGGAAATCCGATGCATGTTAAAAGCATCATAGTATACATTATATGAGAAAATATCCTCTAATTTTTTGAGGTAAGAATACAATTCAACACTTTCGGGAAGAGCCGTAGTGTAAATGACGAGACAAGAAGCAAGAAATGAACAAAAGAAAAGAAATGTGGATGGGTGAAGAAAATACTCCACCATTACCTCTTTTTATAGATGAAAAACTTTGTTAAAGACAAGGGTCATGCAAAATCAGGAGGAAATACTACCCCATCAAGGACCAAGTAGTTGAAGAAAGCGCAATCAAAGCCTTGGGGTTATTAGAATGAAATGACCTGCCAAGGGGTATGCTGATGGATAACCCCCTATTTTTGGAAAGTTTCCTTTTTTCTCAAAATAAAAAACTCCATAAAAATAATTTTTATTCTAAGGAATTCAAAATTTCCTTTACTCATCCTGTTTTGAAATAAATGTTTACTTGAGTTGTTTTAAATCCTTTTTGCAATCTCAATAGAAAAGTACGAAGTGCATACGCATTAAGTCATTAAAGAAAAAATATATAAATAAAACTTCATTCCATTGCATATATATTTCTTTAATGTATTTGCCTTCCAGGAAATCACAAAAATAATGAGACTTAGCCCGATCCCCACACTAACTCAAAACATTCTATCTTTCTCACTTTCTCTTTCTTTCTCTCTCTAAGACCCCCATCCCTACAGCGTACGCGCTTTCCCTGACGACGAGCTGAAGAGCCTCCACTTCCCGATCCAGACCCCTCCCCCAATGTGGTAGATGACACCAAGAAAAAAGGAACCAAAATCGAATCCCGAATATGATCCGTCGTGGAAGCCAACCAATCCCGAATATCCCTCATCCATGTAGTTAACACCCGTACGTGCTGAAAGAAAAACTATAAAAGAAAATCAGCCAGTCTGGGACAAGGAATAAATTAGTAAGACAAAAATCAATAAATGAAAGGTATACCTCTGGCTGGAGAACATCCATTGTCAGATCCAGAACTGTAAGGACATAATTTTATAAATGTCCAGGGTAGAATCTAGGAATTTGTTATTTTTCCCTCACTACAAAAAAAATAGCTTTTGAGACGGTGGCCTAACAGTCCTAAAAGATCATTTATCCGTCTCAAATACTTTTTGTGACGCTATTTGGGATGGCTAGGGGTTCTTTCTGATAGAGGGTTATAAATACATTTTGTGACGCCATAACCGTCTCAAAAGAGTTTTTTGAAACAGGAACAACTCCGTCTCAAAATGTCCTCATTTTATATGACCCTTTTGAGACGACACAAGAGCTGTCACAAAAGATTATTTTTGAAACGAAAATTAATCTGTCTCAAAAGATTACTATTTTAAAAAACCTTTTTGAGACGGCAACATAGCCGTCTTTAATATAGTTTTGGGACAGTTTTATCCATCCCAAAACAGGTGAAGGGATATTAAAATTTTTGCACCAATATATTAATCTACCGCTAAAGTTTAATATAGAATTTAATTACATTTGAAACAACACAAACAACGAATAATCATAAAATGTAATACATAAGGTGATTTTCAACCAACAGAACGAATCATTTTAATTCAACAATAAATAGAGTTCTTACAACCATCTCCAAATATTCATCAAAACAAGAATTATAACACTAAGTTCAAATATTTCACTTGACAGCAAAAATACATTAATTTATTAATACTCCAAACATGAAATGCTTTTATCAAACTAATTCCGCAACACTGAAGCGTACGACCTCCAAAACCACTAATTAACATTTGCATGTTCTACAAAAATTGTCACCTGCACAAAAAAAATAAAGTTTCGATTATGTCAGAATTAATACCCCTCGTCAACAATACAATGTGCAAAATGAATCAATATAGTATATTTTCATCATTAACAATATAAATATCCAATTATTATTATTTTTTAAAAAATTCGGCAGAGTCTCCTTTGTTTATTCATGAAAACCAAAGGTAGCCAACCTGTTTTAAACATCAAAATTATTGATTCTAAGAATGATATACACCAACAGCAGAAAATTTTAACCACCGCCATAATAAATTCTCACCACCATAACAAATTTTCCCCACCGCCTTGTGACAACCCGCTCCAAATAATAACGGGTGGCCAGCCATACACTACATAAATCAGGTATCCCAGATGGCACAGTCTCAACATCAACAACTAAACACTATAATATAAGGCTAACTACCCGAAATCATTAAGTGCGAATTGCCAAAAATTTGAAACTTTTATTTTTAACAACAACAACAAAACCAATAATGCACACAACCAACAATATACATCTAACTATGATGAGTGAACTGTGTATGCTCCAATAATGAAAGAGTACAATACATTGTACAATAAAAATCTCAACAATGTAATACCCGAATATGCTGTCGGGCAACAGACAATACAATAATCTGATAAATAAACTATGAAAGTGTTAATCTACAACACTTGAATACTAACTCAATACAACTGAATCCTAATCTAGATGTACAATAGATAGGAGTCGACTAAAGCAAAGTGCCGCAACAGTCCGCTATTGCTACAGCTCCACAAATCCTGAATGGAGGAATATCAAAGGCGTTCTTGCGGAGGAACACCTGAAGTAGTACAATATATATACATGGAGGAGGAAAATATAAACGGGTCAGAACCCGAGTTGTGAAAAACAGTTTATAGCAAGTGTATTAAAATGTATAATAATTATAAATGCATTATTACATGATTTTGTTGGAATCGAACACACCATAACAAATCAACTCACCTCTCATCTAAAGCGCGCACTAAGCGTATGCACGTGTCTCCAAAAGGATGTCCGATTCTAATTTAGGTAAGAGGATTCTAACTTAAACCCAAAAGAAGTATTTAAGTGAAACCGTCTAACCTATGTCCCAATTCTACATTTATTTCTCTACTTTCTTTAAGTTATTTACGTTAACTATAATGTAATTGTTATAGTTATCTTTATAATGTTCATTTGTTGAACATATAAAGTTACATGATCCAATCATGTCCACATCATCACAATACATCAACAATCTCATTTACTAGAATTTATATTCTAGTGATGCCCATATAAGGCATGAGACCATAAATATAATTATAATAGTAATTATATATGAGTCATTAGCATCATGAATATAAAGACTAAACTCCTCTCGATTCTCAACACGGCACTGCGTTTCGTGCGTGGGACGTCTCGCCGAGGCGAAATCCAAACAAGGAACCCCCCCGTTACACTACTCCTGACCGTATTAATCCTCGAGGCTCATTATGCCCTCAATGCAAGATGCATGTAACCCAAATTTATTATCCAATTTTAATTAATTAATATTCCCAATTCTCAACAGTACACGGCGTTTCATGCGTGGGACGTCTCGCGAAGCGAAATCCAAACAAGGAACCCCCCCGTTACACTACTCCTGGCACTGTCGATTGTCGGGATAGGTGATATATATATATAATTAATTATGAGCATTAAGGACTAAAATTATCCCTAAGTTCCAACATTACACTGCGGTTCGTGCGTGGGACGTCTCGCCGAGGCGAAATCCAAACAAGGAACCCCCCCGATACACTAATCCTGGCAATGTAGGTCATTGAGGTCCATTATGCCCTTG
Organism: Sambucus nigra; assembly: GCA_949130495.1. NCBI lineage: Eukaryota > Viridiplantae > Streptophyta > Magnoliopsida > Dipsacales > Adoxaceae > Sambucus > Sambucus nigra. The sequence continues at coordinate 320,563,593 of OX422220.1, read as the reverse complement.
ACACCCAAATACAAACACAAGCAATAATAACCATCCAACCGAGCTATAACTCAAAGGATGCAGGCTCACATGCTATCATCTTCTAGCAGCCCATATACGTAGCAAACTGGGGCCACCTGGTGGGGTTCAACGACACCCACCTCGTGATCAACTCACGCACACGACGTCCGGGAAGCGGTCATAGCTCCTAACCGGCAGGTGAGAGCGACACATACCCACGACCTCTCACCCCCAAAATAATAAATATATATATATATGTCATATGATGACCACCATGGACGACTATGACCTGGGGAATATCCACATCCTGCTTTTTGAGTCAGGATGCTCACCCACTACGCACGAAACTTCCCAATGATAGCAAGGAGAGGGTATGCCTAACATGTATATACACCATCATATAAGGTATACATACATCCCACATAATAAAGATATACCATTATATAAGGTATACCTGCAACAATATATTCATTTTCATTATACGCTCTTAGGCGCAATCGAATTTGTGTCATTGTTTAGTTTTAGTATATCTCTCTCCTGATACACTAATCGCTAAAACGCACACATCTTCCCCACTTAGTACACACCATAATTTCTAATCGGTATTCCTCAAATTTAGTCTATATGACTCCAATAATTTCTTATAAGGTAAACTCACTAAAAGTCTCGAAAACATACTTCAAATGTCTCCTATAGAGATCCCCATTCGATATCCTCGAACAAAACGGGCTGAAATTCTCCTTAGAAAAACAATCCCACAAAAGCCCTGTTTCCGAATCGATTCGGGCCAATTCCGAATCGATTCGGCCCAGCGAATCGATTCGGCCAGGAAGGCGAATCGATTCGGGTCATCAGACCTGGGACTCTGTCTCAGAATCAAATCGATTCGGTCACTCAGACCTGGGCACCTGCAGAATTTCGAATCGATTCGGCTAGGGGGCCGAATCGATTCGGCCCTGCTGAACCTCGAAAATGGCTACTTTTTAAGTAAGCCAAAAATCCCAAAATTCATTTAAATTAACCCGGATTTTTATTTCTATGAACCCAAAGTTTTCCCATCTCCTCTAGTTCTTTAGATGTGCAACACCCTATTTGGGAATCCACTAATATTTATCTCCAAATAATTTTAACCTTAATTTCTGACTAACGATTTCGATCTTGGACATCTTTTCGTAGAAAAATCATTAAAAATCAAAACACAATCAGAAAAATACCCAGTCAGCGCTCACGCGACCGTATCAAAAAGATCTACAATTTTCATTTTTTGACCAAGAGCCGAATCGATTCGCATCATGGCCGAATCGATTCGGAAGTGACGCTGAATCACTATTCATCATCTTCTCCAAAATTCTAAAATTCATTTTAATGATTTTCCAACCATTTGGATCCATCCCAATCACAAATATATCATCAATATTCATCCTAGAATACATATAAACTAATTTCTATCTTCAAATCTAAGATCTACATATCAAATCTAAGATTTTTCCCAAAAGTTAGGTTTTAACAATTTAAACCTAAAACCCAAAATTCAATCCACAAATCATGCAATAAATGGTACACAACAATTATTTAGCAAGTTTAATCACTTGCCTCGGGTTCGTAGGGTCTGAATCCTCCTTGCAAACGCGTATTTGCTCGGAAATCCTCTTTCTCTCTCCTCTTTCTCCTTCCTTTTCTTCTTCTTTCTTCTTCTCTCTTTCTTTCTTTCTTTTTCTCTTTCTCTCTTTTAGAGAAATGAATCTCCCGTAGGCTTTTTAAGCCTAAAACCCAAGATACACATCTTTAAATGATAATACACACTTTAAATGACTCGGTGTCTTTAATTCGAGTCAAACGGTCCTAATTTATTTCGGAACCCAAATAGACCCCAAGTACAGTCATTTCGACTTTCTCGACCCTTTCGGACACAATGGTACCCTCACAATTTCCATTCGAGACACTTTTTGACGACTCTAAATTTTGACCTTAATTGCCAATTTGATTATTCTCCAATAAAATATTATTTATTTCTCCCAAAATAAAATAATTACTGTTCCGAAAGTCTTGGGTTGTTACAAACTTCCCCACTTACAAGAATTTCGTCCTCGAAATTTAGCTAAGCCTAATTCTCCCAAAGCTCAACTATTTCTAATCTACCCATCATCACTAATCCTATCTCCAAACATCTAACCTCCCACGATGAATTTATTTAATTTATTTTATTATTAAGTTAATTATGCATTAAATAAAACCAATCTCCACAACAAGGGCACCCATACATCCTTTAAATTTGAGCTTTGTGCTCATAGCAATCATAATGAGGCTTTATTTGCATCCAAAGTTCCACAATTCCAACAATATAAATAATACTAAAATTTTAATAGAACAAAAATTTGAATGGTCCAAAGAAATAACTCCTCTCAATTCCTGACAATCGCCACTTTCGTGCAGGGGACGTCTCGCAAAAGCGAAATCCAAACAAGGAACCCTCCCAATACACTACTGTGTGGCAATGTCGGGGATTGAGAGTTTGTTAAATCCAGACTAGAGTTTGAAAAAAAAATTTATTTTATGAAAATCATTTTGAAAGGGCTCGAAGACCGATAAAAGTTTATATTGAAAATAGTTTATTTTGAAAACAGTTTATATATAATCTAATATAAAATGCCTTATGTCCAACACAAGGTCTTTTAAATCATCATATGCATAACATATAGCTCACAAATATTATCATAATCAGGAGCTAAAATTTTACCTGCGTCCCATCAAACCACAATCACTTCAAACATAAACAACGTCTTACATCATCTCAATATACTGCCATATATAAGGCAATTCCATATCTGGAATACAACAGTTGTAATAGTCTATCATGACTATATAAAAGAAGTAGCTTTTATCATTTCTACTCATCACCAAAACCATTCTTACATTAACTACAAGGTTTAAAGCTATTTTGAGCACCTTGCAAAATCATCTTACCTTTTTAAAAAATAGTAAAATAAGAGCCTATCTTGCTCAAAATTCCCCCTTTAGGGGCGTTACATACCATACATAAACAAAAAGGGCTAAAGCACTACCCAATTTATACATATCTCCCATACACTATTTCCAAAACCATACATCTTAATAATCCTATTTATAAAGGAAAATTAACTTACATCATCCATCTCTAGTCCGATTGCCCATCCTCATCAATGGGCTCCCAAACATAGTCCCCCGGTCTAAAGCGACCTCGAATCTGCTGTAGGGGTTGCACTTCCAAAATCTCATCAAATTGCGGTCCTTTACCTCTATTAGGATAATCCCTCTTTTAATGACCTATTTCTTTACAAAAGAAACACTTACCCGCAAATCCTTTCTGCGCATTCTCATTACTGGCACTCTCCTTGCCAAAATTTCTCGATGAACTCGAATCACCAAAGTTCTTACCCTCTTGCGAACGAAAGCGATATTCATGACACTTTAATAGTGCCGCATTCACGACCTCGACGAAAGTCATTAACTTAGGACTTTCTAACAAATGTAGTTGGATTTTCCAATCTAAACCTCGAACAAACTTCGATATACGTTTCTCTTCCGTATTTACCTCATTAGGTACTAATCTCGCCCATAGAGAAAAATCTTCTTCATATTCTGCCACCGTCCTATTTCCTTGAAAAATCCCCATATCCTGAGTAGGGGAAGGCAAATACCTTCGATAAAAAAAGTTCCCAAAATTCTTTTATAGGTAAAGTATCTCTCTGTTCAGATGTGGTGACAGACTCCCACCAATGGAGAGCGGCACCCGATAACCTAAAGGTGGCTAAAAATTGTTTCTGCACCTCACTACACTCAACCATACGAAGATGCTTCTGTATAATATTTTTCCATTGACTTTCAACCATTGCATCAACTCCCCCTGCAAACTCGGGAGGATGCCCCTTACTAAAATCTTCCTTCACTCTCTCCCATAAAGACAATCCTAAATGGGGTGGGGCTGCCCGTGCGGCAGATTGCTGAGCCATTGTAGAAACGGCAGCAGTGACCGCTTGTGCCACTATATTGGCAACATCATCCGTAGTCATGTTCCTTTGAGGCATTTGGGGTTTCCATTTGTTTTCCCTGACTGAACGACCTCCCTTCGGTGGCATCTGAAACAAGAACAATTGTATCAGAACGCCTTTCAAATATTTTCGAATCACAGAAAGATATGGACGTATGAATGTAACCATCCTAGCAATAAGGCTATATATCAAGAACGATTACGGAAGATCGTAGTAACGTACACAGATCCTAAAGACACTAGAACCTGATGCTCTGATACCACCTGTGACAACCCGCTCCAAATAATAACGGGTGGCCACCCGTTATTATTTGGAGCGGGTTGTCACACGCCTTTGAAAATTTAACTTTAAACAAGAGAATTTTTCATTATATATATATAAGTAATTATATGTATGAATTATATTGTATTACCTAGTCGGACTGAATCGTCGAGGTAGTGGAAGCTTGCTGAAGGGTAAAACTTTGGAACAAACTTTGCATTTCACTTCGCATATCATTCTTCATCTGTAATAAAGCTTGTTGGTTGCGAATCTCTAACTCTTCAAGCTCCTGTAGATGTCGAGTCTCTCGATCTTCAGCTTCTTTCTTTAACTGGTTAATTTCTACCAATAATAACTGAGATGAACATGCTTTTGTCAACGTTGGCCTAATACCTTCTCCCTTTAATAAAGCATACCCATGCCCTCCATATCCTACTACATCAGTAAAAATCTTGTTCCGCACTTCTGGGTCATTTTGTTGCTCTTCTGGTAGCTCATTTAGTCGTCTTTCAAGCATTTTCTACTAATTGAATTAATATTATTATTAATGAACATAAAATAATTTTCAAGAACACAATTTATAACAAATATTAAATAAATCTTTGAATCATCTCTTACGAATTAATATTTATACATACCGCTTTATCAAATGATCCATCTTCAACACTAAAAGTTTTATTATTTGGAGCTCGAGTGGCTTTCCACATGCTAATATTATCGATGGGCTCCCCCAGTTCTATCCTCTGAAAAAAACAATGTATGTATATTAATACTTTTATATTAAAATCAGAAATATTTATAATAATAAAAATTCCAACCTCCTTGGCTATTTTAGCATGTGGCTTTCGTCCTGTCCTTGAGTAAGAACATTCAACTTCACGGTTCTTAGTGTTTTGATCGGCAATATCCTAAATATTTTAATAAATAAAAATAAAAATTATGATACTAGTGAGGAAGAATGTATGTATAAAATTCTTAATAAATGTGATATTTATACCTTAATCTTCTTTAGACCCCAGTATTTCACCAATTCAGGCCACTGATCTTTTTCAACTCGTTCAGGCGTTTAACTCAACCGCTCTTCATCTGTTTGAAACTTTTTATAGTGATTCGCCTTCACTCGATGCTTCCATTGCCTCCACGCAAGTCCCATCCTTGTAAAGAAGATTTGCTTAAAACCTTCCGGTGCATTTGTGTTATTCTAAGAACAAAAACAATAAATTAGTTAAAACTTGACAACTAATGTACAACAGAACAAATAAATAAATCAAACTAATAAGTTACCTTCACTTCCTTCCAAATATTATCAAGTGCTTCCTCGTCTGCCTCTCTCCAATCCAACATTGTCAATGGAAATAAATTTCCACACATTGCGTAATAACCTAAATGTGACATCAATTTACTTTCAAGATTTCAAACTGGCTGACAAAGTTCATTGCATTCCAATATCTTCTTTTTGTTATCATTCCATTCGAGCCAGGGCCTTGCCCCCTTTCTAACCCTTTTTTTACAAGTAAGGGTAGCCATTGTACCTGGAAAAAAAGTTGATAAATAATGTTTATACATCTTATTCAATATGAATATAAACATAATAGTAATACAAATGGAGATATACAAACACTGTGTAACACAGCATACCTATGAGATCCTCACCATCTAAAGCGGATGGAGGATTGGCATTCCCAACTGAATTATCAATCTGCTCAATATTTGGGGAAAGTTGACGTGTAGGTGTTTGAAATAAAGAAACTTGATCTCTTGAGTTGAGGTGTGTATTATGGTATGTTAATTCAATATTTGGTGAAAGTTGTGGTTGCATCTCTCTATTTCCATGGTCCCTTATGTTGTGTTGCACGGGAGTAATTTGATATGTCCTCTCTAAATCATTTCTCACTGGAGTTGTGAGTGGTTGCTTCTCGAGTAGTCTTTCCTCGCTTATGAGGTCGGACATAGTCAACCGACGACGACGCCGCCACCTCAATGTCATGGATCTGTATATTTGCATTTATCATAGCAAGAAGTTACATTTCAGTTATATATCACATTTCAACATCGGTTATAAAACTAATCAAACATGAAACAAAATATAAAATGATCGATCATTACATTAAAATGATCATGTTCATTTCAAAATCATTTCCAAGAATAGGAGGAGCAACTTAAACCCATTTCTGATAAATACTTATTAATTTGAGTCATAGAGATCTTGATTTCATCCATTAGCATCATTATCATATACATCATTCTTACCTCCTTTAAAATATTACTCCATAAAAAGATCTCGACTCAAGCTTTCGTGGAAAACTGGATGGGCCATACAACCAAAACAAATATTTTTGAGAATTTAGGATTTTTTATTTGAGACACAATAAACCTCTCATTTTTGGGTCCAAAAACTAAGTTGGCAACAACTTAAGGTTTTAGATTAACCCAAATATGTTGAACCCCAAGAAAATATCTCAATCACAGCCCACTAGAGACTAAAGCGTGGAACAAATAAGCTAAAACAAAACCTTTTCCTTTAGAACTACTATTACAATTAATCTTATAACACATATGCTTTCGAAGAATCCATCTAACAATAAGCATCTTTCTTTGAATTGGTGGAAATGAAGTTTTGAAGCAGGAATCATTATATGGAATAATCTTGTGTAAGTTTTTACACTTGATCACATCTACCATTGAAAAATATCACAATGTTAATACTAGAGGGTCATAAGGAGAAGTCCCATAAAAAACCTATTTTATCTTTCCACAACTCCCAACTTATAATAGAAGGAAGGATCTAGTTAATAATACCTTAAACTGAGTAAGAATTTGCATGAATTCACCAATTACTCAGTCTAAGTTTAATAAGAAATGAATGCACAGGAATCCCAAGTCACTTTTAAAATATGACTAAATAGACGCTACAAAATCACTTATAGAAAACGTATGCTGGACAGTTTCCATGTTAGAAACTTTGCACACAACATTTACACTTTGAATACGATCTAACATTATGCTTAATAAGTTAATTATCCATTGGGATGAGTCTCTGCAGAAGCCTCCACACAAAAACATAGATTTTAAATGGTAATTTCTGGTGTCAAACATGGGAATATGAAAAAGATGAACATCTCTTCTTTAATACACTCCCATGCAGATTTAACAGAGAAAAGACCATTAGAATTAAGCTCCAAAATAGTAGTCTCGTACCTTTGAATATTGGGATATATGTTAGTAATCTCTGATATTACACTAGTAAGAATGAATTAACCAGAAATAGTTAGATTAAATTAATTATCATAGATGAATGAATGAACCGTTTGTGGCCAGTGAAGCAGAGGATCTATAGCATCAGGTAAACAACGAATTGGAAAACATTGGTCTCTCTGAAAATTAACATGTCCTCTACCAATCAACCAACTAATGTGAGGTTCCACTTCAAATCTAATATGATACATTATTCTTCAAGTATTAGAAGAATAACCACTACAGTTATACAACATGGGATGTTTATTTCTATAATATTTCGTGTACGTGAATGATTTCCAAAAGGAATTGCTAATTCTGAATTTCCACCATAGTTTAGCAGTAAGAGAATTTATGATATCATTAAGAGATCTTTAGACCAATGCCACATTCATTAGTATCTTTACATATGAAATCCAAATTTCTCCAATGAATCTTTTCACCAAATAATGATTCTCCCCAGAAAAAATAAGCAAAAATATTTTTTATCTTTTTGATGACTTATTTGGGAGGATCAAGAACTGAGAACAAGTAGATAGGAAGACTTTGTAAAACATGCTTAATAATAAACATTTTTGCCCTTATTAATAAGAGTCCATTGCTCCATCCATGGATTCTTGTATAGATCTTATCAATAAGGTTATAAAAGACAAAAAATTTGCTTCCAATATAGACATGATAACCACGGTAAGTGATAGAGAATTATTTTTTGGGAAAATCCAATGATGTTTCGAATGATGTTTCCAATCATGTTAGCCCTGACATTACTCATCAAAGGGGAAGTTAGATAATAACTCTACTTATTAATAAGTTGGACAGATGCCCCTTTATATTCTTCAATCAACCTCATCAATTCTTTAAATGATTTTACCCCATTAGTAAATATAAGAATATCATCACCATAAGCTATGTGGGAAACTGTAGGCACATTTGTAATAGTCAAATAAGGTTGGATTTTTCCCTCATCAACTCTACAATTCAAACTTATGCTAAAGACTTCTGCAGCCACAATAGAAAGAGTATGAGATAAAGTATCTCCCTGCCATAATCCTCTAAAAGAAGAAAATAAACTTGTAGGTTCTCCATTAACCAAACCAGAAAACCAACAATTGGAAATGGCCTTCCACACCAAATCAATCCATAATTCACATAAACCAAATTATCTAAGAACGTTGATTAGAAAAACACAATTAACTATATCATGTGCTTTAGAAATATATAGATTAAATATTATATTCCCACCATGAACTTTCTTATTAATGCTTATAACCCTTTCTTGAACTAAACGGATGTTATCTGCCATTTCTCTACCAGCCACAAAAGCACTTTGATGGCAAGAGAGAATTTTGGATAAAATAAGGCCTAATCTGGCAGACATAAGTTTAGTTATACTAGGCGCCTCAGACAAGGAGACCCCTTATCTCCTAGCCTATTCATTATTGTTGCTGAAGTGCTAAGTAGAAGTATTGATAAATTATTCTTCTCAAAAAGGCAATTCCATTCTCTCATCCTCAAAGAAGCAAATTGATATCTCACCTTGGATTTGCACATGATGTCATAATTTTCATAAATAGTGGGAAACATAGTCTTAAGTTCTTTTCAACATGCTTAAAGACTATGAATCTGCTTCAAGTTAGCTGGTGAATATCTCTAATAGCTCCTTCTATGTGGATGCTAAAACAACTCCAATAAGGAATAAAGCCATTGCCACTCAAACATGTCTGAATTTTAAACCATTCCCTCTTAAATATTTGGGGGTGCCATTTAACTAAAGGAAGAAGAACAATCATTTAGTTTTCAGAGCTGCTGAAGAAAATAAGAGACAAACTAAATGTTTGGTCTTCTAAACTCATTTCACATGGAGGTTAAAGTTACTTTAATTAAGCATGTTCTTTCTTCCATGCTTGTCTTCGTGTTATCAGTGTTAAATCCTCGTAAAGTTGTTCTAAAGAGGATCAATAACTTTTTTAGTAAGTTCTATTGGGGTGGCTATAATAGAGAAAACCCTATTAAAGGACCAAGTGGACTAAGGCGTATTTCCCTTATGAATAAGGGGGTTTAAATATAAGGAGATTAGAAGACATGGTAAACTCATCTAGTACGAAATTGTACTGTATGAAATTACAGCCATTAGAGACATGTCAGAGGGCTTTATAGATGCTGAAAAGGAACTGTGGCTTCCTTGTACCACATGATAATTTACTTACAAATTAACTTTTAATGTTTGCAGACAAGCTAGACCTATTTCTCTGAGTTGGAAAATTAATTGGCAACATGATTGTCCTATGAAGATTTCTAACTTTATTTAGAAATTACTGAATAATGCTATTCCATTAGAACTTGAGATACAAAGAAGTGACATAAGGATAGCTACTATGTGCAGAGGCTGTGAAGCTAATGAAGAAACAATTGATCATGTATTCATTTAATGCAAACTAGAAAAAGAAGTGTGGTGTTTTTCATTAAAAAAATTGCGGTTCATTTAAATATACTCAAAATATTGACCTGCCAGATGCTGATAATCATTTAAATAAGCTAAAACAAAACCCTATTCCTTCTCCTATAGATTCTTCGAAATCCCTATCCCTAACGAATTGAAAAAGCGTGGAACAAATAATCCATAGCTAACATCTGGAATTGTGCCTATTTTACTATAGATTCTTCATAAACCATTTCCAATTGGGCCTAAGATTTTTGGTTCAAGCTAATCTGGACAGACGCAAATCAATACTCGTGGTCATGGATGTCCCACAGAATCTCCCTCCACTGGTTCCACCTGCCCTTAGTGTCACTCTGTCACACACTCGATTGATATATGTCTGACTCTACTTGATATCTGTTGCTAATTTTACCTGCGATAATTCAATAACATATACTTTTTATCCATGGGGTTTCTCTATCAATGAATTTTTATCCACGGGGTTGATATATGTCTGACTCTACTTGGTAGGAGGCAAGCAGAGGCCAATGCTGCAGATATTACAAAAACTAAAGGAAAAGAAAGGATATTGCTTCAGATGATGTGAGCCCTACGTGTAATAAGAGGCCTATGGATGAACATACGTCTGAGTTCAGTCCCAAACACAAAAGGACCAATGTCACTAGGGAAAGGATTAAGATCTGTAGACAGATGACTCGGTGTTTGGTCCATGGTGGGGGATCATCCTCCCCTTATAGTGAAGTGGATCCATTTACCTTCGACCCTGAGCACTCGATCATACTAGAGCAGCTAAAAAATGATGCATACTCTATCTTTTGCCACACAAATATTGTTGTTAATGTGGTCCACTATCATGAGTATGCCCCTAATTTTCAATTCGTTAGGGATTTTAATGTTGATGATTTATGGAATGTGGTGAAGCATCGAATGCAACTGGTAAATTCTCACCCATACTTGTATTTTTTTAATTTTGTTAAAATATTTGGCATTATGCTGATGTCTTTGCCTTTCTTTCAAGGTGTGATGGGTGCCACCATCACCATCTTAAGGGAGAAAGTAACATCGCCCCCAAATGCTTATGAGGACGAGAGATAGGCCAATTCTATGCTCCTTACCCACCATGGGACCATGAATCCATGATTGAGGAACTGAAGACTGCGCAAGCTAATTATGAAAAGGCCAGAACTGAGATTAAGGAGAAGTATGATCAGTTTGTAGTGAACGTTCAACAACTATTAATTATAAAGCATATGATATAGCGAATTCAGTAAGCACAAAGGAAATTCAGCAAACTAGCTAATTCAGAAAACTAACAAAATATATGTTCAGATATGTAGCAAACTATCTGTTCAGTTATGCATTTGTTATAAGAAACACTACTCAGTTATGCATCAGTACAAAACCAAACTACAAATTCTCCAGTTCAAAAACAAAAATAACTAGTTTATAACTATATCTCCCTCAAGCATTGTCCCTCTAAATTTCATCTCCATCTTCGTCTGCATCTGCATCTTTGTGATCATTAGCTTGAACAACACTAGTGTCAACTATTAACCCATCTCCATCCCTCACCCACCGTAAGTTGTGATCTTCATTCAAATTTTGCATGACAAACGGCTCATCTCCATTAAGCAATAATTCTTCTCCAGTTTCTTGAACTGTCGTGTACCTATCAAATTGGTCTCTTGGTGTCATGGGAACAACAACATGCCAATCTGTATCGATAGGGTCTTGCACGTAAAATACTTGTTCTGCTTGGGATGCTAGTATGAAAGGTTCGTTACTCTCTCGATCATCTTTATATTTCAAATGCTTGAAATTCACCAGCGTATAGTTAAACTCGTCAAATTTTGTACCCATGCGATTTTCAACCCAATCATACTTGAATAACACAAACTTCATGCCATTAAGATACTGAACTTCAATAATATCCGTTAGTTCCCCATAGTATGTAATATCACCCACAATGGGGTTTTTATCCTTCCGGCTAGAATAACTCATTTGTTCGGCTTTTATAAAAACTCTTCTATTTTGAGTTTTCTTTCCCTTATCAAGTCTCTTTGTTCGAAATCTAAAACCGCTAACAATATAAGTGTTGAATCTGACCGCATCCTTAAGAGGACCTAAAGACAAGCATTTGATTTCTTCGGATATTTGCACACCGTCACGTCCCAATTTAATAACCTACAGTATATTAAATTAAATGTCAATACAAAAGTATAATATTTATTCATAATTCAACTATTAGTTATGATATTTTCGCTTACATAATCCTTAAACCATTTGTGGAACTCATCGTTGTGAAGACGATTAACACAATGCTTTTGTGAATCTTGAGGATACTTTGATAAAAGTTCCGCAAGATGCTTTCTACAAGTAAACAAATAGCCATATGTCAATTCCACAAAAAATATAAAAATGGTTTTCAAAAACACCAATTACTTATAATCAAACTTACTTAACAAATGGCGCCACTGCCTCAGTGTTGGTAAGAACGTGCCGATGAGTTTGCATATACATTACAGAATCAAGTTCAAATTGAACTTTTTTCCCAATTGCACGACCACTTATATGCCCCAAGTATTTCTAGCCGGTCGGTTAGAATTAGTTTCCACATCCATATACTGGGAACAAAAAGTCATGCATTCCTGAAGAATAACAGAGTTGGAAATCGAGGCCTCGAGATGAGCCCGATTACCAACGTAGCCTTTTAAAGTGTGGAGGTACCTTTCAATCGGATACATCCAACGGTAAAGGACACAGCCAACAATTAAGAGTTCGTCCGGCAAATGTATAGGTAAATGTTCCATCACATCAAAGAAACTCGGAGGGAATATCTTCTCAAGGCTACAAAGTGTAAGGGCCATCCGATCTTCAAACCTTTCCAAATCAGCTGCGGTAACTGCTTTTGAGCACAGTATAACAAAGCAATTGCTCAATTCAATCAAGACTTTGACAATATGAGTGGGCAATACCCTTCTCGTGGCTATTGGAAGTAATTGTTGCATTAAAATATGATTATCATAACTCTTTAATCCCGATATATTTCTTTCTTGCATGTTCACGCACCGTGAAATGTTCGAAGAGTAGCCATCAGGAACTTTAACATTCTGCAACACTTTTAAAAAAATCTTTTTCTCTTTGTTACTCATCGTGTACTCTGCTGGGGGGAGGTACTCTAGATTTAACCCTCGTGGCTGAGGATGTATCTCTGATCTAATACCCAATTTTTTTTAGATCTTTTCGAGCCTGTAAATTGTCTTTTGTCTTCCCTTTAGTACCCAACAATGTAAACAAGACATTATCGCAAACGTTTTTCTCAATATGAATGACATCAAGATTATGGCGAATAAGATTATCCTTCCAATATGGCAATTCAAAAAATATGCTCTTTTTTTCCAACCAAATCTACATTTTCGAACTACCTGTTTACTTTTTTCTAACGCCTCTCTTTCCCTCCTTCTAAAGACATCTTCCATCTTATATTCACATTCAACGTCAAGATCATTCAACTGTTGCAATACTTGTAAGCCCGAAAGTTTAAGTGGGGCTGGACGTAATTCTACCCTCCCATTAAATGGTACCTTCTGCCTACGAAGCCTATGGCGCGAGTCTAAGAATCGACGATGACCCCAATAAAAGAACTTCTTACCCTTATCTAATCGCATTGACTGGTGGTCTTCGTTACAACAAGGGAAAGCAAATGTACCTTTTGTGCTCCATCCCGATAACATCGCATAAGAGGGGAAATCGTTAATGGTCCACAACAACGATGCATGAAACTGAAAGAACTCCTTACTTGACGCATCGTAAGTGCGTACACCATCAACCCATAGCTCAATCAACTCATCAATCAATGGCTGTAAAAATACATCAATCTTATCTCCGGGTCCTTTTGGTCCATCTATAAGAATAGACAAAATCAATTTAGGTTGCTTCATGAACAACCATGGAGGTAAGTTGTAAATAAAGAGGATAACTGGCCATGTGCTGTGCTTAATGCTCATATTACCAAACGGATTAAATCCATCAGCAGCTTACCCAAGTCTAACATTGCGAATCTCCCTCACAAAAAAAGGGTTTTTCTCATTAAAAGTTCTCTAAGAAGGAGAGTCAGTGGGATCACTCATTACACCATCGTCGATCCTTTCTTCAGCATGCCATTTCATTAAAGGAGCTGAATAGGATGACCAAAATAATTTCTGCAATCTTCGTTTCAAAGGGAAGTATCTCATTTTCTTTACGGCTACCTTCTGACCATGTACACCATCAATACTTGAGTCCTCATCTTTATATCGAGAAGATCTGCATATGCCACACTTTTCAAGACCCTCGGTTTCATTACGAAACAACATACAGTTATTTGGGCATGCATCCCATGTCTCGTACTTGAATCCCAAGTCTTTTTTTAGCTTGTTGGCTTGGTAGAAAGACTTGGGAATTCTAGCATGCGGAAACATCCTCCCCAAAAATTTCAATAAAGCCGTGAGAGAACAATTTGTCCAACCATGAAGTTGCTTCATTTGCAAGAGTTCAACAACAAATGATAATTCGGTAATCCCAGGCGGACAATTTTCATAAAAGTCGCATTGAGCCTTTTTCATAAGACTATAGTAGTCTGGAACATCTCCGTCGGATTCAAAGACATCTTCGGTGTTATATTCCTCCTCACGCATATTGTCATGCGCGTGGGAAATACCTATTCCCTCTTGAACCATTGTAACCATGTTATCTCGAGCACTCAGTTCAACAGGTATATGTATATCATCAACTAACATATCATCCCCCGGAGTATTTATATTTCTTCTTACACCACCAAAAGTTTCTCCGTGAAAAATCCAAACCTTATATGTCTTGTCGAAACCATGCATCTCAAGGTGATCTCTCACAGTTTGTCGGGCGTGGTACACTCGATTTGCACATCTCTTACAGGGGCAATAGATTTTCGTTGTCTCAATGTTTTTATTAGCATATGCATAGTTAATAAACCCTTAAATACCATTAATGTATTCCTTTGAACACCGATTGCGAAAATCAATCCAACTCTTATCCATGATTCCCATCTATGAATCTAAAAAAAATGTCAGTAAATTTATATTTTATAATATAAAGATAAAGAGATTAATAATGTTTTCGTAAGATGATGAAAAGATAAAAAGATTAATAATGGCAAACATGAATTCCTAAAAAGATTAGCACATAAAAGGAGAACAAACTATAAAATAAGAACATAATTCATCACATCAATTTAAGTATTATTATGGCTAACTAAACCGAACAATTCAAATTTGAAATATTGAAGTATTAATGCACGCATGATATTGGAAAGTATCAAACAAAAATTCACACAATCAACTAATTAACATCTACGTCACTAAACATTTACACATTAAAAAACTCACAAGACACATACCCATTTTCATCCTCGTTTGAATCCGTATGCTCATTTTCTTCTTCACGTGGCACAAACTCGTCATCATGACCAATGATTTTTTTTTACTCTTTGAACCACTTTTTTTTATTTTTATCTTTTTTTTGAAGTGCCGAATACAATTCATGTATTCCCAATTCCTTCAATTTTGCTCTATTCTCTTCTATTCTCTCCCTCTTTTCTTTCTCGTACTCCTTCATTGTCACAAACTTTTTCTGAGAAAAGATATGTAATTAAAGAAGGAATGAGACTCATACTACTTCTTTAACATGTTAATTTCATTTCTATACTTGCTCCCAAAGTAGTTGTAGAACTTTAATGACTCATTTGGTTCGAGGTTTGGAAAAGGAATTTAGAATTCCCCTCATCTAGAATTACAATGTTTGGTTGGAAATTTGGGAGGAACTTAGAATTACTGGAATTTATAATTCCAACAAAATTGGAATTATCATTTCCCCTCTAAAATGGGGGAATCCTATATTCCTGGGCATTCTAGTTTACTTTTGTGGTGAGACAAAAATACCACCTCACTTAAACTCACACATACATTATCTCTCTCTTACACACACTCACACACTCTCTCTCTCTCTTTCACACACACACACACACATACTCTCTCTCTCTCTCTCTCTCTCTCTCTCTCACACACACACACACATACACTCTCTCTCTCTCTCTCTCTCTCTCTCTCTCTTTCTCTCTCATACACATACACTCTCTCTCTCTATCTCTCTCTCTCTCTCTCTCACAACACACACATAATCTCTTTCTCTATCACACACACACGCTCTCTCACATATACACATGCTCTCTCTCTCTCTCTCTCTCTCTCTCTCTCTCTCTCTCTCACACACACACACACTCTCTCTCTCTCTTTCTCTCACACTATCTCTCTCTCTCTCACACACACACATATATACTCTCTCACACACACTCACCACACACTCGCGCGCACACACTCAAATCAAGTAGAAGGATATTTTAATTAAATGATATTTATTCCTAATATGGGAAAATAATTTAGATGCCGAAAAAAAAGAATTCCCGTTCGAACCAAACAATGGAAAGGAATTCAAGATTCCAGGAACTTAGAATTCCTGGAATCAAGAATTCCCATCCCTTTTCTAAACCTCGAACCAAACGATCCCTAAATCATTTTTATCCTTGCCTTTAGCTTTGTAGTAATAAAACCCAATATCATTTAACTTCATTCTTAGAAATACATAAAAAAAAAGATCTACCAATCATAACTTTACATAAAATACCTAATCAATCGTTCTACAAACCTCAAATACATAAAAAAAAACACATTAATGGTTTGGGAGAGGAATAATTTAAGGATCTTTGAATAATTGGATCATGCATTTAAGAATTTCTTTAAAAACTAAATAAAAAATTATTATAGAATCATTAAGCCAACATGAACCATAATGCTATATAACATCAAACAAAATAAATAGCCTATTATAGATCTTCTTATTAAGTCACATTGAAAGCTACAAAAAAATTAAAATCAACAAATAAGCATCCACTCTTTATTTACATTTTATATAAGTATTACACATATGGTTATTTATTTACAGTTTTATGTATATGGCATCATTAATTATGTCTAAAGAATAATTTTTGATCACCCATTGTTACCATTGTGCAACAGACTATTTACAGTAGCATATTTTGAAGAAGAAAAATAATAAATAAATTAATAACAATAATTTCTATGCTTTTTTCCTCAAAAAAAGTAAAGATGAAAACTTACCATGAAAAGAAAATAACGGGAGAGATAATGCAGCTGGGGGAGGGAGAGAACGCAGCTGCGGTGGTGGGGTGGGGTGGGGGGGGCAGAGCGCGCCGCTGTGGGTGGAGAAGAAACGACCGAGGGTGGGTGGGTGGGTGGGTGGGGGGGGGGGGGGCGACGGGGGGCGGTTTGGATTTGTTGGAAACGAGATTTGGGTCTTTGGTTTGTTTATGTTTTTTGTTTTTCATTTTTCATTTTTTTGAGGTGGGAAGTTAGGTTAAAGTGTTAGAGCGGGAGATGAAAACAATTAGTGGTGGGAATCAATTTTTTTAGCCGTCTTATTTGGTTTATCTTTTGATACAGTAAGTATTTACCGTCTCATTTGCTTTACTTTATAAGACGGATATAATTAATCGTATCAAAAAGTGACCTTTTTTGAGACGGGTATAATTAACCCTATCAAAAAATGACCTTTTTTAGACGGATATAATTAGTAGTCCCAAAAAATAATAGTTTTTGAGACGTCTCATTATATCCGTATAAAAAAGTATGTTTTAAAGACTATATTTTGTCTGTCTTAAAAGATAGGGTCTTAAAAGCAACATTTTTTTGTAGTTCCTAGATCACAGTTTGTATGTCTGATACCGCTACATTCGGCACATCAACACAATCAAATTGAACTTTATCCGAATTCAATGCATCCATTATCTTCACGCGCATCATGCTACATGCGACGTGCTGATCAACTTATTCCCACTATTACTTTATCAGTAAAATGGTTTATTGGAGCTTTAATATTTGCATAAATATTTGGAAAACTTTTTAGAAAATTATTTTTGAAGTCTGGATTATTTTTTTTTATCAAAATTAGAATTTTTTCTAAGTGTAGAAGCGAAGTGCCTTGAACGGCGAGTTCCTCAAACAACTTTGACTGTCATTCATGTGAGATAGGAATGTCGCGCGATCTCGTTCGAACGAATTATGTCCTTCGTTCGAGCGACATGGCTATCTCGTTCGAACGATCCACCGCCTCGATTTTTGTATAAATACCTGTTCACCTTCTACACTATTTTAAAGTCTTTCTGCAATCTCAAAATTCTACGAAAACAATCCATAATATGACTTTATCTTTTTAAGGTTTTCTGAACCTTTTTGATTCACAAAACCATTCCTATATATTGTAATACCCCGTACTTTTGGCTATATTTATTTTTGGGATTAATTAATTAAATGCGTAGTAATTGGAAATTAATCCGGGTTATATATACTAATGAAATGCGAATTGGTATTTGATTGGGTGCATATATGATTATATATGTATTTGGTATTATAAAATTTGTCGTAAGATTTATATACGGGATTTTAGAAATTTTGTTGAGACGCGTGGGACCGCCGCGTCACGGTATTATATTTTGTTAATAAAAGTGAAATTAAAATCGATAATCCGTATGGTCGTTTTGAGTGCTCCAACGCGTCCGGAAGGGTCGAGATAGTGAGAAAACACTAGCCGGGGGTATAGTTTGGGTCCCGGGGTATTTTTAGGCCATTCCGGCACCATAAAGGGTATTTTAGTAATTTGGTATTTTTGGGTAATTAAAAGTGACGAAAATTGAGAGTTGTAATTTGACAAGGAATTGACCCAACCAACCCTTATTAACCCAAAAAGCTACGGAGGTTTATTAAATTAGGTTTTCATAAGTTTCCCCAAAGCAAACCCTAGCCACCATAGCCTTTTGGAGAAGAAAGCTTGGAAAAGGAGAGAGAGAGAGGAATTCTGCATAAATTCTACACCGAATCCACACCAAACTCAGAGACAACCAAGGCAAGTGACTTTATTCCATTTAATTTCTGAGAATGTGCCCTCCATGTTAGAAAATTCGAATCTATGATTTGTTCTTGAAGAAAATATGAAAACCCATGTAGTACATAGGAATTGAGAAATTGTGAAGGGAATTGCATGTAGTATGATAGGTAGATGATTTCCCTTATAATAATTGTGATTTGAAGAAATTAAAATGAAATAAATTCTGGGATTTGAGGATGATATAAACCTAGGGTTCATGTTCTAGAGAAATTGGGAAAAGTGTAGAGATTTGTAAATTTGGTTGATGTTATGATGGTTCAATCCTTGAAAACATGTTAGGAGATGATGTAAATATGTTTAGGATGAATTAGAGACCCTAAAACGTTATTTGGATGAACTTTGGAAGAGGTTAGAGTTGATAAAAATGGTGAAAAATGATTTTTGGAAAATTCTGGGCCGAAACTGGCATCTCGTTAGAAGCAGCCCCAGGTCGTTCGAACGAACTCGTTCGAACGACCTTCTAACGAGTTGACCAGTCGCTACTAATGAGTGGAGATTTCGTTCGATATCTCGTTCGAACGAGATATCGTTAGAAGGGTCAGTTCGTTCGAACGAACGCTGATCTCGTTCGAACAGCCTCGTTCGAACGAGACTTCTAACGACCTGACAGTCCAAACTCGTTCGAAGCCTCGTTCGAACGAGACTTCTAACGAGTTGACAGTTTGGTCCTTTTTGGACTGTTTTAATTTTTGGAGTCCCAGAAACTGGTTCGAGGGTAGAGTTAACATTCTTTGATGATGTAAGGATAGATTTGGGACTTTTGGGTTATTGAGAGGAGTAAATTATATACGAGAGACATATCCAATAAATCATTTGGGTTAAGACGTGAGTGTCTACTACGATGTGAGGATGAATTATAGTGCGTATAATTACAAACCGGAATACTACGAATTGTGATAATTATAGTTAGTACGAGAGTGCAATATGTACTACGATTAAAATACGGTATTACTAAGATGTGTGTTTACTTAGTATTGTTATATGGATTGTGTGTATGACATACCTACCATACTTGCTATCACGGGAGGTTACGTTCGCTTAGGACCCTCTAATCCTTGTGTGCCTACGGGGGGGATATAGACTGGTACCTTGATGAACATAGGTCATAGAAAGACTTATTGTGATATTAATAAATCCGCTGACCATGGGAGCGTAGGTATGTGCGTGACCCATGTGATGGTGACTGTGTTCGCCTCCACTATTTGTGATTTGTGTTATCTGAACTATTCCTGAGAGATTCGGAATATGTGATCCTAATGTACGTGATGTACCGGGATGGATAGCAGAGTATGTGTGCACCATATCTTAGATTGCGGGGTGCTTGTATCGTATATTTATGATGTGAATAATATACATTAAATTAATGGGAATCCTCATGTTAAGGTTGTAAAAATATTATGGTGTTATTTCGAGTTATATAATGAGTTAACTGATAGTTATATCAATGGTATGTTTAGTAACTGAGTTTACGTTAAACCCCTATTTAATTACGAGCGTTGTTATGTTAAATGAAACCGAGTAATATGGGTAGAACCTTTGGCAGTCTAGCTAGTTATGTTGTCAGTTAGCTAGTAGTATGGGTCGGTATAGATGGGTACTTACGTTAGGAGTGCACAGTTAGACGAGAGGTGAGAATATCATGCGAGTGTACGTCCTAACATGTACTTTGCATTTAATGTTTTAAATGTTTTTAAAGCACTTGCATGTTTTTAAAATATAACTCCACATTCGGGCTCTGACCCGTTTGCTTTTCAAATCTCTTTTTCTTTGTAAAACCATTTTAGGTGCCCAGCCACAAGGACACCAAGCATAGGTACTCATTCGGGTGACGAGCTGTAGCTGCTTGTGGAAGCTACAGGGATTTGCATGTAGATGCTTCTATCTCTTTTTATTCCAGAGTCACTATCTATCAGTTGTAGGGCATGTTACCCATTTCTTTAGAGTTATCATTTACATTTCAGTTTTCAGACTTTAGCATGTTTTATTTCAGTTTCGGTTATTCATTTCAGTCATGGGATTGTAGTGAGGAGTTTTTCCTCCAGACTTTATTTACTCTATTGTGATGGTTATTCATTTTACTTCAGCATGGTGTATGGTGTTATTTATTTCTTCATTACACTTGTTGCATGTTAATTAGGCTTAAATTAAAATTTGGCAACTTGCTTTTTAAATACTAGGTGGTTAGAAATAATAAAAAAAAATGTTTTCGACAGTGATGCTATTAACTGAGCCAACTTGGCATTTTGAATTAATTTTATAAAGGATTAGCTACCCGGTATTTTATTAGTCGGGGTGTCACAGGCGGTATCAGAGCATCAGGTTCTAGTGTCCTTTAGGATCTGTACGGCTATTATGTTTCTGCTACGTTTTCTTTGATATAGAGCCATATATTTTCGAACTGTTGTACTCTTTTTGTGTATGCTTGGTTCTTCAGCTATTTTAAGTTTATAAATTGCGAACTTATAAACTTTATTCTTATTTCAGATGCCTCCACGACGTGCACGACGAGTTCCCAGGAATGCAATGCCCGAACCCCAGCCCGCTCCAGTTCAGGGCATAATGAACGCCGCTGAGGTTGCTGCTATAGTAGCCCAAGCGGTAAATGCCGCGATTGCCGTGATTCAGCAGGCACCGCCTCAGGCGCCGGTTGCCGCGCCAGTACAGGTTAATGCATTCCCGTCTGCTTGGGAGCGTGTACGAGATGCTTTTCAGAAAGCGCACCCGCCGGAGTTTGCTGGTAGCTCAGACGTGGTAGTCTCGAGCCAATGGAGGAAGGACATACAGAGGCATTTGAGGATGCATGAGTGCACTGATGTTGAGAAACAGGTGCTAGCTACTTTCAAGCTAGTGGGATCTGCACTACAGTGGTGGGAGTCTATTACCACCGCGGAGGAGAGGGATACCCTCACGATTCAGGAGTTCTGGGTACGGTTCGACCGCAAGTACTTTCCGTCCGCAGTTCATACCGAGATGAGGAGGAAGCTGATGAGTTTGAAACAGGAGGGCAAGACCGTGGCCGAGTATGAGGCCGAGTTCACTAACCTGTTGTATATCGTTCCAGACGAGATTCCAACAGAGAAGAAGAAAATAGAGAAGTTCACCGATGGGTTGAATTGGAGGATCCGTCAGCATCTGCTAGGGAACCTATCGTTGGCCACGTATTCTGATGTGGTTAACGCTGCATTATTACACTGCCAGGACCACCGTTTTCATATGGCCGAGGGCAAGCGATCGGGGGACTCTAGCCATCAGGGCAGGACTGGAGGACATGGTGCCAGCGGGGCACAAACCGGTCAGGGGCAGAGACAGACTGAGCAGGGCTCCCAGCAGGGGGATAATAAGAGGTTTCGGTCAGGGAACTACTAGCAGGGACAGGGAGGTTTTCGTCAGGGCCATCAGGGTCCAAACGGCCATCAGGGCCAGCAGGGGCAGAATGGGAAACAGTTTCATCAGGGCCAGCAGGGCTAAGGGAGGAATGGTAACGGCCACCAGGGCCGGGGACAGCAGGGGCAGAAGGGGGGGAACTTCCTAGGGAAGTGCTTTACTTGTGGCAAGACTGGCCATAAGAAGCAGGATTGTCCTGATAGGGGCAGGGCCCAGCAGCAGCAGCAGGGTGCTCGCCAGGAGCCACAAAGACCTATGTTTCCCGCCTCTCTTCCTGCACCGCCACAGATGGCAGCTTTGCCACCCATTCCAGCAGTCCCAGCTAAGCAGGGGCAGCTACAGTATGGACGTGTCTACAACGTTCACCAGGCTGCAGTTCCACAGGCACCGCCCGCGATCGAGGGTACGTTTCCTATCCATGGCACTATGGGTCGGGTGTTATTTGATACGGGTGCTACACACTGTTTTATAGCTACACACTTCGCGAAAGCCTTAGGATTGTTAGCTACGGCAGAGAGCACAGTTACGTGTGTCGACTCACCATTGGGGAGTGGGTCACTTATATTCTTTATATGTCGGGGAGTGGGGGTAGAGATTGGTGGTTTGGTATTACCTGCAGACATGTTAGTGTTAGACATGCATGTTCATGATGTGATCATCGGTATGGATTGGCTCGTAGCATATAGGGCCATGATTGATTGCTTCAGCGGGAGCATTGTTTTTGCCATTCCGGGGCAAGAGATGTTTATAGTGGCGATGCCTCGCCCAGAGGGAGGATCGACCGCTCATCTGTATTACATTGAGGAGGATACCTCTAAGGAGGTTGTGATTCCTTTAGATTCGATCCCGGTTGTCAGGGAGTATTCAGATGTGTTTCAGGAGATACCAGGCTTACCACCCAGTCGTGAGATAGACTTCGTTATAGATCTGCTACCGGGTACGAGACCTATAGCACGTGCACCGTACCGTATGGCTCCAGCTGAGATGAGAGAGCTACGGGATCAGATAGAACAGCTTTTGGGATAGGGCTTTATTCGCAGGAGTACCTCACCTTGGGGCGCTCCAGTTTTGTTTGTGAAAAAGAGGGATGGTTCACTGAGATTGTGCGTGGATTACCGAAATTGAATAAGGTCACGATACGGAATAAATATCCGTTGCCTCGAATCGATGACTTATTCGACCAGTTGAGGGGAGCTTCTTTCTTCTCGAAAATTGACTTGAGGTCGGGATACCATCAGTTGCGTATCAGGGAGGAGGATGTCTCGAAGACCGCATTCTTGTCGAGATATGGTTCTTATGAATTTCGGGTTATGCCTTTCGGCTTGACCAACGCTCCAGCAGTGTTTATGGACTTGATGAACAGGGTGTTCAGAGATTTCCTAGATTAGTTTGTCATTGTCTTCATTGATGACATTCTGGTTTACTCTCAGACAGAGGAGGAGCACGCCGAGCATTTGAGGCAGGTTTTGGAGACACTTCGTCAGAACGAGCTGTATGCAAAATACGAGAAGTGCAGGTTTTGGCTGAAGGAAGTCCAGTTCTTGGGTCACATTATTTTCGACCAGGGAATATCAGTTGATCCAGGGAAGGTATCAGCGGTGAGGGAGTGGGGACAGCCCATGACACCAACGGAGATTCGTAGTTTCTTGGGTCTAGTAGGATACTACAGGAGGTTTATTCGGGGTTTCTCAGAGATAGCAGGTCCTTTGACACATCTTACTCGTAAAGGTGTGCCGTTCATTTGGAGTGATGCCTGTCAGTTGGCATTCGATGAATTGAAGGACAAGTTGACCTCAGCACCTGTGTTAGCATTGCCGAGACCGGGAGTTGAGTATTTGGTTTACACCGATGCGTCTTTGCAAGGGCTTGGAGGTGTTTTGCAGCAGGAGAGACAGGCCATAGCTTATGCTTCCCGTAAGCTTAAGCCTCATGAGAAGAATTACCCCACGCATGATTTGGAGTTGGCAGCGGTAGTATTTGCCTTACGGATTTGGAGGCACTATCTTTTGGGGGAGAAGTTTCAGCTGTTCACGAACCACAAGTCACTACAGTATCTGTTCACTCAGAAGGAACTGAATATGCGACAGCGTAGGTGGCTTGAATTTGTGAAGGACTACCAGTTCGACATCCAGTACCACCCGGGTAAGGCTAACGTGGTAGCAGACGCGTTGAGCCGCAGGCCAACAGATGAGGTGGCAGAGGTGTGGAAAGCTAAGTGGAAGGAATTGGGACACCAGGATGTAGTGGCCCGATCTTTCATGTCTGTGATGACCGTTACACCGCAGATTGTCACAAAGGTAGTACGGGCACAGGCTAATGACTCGTTCTGTCAGGAGCAGATAGTTCGATTGCTAGCCGAGGGAGCCGAGTCCTATACCGTTAGCTCAGACGAGGGATTGCGCTTCAATGGAAGATTGGTAGTTCCGGAAGGGGAAGAATTGCGGCACGATGTCATGGCAGAGTCGCACGGCTCGCGGTTCGCGGTACATCCCGGAGGGGACAAAATGTACCAAGACATGAGACGGCAATATTGGTGGAGCGGTATGAAGAGAGATATCGCTGAGTTTGTCTCGAAATGCGCTACTTGTCAGCTTGTAAAAATGGATCATCAGAGACCAGCAGGATTGCTACAGCCGTTGGAGGTTCCGGTGTGGATGTGGGAGAGCATATCCATGGATTTTGTCACGGAGTTGCCTACGTCGCAGAGGGGTCATGACTCCGTTTGGGTAATTGTGGACAGATTGTCCAAGGTCGCTCACTTCTTACCCGTAAGGACTGATTACACTACGGGACATTATGCCCAGCTCTTCATTTCAGAGATTGTGAGACTTCACGGTGTGCCCCTAAACATCGTGTCTGATAGAGACAAGATATTTGTTTCGAGGTTTTGGGAGAGTTTCCAGGAGGCAATGGGCACGGAACTGCGGTTGAGTACGGCTTATCATCCACAGACCGATGGGCAGACAGAGCGCACCAATCAGATGTTGGAGGACATGCTACGCATGTGCATTATTGACTTCGGGGGTGGATGGGAGCAGTACCTTCCACTAGTAGAGTTTGCTTACAACAACTCCTATCAGTTCACTATTGGCATGGCTCCGTTTGAGGCATTGTACGATAGGCCTTGTCGTTCCCCAGCATGTTGGTTGGAGGTGGGGGACAACAAACTACTTGGGCCGAAAGTGATTCAGGATACTTCGGAAAGGATTGAGTTGATTCAGAGTCGCATTCGGGTAGCTCAAGACAGGCAGAAGAGTTATGCTGATGCGAAGAGATTTTTCAGGGAGTTCCAAGTGGGGGACCAGGTTTTGCTCAGGGTATCTCCGATGAAGGGGATTATGAGTTTCGGGAAGAAGGGGAAGTTGGCACCGATATATGTGGGGCCGTTTCCTATTATTGAGCGGATCGGACCGGTTGCGTATAGACTTGGACTACCGGAGCACTTGCATCGGATTCACGACGTGTTCCATATTTCCTCGCTGAGGAAATACCTTAGAGATGATTTGGCTCATTCTCACATTGCAGTGGAGGACATCGATCTCCAGTCGGATAGCTCCTACGAGGAGGGGCCAATTGCTATTTTGGACCGAAGCGAGAGGAAACTGCGGTCAAAGATAGTCCCGTTAGTGCGTGTTCAGTGACGACATCACAATGTCGAGGAGTCCACATGGGAGCGCGAGGATGGGATGCGCGAGCGTTATCTAGAGCTGTTTTTAGCAGGTACTTTCTAGCTTCGAATTTCGGGACGAAATTCAGTTATTAGGGGGGAAGTATGTAATACCCCGTACTTTTGGCTATATTTATTTTTGGGATTAATTAATTAAATGCGTAGTAATTGGAAATTAATCCGGGTTATATATACTAATGAAATGCGAATTGGTATTTGATTGGGTGCATATATGATTATATATGTATTTGGTATTATAAAATTTGTCGTAAGATTTATATACGGCATTTTAGAAATTTTGTTGAGACGCGTGGGACCGCCGCGGCACGGTATTATATTTTGTTAATAAAAGTGAATTTAAAATCGATAATCCGTATGGTCGTTTTGAGAGCACCAACAGGTCCGAAAGGGTTGAGATAGTCAGAAAACACTAGCCGGGGGTATAGTTTCGGTCCCGAGGTATTTTTAGGCCATTCCGGCACCATAAAGGGTATTTTAGTAATTTGGTATTTTTGGGTAATTAAAAGTGACGAAAATTGAGAGTTGTAATCTGATAAGGAATTGACCCAACCAGCCCTTATTAACCCAACAAGCTACGGAGGTTTATTAAATTAGGTTTTCATAAGTTTCCCCAAAGCAAACCCTAGCCACCATAGCCTTTTGGAGAAGAAAGCTTGGAAAAGGAGAGAGAGAGAGGAATTTTGCATAAATTCTACACCGAATCCACACCAAACTCCAAGACAACCAAGGCAAGTGACTTTATTCCATTTAATTTCTGAGAATGTGTCCTCCATGTTAGAAAATTCGAATCTATGATTTGTTCTTGAAGAAAATATGAAACCCATGTAGTACATAGGAATTGAGAAATTGTGAAGGGAATTGCATGTAGTATGATAGGTAGATGATTTCCCTTATAATAATTGTGATTTCAAGAAATTAAAACGAAATAAATTCTGGGATTTGAGGATGATATAAACCTAGGGTTCATGTTCTAGAGAAATTGGGAAAAGTGTAGAGATTTGTAAATTTGGTTGATGTTATGATGGTTCAATCCTTGAAAACATGTTAGGAGATGATGTAAATATGTTTAGGATGAATTAGAGACCCTAAAACGTTATTTGGATGAACTTTGGAAGAGATTAGAGTTGATAAAAATGGTGAAAAACGATTTTTGGAAAATTCTGGGCCGAAACTGGCATCTCGTTAGAAGCAGCCCCAGGTCGTTCGAACGAACTCGTTCGAACGAGCTTCTAACGAGTTGACCAGTCTCTACTAACGAGTGGAGATTTCGTTCGATATCTCGTTCGAACGAGATATCGTTAGAAGGGTCAGTTCGTTCGAACGAACTGGGATCTCGTTCGAACAGCCTCGTTCGAACGAGACTTCTAACGACCTGACAGTCCAAACTCGTTCGAAGCCTCGTTCGAATGAGACTTCTAACGAGTTGACAGTTTGGTCCTTTTTGGACTGTTTTAATTTTTGGAGTCCCGGAAACTGGTTCGAGGGTAGAGTTAACATTCTTTGATGATGTAAGGATAGATTTGGGACTTTTGGGTTATTGAGAGGAGTAAATTATATACGAGAGATATATCCAATAAATCATTTGGGTTAAGACGTGAGTGTCTACTACGATGTGAGGATGAATTATAGTGCGTATAATTACAAACCGGAATACTACGAATTGTGATAATTATAGTTAGTACGAGAGTGAAATATGTACTACGATTAAAATACGGTATTACTAAGATGTGTGTTTACTTAGTATTGTTATATGGATTGTGTGTATGACATACCTACCATACTTGCTATCACGGGAGGTTACGTTCGCTTAGGACCCTCTAATCCTTGTGTGCCTACGGGGGGGATATAGACTGGTACCTTGATGAACATAGGTCATAGAAAGACTTATTGTGATATTAATAAGTCCGTTGACCATGGGAGCGTAGGTATGTGCGTGACCCATGTGATGGTGACTGTGTTCGCCTCCACTATTTGTGATTTGTGTTATCTGAACTATTCCTGAGAGATTCGGAATATGTGATCCTTATGTACGTGATGTACCGGGATGGATAGCAGAGTATGTGTGCACCATAGCTTAGATTGCGGGGTGCTTGTATCGTATATTTATGATGTGAATAATATACATTAAATTAATGGGAATCCTCATGTTAAGGTTGTAAAAATATTACGGTGTTATTTCGAGTTATATAATGAGTTAACTGATAGTTATATCAATGGTATGTTTAGTAACTGAGTTTACGTTAAACCCCTATTTAATTACGAGCGTTGTTATGTTAAATGAAACCGAGTAATATGGGTAGAACCTTTGGCAGTCTAGCTAGTTATGTTGTCAGTTAGCTAGTAGTATGGGTCGGTATAGATGGGTACTTACGTTAGGAGTGCACAGTTAGACGAGAGGTGAGAATATCATGCGAGTGTACGTCCTAACATGTACTTTGCATTTAATGTTTTAAATGTTTTTAAAGCACTTGCAGGTTTTTAAAATATAACTCCACATTAGGGCTCTGACCCGTTTGCTTTTCAAATCTCTTTTTCTTTGTAAAACCATTTTAGGTGCCCAGCCACAAGGACACCAAGCATAGGTACTCATTCGGGTGACGAGCTGTAGCTGCTTGTGGAAGCTACAGGGATTTGCATGTAGACGCTTCTATCTCTTTGGATTCCAGAGTCACTATCTATCAGTTGTAGGGCATGTTACCCATTTCTTTAGAGTCATCATTTACATTTCAGTTTTCAGACTTTAGCATGTTTTATTTCAGTTTCGGTTATTCATTTCAGTTATGGGATTGTAGTGAGGAGTTTTTCCTCCAGACTTTATTTACTCTATTGTGATGGTTATTCATTTTACTTCAGCATGGTGTATGGTGTTATTTATTTCTTCATTACACTTGTTGCATGTTAATCAGACTTAAATTAAAATTTCGCAACTTGCTTTTTAAATACTAGGTGGTTAGAAATAATAAAAAAAAAAATGTTTTCGACAATGATGCTATTAACTGAGCCAACTTGGAATTTGAATTAATTTTATAAAGGATTAGCTACCCGGTATTTAATTAGTCGGGGTGTCACATATATGTGTGATAATCTTTAAACCCTCAAGAGGATCATTTACTCATCTTGAGTAATTTGTGAGGAAGTCGTTCTCTTCTTCATTATTGCCCTCCTGGAAAGGGATAGTTCCAGCCGACGACATCAGAACCGACACCCGAGGGTATTTTTGTGACACATATTTTCGTTGTAATCCGTGTAAGCCATTTTGTTACAAAGTTATAGTGAAAATAAAAGGTTTTTACCCATTTTGGGGGATTTTTCCTCATTTGTGTGTGTTTGAATGTTCTTGCTTGATTTTATCATCATCAGTCACACCTAGATGCATGTTTAGGACTTAATTGATAAAAATTGTGTTTAATTAAATAATTTCTTTATTTGAACACAAGCGCACTCTTCTATCAAAGCGGGTTACGCTAAGTTATTGCGTGATCCTACTTTTTTAAGGATTTTGTTTGATACAATTTGACTTCTCACGTCGAAAAATTGGTATCAGAGCTAATTACACAACTTTACCGTGTAATTTTCTCCAAAATTTTTCTAAGATATCAATTTTCTGAAAATTTGATTTTTGAAAACGAGTGTGTTCATAATGAAGAAGTTATATAATAAAATGCTAGTTTTTGACAGGACAAACTATGCATACTGGAAAGCCCGCATGAGATCTGCATTAAAAGACATTGATGAACGTGTCTGGATTTTGGTTGAAAGAGGGTGGACACCTCCCTCCGTCACTCTTGAAAACGTGACCAATTTAAAACCTGTTACTACATGGACTGAAGAAGAATTTAAATGGTCATCTTTTAATTCTACGGGTTTAAGTGCTATTTCTGGGCCTGTCACTCCTGATGAGTTCAAATGCAAATGACGTGCACCACGTCAAAAGAGGCATGGGATGTTTTGCAACTTACCCATGAAGGAACTAATGTTGCGAAAGAGTCTAAACTGCAAAATTTAACAACTCAATTTGAAACAATCTCCATGCTTGAATCTGAATGTTTTGATGAATTTTATGCTAGACTGTCTGATATTGTTAACACTAGCTTTAATCTTGGTGAACACATTCCTAATGCTAGAGTTGTTAAAAGGATTCTTAGATCACTGCCTAACCGTTTTAT
The DNA here is from genome assembly GCA_949130495.1 of Sambucus nigra. Taxonomy (NCBI): domain Eukaryota; kingdom Viridiplantae; phylum Streptophyta; class Magnoliopsida; order Dipsacales; family Adoxaceae; genus Sambucus; species Sambucus nigra. Next base: position 320,533,359 of record OX422220.1, on the reverse strand, counting down.
CCCCAAAGTCATTGTGTTAAATTATATGGGTAATTTAAATACCCTTAAATTGAAGGAACTTGTGGGAGACTTACAAACGTATGAAATTGATATGTTTCCTAAATTTGTCAAGTCTAAAGATAAGGGAATTGCACTTAACGCCCAGGAGAGAAAGAGTGAGGGGTCGGCAAGAAAGAGGGGAGAGTCATCTAAAAAAAAGAGAGACAGATACGTCAGATTCTGAATGTGATTTTGACTTAGATGATTTGGCCTTATTTGCTAAAAATTTCAAGAGAATTCTCAAATTCAAGAAAAATGGTAATTTTAAAGATAAAAAGAAGTTTGAGAAAAATAAGTTTGAAAAGAAAAATGAAAAAGATTTTAAAGATCCTCCTAAGAAAGAAAGTGAGAGCTGCTTTGAGTGTGAGGTCAAAGGGCACATAGCTAAAGAGTGTCCTACTAGGATAAGGAGAAAGGGCTGAATTAATTTGTTTAAAAATAGACTCTAATTAAATAAGTGTGCTAAATTATATATTTGCAAATTTAATCAATTATCACAGTGAGGTCGAGTCGGTGGATTCTAGAGACGAGTCACCGTATGAGTGTAACTTCACCGCATTCATGGCTAGTCATGTGAGTACTACTAGTGCTCCTCACGATGATGAGGATGTTGTTTCACGGGGACACCTCGGCAGTGAGAGAGATGTGAGTGAGGAAGAGGATGACACAAGTGAGAGCGATAGTGATCTTCAACGCGCCTACGCCGAGCTATATTCTGAGTCATTTAAAACTAAAAAGCGTAACAAAGCGTTAGTTCTTAGGATCACCGCTTTAGAGGAAGATTTAAGAAAAGCGAGAGAGAGAGAGAGAGAGAGTTATTTTGAGAAAGAGAGAGGGTACTTGACTAAACAAGTGGCTAGTCTTACGAGTGAGCTCCATTCCTTCATGGAGACTCGGAAGAAACTTGAAGCCCTTGTAGCCCAGGTTACTCATGATCTTGAGAGAGAACGGGAAGTCAAGGTACGAATCGAGGACAGATCTGGGAAGATGGAAAAGATGCTCCTTGACCCCTCTTTAGGTTTTGGTGATAGGCATGGAATTGGTTATGACGGTGGTTCCACGTCCCAAATTGCACCTGGCCCAGTTCCTAAGTTTACTACAACACCTTATGGCCATCGTCAAAAACCTCGAAGGAGAGTTTGACCAAGAAAAGCAAACCAAGGTCCACATTTGATTGTGTTCTTTTGTACTTATTTCAAAGGAAAAGGCCATCTCAGGGAATTTTGCTACAGTATGAGTCGGACACGACGTACCATTGCTCCACCACAGCATACTGATGGTTTTATCAGTCTGAGAGAGTGAGTTGAGTTTTTAGCTTCCATATCACAGAGTTTGATGGAGGAATTTCAATAGATGTCTTTCTCGTCAGTGAATGCTTCTCACATTCCGGCTAAAACCAATAACGACAAAGGTAAACAAAAGGCACCACTTCTTGGGTACCTAAGAAAGATAAAAAGGCCTTTATTGTTCATGTCTCTATCAAAGCACATAATACCTGTCAGTGGTATTTTGATAGTGGTTGCTCCAGACATATGACAGGTGACGCCTCATTTTTTACTTCTCTTGAGGATTATAAGGATGGTAGAGTCATCTTTGGAGATTGGAGCAAGTCTAGCATTATAGGACGTGGTACTGTAGAGTTACCAGAATTTTCTTAAGCTAGATAATGTTTTGTACGTCAAAGGTTTGAAAGCAAACCTTATCAGCATTAGCCAGCGGTGCGACACTGATTTTGTAGTAAAGTTTGGCCGAGACGCATGTAATGTCTTTAATCAATCCGCTAAACTTTTAGTGCGAGGGGTGAGGACAAAGGATAATTGCTATAGGACTGAGCCCACATCCTCACTTGTCTTCAACAGCACCACGATCACTCATATGGATCTGTGGCACCAACGTCTAGGTCATGTGGACATTAGAGATCTAACTCATTTAGCTAAAAAGGACCTAGTACGTGGCTTACCATCTCTTGGAAAGCCAACTTCGACGGTTTGTGGACCCTGTCAATTGGGAAAACAAATTCGTAGACCCCATAGGAAGTTGCATTCCATTACCACCTCTCGTATACTTGAGCTTATTCACATGGATCTTTTGGATCCTACTCGTACTGAGAGTCTAGGTGGTAAGAGGTATATCCTCGTGATGGTGGATGATTTCTCCAGATACTCGATTGTAGGTTTTCTGAGGGAGAAATCCGATGCTATGGAGTTTTTAACGCCCAAGTGCCGCGTCCTGCAAAATCAACACGGAGTCACTATTAACAGAATACGGAGTGACAACGATATTAAATTTAAGGAAGCAAAGGTAGATCTTTACTGTGATAGCATTGGGATCAAACATGAGTTTTCTGCTGTGAAGACTCCTCAGCAAAATGGGATTATTGAGAGACAGAATAGGATGATCCCGGAAATGGTTAGATCTGCTTCTAGGTCGTAAGGTTTCTAGGAGATTTTGGGCAAAGGCTGTATCTACTACATGCCACACGGTGAATAGGGTTTACCTGCGTCCACACACACTTAAGACGCCTTATGAATTGTGGACTGGAAAGAAACCCAACATTACATATTTCCGTATTTTTAGGAGTAAATGCTACATCTTACGGGATAGAGAGCAATTAGGAAAGTTTGACTCCCGAAGCGACGAGGGATTACTGTTAGGCTATTCATCGAATAGTAGAGCATACCGGGTTTTTAACCTGAAGATCTGTAAGATTATGGAGTCAATAAACGTCACCGTGCGAGATGAAGAACCTTTGGCATTTATTTATTCTAGCCTTCAGTGTGAGGATGAGGATGTCTCTGGCAGTATTTTACTTGTACCTCACCCACACTCTGTGGACCCTACTCCTGTGTTAGGGGACACACCTGCTTGGGTTCGCAAGAGTCATGACCCTTCTGCCATTATTGGTGATCCCACTCTAGGGGTCAAAACTCGTGCTCAGCTCTAGAATGTTGTTAGCCATTTTTTCTAAACGTCCAAAGTCGAGCCCAAGAATCACCACGAAGCACTCAAGGATGAACACTGGATATCTGCTATGCAAGATGAGTTGCTTTTATTTAAAAAGAATAATATCTGGGAACTTGTACCCTGACCTAGTGAGAGTAATGTGATAAGTTCCAGATGGATTTTCAAGAATAAAATGGATGAAAATGGTACCATAATCAGAAACAAGGCTAGGTTGGTCGCTCAAGGCTACACACAGATATAAGGTGTAGACTTTGGGGAGATATTTTCTCTTGTTGCGAGGCTTGAGTCCGTCCGCTTACTACTCGCCATCGTATGTCATCTGCGCTTCAAGTTATATCAGATGGATGTCAAGAGTGACTTTCTAAATGGTATTCTATAGTAGGAGGTTTACGTGGAACAACTAAAAGGGTTTGAAGACCCTAAGCACCCGGAGCACGTCTACTATCTGAGGAAAGCCTTGTATGGTTTGAAGCAAGCACCCTGTGCTTGGTACAAGAGGATTACTTCCTATCTCTTAGCCCGTGGCTTCAAGAGAGGGGGAGTTGATATGACATTGTTCGTCAGGATAGATTACGGTGATATTTTGGTTGCCCATGTCTATATGGATGACATAGTCTTTGGATCCACGTGCTCCCAACATGCTCATCGCTTTGAGGAGGAGATGAACAATGAGTTTGAGATGAGCATGGTTGGTGAGATTACTTTCTTCCTTGGTCTCCAGGTTCGTCAGCTAGAGGATGGGATGTTCATCTCCCAATCTAAGTATGCTAGAGACCTAGTGAAGAAATTTGGTTTAGACTCCACTAAGCATGCACGTACTCCTATGAGTACCACTACCAAGATTAGTAAGGACACTTCAGGCAAGGACATAGAGCAAACCTTGTATCAGAGTATGATAGGTAGTCTGATCTACTTGACTGCAGTTGTCCCGACATAGCCTTTAGTGTTGGAGTCTGTGCGCGATATCAGGCATCCCCAAAAGAGTCACACTTACTTAATCTAAAACGTATTATCAAATACGTGAGTGGGACTCTCTCATACGGTATTGGGTATTCCTTTGATACTTATGATCGTTTTTCCGCCTATTCAGATGTCGATTGGGTCTGGATGTAGATGTTTGTAGGAGCACTTCTGGTGGATGTTTCTATTTTGGTCCTGCTCTTATCTCCTGGCTGAGCAAGAAGCAAAATTCCATCTCTTTGTCCACCGCGGAGGCTGAGTATATTGTCGCCGGGAGTTGTTGCACGCAACTCTTATGGATGAAGCAAATGTTAGAGGATTGTGGGATTTCACAGGACACCATGACTATTTCCTGTGATAACACGAGTGCGATTCACATATCCCGCATTCCAGTCCAACATTCACGCACAAAGCACATCAGGATGCGCGATCACTTTATACGTCAGTTAGTTGAGGAGAAAGTCGTATCACTGAGTTTCGTACCCACCGACCATCAATTAGACGATATTTTCACGAAACCCTTAGATGCCCTTAGATTTGAGAGTCTTAGGAAGTCTTTGGGTATTTGCACAGTTAACTGAGGGGTTGGTCTGTGTCTAGGATAGGATGCTGCTTCATGTTCATATCATATGCTTCCTATTGCTAGTTTGTGTTATATGTATTATTGATTTGTTGTACAAATATTTATTTATTTTATAAAAAAAATCCAAAAAAAAATTCGTTTTATAAATTTTTTTGGAAAATCCAAAGAGATTTTTGTATTTTATTTTCACCTTTTATGGATGAGCATTTAAGATAGTCGAGCCACAATTTCATTCCATTTATCCATGTGACTATTTGATAGATATTTGAGACGCTACATCATTTCATCGATGTGCTTTACATTGTTTGGAGTCTTTGAGATGTGATTAGTGATATCTTTATACATATTTGACTCCTGTCTCCTTTATTGCACACATGCACGGCTATATTTGATTATTGTACTTGTCTATCACATATTGGCTTGAGTGTTTCCATCTCAATTCTATCTATACAACTAATCATATGCGATAAAGCTTGACAAGATTGGAATGCATGTAAAAACCGTTTGGTGAGACAGTGTTTATTTAAAAACGGGAAAGGGCTGCGAAAGGTTCATTTAGCCTTTGCGATTCCAAGCCACCGTTAAAAAGGACCTAAAAAATTGAGTAATTTTATTATCCGGGGTCTAAAGAGGTTAAAAGAGCCCGAAAAAAAAATTAAAGGCAATAAAAAGCAATATATGCCATCTATGGGCCATTAGGTTTCACCATCAATTCTCTTAAGTTTGAGAATTTAGAACACCTTTATTCAAAATATGTTTCTGAGGGAGTTTGGTTGGAGACTATAAATGGGTTTGCACTTCCTTGACAGTCCTGAAAAAGCATGAAATAGTTTTGGACGTTATTGGTGTGGAAATCACTTTGAGCTTTGATTTGTTGATTTGATTGAGTCAATGTCTCATATTACCACCTTTTTACACCAAAGGAAGATTTTGAGTTCATTCGTTAGGAGTATCCGATATTCATCGAGCATAAATGTTATGTTTGTATGCATTGATTTTCCTATCGAATTTGATCACACCCCTAAATTTACGCTATATTCGACTTGGTTGTTTTTGTGTTCTTTCATGGTGTGATCCTTTTTTGTATATTATGCATGAAAAATTTTGAAAAATACAAAAATAGCAGTTTATTCCCGTGTATCATTCTCCATGTGCATTCATTTATACTTCTCATATTTGTCTATTTGGGGACATCATAAAAAGGGGGAGAAGAATTTTGGGGGAGAATTGTTTTGGTGTTTGATTGATTTATGAATGATTTACAAAAAAATAATTGATCATTATTGTTTGCATATCATTATATTTCAAAATGTTGCTTGTCACGGGTATTTACTTCATCTCATGTGTGTAAGTACAACATTGTTCATTATTGGAGTACACGCCCTGATGAGAAAAGCTTTGAGAGTTTTTGAAGAGCTGAAGATTTGGAGACATGTCAATTTTGTATTCTCAATCTGAGGGTTTAATGGGGATATTATATTGTATGTCATTTGATTGCGTAATTCAGATTTTTATGTATGTATTGGCATAGACATAGAGGGAGATTTGTAAGGACATAATTTTATAAATGTCCGGGGTAGAATCTAGGAATTTTCTATTTTTCCCTAGATCACAGTTTGTATGTCTGATACCGCTGCATTCGGCACGTCAACACGATCAACCTCGATGAACTTTATCCGAATTCAATGCATCCATTATCTTTGCGTGCATCATACTACATGTGACGTGCTGCTCAACTTATTTCCACTACTCCACTACACTTTATCGGTAAAATGGTTTATTGGAGCTTTAATATTTGCATAAATATTTGGGAAATTTTTTAGGAAATTATTTTTGAAGTCTGGATTATTTTTTATCAAAATCAGAATTTTTTCTAAGTGTATAAGCGAAGTGCCTTGAACGACGAGCTCGCTCAAACAACTTTGATTGCCGTTCGCGCGAGATAAGCATGTCGCGCGATCTCGTTCGAACGACTTCTGTCCTTCGTTCGAGAGACATGGATATCTCGTTCGAACGAGCCACCGCCTCAATTTTTGTATAAATACCTGTTAACCTTCTACACAATTTTGAAGTCTTTCTGCAATCTCAAAATTCTGCGAAAAGAGTCCAGAATATGACTTCATCTTTTTAAGGTTTTCTAAACCTTTTTGATTCACAAAACCATTCCCATATATGTGTGTGAATCTTTAAACCTTTAAGAAGATCATTTACTCATCTGGAGTAATTTGTGAGGAAGTCGTTCTCTTCTTTATTACTACCCTACTGGAACGGGATAGTTCCAGCCGACGACATCAGAACCGACACCCGAGGGTATTTCTGTGTCACATATTTTCATTGTAATCCGTGTAAGACGTTTTCTTACAAAATTATAGTGAAAATAAAAGGTTTTTCCCCTTTGGGGGATTTTTCCTCATTTGTGTGTGTTTGAATGTTCTTTCTTGATTTTATCATCATCTATCACACCTAGATGCATGTTTAGGACTTAATTGATAAAAACTGTGTTTAATTAAATAATTTCTTTATTTGAACGCAAATGCTTTCTTCTCAAGAACCTACGGATCCATCACACTGGGGCGATGCAGCATACGCACCGATGATGTTATAGGAAGGAGGATCAAGCCGCAAAAATGGAACCTCTGACATCGTTGTCGACATCGACGTCGACGCACCACCTGCACCATAGGCGAACCCGACTAGAAGACTCGTTCCCCTTCCATAAATCGCAGGGGGAAGAGGCATAACAATATATATGCTGGGCGACACTAGCCAACTCGACAAACAATTCAGATAATCATAGTTTTCCACCGTGTTAGTAAATGACGAATAAGGCCCGCTGACCATCGCCACGACCCTCACCTCCTCTGATATCTCCAGCTCCCACATCATGTACCTTGGTGGCCTCGAAGGTGGAACCATCATCTCATCCTCCACCACCTGTTGGACTACTCTCTCCCCTAGATACTAGGAGTAGCCAAACTAGTACATCAACAGACTATGCAGCTGCGCGTTCCCCCTAGTCACCCTCGTGTGCTGGATGGACATACCCTAGGGATAGAAGGTCACCTGCAAGATCCTAAGAGGAAAATAAATATTTGAAAAAGATCATGATAGAAAAATGGTCTCAAGAAGAATGAATAATTTAGCCTATCACTCGTCAGGCTATTCAAGACCTGATGCACCACCGCCAAAGAGAGAGACCGCCTCGACTATCGGTTGGACTTCCTCCACCTATACATATGGAAGAAATCCCCCACCAACTCATCCTTCAAACCTATCAAGTGGGTGTTAAGCTCAATCACCTCACAAGATCACGTTTGCAAAGGACAAGGGTCATCAATCAAAAGAAAGCAATCAAGGAATCAAGAATGAAATGCATAAATAAAAAATGCAAAAAAAGAAAAGAATACATCCAAAAGATATATGTCACTAGTAAAGGTCTGCCAGAAACATCGACTCAATACATCCAAAGACGAATAAAGGATCACCAAAGTCAGGCTCCCCCGGTCAAAGCGAAGAATATCCAAAAATATCCTCAAATAAGGTAAAACCCACAAGTGGACGTCGCCACCACTCGTCGCCACCAAAAATCCTCCCGGTAACAAAAGAATAAACAAATAGGCCATCTTCCACACTTGTAGCCCTTCAGTCTCATCGATCCACCGACTTAACAAAAACATCCTACAAAAGAAAGAGATGAATGGAGTCCCCTGAGACTATCCGCCCAACATCACCCACCACCGCCTCCACCACCGCCGGTGTCACCCATAAAATCCGGTCCACCTCTATCTGTTCCCTCTCACAGTCCATCCCTAGAAGATGCTATACATCGATGGGAGACACTTTCATCTACCCAAAATCGAAATGCATGGTGCAGGTGGTATCCCACCATCTCTCTCCCAAAGCGCAGAGGACACTCATCGAATGAGGCATCTTTTCCAATGTAGATGGCAAAGTGGCAAAACCAGCTGATGAAACCACCGAGCATACCACCAGAGGAAGGTACTCCCAGACGTCCTTGAACCCCATTGTCCCATGAGAACACATGTTCAACGTAGATGTATCAGTTTGCAAAAGCTAAAGGAAAAATCATTGTTCAGAAAAAAAATAACATAATACACAAAGGAAAAAGGAAATACCAAAGGTCATTAACACTTAAATAACCACTAGGGTTAACCACCCTAGAGGATCGCTGGTGCGCCGGCTCACGCAAAATAATCCTCTCATCTATAAACGGCTAAAATAAGTAAAAGGCATTTTTATTGCTCTGCGCTAGGGGCACCCTGGCCCACCACTCCAAATGCGATCATGAAATGTGGATGACACTAATAGATAAATCCACAATTTCTTAGTCTAGGTAGGGAAAAAAAATGCTAGAACAGTTCACAAAAAGGAAAGGGGGAAGCCAAAATATCCGAAAGGTGTGAAAAATGAAGAAATCGCGCCAATTTTTATTAGAGGCTAACAGGCATGTCGATCGATATCCCCCGGTCACATATCGATCGTCATTGTATCTTCACCAGCCTGAGGTAGCCCAAAAGATCATGCCACTACAATTTGGCACCACTTACACTCTACTAGTCGGTACCTCCCGAAAATTTTGTACAAAAATTCCAAAAAATCCTGAAAAATCCCCCCAAAATTCCTAAAATTACCAAATGAATTTTAGAACGTTTTTTACCAAGATTTTTTTTTCAAGCCTCTCAAACCCCGAATTGAATTAATACCAAATTTTCTCTCATAAATATTTCCCCATAGGAATTCCAAAACCCAATAGGATATCTCTCTAGCAACGTCTATAAGGGAAACCACATAAATTGAAAATCTCCCCCAACAGGGCTACATCAAATCCTAGAATTAGTATTTTTTTCCCATAGGAATCTCCAAACTTTCCCAAGAAAACTATGCCCCACAACTTACTTAAGCCCTCAGAATTGCCTCAGCCCTCAAAATTAGTCACTTCAGCTTAAGGTTCTCAGAATTGAGCTCGACTCGTAGAATTGGCTGCTTTAACTTAAGGTATTCAAAATTGACCTCAGCCAGTAGAATTGCTCACCCTACTTAAGCCCCTGAAATTGGATTCGACCCTCAGAATCGGTCGCTTTTACTAAAGATCCTAATAATTGACCTCAACCCTTTGAATTGGTCACTCTCATCTTAAGCTCTTAGAAATGGCTTCGACACTCAGAATTGATCGCTCCCACTTAAGTCATTAGAATTGGCTTCGACCTCCTACTTAAAGCCCTCATAATTGGCTTCGACCTTAAGAATTATTCGCTCTAATATTAGGCCCTCAAAATTGGTCACTTATACTTAAGGTCCTCAGAATTGACCTCGGCCCATATAATTGGTTGCACCTAGGGGTGGAAAACAAACGGATACGGATCAGATACCATGTTTTCCATATCCGTATTCGCTATCTGGATGCACTATCCATATCCGTATCCTTATCCGTCAGATAGTTAAAACAACTATCCATATCCGTATCTGCTCGGATACCTCGGATTCATATAATATCCGTATTCGTTAACATTGTTTAGCCATCGAAAAAAATAACTATTAAAAAAAGCTACAATATAAAGTCTATAGAAAATTAGTAATAAATGAATTACTAAACTTTAATATTCATACTCATAAATCATTTGTGTGTCCACATTGCTTCCTTAAATGGGCATGAAAATCAAGTTCCAAGCCTCAGATGTGCTTTTTTCAATCAGCATTGAACTTTCTGTTAGAATAATCTTCATCGAACTTAAATTAGATGTGCCCTTCTTATTTTCTTATTTTGATGCATCACTAATTTGATTCTCACTGCTAGGTGGATCAGGGGAAGACGTATTGATTGAAATATTTGTTCGGCTTGCCACTTCTTCCGACATAATGCTATAATCATGAATAACAAATTTAACAATTTTAGTACTAAAACAGTTTAACAATTTCAGTACAAAAACAGAAAATACCAATAAGAACACCAACAAAAATAGAACACCAAATTAAACTTATAAAAACAACAACTATCTAGATAAAAACATAAATTAACTGTCTACATATGAAAACACCAACGGTCTACATCTAAAATAATTTAAACACAAAAACACCGATTTGAGGCCTACAACTGTCTACATCTGAAAACATAAATTAAAAAGAAAAACAAAAAACACCAACTATATACAAAAACGGAAATTAAACACTAATTGTCTACAAAAATAGAAAACACTAACTGTCAAAACCCATCCTTCGAATCCATCGTTTCCTCTCCACGTCCGAAGGGTTTCGTGCCACCTCTCCTTTTAAATAGAAAACACCACTACAAAAATTAAACACAAAAATAGAAAATACCAACTGTTGGGAAGGGTTTGAACAACCGAAAGGTTTCGTTCTGTTGGCAAATGGTTACCAACAACTATGACGATCACAATTATATTAATCTATAATAACTGTCACACCCCAAAACCCAATATCCATACTAATCATTTGTTATTGGAATAATTAGATCATAATCTTGAGACCATTGGAAATATGATTCATTCATCAATATTTTCCTACATAATGTGCATAATGAACCTAATATTATTCTTATATCATAAAATTCAATACCAGAGTCATAATTAAGCGAACATACAATACCTTGATTAACTATTATCAACTCAATCCATACTAAATCAATATATTCAATGTGTGAGTATATTAAAATCTTCAGTGTGACAACGATAAAATCCCATTTTTAAACCCCAGCTCTCTCCAACGATGCAACTCTCAAAGCTACCGGTCATATGGTATCCTAGCTGGCAGCGTATGAACCTGAAATTGTTAAAATATAAACCGTAAGCATTAAGCTTAGTGAGGTACTCCTTTCCTGCAATAGAATAACAATTCTATATCGAATATGTAGATATAAAATCCGAACAATCCTGCCCATTGGCAATAACAAATCATGGATCATAAGATCCAAATAATTCTGCCCATTGACAATAACAAATCCTGTAACATAAGTTCCAAATAATTCTGCCCATTGGCAATAACAAATCCTGGAACATAAGTTCCAAATAATTCTGCCCATTGGCAATAACAAATCCTGGATCATAAGATCCAAATAATTCTGCCCATTGGCAATAACAAATCCTAGATCATAAGATCTAAATAATTCTGCCCATTGGCAATAACAAATCCTGGATCATAAGATCCAAATAATTCTGCCCATTGGCAATAACAAATCCTGGATCATGAGACCCAAACAAATCCTGGATATTTTAATATCCAAAAAAATCCTGAATAGCGAAGTATTCAAACAAATCCGCTCTTAGAGCTATATTCAAATTTATATATGAAACAGATCATAAGTACACTCACCTTGGCAGTTTAACTGGCTTTGCCCTTGCCTTTATCCAGTTCTTGTTCAATCAGCTCTTCTTCCCTTCCTATCATTCTTAAAATATTAGTATCATCATAATAATATCAATAATCCAAAGAACTATTTAAACATAATTCAATCCATAAGCATCACATGATTCCATTCAAATCATTTATCACAAGTGAAGTTCCATTCAAATCCATGCTAGTATATTTAACATATCCAAATCATAGACCAAATATAAATTCATTTATTCTTGTAAATTCAATCCTTGTCATATTAGTATTCCAATACAAAATACGGTACATCATTTTAGGTCTCGTAGAGAAAAATATGCTCATTTCTTTACCACATGGCAAATCTGCCATATAGGCCCTCTTATCGTTCATTCAACTTCCACGAATTTCCATAATTTTTATACATCATAAATTTATGTGATATTTCACCCAACATCAGTAAACATATTGGAAAACACAAAATTAAAGTTTCATAATTTTTAAGGTTCGTTTTCTATGTCAAGAAAAACACCGAACACATGGTGGGAATATTTTCACCCTTGGGGCAGATTTCATATCCGAACTTAAAACTCTCACCAAAGACTCATTTCTTGGTATTTTATCATTATTTTCGGATTTGTCATACATATATGAGTCCAGGTAAATCTCCAATTGGAATCAATCAATTCCAGTAAGTACACGAAAATATATGGAAGTTTGAATAAACAGAGTTTCTAAACAAAGCAATTTTAGGGTTTTGTACATTCAACTTAACCTAAATTTGCATATATCCATACATATGCACCCAAGCATGAAAGGTCAATAAAAAATCAAGGATTTATATCATATAAATCATAAATTAAAGAAAAATAGCAAGATTCATGGTTGGAATTACCTTAGGGGCTTTTACGTAATTTTCTATGGGTTTTTTGAATGTTTCTCCTCACTTTCTTCTTCCTAACCCTCACAATTGTTTTTCCTCAACTTAAAAGTCTCCCAAACTGAGTTTGATTAAGAAAGGAGAATATCTCAAGGGTTTAAGTCGGCCAAAACAACTTCCACCTCCATCCAATCAATTTATAACATGTGGCATCATATGAAACAAAATATCATTTAAGGCTAAATGACTACTTTAGCCCCTGTTCGTAAAAAGACAATATCTTCCCACTCGGATGTCCGTTCGATGGACCGTTTGTTGTGTTACACCCCTAACTCATATATATACAAATATCTATTTTACACCTCAAGTCAATTGTTATGTAATAAAGGTCAAAACTTGAACATTCCTACCGAAAACTTCAAAATTTCACATTTGTAACTAGTTCGATTCTTCATGTTTTATGAAGGTAGGATTAGACTAAACATAATGAATCAACATTATATATAAAAATTAACAAATTATAAATATCACACAAGCTAATCATGATCTAAATATAATTTATCATAATTAAATTCGGGTTGTCATAATAACATTACATGTTTTATCATCTGTTGGATGGGGCCCTAGCGACTAGTGCCCGGCGACCAACGATCGACGATTGGCGACTGGACAAGAGGGAAGGTTTGGTCAGGACAAGTGTTTAAGCCGATTTGGATTTTTGGCAAATGTGTGTTTTGGGAGAATGGGGAAAAACGATTTGGGTTTTTAATTTATTAGGTTAGATTTTAAAGTTTTTATAATTCAACTTATACCCCGACATTTATTTTAAGTGTTATTTTATACCTAAAATATTATATAAGTAATATTTTAAACTAATGTTAGACGGATGAGGATATCTGGTAAAACGGATATCTGGTAAAATAGATACTCCACATCGAATACGGATTATCCGTATCGGATACTAGTACTATCCGTATTCGTATCCGTTTTCTCGGATATTTTTATAGAGTATCCATATTCGTATCCATTTCCATTTTTTCGGATAAATATCCACAAATTCAGATTCGGACATCGGACGGATGCGAATTTTTGAATATCCGTTTACAACCCTAGTTGTACCCTACTTAAGCCCTCAGAATTGGATTCGACCCTTAGAATTGGTCGCTATTACTTACGCCCTAAAAATTGGGTTAGATCCTCAAAATTAGTTTCTATAACTCAAGGTCCTCAGAATTAACCTTGGCCCTCAGAATTGGCTACTCCCATCTTAAGCCCTCAGAATAGGCCGCTCCCATCTTAAGCCCTCATAATTGGATCTCACCCTCAGAATTGGTCGCTCCCTAGCCTAGGTCCTAAAAAATCTTTCTCAGCCCACTAGATCGATCATCCCCACCATTACCTTAGATCCCCAAAATCGGCCTCGACCCCCTAAAATTGTCATCCTTATCACTTTAAGTCCGCATAATCGACCTCCTTTCCTATAAGGACACAAATTTCCAATTGAGTCCTCTGTAGTTTTGGCTCAATTTTGGATAAAAAAATTTGAGTCATAGGATAGAGTTATTGACCATATTTCAATCCTATGACATACTAAAGTTAAAGATGTAACGGCCAACTTTAAAGCTTCATCAAAATGTCGAGTTCAAGTGCTATTTATCTATGTCATCAACATCATATTATATAGTCTCAAAAGGTATGAATGCATTTCTCTATCTATATAGGGAGACTTGTAATAAGTTTATATTGGGTGTACTTTTATTTTAAACTAAGGTTGTTTTCAGAAAGTTTCATTAAAACTTTAAAACAAAGTTTCTGGGCTAAAAATAGAATTTTCAGCTTTCTAGTTTTTCATTAGATATTGCCGTTCGAACGAGTTTTGGTTTGAACGATAATGTCGTTCGAACGAGTTTTTCCATCGAATGGACTTTGGAAACTCGTTAGATAGTTCGTTCGAACAAAAATGTCGTTCGAACGAGATTTCGGCGGGAACAGTTATTGGCAGTTTTTGGCATTTTCCCACTACTTTGTCCCACTATTCTTTCACAGAATTTAATGACTTTGGGAAAAAAAAATTCCTAGAACTTTTTCCAACTTCTAAAGTGGTTTTGAGAGATTAATTCTTTCATAAAAAAGTTCCCTTAGTGTTTGTTAGTAAAAGTTATTTATTCAAAGAACAAAACCAAGTTTGCACCCAATTGTTTGTTTCAATTCAAGTTTCTATCTATCTATATATATACAACTTTCTTTAAGATTTTATTTTGACACCGGATTCATCTCTACCGTAAAAGAGATTTTAGGTTTGCTTCTACATCCCACAAAGAAGAAGCTTGTTTGTGTTGATTTACCCAGTTGGATAAAAGCTCCTTGTTCGGGTGACGGTGACCAGAAAAAGTCCGATCGGTGGATTTCGAGACCACGGTGGACTCCGTGGTTATTCTCTAGGAAGAGGTGTATACAAGAGGAAGCGACGGGCTTGGACGGATTCAAGTTGAGTGTTTTAAGTCTTACTGTCTTGTATTTGTAAAACCGTACTTAGTGGATTTGTGGCTAGGGTCGTTCGAGGTTTTTTCCTGTTGTGGGTTTTTCCTCGTACATCGCGGCATAGTGATTTATTGTTTATTTTATCTTTTGCAAAATTCACCTAGAATGCATGCTTAGGTATAAAGATAAAATTTGTTTTAATCACTACTTATGTTTAATTTGGTGCTAAATTATTTGGGTAAATGTTAATTTGATTCAAGCCATTTAATTTAATTTGATAAAATTGGTTTGGCCTATATTGGTACTATTGAAAATATGACTTAGGCAAATTTTTAGGACTTGAGTTGAGTTAATATGCTTAAGTGAAATTTATATTGTGTGTGTGTTTTAATATAATTTCACATTAAGTTGTGTTTAATTTTAATTTGTAAAAGAAATTAAAATTAGTCAATTTGTTTTATTGAACCATCTCACGCTTCCGCATATCTAAAAAGGAAATTATATTTTTGAAGTAAAGAATTATAAAATCGGGGGCCTCGTGTTCCAACAAGTGGTATCAGAGCCGGAGCGCTAATTTATCGCGTCAAAGATCTGTTTTTTTACTTTTATAATTTTTGCTCCTTGTATTTTTAGGTGGTTAATTTTTTTACTCACTCTCATTTTATTTTTGGTATCTCTCGATGGGACGCCTTAATGATAATTTCTCCATTTCTAATGATAATGAAGTTTTTGCTATCCGAGAGAAATTTAATGGGCTTAATAAGTGTAGTTAAAAATTAATACAATTAAATTTGAGATTTGCAAAAAGAATTAAATTTCTTGAAAATAAAAATTCTTCTTTTAAAACTGAAGTTGAGTTTTTGCAAATCTCCCTATCTCAAAAAGATATTTTTCGTGAAAAGCTCATGGACATAACTTACAATTATAATATTTTAGAAATGTCCAAGAAAGAGAGTGATAGTCAAGAAAAGACTCTAAGGGACAAGTTTGCTCACATTGAGGGAGAGCATGATATCCTTCTAGGTGTTGTAGAAAATTTAAAGAAGGAGTCCCATAAATTTGAGGAGTGTAATTTATTACTTGAGTCCAAAATTTTAAATATGAAAAATCATTTACATGACTCGAGTAATAGTTGTAATGGTTCTAGCTCATCTAGTGCAAATACTTACGTTGCTAAAGCTAAGACCATTGTTTGTTTTAAAGGGTCGACTTTATCCAAAGACTTTAGAAAAGGTCACACCGTAGGTATCATTCCTCGTGTTTTCACATTCTTTCATTGTGGTAGGAAAGGTCACCTTAGGTCATTTTGATTTGATCTTAAAAGAAGTCCTAGGAAGTCTATGTCTAGCATTTCATTAATTTCCAAATCCCATCATTTTAAATATACATCTATATGGGTTCAAAAATCATTCTTGGACGCACTAGATATTAGATTTGTTGATTCTCATTTTCTTGCACATGAAACCTCAGTTGTTAAATCTAAAAGTTGAATGTGTTAGTTGTTTGAATACTCTAGCTTTTTGTGCTTCATATTACATATCATTGCTAGGTGTATGCATGTTTAGTCATTTTCTAGTCATTGCTCTATTTCATATCTCATGCTAGAAATCATGACTTGTTTATCTTTTGTATTATATTTCTTTCATTTTTATTTGCATTAAATGAAAAATACAAAAAGATATTTGTTTATCATTTGTGTTTCACCTTTAGTAATTTAGTCTTAATGAAAAATACAAATGATTTTTGTGTGTCTTTTGAGTAAATATTTTTGGTGTTTGGTTTAAAAATTTCAAAAACTAAAAAAGATTTTATTTTGTGTGTATTTTGGTTTTACACACATTTTGTGGCATATGTTTGTGTTTGAATCCTCCTTTTGCTTCCATGTGACTAGAACTTTTGGTTAGAATTTTAATCCTTAAAATGATCTTTATCATGCTTACATGGAGTAGCTTAAGTTTTACTTGCTTAATGGATTCACTTTTATATGCCTTTACACACATGCACGAGCTTTTTGAACCTTAACGTCACATATTATATTTGAGCTTTGTGAAGTGTTCTCCTAACAATCTTGTCATGTACATGTTATGTGACTTAGGAGGACTAGTGCATGTCAAAATCCGTTGCATGTGAGATTTGTGCTATATAAAAATGATAGTTATAAATGTGCACGGGGAAGGGCTCCAAAAGGATTTATTATCCTTTGCGAATAGTAAGCCACCGTTTTGCTTAGACCTAAAAGAAATAAGTGGTCCAAAGGCCTAAAAGAAAATATGGCATTAAAAGAAAAATAATTTGCCAAGGCCTAATTTGTTTAGTTTCAAAAGAATAATATATATATGCTTATTGAGGGAGTTTGGATGATATATCAACGGTTTGCACAATGTCCATTTATCCTAGTTTCGTTTTAAATGTCAAGACTCTATTGGTTTGTAGAATCATCAACATGCTAGGCTTGTATGCATTGTGTTTGTTTATTCATTAGCTCACTTTATCCTGTCACATAAAGGCTACATTCTAGTTGATAAAGTTTTGCAATCAAATGCGAACTACGTGAATACTTTTAAGTGATTGGGTTTTAATTCGTTGGTATCTTGTTCAGACCCCAACACTTCCATTTCCATAAGACACATTTATGCTATAAGAGTGTTGAAAATCTTATGTTATTTAGTTTTGTGTCATTTTGGTGTTTATATCTATATGTGTGTACTTATGCTTAGTTTGAATCTATTATGTATACATATATATGATATTTTGTTTAGTCTTTGCCTTGCTTTCTAGTCCATCTATGCTTTAATTCATAATTGCTATCTATCTTGTTGCATTCTTTGTTGATATCACATTCTTAATACTTTATGTATCCTATTGGTATCTGTTTCTTGCATCCTTGTTGTTATCCGTTCTTATTTTGTTGGATTAGTTATATTTTAATTGCCTATGTGCTTTAATGTTCTCATCACTTTATGCACTAATGCATGTTTAGCTTGTTATCCCATTATATTTATCCCTTGTTTAGTTTAAAGGGTAATATGTTTTATTTGGGGGAGATAAGTTAATGTTTTGATTCTTTAGCCTTTGTCTATTCCTGAAGAAAAAGGGGGAGAATGATAGGGGGATAAATGGTATCTAATCCTATTATAATCGTATCTTAGTTTGGGGGATATTTATCTTAGGGGGAGAAGTCTTTCTAAGTAGGTCATGTGTTTGATAAAGGCGAGAATTAATTTAGGGGGAGTATTTATTTTAATTGCATTTAATATTGTGATATTCCCTATGCGTTTAATGTGTTGCTTAAGTGTGCAGGTATTGTAAAGAGGCATCTATTTAAAGAGGCAAAGCATTTAATTCTAAAGTGGTATTCAATTCAAGCATTGTACTCTTTATTTTGGGTGGGATGTTTTTGAGTCTAGTGAGCTTGACAGCCCTTTAGGATTTTTGTTTAGTTTTTGTCCCGGAATAGCCAAAGGGAAGATTTGTAAGGACACAAATTTCCAATTGAGTCGTTTGTAGTTTTGGCTCAATTATGGATAAAAACGTTTGAGTCATAGGAAAGAGTTATTGACCATCGTTCAAGCCTATGCCATACTAAATTTTAAGACGTAGCAGCCAAGTTTAAAGATTCATCAAAATGCCGAGTTTAAGTGCTATGCTTCTACATAATCAACATCATATTCCATAGTCTCCAAAGGTATGAATGAATTTCTATATCTATATAGGGAGACTTGGAATAAGTTTATATTGGGTGTAATTTTATTTTAAACTAAGATTGTTTTCAGAAAGTTTCATTAAAATTTTAAAACAAAGTTTCTGGGATAAAAATAGAATTTTCAGCTTTCTGGTTTTTCGTTCGATATTGTTGTTCGAACGAGAATGTCGTTTGAATGAGGTTTTCCAACGAGTTGTCTCTGGAAATTCGTTAAATAGTTTGTTCGAACGAAATGTCGTTCGAACAAAAATGTCATTCAAACAAGATTTCAGGGGGAATATTTATTGGCAGTTTTTGGCATTTTCCCACTACTTTAACCCACTATTCTTTCACATAATCTAATGACTTCGGGAACAAAAATTTTCCTAAAACTTTTCCAAATTCTAGAGTGGTTTTGAGATCTTAATTATTTAATAAAAAATTCCCTTGGTGTTTGTTAGTAAAAGTGATTTATTCAAAGAACAAACCCAAGTTTGCACCCAATTGTATGTTTCAATCCAAGTTTCTATCTATATATATATACAACTTTCTTGGAGAGTTTGTTTTGGCACCGGATTCATCTCTAGCGTAAAAGAGAGTTTGGTTTGCTTATACATCCCACAAAGAAGAATCTTATTTGCGTTGATTTACCCACTTGGAGAAAGGCTCCTTGTTCGGGTGACGGTGACCAGAAAAATTCCGATCGGTGGATTTCGAGACCGCGATGGAGCTCCGTGGTTATTCTCTAGGAAGAGGTGTATACAAGAATAAGCGTCGGGGCTCGAACGGATTCAAGTTGAGTGTTGTAAGTCTTACTGTCTTGTATTTGTAAAACCGTACTTAGTGGATTTGTGGCTAGGGTCGTTTGAGGTTTTTTCATGTTGTGGGTTTTTCCTCGTACATCGCGGCGTAGTGATTTATTGTTTATTTTATCTTTCGCAAAATTCACCTAGAATGCATGCTTAGGTAAAAAGATAAAATTTGGTTTAATCACTACTTATGTTTAATTTGGTGCTAAATTATTTGGGTAAATGTTAATTTGATTCAAGCCATTTAATTTAATATGATAAAATTGGTTTGGCCTAACTTGGTAATATTGAAAATAGGACTTAGGCAAATTTTTAGGACTTGAGTTGAGTTAATATGCTTAAGTGAAATTTATATTGTGTGTGTGTTTTAATTTAATTTCACATTAAGTTGTGTTTAATTTTAATTTGAAAAAGAAATTAAAATTAGTCAATTTGTTTTATTGAACCATCTCTCGCTTCCGCATATCTAAAAAGGAAATGATATTTTTGAAGTAAAGAATTATAAAATTGGGGGCCTCGTGCTCCAACATTTCCAATATATCATGTGGTGTTTTTTTTACGGCTTTCACTTATTCCATGATCACCCGTCGAGGGGATCTATAAATACCACCTTCTAGGACCCGCCTAAGTTTCTCCTTAGGTACCTAGTGATATAGAGACCATTGGGAACTCTTAGGGCCTGTTTAACTCTGGTCAACTCTATCATTAGAGCCAAAGATTAATGAATCTTCAAAGGGATCTGAATACACTTTCTAACGGTATGCCCCATGCACAAATTAGCATAACAATTTGAGAAACGAACCATTTTACCACCAAAAATCGATTTGAAGTCCACAGGGCGCTTTCGGGCTCTGATTTTACCCCAATCAACTTCGACGTCGTAAAAAAATATGTTTGAATGTAATTAATACCCATTTCTAAAGGTCCCCCCGATGCATGAAATAGTATAACCATTCGGATGAACAATCCATTTTCCCGAAAAAATTAATTTGGAGGCCATCGAGCACTCCTGGTCACCGTTTGACCAAGGTCAACTCTTCAGCTCAAATGAGACTAAATGAATCTTCGAAGGGCACTGAATACCCTTTCCAACGGTCCACCCCATGTGCAAATCATCGTTATGGTTCAGACAAACGAATTGTTTTACTCTAGAAGGTCACCAGGTGCTTCCGGGCCTCATTTAAACAAAGTAAAATTTTTGAACCGAGCGAAGCTCTTTACAATGTCAAAGTACCTCACATAACCTTTCCAATAGTCCACCCCGTGCATGATTTTTACTTATGATTTGGATGAACGATCCATTACCGTCCGTCGATCTCCCATCCAAGGGACCAATGAGTTCTTTCGAGCACCATTTGACACTACCAGATCCGGGAGAGGCCTAAAGGACTCTTAAGGTCTCTGAACTACCTTTCTAATGGTATGCCCCGTGAGCAATTTAGTTCAACGAATTGCGTTCTATGACTATTTTTTTCGAAAACATTTACACGAGACTACAGATTGGCAAGTCCATTTCCCTGCCTGTGGATAGTGTTCCTAGGCTTAAGTGTCGATTGGTATGGATAGGAATATGCCGATCGGAACCCCCTTTCCCTATAAATACAGGGCATGACCTCACTGCCAAGACACACCTCAGATCCATCAATACCAGTGATCTCAACAACGTTCTCTTACAATCAGCGAAGTTTCCTTGTGTAATATTCCTTTCCATCTTTCATTCCCATCATTTTCATACCCAATTTAAAGAAATATCATTCTCTCTCATCCAACATTCATCTTAACATTCAAGGGATCTCATCAAGGATCAGGATGAAGCCTCAATTCACCAAAGACGGTCCAAAAATACTTCTCTCTCTTTAAATTATTTATTTTTTGCATTAGTTACATAAATTCTTAATCTGGATTTTACTTTAGTTCATACACATTAATATCTCATCCTTTATTAGTTACATTGCACATACTTCATTTCCTATAAAAAACCCAAAACAAAGAAAAAGAGAGTTACACCGATAAATTCCAACGGGATTATCCACCACAATTTTCCAAAACTAAAAATACATTTTCTACACACACATATATAAATTCTCATCCGAATTTATGGGATAAATCCCACCCTTATGCCACATATGAACTACGAGGACTTTGATGCATTCATAGGCTACGTAGGCATCTCAGGCTAAAACCCGAGACTCGAGTCCAATTTCTCAATTTTTTAATTTTTCCATTTTTGCATTCGTATCCTTTTCATCTATACATTATTGGAATATATATATATATATATTATATTTTTTTACTCTTATTGATGTTTTATCTAACTTCTATTATCGTTTCATCATAACGATCAATATCTTGTTAAACGCATACATCGTATTTTCTAGATATTATTTTGGGAACATTCCTTTGGATGACCTCACTCTATCTTTTCCATGATACGAGTTAGGAGATTCCGATCTCCATTTATATATACACGCACACACACTTCACGGAGAAATTAAGGAAAATAATAACCCAAGCCCATAAGAGACCGAAAGGGAGGGATGGGTGCCTAACACCTTCCCATTCCATAACTTAGCCCCCGAACCTCTAAACTGTAAGATTTTTAAGAATTAGTTGGTATTTGATGTCGCTCTCTTGACAAAACGATATGTTCTTTTGCCTATTTTGTGTAAAATAGGATGGCGACTCCATCTTATTACACTCACCCCACACTGACGATGATCGAAGCGCTCCTAGAGAAAGAAGGGAGTGAGACTTTTTCTCCTTCCCTCTGCTCCCCTAACACCGGGGAAAGGGAAGGGAGAGATCCGGTATGGCCACAAACTGGATGGTCAATTCTAGGGAGAGGATAGTAATTTTTGGTGTAGGACTTGATGAGGTTAGTGAAGTCAATGCACATACACCAATTGTCATTCGACTTTATGATCATAACCACATGCGAGAGACATTATAGATACTTAATATGCTCAATGAATTCGGCCTTATTAAACTTATCAACCTCTTCTTGCATAGCCATGTACTTTTTCGGGTTGGACATACATCATTTTTTATGGTCTTCCCGTTTTTTATAATATTAAGCTGGTGGAAAATAACCGTTGGGTCAATTTCGGGCATATTTGCATGGTGATAACTTGATTTTTGCGTGTCATTGTTGAAAGACAAGTAAATCAAAACCTTCAAATTACCTACAAATATAATAACAAAATAAAGTGTAGAGGTAAGTAAGGGTATCAATCCACATCAAGGGGGTAAAGCTAAAGACAAATTCAATTGTAATTCACTTTTTATTTTATTTTTGGAATTTTTCTTTTAACTTTTTCAAATATTAAAACAATTAGGGTGAGGATGTGAAATAGCACTAACTAAGATGAAAGATCAAATTACAAACTAAAAAGTGACTAAAATGAAAAATAAAGTCTAACACAATAAATGTGAGAACAATCAAGAAGTGCGATTACACCGCAAATTTGAGCCATTCTAACTAATTAATTTAATTAATTGAATTCTCCCAAACTAATATCAAAATTACAAGTCAACTCTCATTGCAAATGTAATTTTAATAGCAATTATTTAGTATATTAAGTTTAACACCTCACAACTCTAGAAAATATATCTACACTGGTTTTAATTAATCACCCGCTAGGATCGATCGATTAAAATTTGTATAAATCATAGAAAATGAAATTAGAGTTGAAATTTAAGGAATAATACCACACTTAAGAAACCCCTATCTCTAGTTCGAATCTAAAATGGGTATTATAACTTAGAAATTCGATTTTCTCTAGAAAATCATTTACCCTCTCTCGAGGCGTAAATTTAAGGGCGAGGGATCAAAATTAATATTCAAAGGGAATTTTTAAGTAATCAAACTAATTAAATTAAAATAATATCAAATAAGGGTTCACCCCACCCCTTGAAAGGGGATTTAGCCTAACATCATATTAAACATGATAACCAAACAATCAAAGGCTAATAAAATAAAGTAGAAGAGAAGAAAAATTAAACCAAATCTATTTGAGTGAAATTGGACTCCAATCCTTGAATTTACGATTTATATCCCTCCAATTGATCATCCAAGTGATTTGCAATTAAATAATCACTCAATTAAATCTCTTACAAAATTTAACCTCACAAATATCTAATAAAAATAAAAATAATAAAATAAAACTATTTACAAAATGATGTTTATCCTAATTTATTTTCTACACTAAACTATCTCTCTCTAGAATTCTCTCCACAAAATTGGTTAGTCTTCAAATGGGGTCCTCCATCTTATATAGTAGGCACATGAAGCATGGGGGTATATTTGGAAGAATTAAGGAGCAAAACCATGGGGTGTGTGCACATGGGGGTAAATTGGGTAATGGAAGTGCACATGTGCATGGCAAATGTGTGAGGTCATGAGGATGAGGGGTGAGAGGATATTGGGGATAAAAATCTAATATGGTTATGGGGTATTTTAGGAAAGTGGGTTAAAAGGGGATTTGAGGGTATTTGGGTAAAATGGTTTTAAGTGGGTTTAATAGGCACATGTGGGGGATAGGTTTATGTGGCTTGTGTTTTGGCAGGAGGTTTAAAATCGTGGTTTAGGAGAAATGGGAAATGGGTTGTGGAGTTGGATCTGGTTCGAAGTTGGTGGATCAGGTTGGGGACGACGGGTTTTGGTACCGGGTTCAAGGGTCACCGGATATGGATTGTGGGTTTCAGGCTGGAGGTCGGAATCAGAGCAGGCTGGCAAGTGGTTTGGGGCCTCCGGTGTGGGGGTGTTTTCGGAATAGGTTCCGAGTTGGGGGAGGTAAGTTCCAGGTTGGAGGATTGTTGAACCCGAAGTGAGATCGGGTTGACAGGTGGTTTTTTTTTCAGAGTTGCCATGGTGATGCTCCAGGTAGAACTCAGCAGTTGGGTTTTGATTTAATCGGGTAAGGCAAGTCTATGGAAGAAGGGTTTAGCTCACTGATTAGAGCAGGGTATCGAGTAGAGGAGTTTGTTAGGGTCGAAATGGGTGTAATTCGGGTTTGAAAATGGTGAAAGAGAGAGGAGAGAGAAGGGGGTTGTTTGAGGGGGGGGTGAGAAAGATGAAGTTGAGGTGGTTATTGTGTGAGAGGGTGTAAGATAAGTGGTGTGTGTGTTTAAGTTGTGACCCTTAGAAAAATAAGACTAACTAAAAAAAATAAAATAAAATAAATAATAAGTAAAAATCTGTAAATAAAATTCTAATAAATAAAGACTCTAAATAAAATAAGACTAAAAAGAAATAAAAAATAAAAAAATAAAGAACTATTACACTAAAAACTAAAATCCTAAGAAATGTAAAATCTAGTAAATAAAATGAAATCCTAAAAATTCAAATCCTAATAAAATAAAAATTAATCAAAATAAAAATAAAATTATACTAATAAAAATAGAAAAATAGAAAATAAAACCAAGAAATTCTAAAATAAACGGTAAAAATAAAACGACTCAAATTAAAAATCTAAAGAAATACAAAAGGGCACAACCTAAACACACACGAGGTTCGGGGTAGGCTAGGGTAAGGAACAAGGGTATTTAGCTCCATTAGACATGCATTTACCTCAATATATAACTTTTAATATCGCAAACGGACATTTGACCTACAAGATAAATATTTAAGCACATAAGACCCAAATTGTCGAGAATTAGCAACAAAAGTCCATCTATTCGGGGTATTAAATGTACAGTTTTGGATGCTTATCACACCACTCCAAAATAGAGCATTGCTAGTCCTCGAGCAATAAGATAGAGAGAAAGAAAAAGATAAGGAACCAAAAGTGTACCACTTTCGTGGGCACTTGCTATTTCACTTAGCATGTGCAACAAGCCTTTAAACCTATAGGTTGCCCTACAGGACGAGTTGTGTCTCGTGAGGGTTTGCAGGGAATATACCCACAAAATTATTATTTGCAACGGAAGTATATCTCTTATTAGACATAGAATAATCACCCAACCCATCATGAGAGAAATAATTTTAGAAATACAAGCTAGAATGTGTAAAAATATTAAGATGAGTAAATACTCAAGGCACATCCTCCTTAGAACTCAACATGTGTGGTGTGAATAAGTCAAAACGGGTCTAGTATCACAAGAGTAATTCCTAGATTGCCTTTTCAGAATCAACGCTTCAACTTAAAATCTCACGGATATCTCTCTCTCAAACGAACTCTCAAGATTAGGGTTAGTGTATCTCTCTTGTATGTGAGGAGGTGAGTCAATATAAGGAAGTTCAAACATCTCACACACATATAAGAAAGAACGAACAATTAAAAAGAAAAATGATCTCATGAAAGAAATGCTAATCACTATCGTGAGAACGTCTAGTTATTCACCACGTCGACTTTCATTTGCCCGAACACTTAGGGGAATATGTATGATAATGGGTGAGGGGAAATGAGATGGAAAAGATATGATGATATGAGGTAGGATGGTGATGTATGGATGAATAATGAATGATGGATAAAAGATGGATGCGATTGAAGAGTGTACTATACATGAAGAACAAATGTCGTTTATTCCATAAAAATTAGCTACAACTCACTCATTGTCTTTTTTTTCTTTTCTTTTCTTTCTCTCTCTCTCTCTCTCTCTCTCTATATATATATATATATATATTTTTTTTTTTTTTTTACTTTTGCTATTTTTTTTCTTTTCAAACCAACAATGAAGACATTTACATTTGAAATCATGCTCTTTTTCTCAAAAATGATGATGGATGATATATGAATTGAGTGGGGAATAAATGGGAATATGGTTGAAGTAAATGGTAAATGGTAGGTGTATGGATGAAAATCTAGTATTCGGGACAAATTTCGAGACACATGTTTCTTACAACTCGAAAGAGATGTCATTCTCAGTGATGAAGCCGAATTTTAATGAAGGATAATGAGATCATACAATAATTGAAGTGCGGACCCAAAAGAAGTTAAATCAACTTGTGACTCGTAGATCGCGTAAGACACTCTAAAAAGGGAAAGACACAAATCTCATAAGCTAAATTATCTACTCGTGATCCATAAGGTTCTCTTGAGAATTATAGTACTCTTCAACCCTAACCATAGTGACGTGATAACTGCGCAAATTTTGTTGAGTCTAGAAATTCATGGTGCAAAATGCCTTGTTATGTATTACATAAGCTATTTAGAAAAAATAATACTCTAGCTTGATTCCTAGACTTTAAAAGATGGATGATTGAAAATTCACATCAATGAGTGAGATGAAAGAAACTGCACGAAATTTTAAAAATCAGGTTCAAAAATTAAAAATTTTCAAAAGAGGTACGATTTTGATAAAATTCCCCACCCTCAAGCAAAAAAGAAACATCATCCTCGATGTAAAATAAAATGATTTTTAAAATTGAGAGCATAAGGTAGGAAAGAGATTACTAGAATCAATCGCTAATGAAGTGGACAGACATTGCCAAGAATAAACCTGAATAAGACGTGGAAAAAAGTGTACTAGTCCATAACATGGTAAAGCATTGGGTGTTGTGAAATACCACCCCAAACAGGATGAGACTAGTATAAGAAACACGAGCTGCCTCCCGGTAGCGCTAAGTTTAATATCTTTAGCCAGACCGAAGGTATCTCACCCTAAAGATAAGATCTATGAAAACACAGGGTGGCAGAAAAACTGGGTGATGATAATCACCCCCAAACAAGACTGAAGCGGCAGTCTTGCTGGATCAGGGCTTAGATTGGTCAATGCACTTGTATGACAAAGTGCATCACACGATGCAAAGCATCGGTGGACCATAGGTGGGTGGGTATTAGGGTAAGGGTGAGGAAGTCATGGGTGATAAAGCATTGATTACGGGATTTATTGAGACGAAAGGTGAGGGCAGCTAGGGTCCCATAAGAATGGTTCTCTAATTTGTGAGGAAGGCGTAATGGTGTGGAAACCGGAATGGGGTGAGGCTCATAAAAATCACATGACCGTTCAATGAATGGGAGATGATAATGGCCGCATCGTGACACGCCAGGGAGCTATCGATGGAAAAAATCAACACCATAAGAGAGTGGCGGGTATAGAGTAACAAGCTCGGTGTCACGAAAGTGGAGACTAGCACACAAATACTCTCATGGGTGGGGAATGGTTTGATGTGAGGATCTAAAAATATATATGGAAACTTGAAATGTGTAAAATCAATATCCAAATTAGGTGGTGGGGTGTACGGGATAATGGGTGGGTCAGGTGGGATAAATGGTGGAGGAAGATGATCCAAATCAAGCGTGGGAGACACACACTAATTGGTAGGAGATGTGGTATCTAAAGATGGAGTGGTCAGCTTCTCCACAAGAATACCATTGGTGAATGTTGTGGGTGGATAAGACGAGGCATCTAAGATAGAGGAATCACTAGAAATATCGATCTCAAAGGGAGCCATGCATGGTGGAACATCATCCATATTCGGATAGTTAGGAACTATCACAGATTCTATCTCGAGAAAATGGTGAGCACTCGTAGCCGAAGCTAACCTAAAAGATATGGGCATGTCAGAGACATATGAAATTGGGGCATAAGGTAAAAGATTGGGCATATTTTTGGATATGACGAGAGTGTGAACCGCAATGATGGGTTCATTTGGATATGGTGGAATTTGATCAGGCTCACTCATGAAAGGTAAGTCAACACAATTGTTGACTTGGAACCCGGAATATGGAATTGTCTCAACTTCAAGATTGTTGGGGTGGTAGGGTTGGTCACACTCAAAATGCGTGTCACTAGAGGACACATCATCATCATGTAACAAGCCTCTCCTTTGAGAACCTATTTTATATTTATTTACCATGTGAAGTAATTATATATAAAATGTTGGAATATGGGGCAAATATTAATTGAATAAGTTAAAGTTAATATTTACTAAATTGTTGCATATTTACTGTATGTGTAAGTAAATATCACCATGTTGTGTTTTAAAGTGTCATAAGATTTAAATGACAATTATGGTTTAAGATGAAATCGGAACTTGAAATGAGTTATGGAATTTCCAAATGAAAATTTGGAGGGCTTAGTTAGTCCCGAAATGTGCGAGAGAGTCGAAATAAGGGCCATATTGTATTTTTATGTTTTGGGCACTTTTGACTGATTTTAGCATATACGCGTATTGGGAATCATTTTAATGTGGTATTTATAATTTAAGTTGGAAATTTTAGACTAATGCCACGATTTAGTCTTGCTAAGACTTTTATTTTTCTTAAGTGCATTTGATAACCTAGAAGGAAAGAGAGAAGAAGAGAACTTGTGGAGAAAGAGAGAGATTGAAGATTTGGAGATTGATCTTGCATTCATCTTCCTCAAATCTGAATTTGCAAGCTTAAGGCAAGTTTCCTACTTGCAAATATATGATTTAAGATGAGTAATTAGTATTGATAGTTGTGTATTAGTTATGGTTTAACAAAGTTAGGGTTTTTATGGATTTATGGGTTTTGAATCCTTGGAGGTTGATTTGTATATATATTGGTGTAAATCATTATTGATGGAAGCATTTATAATCCGTTGGCTGCAATAAATAACCTTGGTTTGAATGAAAAAGAGTTGGGAAAAAATTAGGAGTCCAAGACTCCATGGACAAACTTGGTAAATTCGCAGGGCCGAATCGATTCGGCCATGTCCGAATCGATTCGCCCAAGGGGCAGTTTGCAGGTCTGATTGGACCGAATCGATTCGCCCAGTCTGAATCGATTTGGCAATTATGCACAAACCCAGATTTCCTCACCGAATCGATTCGGATGGTCCGAATCAATTCTCTTTTCGGGTCGAATCGATTCGGCCAGGCCAAATCGATTCGTAAATCCTGCACTTTTGTGAAATTTTTCATAATTCAATTTCACCCCTTTTCTGTAGGCTTAGGACCTAGGAACCTTCTTGAATGAAGTAAACTTAGAGTCCTAGACTTTTAGTTGAGTTGAGTCACTAACCTACATAAGGTTTGGGTTAATTGGGGCTTATTCCGGAGGTGTACAAATTGATGTTAGAGCTTTTCTTTCCTTTAATAAATTATTAGGCGTCTAGAAGTTTTAATGCCCATACATAGAGACTTTAGGGGCTCAAATGAGGTATATAAAACCTTGGGACTCGTAGAATTATTGTGACTACTTGGAGAATAATTCGGGACTTAAAATATGGTGAATATTAATGAAACTATCCAAGGACTATGGTTTCGAATAAAGTGAAACATACACATGAAAAATGGAAATGAAAATGAGATTTAATTGGTAAATGTTAATTTACTTAAACAAGCCTCTCTAAATGCTATCATAAGGGAAGTTTGCGCATGAGGTGATGTCCCCTGACTAATGAACGCAGGGAGACTATAGTCCTCGGCCATATGCGGGATTGTTATATGTTTTATTCCGCGCTAGTGAGGTAATTCTGGGCGTGGTTATGACTCACTCGCAGGCATATGGCCACTTCCCGACATTGCGATAGGTGCCCAGGTTGCCTTGTTCGATAGGCCCTGAAAGATGATAGTCATTTAGGGGCGCGCCCAGTGGGGAAACTCGGAGGGGCGGTCTTAGAATCGTTATATGTAAAAGAATATAGCCCTTCTAAATCAAGTGGGACTTGAATCTGAGAAATGCTATAAGTGCATATGATAGTGATTATATTCCTGTTAAGGAATGGAAAATGAAATGAAATGAAATGGTGAATAATGATGGAGAATTTTAATTAATGATGTCTAACTATATTCCCTTGCATAATCTAATAAAAGTTATAATCATCTAAATTTCCTTTTTGTGCTTTATGATTAGGCTGTTAGATTCTCATCCTCATCATTCATGATTAATTATTCATAACATTCATGCGTGTTACTCATCTGGTGATCATATAAAACTGGTCCCTGACCCGTTCATTTTCTCTTTTTGTGCATGAAATCGTATCCGTTCAGGTGCTCAGCCGTAAGGGAGCCCGTTTTGAGTCCTCCTATTCCAGTATTTTTGGGGAGCCATAAGATTTTGCAGATATTATGGGTTGTGTTGTTAGATGCCTTCATTTTTTTATTCTAGCTATGATCGGGTATTTCACTCGGGCGTGTGGCCCAAAGCCTTGTAACTGTTTAATGGATGTATTATGTAAATTATTAAACTGTTGTAATACGTTGTATGTATCTGTTGACCGACAGCATATTCGGTCCTTTTTATTGTATATTCGTTATGGGTGTAATTTAAGTTTTCTTGGGATTCCACTTTCTTTTAGAATGGGTTGTTTAAATTATTTTCTTAACCTTTAATAAAAATAAACTAAAATTTTTGACAACCCGTTTTCTGAATTATTGGATGGTTTTCCCGTATACTCTTTATATAGTTGTTGATGCTGAGAATGATTCCCATCCATGATTTCGTTATATTGGAGTATCGGGCTGGCCACCCCTATTTCGGTGAGCGGGTTGTCACAGATGGTATCAGAGCATCAGGTTCTAGAGTCTTTAGGATCTATGCGGACTTGTCACGTTCTACCGTAGCGTTCTTTGATATAGAGCCTAATGTTAGGACTGGTTTGTTATTTATATTTACGATCTTCTGTAAGATAGAATGTTCTGGATAGTATTCTAACTCTATTTGTTTCTTCATCTCAGATGCTACCTAAGAGAGGTCGCCCAGCGAGACACAATAGAGTTGTAGAAGAGTATGTTTGTCCTCCACCACCACCGTAACAGGGGACAATTAATGCTGTTGATGTAGCAAATATAGTGGCCCAATCGGTTAACGCGGCTATGACCGCCGTGGCTCAGCAAATGCCACAAGCTCAACAACGAGCGCAGGATGTACAAGCCCCTATGGGACCTTCTCAGTGGGAGAGAGTTAGAGAGTCCTTTTTAATTCCCATCCCTCGGAATTTGATGGAGGCTCTGATGTTATTCTAGCTAATCATTGAAAGAAGGATATGCAACGCCATCTTCGAATGGGTGAGTGTATCGAGGAGAAGAAATAAGAGCTTGCTACTTTTAAACTCATTGGGGCCGCATTACATTAGTGGGAGTCGATGACTACACCAGAGCAGAGAGATACCATGACTATCACTAATTTCTGGGTTTTATTTGACCAGAAGTATTTCCCTCCCATAGTTTAAAGGAAGATGAGAAGGAAGCTTCAAGATGTGGTGCAGGGAGAACGGTCAGTTGCAGAATATGAAGAGGAGTTCACCCGACTATCAAGTTTTGTACCGGACGAGGTGACTCCGGAAGAGAGGAAGGTTTCGAAGTTTATGGGAGGTTTGAACTGGAGGATCCGACAGCATTTGCTGGGTAATCCAGCTTTGCAAATTTTTGGTGAGGTGATGAATGCGGTATTGCTCCATTGCCTAGAACATCGTTTGTACATGCAAAGTGGCAAGAAAGCTACAGTGGTGGGGCAAGAGGGAAAACCTGGAGGTAGTGGGATGGGAGGAGGAGCTTTTCCCTCATGCCAATCTACGGGTAATAATCAACGTGAAAGGGATCCCCCGCAAGGGGACTTGTCAAAAAGACAACGTTTTGGTGGGTTTAATGTGGGTGGCAATAATAATAGGCACGGTCAGGGTGCCCCTCAACAACAACAAACAGGTCGGGGTGGTCACGGGGGTAGGGGCCATCCGGGCCAAGGCATCGTCCAGTTTAGAGATAACCGGGGCTGAGTTCCGGAGAATATGGTGGGACGGTGCTTCCAATGTGGGGAGGTGGGTCATTACAAGAAGGAGTGTCCTCGATTGGTTGGGGTTCATCTTACTAGGGTCCCTCAGCAACCACATGTTCAGTTTCCACCACAAGCACCAAATCCGGTTGTCCCTCCATAGTAGGGTCAGCTACAGTATGGGAGAGTTTATCATATTCAGGATACTATGCTTCCTCCTGCTCTGCCAGCGCCGCCAGCGATTGAGGGTAAGTTCCTTCTTCAGGGGCACATGGGTCGTGTTTTGTTTGACACGGGTGCGGAATATTTGTTCATTTCTAGAAGTTTTGCTCAGTCTACAGAATTGATAAAATCTGCTGAGAGCACTTTCACTAGTGTTGAGTCCTCTACGGGTGATGGGTCACTTATTTTCTTTGTTTGTAAACAAATAGGAATTGCTCTTGGTAATTTGTGATTTGAGGCCGATTTTCTCGTCCTAGACATTGTCGGGTCTGATGTGATTTTGGGCATGGATTGGCTTGTGAAATATCGTGCGATAGTTAATTGTTACGAGAAGTGTATAGTCTTTGTCGTTTCGGGACAAGAAATGTTCTTGGTAGTTATGCCTCGTTTAGAAGGAGGTAGTAGCACTTATTTCTTTTTTGTTATAGAAGAGACTTCACATGATGTAGTTGTTCCCTTAGAATCTATTCCGATTGTTAGAAATTTTGAAGATGTTTTTTGGGAAATACCGGGTTTGCCTCCGACTCGGGAGATCGAATTTGTAATCGATTTAGCGTCGGGAATGAGACCGATTATAATATCTCCATACCGCATGCCTCCCTTGGAAATGAGGGAGTTAAGGGACCAAATCCAGCAGTTGTTGGAGCAGGGATTCATTCTGCGTAGCACATCGCCGTGGGGTGCGCCGGTGTTGTTTGTGAAGAAAAGGGACGGTTCTCTCCGGTTATGCCTCGACTATAGAGAGTTGAATAAAGTCACCATCCGGAATAAATACCCTTTGAATCATATCGATGATTTATTTGATCAAATTAGGGGAGCTTCTTACTTCTCTAAAATCGATTTAAGGATGGGGTATCACCAGTTGAGGATACGGGAGCAGGATGTATCCAAGAATGCTTTTCTGACGAGGTATGGGTCCTATGAATTTTTGGTTATGCCTTTCGGACTAACCAATGCCCCCGTCGTATTTATGGATCTCATGAATAGGGTATTTCAGGACTTTTTGGACCAGTTTGTTATTATGGTCATCGATGACATCCTAGTCTATTATCGAACATAATTGGATCATGCTACTCATTTGAGGTTGGTCCTACAAAGGTTGAGGGATCACCAATTGTATGCTAAGTTTGAGAAGTGCGGTTTTTGGTTAATGGAGGTACAGTTTCTGGGTCATATTGTGACTTCTCAAGGTATTTTAGTGGATCCAAGCAAGGTAGCTGCGGCGAGGGAGTAGGGACTGCCCACAACACCTACTGAAATTCATAGTTTTCTGGGTTTGGCGGGTTATTACCGTCGATTTATCAAGGGTTTCTCAAAGATTGGTATCCCTTTGATAAATCTAACCCGAAAAAGGGTGAGGTTCGTATGGGATAATTCTTTTCAGGCTTCTTTTGATGAGCTCAAGGATAGATTGACTTCTTCTCCAGTCCTTGCGTTGCCAAAGCTGGGGTTGGAATACCTAGTCTTCACCGATGTATCTCTACAAGGATTGGGAGGTGTACTTCAACAAGAGCAACAAGCTATTGCTTATGCTTCCCGCAAGCTAAAGCCCCACTAAAGGAATTGTCCAGTGCATGACTTAAAACTTGCTGCAGTTGTCTTTGCCTTGAAGATTTGGAGGCATTATCTCCTTGGGGAGAGATTTAGCCTTTTCACGGACCATAAATCGCTGCAATATTTGTTTTCGCAGATAGATATGAATATGCGACAATGCCGATGGTTGGAGTTTGTTAAAGACTATCAATTTGACATCCACAATCATCCGGGAAAGGCGAATGTAGTAGCGGATGCTTTGAGTATAAAGCACGAGGGGGAGTTAGCGGAAGTATGGAAAGCTAAATGGAAAGAACTCAATCATGCGGATACAGTTACTAGCGCCTTCATGTTAGTGATAACTATTACGCCTACTATTGTGGTAAGGGTTGTAGAAGCCCAAGGGAAGGATAAAGGTTGTTGGGACCATGTACACCGTTGGCTGTCCGAGGGAGATAAATCTTAGTTGATAAGTTTAGAGGGTGGATTACATTTTCACGGAAGACTCATTGTTCCGGATGAAGGAAATTTGAGAAGGGCCGTGATGGCAGAATCTCACGGGTCTAAATTTATGGTACATCCTGGTGGGGATAAGATGTATCAAGACATGTGTCGTCAGTATTGGTGGTCAGGCATGAAGCATGATATTTTTGAGTTCGTATCCCAATGCAATACTTGTCAACTGGTCAAGATAGATCATCAGTGATCGACAGGTTTGTTGCAACCGTTGGAGATTCCGGTGTGGAAGTGGGAAAGTATTTCGATGGATTTTATTACGGGCTTACCAAGGTGACAGAGTGGGTGTGATTCGAGTTGGGCGATGGTCGACCGCTTGACTAAGTCGACACACTTCCTACCAGTGCGTACCAATTATGACACTACTCGCTATGCCCAATTATTTATCGCAGAGGTTGTCAGACTCAATGGGGGGACCTTAAATATAGTTTCTGACCGAGATAAGATCTTTGTTTCCCACTTTTGGCGAAGTTTCCAAGAGGCTATGGGAACCAAATTGAAGTTAAGCACTTCATATCATCCTCAAACAGATGCCCAGACTGAAAGAGTCAACCAAATGTTGGACGATATGATCCGTATGTGTATGCTTGATTTCAAGGGTAGTTGGGAATAATATCACTCTTTGGTCAAATTTTCTTATAACAATTCGTACCAATTTACAATTGGAATAGTGCCCTATGAAGCACTTTATGGCCGGCCTTGTAGATCCTCCACGTGTTGGTTGGAGATGGGAGATAATAAATTCCTTGGACCTGAAATGATCCAGGATACTTCTTCCAAGATTGAACTCATTCGGAATCTCATTCGGATAGCTCAAGACCGCCTAAAGAGTTATGCCAATGCGAATATGAGGCATATGGAGTTGGAGATTGGGGATCAAGTCATGGTGCGAGTGTAACCAATGAAAGGTATCAAGCGTTTCGAGAAGAAAGGAAAGCTTGCATCGCGTTTTGTTGGACCTTTTCCCATTATTGCTAAGGTGGGTCCAGTGGCGTGTCAACTTACCTTACCAGAACCTTTACAACAAATCCATGATGCGTTCCATGTTTCCTCTTTGAATAAGTATAAGAGAAGTGAAGGGACCCTTTGGCATATTCCTTTCGAGGATATCGATTTGCAACTCGATATCTCATATGAAGAACAACCGGTTGCTATTTTAGAGCTCCGAGAGCGTAGGATGAGGTCTCTAGTGGTGCCCTAGGTGCGAGTCCAATGGAGTCATCACAACGCCAAGGAATCAACATGGGAACGCGAGGATGATATGCGGGAAAAGTATCCGCATCTCTTTATTCA
Source organism: Sambucus nigra (assembly GCA_949130495.1). NCBI lineage: Eukaryota > Viridiplantae > Streptophyta > Magnoliopsida > Dipsacales > Adoxaceae > Sambucus > Sambucus nigra. Next base: position 320,497,433 of record OX422220.1, on the reverse strand, counting down.
AGGTGCGCTTGAATTTTGGGGACAAAACTCCCTCATAAGGGGGGGAGTATGTAACAACCCTCGCCTTTGAGAACCTATTTTACATTTATTTACCATGTGAAGTAATTATATATAAAATGTTGGAATATGGTGTAAATATTAATTGAATAAGTTAAAGTTAATATTTACTAAATTATTGCATATTTACTGTATGTGTAAGTAAATATCACCATGCTGTGTTTTAATGTGTCATAAGATTTAAATGATAATTATGGTTTAAGATGAAACCGGAACTTGAAATGAGTTAGGGAATTTCCAAATGAAAATCTGGAGGGCATAGTTAGTCCCGAAATGTGCGAGGTAGTCGAAATAAGTGCCATATTGTAATTTTATGTTTTGGGCACTTTTGACTGATTGTAGCATATATGCGTATTGCGAATCATTTTAATATGGTATTTATCATTTAAGTTGGATATTTTAGACTAATGCCACGATTTATTCTTGCTAAGCCTTTTATTTTTCTTTAGTGCATTTGATAACCTAGAAGGAAAGAGAGAAGAAGAGAACTTGTGAAAAAGAGAGAGATTGAAGATTTGGAGATTGATCTTGCATTCATCTTCCTCAAATCTGAATTTGTAAGCTTAAGGCAAGTTTCCTACTTGCAAATATGTGATTTAAGATGAATAATTAGTATTGATAGTTGTGTATTAGTTATGGTTTAACAAAGTTAGGGTTTTTATGGATTTATGTGTTTTGAATCCTTGGAGGTTAATTTGGATATATATTGGTGTAAATCATTATTGTTGGAAGCATTTATAATCAGTTGGTTGTAATAAATACCTTGGTTTGAATGAAAATGAGTTGGGAAAAAAATTAGGAGTCCAAGACTACATAGCTAAACTTGGCAAATTCGCAGGGCCGAATTGATTCGGCCATATTCAAATCGATTCGCCCAAGGGGCAGTTACCAGGTATGATTGGACCGAATTAATTCGGCCTATCCGAATCGATTCGGCAATGATGCAGATTTCCTGACCGAATCGATTCAGATGTTCCGAATCAATTCACTTTTCTGGCCGAATCGATTCGGCAGGCCGAATCGATTCGAAAATCCTGTAATTTTGTGAAATTTTTCTTAGTTCAATTTCACCCCTTTTCTGTAGGCTTAGGACCTAGGAACCTTCTTGAATGAAGTAAACTTAGAGTCCTATACTTTTAGATGAGTTGAGTCACTAACCTACATTAGGTTTGGGTTAAATGGGGCTTATTCCGGAGGTGTACAAATTGAGGTTAGGGCTTTTCTTTCCTTTAATAAATTATTAGGTGTCTAGAAGTTTTAATGCCCATACTTGGAGACTTTAGGGGCTCAAATGAGGTATATAAAACCTTGGGACTCGTAGAATTATTGTGACTACTTGGAGAATAATTCGGGACTTAAAATATGGTGAATATTAATGAAAATATCCAAGGACTATGGTTTCGAATAAATTGAAACATACACATAAAAAATGGAAATGAAAGTGAGATTTAATCGGTAAATGTTAATTTACTTAAACGCACCTCTCTAAATGCTATCATAAGGGAAGTTTGCGCATGAGGTGATGTCCCCTGACTAATGAACGCAGGGAGACTATAGTCCTCGGCCATATGCGGGATTGTTCTATGTTTTATTCCTCGCTTGTGAGGTAATTCTGGGTGTGGTTATGACTCACTCGCAGGCATATGGCCACTTCTCGACATTGCGTTAGGTGCCCAGGTTGCCTTGTTCGATAGGCCCTGGAAGATGATAGTCATTTGGGGGCGCCCCCAGTGGGGAAACTCAGAGGGGCGGTCTTAGAATCGTTATATGTAAAAGAATATAACCCTTCTAAATCAAGTGGGACTTGAATCTGAGAAATGCTATAAGTGCATATGATAGTGATTATATTCCTGTTAAGGAATGGAAAATGAAATGAAATGAAATGGTGAATAATGATGGAGACTTTTAATTAATGATGTCTAACTATATTCCCTTGCATAATCTAATAAAAGTTATAATCATCTAAATTGCCTTATTGTGCTTTATGATTAGGTTGTTAGATTCTCATCCTCATCATTCATGATTAATTATTCATAACATTCATGCGTGTTACTCATCTGGTGGTCAGATAAAACTGGTCCCTGACCCGTTCATTTTCTCTTGTTGTCCATGAAATCGTATCCGTTCAGGTGCTCAGCCGTAAGGGCGCCCGTTCTGAGTCCTCCTATTCTAGTATTTTTGGGGAGCCGTAAGATTTTGAAGATATTACGGGTTGTGTTGTTAGATGCCTTAATTTTTGTATTCTAGCTATGATCGGGTCTTTCACTCGGGCGTGTGGCCCAATGCTTCGTAACTGTTTAATGGATGTATTATGTAAATTATTAAACTATTGTAATACGTTGTATGTAACTGTTGACTGACAGCATATTCGGTCCTTTTTATTGTATATTCGTTATGGGTGTAATATAAGTTTTCTTGGGATTCCACTTTCTTATAGAATGGGTTGTTTAAATTATTTTCTTAACCTTTAATAAAAAAAACTAAAATTTTTGACATCCCGTTTTCTGAATTATTGGATGGTTTTCCCGTATACTCTTTATATAGTTGTTGATGCTGAGAATGATTCCCATCCATGATTTCGTTATATTGGAGTATCGGGATGGCCACCCCCTATTTCGGTGAGCTGGTTGTCATAGATGGTATCAGAGCATCAGGTTCTATAGTCTTTAGGATCTATGCGGACTTGTCACGTTCTACCGTAGCGTTCTTTGATATAGAGCCTAATGTTAGGACTGCTTTGTTATTTATATTTGCGATCTTCTATAAGATAGATTGTTTTGGATAGTATTCTAACTCTATTTGTTTCTTCATCTCAGATGCCTCCTAAGAGAGGTCGCCCAGCGAGACGCAATAGAGTTGTAGAAGAGGATGTTGGTCCTCTATCACCACCGCAACAGGGGACAATTAATGTTGCTGATGTTGCAAATATAGTGGCCCAAGCAGTTAATGCGGTTATGACTGCCGTGGCTCAGCAAATGCCACAAGCTCAACAACGAGCGCAGGATGTTCAAGCCCCTATTGGACCTTCTCCGTGGGATAGATTTAGAGAGTCCTTTTTAAAGGCCCATCCCCCGGAATTTGATGGAGGCTCTTATGTTATTCGAGCTAATCAGTGCAAGAAGGATATGCAACACCATCTTTGAATGGTGGAGTGTAGCGAGGAAAAGAAACAAGTCCTTTCTGCTTTTAAACTCGTTGGGGCCGCATTACATTAGTGGGAGTCGATGACTACACCAGAGCAGAGAGATACCATGACTATCTCTAATTTCTGGGTTTTTTTTTACCAGAAGTATTTCCCTCCCGTAGTTCAAAGGGAGATGAGAAGAAAGCTTCAAGATGTGGTGCAGGGAGAATGGTCAGTTGCAGAATATGAAGAGGAGTTCACCCGGTTAGAAAGTTTTGTACCGGATGAGGTGACTCCGAAAGAGAGGAAGGTTTCGAAGGTTATAGGAGGTTTGAACTGTAGGATCCGACAGCATTTGCTGCGTAATCCAGCTTTGCAAACTTTTGGTGAGGTGACGAATGCTGTATTGCTCCATTGCCAAGAACACCGGTTGTACATGCAAAGTGGCAAGAAAGTTATAGTGGTGGGGCAAGCAGGAAAACCTAGAGGTAGTGGGATGGGAGGAGGATCTTTTCCCTCATCCCAATCTTTGGGAAATAAGAAACGTCAAAGGGATCCCCCGCAAGGGGACTTGTCAAAAAGGCAACGTTTAGGTGGGTTTAATATGGGTGGCAATAATAATAGGCACGGTCAAGGTGCCCCGCAACAACAAAAAATAGGTCGGGGTGGTCACGGGGGTAGGGGCCATCCTGGCCAACGCATCGCCCAGTTTAGAAATAATCGGGGCCGAGTTCTAGAGAATATGGTGGGACGGTGATTCCAATGTGGGGAGGCGGGTCATTACAAGAAGGAGTGTCCTCAGTTGGTTGGGGGTCATCTTTCTAGGGTCCCTCAGCAGCCACATGTTCAGTTTCTGCCACAAGCGCCAAATGTGGTTGTCCCTCCACAGCAGGGTCAACTACAGTATGGGAGATTTTATTATATTCAAGATGCTATGCTTCCTCCTTCTCTTCCAGAGCCGCTAGCGAATGAGGTTAAGTTCCTTATTCAGGGGCACATGGGTCGCGTTTTGTTTGACAGGGGTGTGACACACTCGTTCATTTTTAAAAGTTTTTCTCAGTCTACAGAATTGATAAAATCTGCTGAGAGAACTTTCACTAGTGTTGAGTCCTCTATGGGTGATGGGTCACTTATTTTCTTTGTTTGTAAACAAATAGGAATTACTCTTGGTAATTTGTGCTTTTAGGACGATTTGCTCATCCTAGACATGGTCGAATATGATGTGATTTTGGGCATGGATTGGCTTGTGAAATATCATGTGATAGTTAATTGTTACAAGAAGAGTATAGTCTTTGCCGTTACGGGACAAGAAATGTTCTTGGTAGTTATGCCTCATTTAGAAGGAGGTATTAGCACTTATTTGTATTGTATTGTAGAAGAGACTTCGCGGGATGTAGTTGTTCCCTTAGAATCTATTTCGGTTGTTAGAAATTTTAAAGATGTTTTCCAAGAAATACCGGGTTTGCCTCCGAGTCGAGAGATCAAATTTGTAATCGATTTATCATCGGGAACGAGACCGATTGCGAGAGCTACACACCTCATGTATCCCATTGAAATGAGGGAGTTAAGGGACCTAATCCAGCAGCTGTTGGAGCAGGGATTCGTTCGGCGTAGCACGTCACCGTGGGGTGCCGGTGTTGTTTGTGAAGAAAAGGGACGGTTCTCTCCGGTTATGCGTCGACTATAGAGAGTTGAATAAAGTCACCATCCAGAACAAATACCCTTTGCCTCGTATCGATGATTTGTTTGATCAAGTTATGGGAGCTTCATACTTCTCTAAAATCAATTTAAGGACGGGGTATCACCAGTTGAGGATACGGAAGCAGGATGTATCCAAGACTTCTTTTCTGACGAGGTATGGGTCCTATGAATTTTTGGTTATGCCTTTCGGACTAACCAATGCCCCTACTGTATTTATGTATCTCATGAATAGGGTATTTCGGGACGTTTTGGACCAGTTTGTTATTATGTTCACCGATGACATCCTAGTCTATTCTTGAACAGAATCGGATCATGCTACTCATTTGAGGTTGGTCCTACAAAGGTTGAGGGATCACCAATTGTATGCTAAGTTCGAGAAGTACGATATTTTGTTAAGGGAGGTACAGTTTCTGGGTCATATTGTGACTTCCCAGGGTATTTCGGTGGATCCAAGCAAGGTAGTTGCGGTGAGGGAGTGGGGTCAGCCCATGACACCTATCGAAATTCATAGTTTTTTGGGTTTGGCGGGCTATTACCGTTGGTTTATCAAGGGTTTCTCAAAGATTGCTAGCCCTTTGACAAATCTTACCAGGAAAGGGTGAGGTTCATATGGGATAATTCTTGTCATGCTACTTTTGATGATCTCAAGGACAGATTGACTTCTGCTCCAGCCTTTACGTTGCCAAAGCCGGGGTTGGAATACCTAGTCTTCACCGATGCATCTCTATAAGGATTGGGAGGTGTACTTCAACAAGAGAGACATGCTATTGCTTATGCTTCCCGCAAGCTAAAGCCCCATGAAAGGAATTATCCGGTGCATAACCTAGAACTTGCTGCGGTTGTCTTTACCTTGAAGATTTGGCGGCATTATCTCCTTGGGGAGAAATTTAGTCTTTTCACGGACCATAAATCGCTGCAATATTTGTTTTCGCATAAATATTTGAATATGCGACAACGCCGATGGTTGGAGTTTGTGAAAGACTATCAATTTGACATCCACTATCATCCGAGAAAGGCGAATGTTGTAGCGGATTCTTTGAGTAGAAAGCACGAGGGGGAGTTAGCGGAAGTATGGAAAGCTAAATGGAAAGAACTCAGTCATGCGGATGCGGTTACTAGGGCCTTCATGTCAGTGATGACTGCTATGCCTACTATTGTGGCAAGGGTTGTAGAAGCCCAAGGGAAGGATAAAGGTTATCGGGACCATGTACGCCGATTGCTGTCCGAGGGAGCAAAATCCTACTCGATAAGTTTAGAGGGTGGATTACGTTTTAATGGAAGTCTCATTGTCCCGGATGAAGGGGATTTGAGAAGGGTCGTGATGGCAGAATATCACGGGTCTAAATTTACGGTACATCCTGGTGGGGACAAGATGTATCAAGACATGCACTGTCAGTATTGGTGGCCAGGAATGAAGCGAGATATTTCTGAGTTCATATCCCAATGCACTACTTGTCAACTGGTCAAGATAAATCATCAGCGACCGACACGTTTTTTGCAACCGTTGGAGATTCCGGTGTGGAAGTGGGAAAGTATATCGATGGATTTTATTACGGGCTTACCAAGGTCACATAATGGGTGTGATTCTATTTGGGTGGTTGTCAACCGCTTGACTAAGTCGGAACAGTTCCTACCAGTGCATACCGATTATAACACTACTCGCTATGCCCGATTATTTATCGCGGAGGTTATCAGACTCCATGGGGTGCCCTTAAATATAGTTTCTGACCGAGATAAGATCTTTGTTTCCCACTTTTGGCGCAGTTTCCAAGAGGCTATGGGAATCGAATTGAAGTTAAGCACTTCATATCATCCACAAACAGATGGCCAGACTGAAAGAGTCAACCAAATATTGGAGGATATGCTCCGTATGTGTATGCTTAATTTCAAGGGTAGTTGGGAACAATATCTCCATTTGGTCGAATTTGCTTATAACAATTCGTACCAATTTACAATTGGAATGGCGCCCTATGAAGCACATAATGGCTGGCCTTGTAGATCCCCCACGTGTTGGTTGGAGCTGGGAGATAATAAATTCCTTGGACCTGAAAAGATCCAGGATACTTCTTCCAAGATTGAACTCATTCGGAATCGCATTCGAATAGATCAAGACCGCCAAAAGAGTTATGCCGATGCAAATAGGAGGCTTATGGAGTTGGAAATTAGGGATCAAGTCTTGGTGCGAGTGTCACCAATGAAAGGTATCAAGCATTTCGGGAAGAAAGGAAAGCTTGCATCGCATTTTGTTGGACCTTTTCCCATTATTGCTAAGGTGGGTCCAGTGGCGTATGAAATTGCCTTACCAGAACCTTTACAAAAATTCATGATGTGTTCCATGTTTCCTCTTTGAAGAAGTATAAGAGATGTGAAGTAGCCCTTTGGCATATTCCTTTCGAGGATATCGATTTGAAACCCGATATCTCATATGAAGAACAACCGGTTGCTATTTTTGAGCACCGGGAGCGTAGGCTGAGGTCTCGAGTGCTTCCCTTGGTGCGAGTTCAATGGAGTCATCACAATGCCAAGGAATCAACATGGGAACGCGAGGATGATATGCGGGAAAAGTATCCGCATCTCTTTATACAATGTGCGCTTGAATTTTGGGGACAAAATTCCCTCATAAGGGGGGGAGTATGTAACAACCCTCGCCTTTGAGAACCTATTTTATATTTATTTACCATGTGAAGTAATTATATATAAAATGTTGGAATATGGGGTAAATATTAATTGAATAAGTTAAAGTTAATATTTACTAAATTGTGGCATATTTATTGTATGTGTAAGTAAATATTACCATGTTGTGTTTTAAAGTGTCATAAGATTTAAATGACAATTATGGTTTAAGATGAAACCGGAACTTGAAATGAGTTATGGAATTTCCAAATGAAAATTTGGAGGGCGAAGTTAGTCCCGAAATGTGCGAGATAGTCGAAATAAGTGTCATATTGTATCTTTATGTTTTGGGCTCTTTTGAATGATTTTAGCATATACGTGTATTGCGAATCATTTTAATGTGGTATTTATCATTTAAGTTGGAGATTTTAGACTAATGCCACGATTTAGTCTTGCTAAGCCTTTTATTTCTCTTAAGTACATTTGATAACCTAGAAGGAAAGAATGAAGAAGAGAACTTGTGGAGAAAGAGAGAGATTGAAGATTTGGAGATTGATCTTGCATTCATCTTCCTCAAATCTGAATTTCCAAGCTTGAGGCAAGTTTTCTACTTCCAAATATGTGATTTAAGATGAATAATAAGTATTTATAGTTGTATATTAGTTATTGTTTAACAAAGTTCGCATTTTTATGGATTTATGGCTTTTGAATCCTTGGAGGTTGATTTGGATATATATTGGTGTAAATCATTATTGTTGGAAGCATTTATAATCAGTTGGTTGCAATAAATAACCTTGGTTCGAATGAAAATGAGTTGGGAAAAAAATTAGGAGTCCAAGACTCCATAGCATAACTTGGCAAATTCGCAGGGCCGAATCGATTCGGCCATGTCCGAATCGATTCGTCCAAGGGGCAGTTTGCAGGTCTGATTGGACCGAATATATTTGTCCTGTCCAAATCGATTCGACAATTATGTAGAAACCCAGATTTCCTGACCGAATAGATTCGGATGGTCCGAATCGATTCGTTTTTCTGGCCGAATCGATTCAGCCAGTCCGAATCGATTCGAAAATCCTGCACTTTTGTGAAATTTTTCCAACTTCAATTTCACCCCTTTTCTTTAGGTTTTGGACCTAGGAACCTTCTTGAATGAAGTAAACTTAGAGTCCAAGATTTTTAGTTGAGTTGAGTCACTACCCTACATTAGGTTTGGGTTAAATGGGGCTTATTCCGGAGGTGTACAAATTGAGGTTAGGGCTTTTCTTTCCTTTAATAAATTATTAGGTGTCTAGAAGTTTTAGTGCCCATACTTGGAGACTTTAGGGGCTCAAATGAGGTATATAAAACCTTGGGACTCGTAGAATTATTGTGACTACTTGGAGAATAATTCGGGACTTAAAATATGGTGAATATTAATGAAAATATCCAAGGACTATGGTTTCGAATAAAATGAAACATACACATGAAAAATGGAAATGAAAGTGAGATTTAATCGGTAAATGTTAATTTACTTAAACAGACCTCTCTAAATGCTATCATAAGGGATGTTCGCGTATGAGGTGATGTTCCCTGACTAATGAACGTAGGGAGACTATAGTCCTCGGCCATATGCTGGATTGTTATATGTTTTATTCCGCACTAGTGAGGTAATTCCGGGTGTGGTTATGACTCACTCGCGTGCATATGGCCACTTTTCGACGTTGCATTAGGTGCCCAGGTTTCCTTGTTCGATAGGCTCTGGAAGATGATAGTCATTTATGGGCACGCCCAGTGGGGAAACTCGGAGGGGCGATCTTAGAATCGTTATATGTAAAAGAATATAACCCTTCTAAATAAAGTGGGACTTGAATATGAGAAATGCTATAAGTGCATATGATAGTGATTATATTCCTGTTAAGGAGTGGAAAATGAAATGAAATGAAATGGTGAATAATGATGGAGACTTTTAATTAATGATGTCTAACTATATTCCCTTGCATAATCTAATAAAAGTTATAATCATCTAAATTGCCTTATTGTGCTTTATGATTAGGTTGTTAGATTCTCATCCTCATCATTCATGATTAATTATTTATAACTTTGATGCTTGTTATTCATCTGATGATCATATAAAACTGGTCCCTGACCCGTTCATTTTCTCTTGTTGTGCATGAAATCGTATCTGTTCAGGTGCTCCGCCGTAAGGGCGCCCATTCTGAGTCCTCCTATTCCAGTACTTTTGGGGAGACGTAAGATTTTGCTGATATTATGGGTTGTGTTGTTAGACGCCTTCATTTTTGTATTCTAGCTACGATCTGGTCTTTCACTCTGGCGTATGGCCCAAAGCTTTGTAACTGTTTAATGGAAGTATTATGTAAATTATTAAACTGTTGTAATACATTGTATGTAACTGTTGACCGACAACATATTCGGTCCTTTTTATTGTATATTCGTTATGGGTGTAATATAAGTTTTCTTGGTATTCCACTTTCTTTTAAACTGGGTTGTTTAAATTATTTTCTTAACCTTTAATAAAAACAAACTAAAATTTTTGACAACCCGTTTTCTGAATTATTAGGTGATTTAATCGTATACTCTTTATATCGTTGTTGATGTTGAGAATGATTCCCATCCATGATTCCGTGATATTAGAGTATCGGGATGGCCACCCCCTATTTCGGTGAGTGGGTTGTCACACATCACATGTGGGGGGTTTTCAGAGTTGCCATGGTGATGCTCCAGGTAGAACTCGGCAGTTGGGTTTTAATTCAATCGGGTAAGGCAAGTCTATGGCAGAAGGGTTTAGCTCACTGATTAGAGCAGGGTATAGAGTAGAGGAGTTTGTTGGGGTTGAAATGGGTGTAATTCGGGTTTTAAAATGGTGAAAGAGAGAGGAGAGAGAAGGGGGTTATTGGGGGGTTTGAGGAAGATGAAGTTGAGGTGGTTATTGTGTGAGATGGTGTAGGATAAGTGGGGTGTGTGTTTAAATTGTGACCCTTAGAAAAATAAAACAAACTAAAAAAAATAAAATAAAATTAATAAAAAGTAAAAATCTGTAAATAAAATTCTAATAAAATAAAGACTCAAAATAAAATAAAACTAAAAAGAAATAAACTAAAAACTAAAATCCTTAAAAATATTAAATCTAATAAATAAATTGAAATCATAAAAACTCTAATCAAAATAAAATAAAAACTAATCAAAATAAAAATAAAATTATACAAATAAAAATAGAAAATAAAACCTAGAAATTCTAAAATAAACCGTAAAAATAAAACGACTCAAATTAAAAATCTAAAGAAATATGATAGAAATAACTTTTCGGTGTATCTTTTTCTTTTGTCCTTGCTTGAAAAACTTTTCTAATCAAAATCCTTATGTACCTACTAAATAATATCAATCTAAAGTGTAGCAGTAAGTAAGGGTATCAATCTATTTCAAGGTTGTAAAGCAAACGGAACAAATTAAATTATAATTCACTTTTTATTTTCTTTTTGTTCTTTTTCACTTTTTCTAATTTTGTTTTATCTTTTTCAATATTAAAATAATATGGTCAGGTGAGGTTTTAAACTAAACTAAATTAAGATGAAAACAACTAACTAGAAAGTGACTAAAATGAAAATAAAGTCTAACACTAAAATAAGAGATAAATGAGGTAAATAATTGTGAGAACAATCAAGGAGTGGGATTACACCACAAATTTTAGCTATTCTAATTAATTGATTTAATTAATTGAATTCTCCCAAATTGATATCAAAACTACAAATCAACTTTCGTTGCAAGTGTAATTTTAATAATAACATTTTAGAATATTAAGTTTAACACCTCACAACTCTAGAAAAATAAATGTACACTCCTTTTAATTAATCACCCGCTAGGATCGATTAATTAAAATTGACATAAATTTTAGAAAATAATTTTAGAGTTGAAATTCAAGTGATAATACCCCACTTAAGAAACCCCTATCTCTAGTTCGAATCTAAAATGGGTATTGTCACTAGAAATTCAATTTTCTCTCGAAAATCATTTACCCTCTCTCGAGGCGTAAACTTAAGGGTGAGGGATCAAAATTAACATTCAAAGGGATTTTTCAAGTAATTAAACTAATTAAAATACAATAACATCAAATAAGGATTTTACCCCACCCCTTGAAAGGCGATTTAGCCTAACCTGGTATCAAACATAATAAACAAATATTCAATAGGCATTTAATATAAAAGAGTATAGAGAAGAATAATCAAACCAAGCTCTCGAATTCAATAAACTTCACTCCTTGAATGAGAAGCATACAACCCTCCAATTGAGAATCCAATTAATTTGAAAATAAATGAACACTCAATTAAATCTCAATCAATATTTAACCTCACAAATATCTAAAAAAGAATAACACAAAAATATTCTACCAAATTTATTTTCAAGTCTAATCTATCTCTCTCTCTATAATTTTCTTCCTACCAAGCTCTTTCCTCTCTTTGATTGGGGTCTTATTCTTTAATTTATAGTAGGCATGGAGTATGGGGGTAAAAATGGTAATTGGCTATGGTGATCATGTGGGAAAGGTGAGAGCACATGTGCATGGGGGTGTGAGGTGTGAGGATATTTGGAAAACATCTGATTTGGGTTAAATGTGCATTTGGGTGCACATGGGAGCATGTGGGTTGTGAGGTTAGAGGGGTAATTTGGGAAAAAGGGTTAAAAGGGTAGTTGGGGGGTATTTGGGTAAAAGGGGTAAAATTATTTAAAGTGGCACATGGGGTAACTGAGTTTATTTGGTTTTTGTATTTGGCAGGTCGTGGCTTGCTTTGGAGAAGTGGGTCTTTGAAATGGGTTTTTGGGTTTTTGAATTGGTTTATGGAAGAAAGGTGGCAAAGCTTTGGGCAGGGGAATGAAATTCGTATCTTGAAAATGGGTCATGGATCTAGGTTGTTGGTTTGAAATGGGTCCTTGGCAAAATTGTGGCCGGAGGTGATGAGGTCGCCGACATGGTTCCGGGCCGGAGGTATAAGGGGTGAGGGAAGGGTGCGCTGGAGATTTTGGGTCACCAGCGAGGAGAGAAAGAGAGGGCTATCGGAGGTGGGTCATCGGCCGATACCGGCACGGGGATAAGGGTCGCGGACAGTGGGTGGCGACTGTGGGTTCGCTAGCTGGTGGGGATAGCTGCGAAGGGGTTACCGCAGGCAGTCAAGGGCGGTGAGGACGAGATCGCCGGAGATGGGGGTTGCTGGGTATTGGTTGGTGGAAGTGTGGTTTGTGTGGATGTTAATGGAGATGATGATATATAGGGGTGTTCACGGGTCGGTTTGGGTCGGTTTTGGACCCTAATTTAAATCGAACCGATCGGTTCGGTTTTGGAAAAGGTCAGACCGAAAGCGAACCGACTATGAAAAAACCCGTCGGTTTCGGTTCACAGCGGTTTCGGTTCGGTTCGGTTCGGTTTCAGGTCGGTTTTCGACGGTTTTAAGTTTGGGGCGGGTTTTTTAAGGGCGGTTTTCGGTTTGGGTCGGTTTTTAAAGGTGGGTAATGGTTTTTGGATATAAAAATATAAGTTATTTAGGTTTTTTTTAATATATATATTGGTTTCGGGTCGGTTCGGTTTGAGTCGGTTTTTTCCACGTATAAACCGACAACCGAACCGACATGGTCGGTTTTTTATATCCGTAAATCGTAGGCCGAACCGGGCTAAAAAAAACCGACGGTTTCGATTCGGGCCGGTTCGGTTCGATTTTCGGTTCAGGCGGTTTTTTTGAACACCCCTAATGATATATGGGTTTGATGATGGTGGTTTAGGTGGTAGTGAGAGTTATGGAGGAGAGAGGGGAGAGGAGAGAGAAAGGGTGTGTAGGTGTAGAAGATGAAGTAGGGAGGGGTTGTGTGTGGGTGAGTGTAGGAAAAGTAGGGTGAGGGTTAGGGAGGTGTAGGATAAGTGGGGTGTGTGTGGTGTATGTGCGTGTATTTAATTTGAACTCTTAAAAATAACACTAAAACTAATAAAATAAAATCCTATTAAAATTCTATTCTATAACAAAACAAAGACTCAAATAAAATGAAACTAGAAAGAAATAAAAATAAAAATAAAAAATCTAAAAAATCTTAAAATTAAAATCCTAAAAAGAAAATGTAAAAACTAATAAATAAATTAAAATCCTAATGAAATAAAATAAAACTAAAACTAAAAACTAATAGAATAAAAATGAAAAATAGAATATAATATAATATAAAAATAGAAAATAAACCTAAAAATTCTAAAATAATCCTAAAATAAATTCTAGAAATCCTAAATAAATCTAAAATAAATTCTAAAAATAGAAATGACTCAAACTAAAAATCTAAAAAATAATAAAAGGGCAAATTAGACACACACGGGGTTCGGGGTTGGTTTAGGCTAGGTTTAGGCTCGGGTAATGTTATGGGGTAGGTATTTAGCTCCCTAAAATGCACAATTGCCTTGAAATACGCATTTCAACACCACAACGTGCATTAAGCCTGCATATTGAACAATTAAGCATATAAGACCAATATTGTCGAGAATTAGCAACTAAAGTACATCTATTTGGGGTATAAAATGTACAGTTTTGGGTGCTTATCACACCACCCCCAAACAGAGCATTGCTAGTCCTCGAGCAATAAGATAGAGAGAAAGAGAAAGATAAGAACCCAAAAGTGTACCACTTTCGCAGGCACTTGCGATTGTACTTAGCATGTGCAACAAGCCTTTAAACCTATAGGTTGCCCTATAGGTTGAGTTGTGTCTCGTGAGGGTTTGCATGGAATTAACCCACAAAATTCTTTATTTGCAAAAATTTATTAAAAGGCAGTCAATCTCTTATTAGACATAGAATGATCGCACAATCCATCACATGAGAAATATTTTCCGAAATACAAGCTCGAATGTGTAAAAATTTTAGCTAAGTAAATACTCAAGGCACATCCTTCCTAGAACTCAACGTGTGTAGTGTGAATCAGTCAAAACGGGTCGAGAATCAAAAGAGTAATTCCTAGATTGCCTTGTCGGAATCAACGCTTCAACTTCAAAATCTCACGGATATAACTCTCTCAAACGAACTCTCGAGATTAGGGTAAGTGTATCGCTCTTGTGTGTGAGGAGGTGAGTAAATGTAATCAAGTTCAAACGTCTCACACACGTATAAGAAAGAACGAACAATAAGAAATAAAATGATCTCATGAAAGAATGTTAATCACTATAGTGAGAACGTCGAGTTATTCAACACGTCGACTTTCATTTGCCCGAACACCTACGGGAAATATGGATGATTATGGGTGAGGGGAAAATGAAATGGGAAGGATGGTATAAGGTGTGGTATGATGGATGGGATGATGTATGGATGTGGTATGTAGGATATAATGGTGATATAAATGATAAAGGATGATGGATGAATGTATATGATAGAAGAGTGTTCTATACTTTAGGCACAAATGTCTTTATTACTAACTACAAACTCTCTTTCTTTTCTTTTCTCTCTTTTTTTTCAATTTTTCTTTTCTTTTTCTCTATTTTTTTCTTCTATTTTTGCTATTTTTCTCTTCTTCTTTTTTTCCCCTTTTTTTTCCTTTTTCTCTCACTTTTCAAACCAACAATGAAGACATTTACATTTGAAATCACACTCTTTTATTTGAAAATGAAAGATGATACGGAGATGATAGGTGATGGTGAAATATGTGGACGGATGATGAGGGGAATAAATGGGAATATGCAAGAATATAGCAATGTAATGGGGATGATATATGGAAAAGTGGAAGGTGTATGGATGAAAAGTTAGTATTCGGGACAAATTTCAAGACACGCGTTTCTTACAACTCGAAAAAGATGTCATTCTCAGTGAGCAAGCCAAAAATGAAGAATAATGAGATCATACAACAATTAAAGTGCGGACCCAAAGGAAGTTGAATCAACTTGTGACTCGGAGATTGCATAAAACACTCAAAAAGTTGAAAGGCACGAATCTCACAAGCTAAAGTCTCTACTAGTGATCCTTAAGGTTCTCATTAGAATTGTAGTACTCCTCAACTCTAAATGTATTGACATGATAAGTGCGAAAATTTTGTTGAGTCTAGGAATTCATGGTGCAAAATGACTTGTTATGTATTACATAAGCTATTTAGAAAAAAATATTCTCTATCTTGATTCCTAGACATAGAAAGATGGATGATTGAAAATTCACATCAATGAGTGAGATGAAAGAAACTGCACAAAATTTTAAAAATCAGGTTTAAAAATCAAAATTTTCCAAAAGAGGTACGATTTTGATAAAAGTCCCCACCCATAAACAAAAATGAACATCGTCCTCAATGTTAAAAATGATTTTTAAAATTAAGAGCATAAAGTAGGAAAGAGATTACCAGAATGAACTGCTAATGAAGTGGACAAATATCCCCAATAAGAAACCTGAATAAATGATAAGAGAAAAAATGTTTACAAGTCTATAAGCATGATAAAGCATAGGGTGATGGGAAACACCACCCCCAAACAGGATGAGACTAGTTCAAAAATGTTGGCTGCCTCCCGGTAGCGCTAAGTTTAATGTCTTCAGCCAGACCGAACCATTCTCACCCTAAAGATATGATCTATGAAAATGCGGGGTGGTAGAAAAATCGGGTGATGAGAATCACCCCCAAAAAAGACTGAAGCGTCAGTCTTGTTGGACACAGGATTAAGTGGTCAATGCACTTTTATGGCGAAGTGCATCACACGATGCAAAGCATCGGTCAACCATGGGAGGGTTGGTATTAAGGTAAGGGTGAGGGTGGAAAGGTATCGGTCACGGGCCTTATTGAGCTTAAAAGTGAAGGAAACTAGGGCCCTATAAGCATAGTGCTCAAGTTGGTGAGGAAGGCGAAATGGTTTGCTAAGGTGAATCGAATGGCCCTCAGAAAAATCACACGACCATTATATAAATGGGAGATGGTAATGGTCACGCCGTGACATGACAGGGAGCTCTTGAGAAGAAAAATCAACACCACAAGATAGTAGTGGGCATAGAATAAGCTCGATGTCACGGAAGTGGAGAGTATCACCACATATACTCTCGTAAATGGTGGTTGGTTTCAGGTGAGGATCTAAGAATGTGTATGGAAACATGAAATGTGTAAGATCACGATCCAAACTAGGTGCTGGGGTGGAAGGTATAACGGGTGGGTCGGGTGGGATAAATGGTGTATCGGGTGGGATAAATGGGGAAGGAAGATGATCCAACTCAAGCGTGGGAGACACACACTCCTCATGAAGCGCGGAGTGATCAACAAGGAAACTCGCGGGAGGAAGTGCGGTATCTAAAGATGGAGTGGTCAGCTTCTCCACAAGAACATCATCGGTGAATGTGGTGGGTGGGTAAGACGAGGCACCAATCTTAGATATAGAGGAATCACTAGAAATATCGGGCTCAAGGGAAGCCATGCATGGTGGGACATCATCGAAATATGGATAGTTAGGAACTATCACAGATTCGATCTCGGGAAAATGGTGAGCACTCGTAGCCGGAGCTAACCTAGGACAAATTGGGTCCTCGGAAACAAAAAGGTGAAGCTCGATAGGTGTAGAGTCGGGTTTTTTTTTGGATTTGACGGGAAAGGGAAGGTGAATGGGAACCGCAAGATGGGGTTCTTATGAACATGGTAGGATTTGATCAGGCTCACTAATGAAAGTTAAGTCAACACAATTGTCGACATAGGACCCGGACCTTGGAATGGTCTCAACTTCGAGATTCTCTGGGTGGTAGGGTTGGTCACACTCAAAATCAGTGTCACGAGAGGACGCATCATTACTCCACGTGGGGGCAACAATGGGTGGGGCCATGGTAATATCCGACTCTCGTGCACACTCCAATTCATTTAACCTTTGTTCAAGCCTTTGGAGAGCTTGAGTTTTAATTGCTTGCTCTAGCTCAAGTATGAACTTTTGCAAGAGGGTTTTGAGAGTGGAGGTGGATGATAGTGGTGGTGGAATGATGAGTGGTGGCAGTGGTTGAGGTGGACACAACTCACTATGATCATGACTATATGGAGAATACTCAAATGAAGTGGGTGGAGTCGGGCCAAGTACATCATACACGTAAGGATTGCTTTCGTGATGGACATATGGTTGAGATTCATGGGGTGCATAGTGAGGGAACTTTGCCATGACGAATGTGGGAACGTGTGAGGATCCACAACATCGGGTTGGGATTTGTATTGCGTGAAAGGGTGATCAGGCCTCCTTGAATAGCTCAGGTACTCACACAACTCGGGATCAGGTATATCGGGATAGTAAGCTGAGGTGGGTTCCGAAATAGTGTCATATGGATACACATGTTCCATGCTGGATTCGGATGGATATGACAAGTACGAACACTCACAGGACATGTGATCGTCATAAGAACAGTGGGTGCACAACAAAGGATGAGACACGATGACACTTGACACCGAGGGTGATGGAATATGAGGTGCATTCATGGATGAGTCAAGAGTACCAACGGTACTCGTGAGAGAGGTGAAACGACTAAGAATATCATAAAGAGCGGCTCGGGACCACTCTCACACGTTCCACGTGTCAATGAGAAATGACCAAAGTAGTCCCGTAAAGGATGTTCTTCGACCATGAGTAGAGAGATTTTTTTTTGAATTTTTTGAAATTTTTTCAAAAAGAAAGAAAATATTTTTGGCTTTTTCTAAAAATAAGGGAAGAAAATATTTTTGGAGTTTTGTGAAAAAATAAAGGAAGAAAATATTTTTGAATTTTTCTAAAAAGGAAAGAAAGAAAATATTTTTTTGATTTTTCTAAAAAGGAAAGAAAGAAAATATTTTTGAATTTTTTTGGAAGAAAGGTGGGGACAAAATATGGACCCTTTGATTTGGACGAACTAACTAAAACCTGACTATCGAAAAACAAATTGGACACACACGAGTCATGGATAAATCCTAACTAGCACATAGCCAATTTTTATCTTTGAATTTAGTGAAAGGGTAGTTAAATTTTTATTAAGTCCGCGGGCGATAAAAAATCACGAAAATATTTTAGTGATCGCCACTGCAAAATATTCTCCTAGTGGGCTACCTAGTTGATTAATTTTAAATTTAGTGATGGCTAGGGTAGACACAATGGTAAGCGAGTGAGTCGGGTGATGAAATCCCTTCTCGTGAGTGACCGGGTGTATGTCTTAGTCAATTAATTCATCACACCATTCAAAAAATAAATGCGAGAAGAAAATCAAATAAGAGAACACAAGAACACACAATAAATGACTTGCTAACAGGAGAGGCGCGAAGGTTTAAGAAATATACCTCCCACGATTTTTAGGTCGTGGGATGCCGAAAAATTTGAGTCGACCGGGGGGAGATCACGCCTATCTCAGTCGTCCCCGGGAGTCCTACCGACCCAAGGTAGAGAGGCTTCTAAATTCTCGCCTTTGGACGCCCTCTCTCTACCTTGTCCGGCTTCCCTATCACGCTTGTCTTTGATTTATTACAATTTTTAAATAAAATATAAATGGCATCTCTATGCACCGCAATACAAGAAGTGATAAAATAAACCTCAATACAAGCCTTCTAAAAATATAAAAATGGTACAAAAAATAATAAAAATGCGAAAAATAAATGAACTACAAGTTGAAATTCGCTCCGAGCGCTTCACGATCCCAAGAATGGAAATGACACCATTTGATAGAAAGAACTTTTCGGTGTATCTTTTTCTTTTGTCATTGCTTGAAAAGCTTTTCTAATCAAAATCCTTATGTACCTACAAATTAATATCAATCTAAAGTGTAACGGTAAGTAAGGGTATCAATCCACTTTCAAGTTTATAAAGCAAATGGAACAAATTCAATTGTAATTCACTTTTTATTTTCTTTTTGTGCTTTTTCACTTTTTCTAATTTTTTTTATCTTTTTCAATATTAAAACAATATAGTGAGGTGAGGTTTTAAACTAAACTAAATTAAGATGAAAACAACTAACTAGAAAGTGACTAAAATGAAAACAAAGTCTAACACTAAAATAAGAGATAAATGAGGTAAATAATTGTTAGAACAATCAAGGAGTGTGATTACACTACAAATTTTAGCTATTCTAATTAATTAATTTAATTAATTGAATTCTCCCAAATTAATATCAAAACTATAAATCAACTCTCGTTGCAAGTGTAATTTTAATAATAACATTTTAGAATATTAAGTTTAACACCTCACAACTCTAGAAAAATAAATGTACACTCCTTTTAATTAATCACCCGCTAGGATCGATTAATTAAAATTGATGTAAATTTTAGAAAATAATTTTAGAGTTGAAATTCAAATGATAATACCCCACTTAAGAAACCCCTATCTCTAGTTCGAATCTAAAATGGGTATTGTCACTAGAATTTCGATTTTCTCTCGAAAATCATTTACCCTCTCTCGAGGCGTAAATTTAAGGGTGATGGATCAAAATTAACATTCAAAGGGATTTTTCAAGTAATTAAACAAATTAAAATACAATAACATCAAATAAAGGTTTTACCCCACCCCTTGAAAGGGGATTCAGCCTAACATGGTAGCAAACATAATAAACAAATATTCATTAGGCATTTAATATAAAAGAGTAGAGAGAAGAATAATCAAACTAATCTCTTGAATTCAATAAACTTCACTCCTTGAATGAGAAGCATACAACCCTCCAATTCAAAATCCAATTAATTTGAAAATAAATGAAAACTCAATTAAATCTCAATCAATATTTAACCTCACAAATATCTAAAAAAGAATAAAACCAAACTATTTACAAAAATATTCTACCTAGTTTATTTTCTAGTCTAATCTATCTCTCTCTAGAATTTTCTTCCCACCAAGCTCTTTCCTCTCTTTGATTGGGGTCTTCTTCTTTAATTTATAGTAGGCATGGAGCATGGGGGTAAAAATGAGAATTGACTATGATGATCATGTGGAAAAGGTGAGAGCACATGTGCATGAGGGTGTGAGGTGTGAGGATATTTGGAAAACATCTGATTTGGGTTAAATGTGCATTTGGGCGCACATGGGAGCACGTGGGTTGTGAGGTTAGAGAGGTAATTTGCGAAAAAGGATTAAAAGGATAGTTGGGGGTATTTGGGTATAAGGGGTAAAATTAGTTAAAGTAGCACATGGGGTAAATGAGTTTATTTGGTTTTTGGTTTGCTTTGGAGAAGTGGGTCTTTGAAATTGGTTTTTGAATTGGTTTATGGAAAAAAGGTGGCAAAGCTTTGGGCAGGGGAATGAAATTCGTAGCTTGAAAATGGGTCATGGAGCTAGGTTGTTGGTTTGAAATGGGACCTTGGCAAAATGGTGGCCGTAGGTGAGGAGGTCGCCGGCATGGTTCTTGGCCGGAGGCATTAGGGGTGAGGGAAGGGTACGCCGGCGATTTTGGGTCGCCAGCGAGGATAGAAAGAGAGGGCTGCCGAAGGTGGGTCGCCGGCCGATACCGGTACGGGGATAAGGGTCGCGGACAGTGGGTGGCGACGGTGGGTTCGCCGGTTGGTTGGGATGGTTGCGAAGGTGCTGCCGCCGGCGGTCAGGGGCGGTGAGGACGAGATCGCCGGAGATGGGGGTTACAGGGTATTGGTTGGTGGAAGTGTGGTTTGTGTGGGTGTTAATGGAGATGGTGATATATGGGTTTGATGTTGGTGGTTTAGGTGGTAGTGAGAGTTATGGAGGAGAGAGGATAGAGGAGAGAGGAGAGAGAAAAGGTGTGTAGGTAGAGAAGATGAAGTAGGGTGGGGTTGTGTGTGGTTAGGGCTGTAAATGGATATTCGAAAATTCGCATCCGTCCGATATTCGAATCCGAATTTGTGGATATTTATCCGAAAAAACGGAAATGGATACGAATATGGATACTCAACAAAAATATCTGATAAAACGGATACGGATACGGATACGGATAGCAGTAGTATCCGACACGGATAATCCGTATCCGACACGGAGTATCCGTTTTACCGGATATCCATTTTGCCGGATATCCGTATCTGTCTAACAAAGTGTAAAATATTAGCCATATAATATTTTATATATAAACTAAAACTTAAAAAAAAAAGGGCATAAGTATAATTATATAAACTTTAAAACTCTATCCCAACCCTAATAACTAAAAACCCACCACGGCTTATTTCCCCAAACCCACTCCAATCTCCTGTCGCTCCGCTGATCCCTCTTCCCTCTTCCCCTGCGATCTCCTGTCTTCCCTCTTCCCTCAATCCGGTGTCGTCCCCTGCGATCTCCTGTCCCCTGCGATCTCCTGTCCGCCGCTCTATCCGGTGTCGTCCCATCCCCCTCCGATCTCCCATCTCCCCTGCGATCTCCCTCCGCTCCGGTCTCAAGGTAATCCACAAACCAACTACTCAAATATCATGGTTTATGTATGATGGTTTCTGTATGATGGTTGCTGTCTGTATAATATAATATATGATGGTTATTATCTGTTTCAATTTATGTTTATGTATGATGGATGTTGCCTGCCTCTACTTCAATTCTGTTTTCATCAAAGAAAATTAGTGTATGCGTGTGTGTTTTCTGCATCAGTTTTTTGCAACTGCATCAATTTTTCATCAAAGAAAATTAATGGTTGCTGCCTGCCTCTACTTCAATTCTACATCGTTTTTTTCATTGTTGAATTTAGTTTTCTTTTTTTTCACAGTTTTTTTTTAACAGTTTATTTTTTTATTATTGAATTTAGTTTTCTTTTTTTTCATTGTTAAAGCATTAGTTTTCTTTTTTTTCACAGTTTTCATAGTTTTCTGCATCAGTTTTTTGCAACTGCATCAATGGATAATTAAATGGCTTTATGCTTTTAGGTTGAATTTACTGAATTGATGGTCACCCATTGTTGATGGGTTTACTGAATTTGATATGGATCCTTCTAGATACATTTTTGTAGATACACTGATATGTTTATGGTTGTTTATGGTTGTCTATGGAGTTTAATAAAGTATACTGGATTATGGAGTTTCATAAATTCTGTATTGGTTTAAATTTTTTAGTAATATTAGGATGAAAATTTTAGGTAACATATTTTTTTGTTAGAATTAGTTTCATATTTTTTTTAAAGATCAGTTTTATATGCCTTTTCTACGTTATAATTTTTTTTCTTTTAAAAAATAGATTATATTTGGGAACGTTGCATATCACTTATTATCTCTCAACACGATGCAGTTTAATATGTCTACAGAAGCTAATCAAAACAATTCTTCCACGCATGAAACTTCTCCTGTTCCAGTAGAGAGTATTTCGTCGGATCGCGCAAGTGTTGCTAGTGAGAACAAAGCTAGTGAGAACAAAGCGCACAACAAAAAACTTACATCTAACGTGTGGTTTGATTTTAATAGAGAGGTTCATCCTGATAGTTCTATTATGGCGACTTGCACCCATTGCAAAAGAAAGTTTTATGCGGGGAGTTCAAAAGGAACCTCACACTTGAGCAACCATCTCAAATCGTGTAAACGTAAGGTTGCGAGTGGAGGAGACATTCGACAGAAACATATTGGCGCAGTTAAGTCATCTAGTGATCCGGTTCCAAAGTTTGGCACTTACAAATTTGACCCAGATGTGGAGAGACTTTTATTTGCTCAAATGGTTGCTAAACATGATTATTCCTTTCTTATGGCCGAGCACGAGTACTTCAGGTATTGGCTTTCTTATTGTTGTCCTACTTATAAATTTCGGTCAAGAGTTACTGTGAGAAATGATTTAAAAAGAGGTTTTAAATGTGAAAAACAAAAACTTTACAAGAGCATTGAAAGTCTTTCATCTAGGGATAGCCTCACTACAGACATCTGGACTCCTAAACATCAAGGAACTGGGTATTGTTGTTTGAGTTTCCATTACATAGATAATGAATGGAAATTGCATAAGAAAATAATTAATTTTTGTTGGATCGAATGTCCATATGATGCTGAAAATGTAGCTGAATGGGTGAAGACTAGAATCTTAGAGTGGAATATTGATAAAAAGCTCATGAATATTGCAGTTGATAATGTTGGATATAATAAGCCAATGGTAGAGCGTATTAAGTCATGGTTGAATGGTAAAAAAGTTCTTCTCCAAAATGGCGATATGTTTCATACTCGTTGCAGTGCTCATATTATTAATTTGATTGTTAGGAATGGGTTGAAAGTGACTGATACTTTTATTGAGAGAATTCGTAATAGTGTTAAGCACGTTGGGTCATCACTTCTGATCGGGCGGAAAAAAGTGTGCGCGTGTAAGTGCACAATCGTCGTGTGTTTCGCCTCCGCGATACAAAGAAAACCTAAGCTACTACTACACTTGACAAGCAAGTACAGCGGTAAGTCGGGTGTCGTAAATCCACATGGAGTGATTGAATTTTAGATGTTAATTGTTTTGATTACTTCAGGAATAAAAGTGGTGTAAAATAAATAAAAGAAAAGGTGAAAGGGTGGTTATGGTGACAAAAGAAAAGAATAAGTTAATGCTAGATTAAAGGAAAGCGAGGATCAGGATCGCATTCTACCAAACGGATCGAAACCACTACTAACTAGAGTTAAGGCTCGAAAGCGATTTAATCGAGCATAATCAATTAAGTATAAACATCACGCAAGAAGGAATTTAACCCAAAGTTGCGAGAAAAAACATTTAACTGAAAAAATGGTGGCACGCGGATTAAACTCGGATTGTCGCTATAAACTCTAACGTTGCGTGACAACGAAAGTTAAACGCATAACAATCCAACTTTAATACACGCGGTTTCAATTAAACACAATTTTACACAAAACCTAATTTTCGAGGTCCAAACCCGAAAATGGCGGAAACACAATCCCGACCCTATTTATCTAAGGGTGCATAATGAATTAAACAAAATTACACTAATTAAACTAAGAAAGCAAGAATTAAAGCAAGAAAACCTAATTATGAAAGCATGTAAATTATCTAGAAAGCAAGAATTAATGGAAAACAAGCTATATTAAAGGAGAGGGAAGATGAATAGTCAATCTTACAAACCAATTAGATCTCAAACCAAGAGGGATTGAAGAAGAACCAAGAAAATCCCACAAAACCCTAACTAAACTAAGCTAAAATCGTGTATATTTCCCTTCCAAATGAAGAGAAAGTGTTATATATCAAATATCCTATGGCAAACTTGTAATAAAAGGGAAGAAAACCAAAAATCTGGAGGGCCGAATCGATTCAGAAATGGTCCGAATCGATTCAAAAACAGGGGAAGTTCATTTCTGCAATTCTGCAGCATTCCGAATCGATTCGGTTTTGGGCCGAATCGATTCGCAACCTAAAGGTCTGAATTCTGCAGCTTTGTCCTGTTTTACGGAAAATGCCGCCATTTCTTCGTTATAGCTCGGAATGAGGCACGGTCAGAGGCTACGCGAACATAACTCAAAGGACTACAACATCCAAGAAGACATTAGGCTAAAAAACCAAAATATGAAATGACTAAAATGCCCTTGAATGTGACCTTGAGTGTGAATTTGAAGTAAAATCCATCCTAAAAATGCCATAACTCTTTCGATACAACTCAGAATCATGCACCGTCGGCGGCCACGCGAAGAGAAATCAGAGGGCTTAAACTTCCATGAAGATCTCATGATTCAAACCCAAATGCTGAAATTTCTAAAATGCCCCCGAAGCTGCAAAAGTCGACGAAACATTTCCGAAAAGCGTCTCAACTTCAAACTAAGCATACAAATAGCTACAAAAGCTCAATTAACCCCTGCAAAACATGTTAACATAGAAATCCGAGGTTGTCTGGTTAACGAGCATAAGTATAGGGATTAAGATACCCAAGGGGGCTAATAAGGCGTAGGTTAACGGGTGAAATACGCAATATTTGCGTCGTATCAACTTCAAAGAAATCAGATTTGGAATGTTGCGTTACGACAAACTCGTTTGAATTCTAAAAAGAATGTGGAATTAGATTGTCAAACTAGATGGAATTCTACGTATCTTATGCTAGAGAGTGCCATAGATTTGTGGGGATCTTTTGAGCGCTTGGCAAAGTTGGATCGTGATTATGAGTTTCTTCCAAATGAGCATGATTGGGAACGAGGTAAAAAAATTTGTGAATGTTTGAAATTTTTTTATGAAATGACAAATCGCCTTTCAGGGACAAAATACCCAACTGCAAACTACTATTTCAATGATGTTTGTAATATTAATTATCAGTTGAATAAATGGATGCAAAGTAATGTGGATTATATTCATTTGATGGCGTTGAAAATGCGAGAAAAGTTTGACAAGTATTGGGAGGATTGTAGTTTGGTGTTAACATTTGGACTGGTGTTGGACCCTTGGTACAAAATGGAGTTTGTTCACTATGCTTATCGTGAGATTTATGGTTTTTTGGCAGAAAGTTACATTCGCAGAGTCCGCACCACTTTGTTTGAGTTATATGCCGAATATAAAAGTTTAAATAGTGAATCTTCATGTTCTCCCATCACACTTGGGGATAGATGTGAGAAGTCTACTCGTGAAGTTGATACTATTACCCAAGCAAGATCTGGATTTACAGGAGGATTTAAAAGGTTTATTATGGAGCGCTCTAATGCTTCATCTATAGTTCAGAAGTCTGAATTAGAACACTACTTGGAGGAAGCTTTATTCCCTCTCGACGATGATAATGAGTTTGCATTTGATATTTTGCATTGGTGGAAGACTAATGGGCCAAAGTTCCCCACAGTTACGAAGATAGCATGTGATATCTTAGCTATTCCTGTTACTACCGTTGCATCTGAGTCGGCTTTTAGTTGGGGGCGCAGAATTGTGGATGATACACGTTCATCTTTAGCTTCTGAGACTGTCGAGACTCTTCTTTGTTTGAAAGATTGGTTGCCTTCTGTTGGAGAGAAACTGGGTAAGTCAAAATAAAATTTATATTTCTCATTACTATTAAACATAAATAAACACTAACTTATTATTTGTTTGCAAAATTTTAGAAAACTTGAAGGTTGCTGATGATAATGAATAGCTAGGCTCTCGAAAATTCATTTTCAGGTATTATTATTAATTGAATATATTTGTTAGTATTGTTCTTCTTGTGATAATGAATAGCTAATGCTAATAATCCGTTTATAACTTTTTCTTTCTTCTTATCCAATACAGCTTTGTGGGACCTTGGAAGTTGAAGATGATAATTTTTGTGTTACGGGGGGAGGGGGGGGGGGGGATGGGATTTTAGTGGAAGAAACTTTTATGTATAAGAAAAACTTATGTTATATGTATTATTAAACTCATGGATTTATCTTTTTAGTACCATATATTGGTGAAGTTTTATTTGGGTGAATTAGTATGTTCAAACAATTAATGTCTTATCTTTATGCATTACTACTAACTTGCGAGTTGTGATTACCTTAATGCTTAATTCAACAAGGATACAAAGGAAAGGAGATGAGAAAGACACAATTCAGGAACTTATGGGGTAAAAAATAACATCCCTTCTTTACTGTAATATATTCTTTGTTTTCTCCGTTAATATTTTAATTGAGTTATTCTTTTCAGGTAAGATGATGCTTCATTTCATTTTTGTTCAAACATTAAAGAAACTAAAGAGGATACAAATTTCAATGGCTCAAAATTGAATAAAAAAATGCACATTAAAGGTTAGTACTTTTGCTCAAACCTTCTTTTATACTTTAATTTTATGCTTCACACATTCTCTATATCTTACATGGAATGAAAAATTATATACTTAATTAATTGATTAAATTAGTGTTCAATATGCTATGTGTATCTTAATGTATCTTAAACAATAAAAACGGATAAGGATATTAATAGCTTAAATTATTATTCGGGCGGATACGGATACGGATACGGATGTGGATACAAAGGTATCCGCTCCGTTTTCGTCCGTTTTACACCCCTATGTGTGGGTGAGTGTAGGAAAAGTAGGGTGAGGGTTAGGGAGGTGTAGGATAAGTGGGGTGTGTGTGGTGTATGTGTGTATTTAATTTGAACCCTTAAAAATAACACTAAAACTAATAAAATAAAATCCTATTAAAATTCTATTCTAAAATTAAACAAAGACTCAAATAAAATGAAACTAGAAAGAAATAAAAAAATAAAAATAAAAAAAATCTAATAAAACTTAAAATTAAAATCCTAAAAAGAAAATGTAAAAATTAATAAATAAATTAAAATCTTAAAAATTAAAATCCTAATAAAATAAAATAAAACTAAAACTAAAAACTAATAGAATAAAAATGAAAAATAAAATAAAATAAAATAGAAAAATAGAAAATAAACCTAAAAATTCTAAAATAATCCTAAAATAAATTCTAGAAATTCTAAATAAATCTAAAATAAATTCTAAAAATAGAAATGACTCGAACTAAAAATCTAAAAAATAATAAAAGGGCAAATTAGACACACACGGGGTTCGGGGTTAGTTTAGGGTAGGTTTAGGCTCGGGTAATGTTATGGGGTTGGTATTTAGCTCCATAAAATGCACAATTGCCTTGAAATACGCGTTTGAACATCACAACGTGCATTAAGCCTGCATATTGAACAATTAAGCGCATAAGACCAATATTGTCGAGAATTAGCAACCAAAGTACATCTATTTGGGGTATAAAATGTACAGTTTTGGGTGCTTATCAAAATATAAAAGGGCATAACCTAAACACACACGGGGTTCGGGGTAGGCTAGGGTACGGATAAGGGTATTTAGCTCCATTAAATACGCATTTACCTCAATATATAGCTTTTGATACCGCAAACGAACATTTGACCTACAAGATAAACATTTAAGCACATAAGACCCAAATTGTCGAGAATTATCAACTAAAATCCATCCATTTGCGGTATTAGATGTACATTTTTGGGTTGTTATCACATGGATCCAAGAAAACACGCTCTTTGTATTCCTTAAGAAGTCGACCAACTCTTTTGGAGAGTCGGATATCAAATGATGAGCTGATATGGGCTAACTTTATTGGCTTAATCTGTTCCATAATATCATCGGTGATCATGTTATCTTCATCTCGATCTCATAAATGGTATTCTATTTTTTACTTCCTCTTAATTTGTCGACGTCTAATAACACTCACGTACTTCCACTAGATTTACCTTCACTACACCTACTCCGTATTTTGTAGGGAGCTTGAACATGCGTGGACGGTGGAGGGAATAACTTTAAGCTTCTTCAGACTAACCGTACCAATGATTGTGCTAGAGGCCGAAAGAACATTCTCCTCAAGGATGAAGAAATGTATCATCTCGATTCAGCAGGTTGGCTACGTGTCAACGATGACCCCTTGCTTAATCGTTCCTAAGGGCTATACCTTTCCACAAAAAAAAAACAATAACATGCATGTGATATGACTCTATATTTCTTTCTTTTAACATCAACTTCTTGAAACAATCGGAGAACAACACATCTGTGGTTCTTACATTATCTACCATAATTCTTACTACTTTGCTTTCATGGACTATCATGGTGGAGACCATAAATTCATCATGTGGGTAAAATACATTAGACATGTTGTCTTTTGAGAAGTCGATAATTAGACAGTCCTTATTTACCTTCTAAGGATGAGTTTCCACAACATTAGCCAAATTAACCTCCCTAACATAAGCATAAGCCTTCGCGTCACTAAGGTAGATTTTCCTCTCTATTGATTCATGTCCACCACCAACGTCACCTCCATCTTTAAAGTGACATGCAAATGATATCACACCATCCTTGTTCACAAGATCTTTGGGATTCTTTAGGAGATCTGACTCATTATTAAAGTCCCCTTCAGCCTTTTTTTAAGGACACTTGGATCATCTATTGGTGTTTTACTCATCCATTTTATCTTCTCAGCCACCCTGGTCAATATACATTGTCAGTTTGTCTTATCTTATCAAATATTCAACTTCATTCTTTAGGGACAATCACTTCTCAATGGTGTAGTCGTCATCTTTATGGAACTCTTAATATATCCTTTTGTTTTTCATGTTTAACGAAGCATTCAATTTTTAGGTCCACTTGAGGTCACTACTTCCTCAGATATTTTTGAGGATGTGGTGGACACCTATAGTGAGCGGAGTATAGTCATTGAATATTTTTATCTTGTTAAAATTCTTAGAATCCTTATACCATTTCGTCTTGCCCGAGCTCCTGCTAGTGTCAAACTTTACACGGATAGACTCCTTTGCTTCCATCGCCTCTTCGGCATTCATAATATTGCTCGCCTTGTCCAGAGCTCGGCCATCGGGGTTGACATCTCTTTAGCTCATGCCCGATATAGCTTCCCTAGTACAAACCATTCCTCTTGGATGTGATCTCTATCTTCTCCTAGTAATTTATAACTTCAAGATTCTCGGTATTAAAGCATGTGATGGACTCCCTTATCATTTCATCCAATTTTTAGCAGACGTTTAACAAGTCATCCACCCTCTTGCCTTATTTTGTTCCAAAATATATTTTTTTGTCAAAGAGATCACCTAACTTCTTGAAGTTCGAAATCTACCCTCTAGGCAAGTTGTTATACCAAAATCGAGCCAACCCAGTGATAGTAATGGAGAATACCCCACACACTACACCAAAAATAGCAAACCTTGCCGAACTCAATCTGGGACAGTTTTAAACCGTGCCAAAATTATCCATACCAGATTTTCATCTGGCACACTTTTAGCACTGATAAACTGCACTAGATATTGAATCTGATGCACTTTTATCACGGTTGTAAAGCGTGCCAGATTGTGGCATAAGCATACTATTATTTAAGAATCTAACACAGTTTTGGAACGATTTAAAAAATGTGCCAGATTTTTCAATTACAAAAATATTATTTGCAAAAAAACGACGAGGATTGATAAATTGCAAATCTGAAAAAAATTACCGATTATTTGCAAAAAATAATGAGAATTCACAATTTGGAATTCTTGCACGTTGTTTTTGATAGACTAATGTACATATTGGACATCAAAATATTACATGTCTTGATAATTCACACACCAAAAAAATTGGGCAAAATTTTCTTTATTTTTTGGACATTCTGAAACATGTTAATATAAAACCTGCTTTAATGTAAAGCTCGCACGACCATAAAATTTAACAATAGTATTACAAAAGTCCGAAGGGCAATAA
This sequence comes from Sambucus nigra, assembly GCA_949130495.1. Lineage (NCBI taxonomy): Eukaryota > Viridiplantae > Streptophyta > Magnoliopsida > Dipsacales > Adoxaceae > Sambucus > Sambucus nigra. The sequence goes on along the minus strand of OX422220.1, from coordinate 320,466,926 downwards.
AAATAAACAACAAGACAAAAAATCCCCAAAACCCTTATGGTCATAAGAGATCAAAAATAGAAATCACGAATGCCAACGATAATATATAAGAAATATCCCTCGTGTAAATCAATGACTTGTTCGTGTGTTCCACGTGGATAAAAGATAACACTGAAATGTTATCCTGTAAAAAAAATAGGATACAAAACCGAGATGATATCAATAATCAAATACTGTATAAAAAGTTGTGCTTCACTAAACTTGATGCTTCAATTAAAAATGTGTAGTATTATGTATTATTATAACCTCGAGGATAAAAAAACAATATAGACTGCCCCCTTTTAAATGTTTAAAATATGCTTCTTGTAAAATAAAGGGGTGTGGAAGAAGAGTGAAACATGTCAAGCAAGAAACTTCCCAAGCACCTAAATAAAAAAAATGAAAAGGTAAAATAAATTGTTCAGTGAAGAACACATGCTAGACATAGATTCTAACGTCAACTCTCGGGTTACTTGTGATGCTAAGAAAGTATGAACCAATCACATAAGAGAAGAAACAGTAGTAGCTATGTTGTCCCCATTAATCAAACACAAACACTTACTATAACATGAAAAGTATGATATTTAAAGAATATATTTCGATTCGAACTACTTATTTCATTGAAGGCATGGAATTACGGAGGTCGAAAGGTGGAGAGTATATGAAATTTCTTGAAAACAGTATTGAAAAATTTAGCAACCTAATTCAACTGTGATGTTAAATGATAAGTGTTCAGGATAACACTAAGGCATTATGCTACTTCAAGCTATATTTTAGGGAAAGAGACGACATACTTAAGGTTTTTATTAAAATGAGGGGGAAAAAGTGTTGTCCTCGGTGGCTTACAATTGAAAATTATTTCAAATAAAATGAAGAGCAAGATATACTCCATACGCATAAAAGTAATTACAAAATTAACTACCCAATATAACTAAGTTATCTACATCCCACAATGATATTATGAAACTCATAGAATAGGTCATGGTTGTACTGCGTAATTCCACACTTGAATGGATAAGTTTTAATCATTATAAAATAAATGTCGAGTCATTATAGTTGGAATCAACATTATAAATTGAACGTAATATTTATGCGTACACTAAAGTACCCATGTGATATTAGACTTCCTTTGATATATCACCTTGCAATTTAAATCCAAACGTACCCTCAATATAGGACAACACGAGAGATCTTATAACATCAATTAACAAGTGATACACATGGGTAAAGGGAGATAGTGTTATTTGATTAAAATTTATATATTAACTCTTATATAATCTACTCAACGATACAAAAACACCTCGCCTACCCCATGAACATTTGAAGAAGTACCCCATGGAAGAATGGTACTAGTAATAGTAGTAATGTAGGGAATTTGGTAGGCATGCAGTAAACGTGAAGAGAAGTTTTAATGATTCCTACAATATTTAGTTACGTTTTCTCATGTTTGTTTGTGACTCTTGTCAGCATAGTTTATATATGAATCTCAAGTATGATACAAAGACTTTTTCTGGGGACGATCATGCCAAATACACTTCCCCATAAATTGCAATTACAATCTCAATACTTGAATTTTTAAGAAGAATACTAAATTTTCACTCAATAATTAATATATAAGTAACAGTCTTTTATCTTTATATCAAAATTTATAATATTATAATCACCATGAACAAATGGGAAACAAACTTCTCATGATGAATGCACATGCGTTTACTTATGATTGCATCAAAGTAAAATGTAGTGATGTCATAAAGATAACAATTGCATGAAATCCCATCATCCACAATATATAATCAAGTTGTGCAAATACACAATAATTTAAACACAAAGGTCAGATGTTTTGTAGTCTGACCTTATACATGTTGAGGAAACTGTATCTAAAAACGTAGCTCATAAGCCTATCATTAGTAAAAAAAAGGCTTGGAATCTAAAACTAGCGATTCTGGAAAAACCACGATGTCTTCTTTGAGTGGCAAACATGCTTTCAGCCTGAAAAAAAGGACAAAGCTTGTGGCACTTCCTGTTATGTTATGTGAAGATGAGGATGAAGATGGAAAGGATACTAGAAATGTATCAAGTGATGGGCCAGTGAGAACGTAGAAGTTAGGTCATCCTGATGCCTCTGAGAATTCAATAAGACAAGTTTATATTGTACCACAATACCCAATTGATCCTACTATGAAGAAAGTTGTAGACAAATTGGAAAGTTTTGTGGAAAAAATGGAAGGTGGTTCGATCACGTCACCAAGAAAAAGAATCTAGGAGATACACCTTTTTAAGTTTCTCTTTGATGAAATTAGCGGTGATTAAAGTATATGAATATCAACTTAGTGAAGAGGGAATTTTTTTGTCACAATCCAGGAATTCCCTTTCTTCATAAGCTGGTACAAGCTCCATGACTCCTAATTAAACTATTGGTTCTCAAAGGTCACATCAGCATAAAGAAAATTATCCAACCCCTGACTCAACTTTATATGAACCTACCCAGAATGTAAGAACTTTTACAGCTTTAACATTAGTAATAAGTTCTAGTTATGGTGAATCTAGTGGCCCAATAGCTACTAATCCTTTAACAATGATGGGGTATTTCACAAAGACGATTACACAGGAAGATAGGAGGATAAAACCTAAACATTCCAAAGAGGAGATGCCTCCGTCTACTTCTGTTCAAGGTCCCATAAAAAGGGGTCATCACATGGGATTTTATATTCCCCATGATAATCTTAAAATTTTTTTAGCCACTTCTAATGATTTTTCTGCACAAAAAGCAATCAAAGAGGCTACAGGTTAGGATAAAATCCAAGTAGATAATATAGGGCATAAGATTTTATCTAAAATCGATAAGAAAGAAGACAAGGGTCTGGGGAGTTGAAGAATTTGTATTAAAGATCCAATAAAGGGGGTGTAGACACCCTATCCTAATACCTCTTTAACCACCTCCTTAGGTCCCTAACACTCGTGAATTCACCATAAACCTTAGGTCACACTCCGAGAACTGATCTAGATGCCATCTGGCTCTCCTGGGTACCATTTAACCCTGGTCAACTCTGTAGTCTAAGTGAAACTTAAAAAAACCTCAAAGGCTTTTGAATCCCCTTTCCAAAGGCCTGTCCTGCGTGTGAATCAGTGTCACTGCCTACACGAATAACCCATTCTACTCTTAGTACTGATTAGGAGGACAATGGGCGTCTTAAATTAGTTTGACTCTAGTAAAATCTCTGCCATAAGAAAATATCAAAGAAACCTCTAAGGTCTCTGAATCCCCCTTCCAATGATCCGTCCTATGCGTGAATCGACTTCACGGTTCGGATGAATGACCGATTTTACTCTAAAGGATCACTAGGCTCTTTCGAGCCCCATTTGACCTCAGTTAAATCCCCAAACCAAATGAAGCTTAATGAAATATTGAAAGGAACTAAAATCCCTTTCCAATAGTCTGTGCCATGCACGAATTGACCTCATGGTTTGGACGAATGATCCATTTTCCTCTAAAAACCTCTCGTCTAGAGACAATAGGGAACTTCTGATCCTCGTTTAACTTCATTCAACTCCTAAACTCAAAAATGTATTCGTTAAGGGATATGGATTCTCTTTCCAATGGTCCCATCTGTGCACGATTCAGGCTTATGATTTGCATTTTACGTTAGTTTTTCTAAAAAGTCCATTTCGAACTGCCTATAAGCACCCAAGACAACTTGCCTATAGGCAGAGTGTACATGTTCTTGCCTAGAAAGGAAGGCTTTATGCCAATAGGCACCCCCTTAATCTTAAATTACACTATAAAAGTTCCACGACCTCACCCATGCAACGGGGTCCCCTTCAGTAGCCGACAAAATTTATCCTTGAATTGAGAGCCTTACCTTTTCCAAAAGAGTCCATTTTCCAATATTTTCTCACCTCACTTCCTTACCTCACTTAGATACCCACCTCATCCTACCATATTACCTCCATAACACTATAAAGACCATCATACTTACATTTTAAATTCAGCTCAAGGAGGTCCATTCCTCACTCCCTTCTATCTCTATTCATTTAAGTGTTATTATTCACTTTATTATCATTTTGTGATATCTTTTAGTTTTGTTTCATCATCTCACAAAAAATAATATTTAATTTTTATTAGTACTATTGCACATAATTTATTTTCATAAAAACCCAAAAAGACAAAAAGAGGGTTTATTCATAAATTCCAACAATAAGACTTTCATTTTCTCACATTTAAATACATTTTTGTCAAAAACACACAATAAGAGTCCTACATTTGGATTTATGGGTTGAACCCCACCCTTATGATATTTTTGAACTACGTGGACTTTGATGCCCTTGGGCGACGTAGTCTTCCTGGTCTGGTCCAGAGATTTGATTCCCCCTATTTCATTTTCATATATTTCATATTATATTATATCTATTGTGTGAGTCTTGTACACCTACATATTTGGGTCTCGTTTGACGTGGACATTCACTCTTTTATAGTGATTCATGATCAGGAAACACCTAAATCTTATGTTTATGATTATTTTGGGGTAGACTCCTACATATGAGTCCGCTCCATCTTTTCCATGACACGAGTCAAATAATTCCATTCCCCCATTATTTATACTATACACATGTACACACACATCACAAAGGAAAAATGAGAATATTAAAATATCCCATGAGAGACCAAAGGGCGAAACGGGTGCTTAGCACCTTTCCATTCTGTAACTTAGTCCCGGGACTCTTCGAATCACTTAATTTCATATGCATAAGTTTGACCTTGATGCCGTTCTCATGAGGCGATGACATTCTTTTACTTGTTTTGAGAAAAATATGCTGGTAACTCGTTCTCTTCGTCTTACCACCATTTGACGATGATCGACTTTATATTTGGGGCTAGACCGTGAACATGCCAACATAAGTGGAAGAAAGAGGATCTCCATGTCCTCAAATAACGTACATGTGCTAGGAAGAAAAAGGGAAGAAAGAGAGAGATGGGAAACCTTCTTCCTTCCTTATTCCTCACCTTGTCCCAACTTCGAGGCCCGGACATGCGCCTAAGGAATTCGGCTCGGATGGCCATAATGGCGTATCTGATTAGGATGTTCTAGAGGACTAGGCTATATTTCGACACGGGTGTCACGTTTTTACTCTCCACATTTTCTACATGTGTACATATTCCTTCACTTTATGTTACCTTTACTCATTCTCTTACTTTTTGTATATTTTATCTCATGCTTATGTCCTCCATGCTCTCTTGTCATGTATATATCACACTTCACTCACTTGTACATTCTCACCATGCTTCACCTTACGTCCACTTGTATGTATTCTTCATGATCACTTCACACACTTATACTTGTATACAGTTTCACCTTTACTTACAAGATCCACACACCACTTGTAGATTATTAATGCTTATCTTCACGAGCACACACCCTCACTTATCTCACTTGTACATATTTCCATGCTCACTTACACATCTCACACACCACTTGTAGATAATCCATGCATAGTCTCACTAACACACACCTTCACTTGTATATGTTCACATACTTTTTCACTTACACGATTCCCATGTCACTTTTTCACCTTACACATCTTACTCACTTGTATATATTGACATGGTTCCCTATCACCATGCTTTGTATAGTCTGCATGCTCTATGCTACCTTTACTTTTCATGATATTTGCATATTCTCCCTTATAGTGGTAATGCTCCCCTTTGCTTATCATGCAAATAAATAAATAAATAAATAAATAAAATCTCCATAAGATACTAATAAAAACTCATGCATTTTTGCACACTACATCACCAGAGCATGGAGATATTGACTATTATTTTCCCGTATTGGAGGGTCACTTTGTGAGGGGTGTCGATCCTGATGGGTAAAGTACATGCACGTTGTTGGAGGGAAAGAATAAGAAGGTGTCACGCCCTTCCTTGGGGCGCTTCGACCGTCGTCAATTTGGGGGTGATGTAAAGAGATAAATTTCCAGCCTATTTTTATTAAAATGGGCAAAAGAAATGTTGCTGCCTTGAGGGAACGACATCAAATACATACTAATGATTGTCAAAACCAATTATTTCGGAGGTTCGGAGGATAAGTTATGGAATGGGAATGCGTTAGGCACCCATTCCACCCTTTCGGTCTCTCAGTGCGGTTTATTGAAACGCAAGCATGGACCACAAATATGAGACATGGAAATAATATATATATATATATATATATATATATATATATATATATATATATATATATATATATATATATATAAATGGAAAAAAGGACTGGAGTCTCAGGTTTTGACCCGAGACGTCTATGTAGCCTAAAAAGGCATCGATGTCCACATAGTCCGCATGCAACATGAGGATGGGGTTTATCCCATAAATCTAACCAAGGATTTTATTTATAGATGCGTGTATAGAAAAATGATGTTTTGATTTGAGAAAATGTGGTTAGGAATCCCATTTGGAATTTACAAGAAAACCTTTTTTTCTTATTTTAGAAAATATGGCATGTGCAATACTACTAATAAAAAAGTGGGATATGAATATGTGTAGACTAAGAGAGATGAAATGCTAAAGTAAGAGTTAAATAATTGATGCAAAAATAAGGAAATTTAAAGAGAGAGAAGAGTGGAAATTGTTTGGAGATTTGAAGGTTGATCTTGATTGTTGAAGGGATACCCTTGCAAGTTGATGGATGTGGTATGAGGAGAGGGAAAGAATTTTGCTAAATTGGGTGTGAAAATAATGGAAATGGAATATGGAGGAGAGGATTCAATTGAGAAACCACGCTGACTTTGAGAGAATGTTGTTGAGATCATTAAGAGGGATGTTTCTGAGGTACCTTTCGAATTGAGATCATATTATACTTATATAGGGTTAAAGGGGTTCCAATCAACATTATACTTAACCTACTTATCGGCAAGAATCCCCAAACACACCGTCGATAGGCAAGGAAACGAGTTTTCAATTCGGAAATCTCATGCAAATTTCTCAAAAAAACAATCGTAAAACATAGTTTGTAAGTCCAAGTTGTGAATGGGGAATTACGTTGGAAGGTTAGTCAGATTCCTTAAAAAATATATTGGGCCACTCTCGAGTTCAAAAGTTTACTGTGGTCAAATGGGGCTTGTAAGAATTCGACGATCTTTTGGACAAGGGATTCTCGGAGGAAAATGATCGTCCAGTTTGTGCATGGGATGGATCATTGGAAAGGGTATTCAAATATCTTTGAAGATTCATTCAGTCTGATTTGGTTTGGAGAGTTGACCTTGGTCAAACGGGGCCCAAAAGCGCCTGATGACCCTCCAAAGGAAAACGGGTTATTCAGTCATATCGTAAGGCTAATTTGCACATGGGATGGATCTTGGGAAATGGTTTTGAGAACCATTCAAACCTTCATTTAGTCTTACTCGAGCTGAAGAGTTATCAAGAGTCAAGAGGAGTTTAGGAGAAGCAAGTTGACTCCGATTCTATTTTTGAGCAAAAATTTATCATTCATCCAAATCATAAAGCTGATTTGCACACAAGAAGGGCCATTGGAAAGGGTATTTAGATCCTTTCGAATATTCATTGAGCTTTCATTCAGGTGAAGAAGTTTATTGGGGTCAAAATGAGGCTCAGTATCTCCTGGTGGCCTGAAGATCAGTTTTTGATAGTAAAATGGATCGTTCGTCTGAACTATAAGGCTGATTAGATCATGGGGTGGACAGTTGGAAAGGGCATTGATGGAACTTTTAAGATTTGTTGAGATTTCTATCTGATGAGAAAGTTAACCAGAGTCAAACGATTCCAAAAAGTGACTGGTGGCTTTTAGATCGGTACTCGGAGTATTCTCTAGGTTGTATGGTGAATGGGAAAGTGAAAGGAACCTAAGGAAAGTATTGAGGTTCCTAGAATGTGGTTTTTATAGATCCCCTCGATGGCTGATCTTGGAACAAGTGAAAGACGTCGAATAGAAACCATATGGATTTTTGAGAAATAGGTCAATTCTGTAGATCAGAGGGATAAGGATGACTGATTCAGAGGGCCGAGGTCGATTCTGAGGACCCGAGGTTGTGTCAAGGATGCATGTTATGTGGTCAAGGTCAATTCTGAGGACCTAAAGTTGAGTAGATCACTTCTGTGGGCCGAGGTCAATTATGACGACTTAAAGTTCATACAATCGATTCTAATGTTCGAGGTCAATTCTGAGGACCTAAAGTTGTGATGACCAATTCTGAGGGCCAAGGTAAATTATGAGGACCTAAAGTTGTGACGTCCAATTCTAAGGGACGAGGTCAATTATGAGGACCTGTAGTTGTAACAATCGATTCTGCGGGTCGAGATCAATTCTGTGGAGATCAATTCCGTGGGTCAAGGTCAATTATGAGAACCTAGATTTGAGGGAATAATTCTGAAGGTCGAGATAAATTCTAAGGACCAAAGGTTGTGATGACCGATTCTATGGGTCGAGGTCAATTCTGTGTACCTATAGTTGAAGGGACCGATTCTGAGGGTCGAGGTCAATTTCGTGGACCAAAAGTTATGGAGACCGATTCTGTGGGTCGAAGCTAATTATGAGAACCTAAATTTGTAATGCGCGCGGGGGGGGGGGGTGCCTTTTAGGGAGTCTTCAGTTCACCTTTGTACTTGTAATTTTGTTGAGGATCGTATTGTTTTGAGATTCTAGGGAAAGACATCCGACTAGGGGTTATATCCTTTTGAGAGGAGATAACTTAGCTGAGGAAGCTGAAATTATTATGGTGGATGGATTTGGGAGAATGATTAGTCTGGGAATTCCGCTGGGGATTAGGGGAAGCATTTAATTTTGAGGTTTGGGTTTTGCTTGGGAATTATAGTGGACCTTTGGGATGCTTCATTTTGCGAAATATGTTTAAGGTTTTGTTCTAGGGTTAAGCGTATAATATTAATCCATCCAAGGATTGTGGGATCTCAAAATGATTTTCATGGTAAAGAAGTGTTATAATACATCCGTGGCATTTTTTGATGAATTTTTAAACTTTTCTGGAATTTTCTGTCATTTTTTTCCAAAATTTTCAGGGGTCTACCAACCGGCATGTTGTAGGGGTTTTCGTTTGGTATTGGCAACGAATCATGGGTTTCCTTGAGAATAGGAACAGGAAGGTGACAATTGGTATGTGTAGGGGGTCTGCTGATTGGCATGTCATTTAGAGTAGTATAAAAAGGGGCCCATCCCTCTTCATATTTCACATCTTTCTACATATGAATCTTCTGTTTTTTCTCTCTAAAATCCATTTCCAAGTCCTTCTTTCTTCAAGATATCAAATGTAGGGTTCTTATAGAGAGGAATACAACATGGAGTGGTTGAGTGTTGATTCCTGGGCGGGCCTAGAGTGGAGAGATAAAGTGCCCCTTGCTTTGGGCAATGAGAATGATTTTTATTTTCTTAAGAAAGTAGTTAAGTATCGCCTTTTTCTTTGTGAGCCTTCACACCACCGTTTGTCTTGGGTGAGGAACCCTAGTGGCTATGTAAGTATAGTGACTTTTGGCATTTTATTTTTCTTTTTCTTTATTTTCTTGTGCCGATGAAAAGGTTTTTTCTTTTTTGATTTTGGTAGACTGTCATCGCCCCTTTGAGCACATGTTCTAGGGGAGGGGGGTATGGGGTTGAATGGTGTATGGGAGAGTCTTTCGACGGTGGTGCACTAGGTAGTTACTCCTGCTGGCTTTGGCCGCCTAGTGCAGGCTTTGGACGAGATGCCGCATTTTACTGCAGTTTTATGCGCGTTGGGAGAAAGGTGGTGGGACACTGCCTATACCATTCACTTGGGTTTTGGGGAGATGATTGTGACTCCTATCAATGTTTATTAGTTGTTGGGAATATATTTTGAGGGTTTGAAAATATAGGTGGACCGTACTGTGAGGTTAACATCGGAGGAGATTCATGCGTCTAGAGATTTTATCTGGATTTCATCTCTTAGGGAGGTGCTATTGATTAGGAGGATTGTTGAGAATGACGGGCAGCAAGTGAGGTAGATGGTCCAATTATTTATTTTTCTTTTGTTGGGGGGTTTCTTAGTGGTGACGAGTGGCACCGTCGTCCATCTATGGTTCTTTCCATTTTTGAGGATCTTTTGAGATGGCCTACCCTATGAATGGGGAAGCCTGACCTTGTAAAAACTTTACTCTTCTTTGGATGCATCCAGTGAGTTCTGCCAATTTAGTTTTATGGGGGCCACGTATCTTTCAGATGTAATTCATGCATTTTCTTTTAATGTATTTCCTTGTATTTTCTTTTAGTTTCTTCTTGGATGAATCATGTCCTTTATGCAAATGTGGTTCTATGAGGTGATCGAGATCTTCTCCTAGTTGATAGCCCTAAAATAAGAGGACTTGGGGGAGTTCTGTTTGATTTACGGGTGTTAGAAGTTCAATAAGCGGTCGAACCAGACCTTGACCTTGGTGGCGGTGTGGCGGGATCTGAACACGCTGACGAGCAATTAGGTTCTTGCCTCTTTTATTTTGAATCTTCTTTTTGAATTTCCTTTCTTTGTATGAATACTAATATTTGTCGATCATTGCAGGTGACCTTTTATGCCCGGGGATGGTGTAATACCCCGTAATTTTATTGATTTTATTTATTGATTTTTATTTAAAGGATTAATTCAATTAAATGAGAATTAATTGAGAATTAATCCGGATATAAATACTAGCCAAAGGTGAGTTGTTATTTGATTGATTGTGATGTTAAAATTGAATAAACTAAGAATATATGGTAATATATGAGTATTGAAAATAGTCAAATTGTCACGAGGCAGAAATACAATAATTTGGGAAATTTAATTGGGACGCGCGTGTCAGTCGCATCAGGAATGAATTTATCTAAATTAAAAAGTAAATTATATTTTTATCAATCGAATGATCATTTTGAGCGCGCCAACAAGTCCGGAAGGGTCGAAATAGTCAAAAAACACTAGCCGGGAGTTTAGTTTGGGTTCCGGGGCATTTGTAGGCCAAACCGACAACCTAGAAGGGCATTTTGGTGGTTTTAAAAATTGAGGAATTAAAACCCCCGAATTTTAGAGTTTATTTTTATATTTTTAAAGAGTCCACTAAGGCCATTACAAGCAAAAGGCAAGAGAGTAGGCTACGGGAATTTTGAGAGAAGTTAAAAAGAGGGTAAAGGAGGTTCCAAACCAAACTATCTTCCATCACCAGAAATTGGAAAGGATTTGTGATCAGAAAGAAGAGAGAAATCCAACCTTGATCATCAACAATGAACCAGAACATTGGATTTAAGGCAAGTGATTTGATAGTATTAAGTTCAATGAATATTTCTTCCATGTTTAGCGTAGAAACTGTATTGGCCTTGAAAGATTTGATGAAAACCAATGGGATTTTTGTGAAACTTATGATTTTGGGATATTAATTGCATGTAGAATACTTACGGACGAATTTGATACACAAAACATAACTTTTGATGATTTGGAAACGGATTTATAAGGTGTCTTTGTAGTCAATTAAATTCTAAGTTCATGTTCAAAGGGTTTGGGGCAAGAATTGGGGATTTATGATTGTTACATGTTGATTAGTAAGATTTGACCCCAAAAATAAGTTAAGGAACGACCTAGGATGACTTAAAATAGTTTATACACATTAAAACGTAATTTGGATAATCTTATGATGGATTTAGAGAAGAGAAAAATGAAGAAAAACGAGTTGGTAAATTTCTGGGCGTTATCTGCCCTCTCGTTAGAAGACCTGCCCAGGTTGTTCGAACGAGCTTCTAACGAGATGAAAATACTCATTTTAACGAGTTGGTAGTTCGTTCGAAGCCATTCGTTCAAACGACCTCGTTCGAACGAGATTTCTAATGATTTGACATAGTGGCCTTTTTAGGCTTGATTCTATTTAGATCTTCCATTAGGCTTGTTTAATTGAGCGTTAACCTTCCCTTGTTGACTAGTGGGTATTGTTGTGAGATTGGAGTATGTTGAGGAGTAAAACTTAGGATTTTGTAGGAAACCGGATGGCATATATGGGTTAAGAAATAATTACCAAATATTTCGACATGAGAAGGGTTGACAAATTTAATGTATATTATTCGGGGATTTGTAAAAGTGCATCATTTAATGACGGTATAAGAATGTAAAAGATACCTCTATTGATATTATAAGATATCTATGATGTGTGAATGCTTAGTATATGTGGTTATCCGTGTATAACATACCTACCATACTTGCTATCACGGAAGGTCGGCGTTTGATCAGGGCCATCTAATCTTTGTGTGCCTACGGCGGGATTTAGATTGGTACGTCGAGGACATAGGTCAGAGAATGACTTATTGAGGATTTAATAAGTCTGCTGATCATAGGAGTGTAGGTATGTGCGTGACCCATGTGATATGAACTACGTTTGCCTCCATTGTGTGTTTTATTACTTGTCGAAACGATTCCTGAGAGATTGGAATATGTGATCCATATGTACTTGATGTACCGGGATTCGATAGCAGAGTATGTGTGCACCGCAGCCTAGTCTAGGGGTGCCATTATTTTATATTATGATGAGATTGTTATACCGAATTATTGAAATGAATTGTTTATATAAGTACAAGTGTGAATTAATGTAACATCTTTGTAGAGTTAAAAATGGGAAAACTCTTAGTAATTATTATAACTAATTCTGATTAAAAATATTAAGGCCTCGAGCTTATATTAAGACATTGAGAAATCAACTTTGAATTGTAAAGTAACAATAGGTCATGGATTGGACTAGTTGATGGTATTATAACTAGAATGGGTACGGGTACGAGCACGATAGGTGTGCACAATTAGTTGAGAGGTGAGGACTCATGTGAGTGCACGCACTATCATGTATTTTATATTCACTGTTTAATAATATTAAACACTTGCTACATTTTAAACTGTTTTCACAATCGGGCTCTAACCCGTTTGCTTTAAAATCTATTTTCTTGTAAAAACCTTTTAGGCGCCCAGCCACAAGGACACCAAGCATAGGAGTTTCATTCCGGTGACGTGTTGTAGCTGCTGTGGAAGTTACATGACCTCGATAGTAGACGCCTCCACTTTCTACCCTGACTCTATTTTACTCATCTGTAGGGCATGTCGCCCCTTTTTTAGAGACATCCTACATACTCAGTTTTATTTCAGATTTTGGGTTGTAATTAATTTGTTATTCAGACTATGTATTTGGTTGTATTCAATATTTGGATTATTTGAAGAGTTTTCCTCCAGATTCATTATCATTCCATTATTATTCTATTATGACTGTGTTGTGGTTGTGGTATTAGTATTTCATAATTTAAATGGATTGAATGTTAATCGGATTTAATTAATAATTGACAACTCACTTTTTAAATATTAGGTGGCTAGTAATTATAAAAAAGTTTTTCGACAGTGATGCTATGAACTGAACCAACTTGATATTTTGTATTAATTTGAATAAAGGAGTATCTACCCGATATTTAATTAGTCGGGGTGTCACAGGTGGTATCAGAGCATCAGGTTCTAGTGTCATTAGGATCTGTACGGCTTGTTATGTTTCCGCATAGCTTTCTTTGATATAGAGCCCTATATTTTAGGATTGTTGTATTCTTTTGTGCATGTTTCGCCCTTCAGCTATTTTGAGATAATAACTGTGAGCTTATAAAAAATTTACTCTCATTTCTGATGCCTCCACGACGTGCACAGCGATTTCCCAGGGATGCTCAGCCCGAGCCATAGCGTGCACCAGTTCAGGGCACCATGAATGCCACAGAGGTTTTCGCTATTATAGCCCAAGCAGTAAATGACGCCCTAGAAGTTGTGTAGAAGGTACCGCCTCAAGCGCCGGTAGTAGCACCAGTACTGGCTCATGCATTCCCTTCTTCTTGGGAACGTGTTCGCGATGATTTTCAGAAAGCACACCCTTCGGAGTTTGCAGGTAGCTCCGACGTCATTGTGTATAGTCAGTGGAAGAAGGACATCCAAAGGCACTTGAGGATGTACGAGTGCACAAAGGTACAAAAACAGATACTGGCTTCTTTTAAGCTAGTAGGATCAGCATTGCAGTGGTGGGAGTCCATTACCACCACGGAGGAGAGATATGTTCTTTCTATATAGGAGTTTTGGGTGCGGTTCGACCGCAAGTATTTTCCATCAGCCGTTCACATCGAAATGAGGAGGAAGTTAATGAACCTCAAGCAGGAGGGAAAGACCGTAGCAGAATAAAAGGCCAAATTCACTAATCTCTTGAACATCATTTCCGATGAGATTCCAACCGAGGATAAAAAGATTCAGAAGTTTATGGATGGGTTGACTTGGAAGGTCCGTCAGCACTTGTTGGGTAATCTCTCGTTGGCCACTTATCCTGATGTGGTTAACGCAGCACTGCTTCACTGCCAGGACCACCGCTTTCACTTGTTAGAGGGTAAGCGATTCGGAGAGTCCAGCCATTAGGGCAGGACAGGGGGGAATGGTGCTAGCGGGGCACAATCTGCTTAGGGTCAGTACAGGCAGGGTGATCAGGGTTCCCGACAGAGGGATTTTAAGAGGTTTAGATTTGGGGGTTTCAGAAATGGCCAGGGAGGTTTTCCTCATGGCCATCAGGGTCACCATGGCCATCAGGGTCAGCAGGGCTAGCATGGCCAACAACAACAGTTTCATTAGGGCCAGCATGGCCAGGGGAGGAATGTTAACGGCTACCAGGGCCGTGGGTAGCAGGGTCAGAGAGGAGGAAATTTTCTAGGGAAATGTTTCACTCGTGGCAAGATTGGACACAAATGCCAGGAGTGTCCTGATAGGGGCAGGGCCCACAGCAACAACAACAGGGTGCTCGACATAAGCCCCAGAGACCTATGTTTTCGCCGCCCTCCCAGCACCACCACAGAGGCCAATTTTGCCACCTATTCCCGCAGTCCCTGTCCAGCAGGGACAACTTCAGTACGAGCGAGTTTATCAGCTCCAGTAGGCCGCAGTCCCACAGGATCCACCTGCTATTGAGGGTATGTTCTCTATTTAGGGGACTATGGGGCTATTTTATTTGATACGGGGGCCACACACTATTTCATTGCCATAAGATTTGCATGCACTTTGGGGTTATTAGACACTGCAGAGAGCGCGATTACTTGCGTAGATTCACCATTGAGTAGGGGTTCTATGATTTCTCTTATTTGTAGAGGTGTGGGTATAGATATCGGGAGATTTACTTTACCTGCTGATATGTTAGTATTAGAGATGACTGATTACGATGCGATTGTTGGTATGGATTGGCTAGTTACGTACCGAGCCATGATTGATTGTTTTAGTAGGAGTATCATTTTTTCCATACTCGGGTAGGAGATGTTTTTAGTGGAGATTCCTCGCCCTGAGGGAGGATCGTCCACTCACTTGCACTATATAGAGGAGGAGACCTTTTAGGAAGTGGTGATACCACTCGATTCAATTCCAGTTGTTAGGGAGTTTGTTGATGTATTCTAGGATATACCTGGATTACATCCTAGTAGAGAGACAGATTTTGTTATCGATTTGACGTCGGGCACAAGGCCAATTGCCTGCGCACCGTACCTTATGGCTCCAGCAGAGATGAGAGAGCTAAGGGATCAGATATAGCAGTTATTGGGTCAGGGGTTTATTCATAGGAGCACTTCGCCGTGGGGTGCCCCTGTGTTGTTCGTAAAGAAGAGGGATGGATCATTTAGGTTGTGTGTAGATTATAGGGAGTTTAATAAAGTCACGATATGGAATAAGTATCCGTTGCCCCGAATCGATGACTTATTTGACCAGTTGAGAGGAGCTTCCTTCTTCTCAAAGATTGACTTGCGGTCGGGATACCATCAGTTGCGTATCAGGGAACATGACATCTCAAATACTTCTTTCTTGATGAGATATAGTTCCTATGAGCTCCGAGTTTTTCCTTTTGGCCTAGCCAACGCTCCAGCCGTGTTTATGGACTTGATGAATAGGGTGTTCAGAGAGTTCCTAAACCAATTCGTCATCGTCTTTATCGATGACATCCTGGTTTACTCCTAGACAGAGGAGGAGTATGCCGAGAATTTGAGATAGGTTTTGCAGATGCTGCATCAGAACGAGCTTTATGCAAAGTATGAGACATGTGGGTTTTGGCTGAAGCAGGTTCAGTATTTTGGGCATATCATTGCAGATCGGGGGATATTTATTTATCCGGGGAAAGTATCCGCGGTGAGGGAGTGGGGACAGCTCACGACACCGACTGAGATCCGTAGTTTCTTAGGCCTAACAGGATACTACAGGAGGTTTGTTCGGGGTTTCTCAAAGATAGCGGATCCTTTGACACATCTGACTCGCAAAGGTGTGCCATTCATCTGGAGTGATGCCTGTTAGTTGGCATTCGATGAATTGAAAGACAAATTAACCTCAGCGCCTGTGTTAGCATTGCCAAGACTGGGAGTTGAGTATCTAGTTTACACCGATGCGTCCTTACAAGGACTTGGAGGTGTACTGCAACAAGAGAGTCATGCTATAGCTTATGCTTCCCGTAAGCTTAAGCCTCACGAGAAGAATTACCTCACCCACGACTTGGAGTTAGCGACAGTCTTATTCACTCTTCGGATTTGTAGACACTATCTCCTGGGGGAGAAATTTCGATTGTTCACAGAACAAAAGTCTCTACAATACCTATTCACGCAGAAGGAACTGAATATGCGACAACGTCGGTGGCTCAAGTTTGTGAAGGATTATCAGTTTGATATCCAATATCACCCAGGAAAGGCTAACATGGTAGTAGACGCGTTGAGCCGTAGGCCAGTAGATGAAGTGGCCGAGGTGTGGAAAGCTAAGTGGAAGGAGTTAAGACACCAGGATGCAGTGGCCCGATCATTCATGTCTATGATGACTGTTACACCTCAGATTTTTACGAGAGTGATAAAGTCCCAGGCACAAGACTCGTTCGGTCAGGAGCAGATAGTTCGATTACTAGCAGAGGGAGCCAAGTCCTATACCATTAGTTCAGACGGGGGATTACGCTTAAATGAGAGACTGGTCATACCGGAAGGGGAAGACTTATGACACGAGGTATTGACAGAGTCTCACGGCTCACGATTCGCGGTACACCCTTGTGGGGATAAGATGTACCAAGACATGAGACGACAGTACTGGTGGAGCGGGATGAAGAGAGATATTGCCAAATTTGTTTCTAAATGCGCCACTTGTCAGCTAGTGAAGGTGGACCATCAGAAACTGGCAGGACTTCTACACCCGTTAGAGGTTTCGATGTGGATATGGGAGAGCATATCCATAGACTTTATCACAGGGTTACCTACGTCACACAGGGGTCACGACTCCATATGGGTAATTGTGGATAGGTTGACCAAAGTTGCTCATTTTCTGCCCGTGAGGACAGACTACACTACGGGACTGTATGCCCAGATTTTCATTACGGAGATAGTGAGACTTCACGGGATGCCTCTAAATATCGTGTCTGATCGAGACAAGATATTTATTTCACAATTTTGGGAGAGTTTCAAGGAGGCCATGGGTACGGAGTTGCGGCTGAGTAGGACGTATCACTCGCAGACTGATGGGCAAACAGAGCGGATAAATCAGATGTTGGAGGACATGTTGTGTATGTGCATCCTAGACTTTGGAGGTGGTTGGGAGTAGTACCTTCCACTGGTGGAGTTTTCTTATAATAACTCCTACCAATTCACCATTAGCATGGATCCATTCGAGGCGTTGTATGGTAGACCTTGTCGTTCACCAGCTTGTTGATTAGAGGTGGGGGATAACAAACTCCTTGGACCAGAAGTGATTCAGGACACTTAGACGAGGATAAAGATGATACAAAGCCGTATTCGGCTAGCTCAGGACTGACAAAAGAGCTATGCTGATGGCAAGAGGTTCTTTAGAGAATTCAAGGTCGAGAAGCTGTTACTCAGAGTATCTCCGATGAAGGGGATTATGCATTTTGGGAAGAAGGGAAAACTGGCACCAAGATATGTGGGGCCATTTCCTATCATCGAGAGTATTGGACCAGCTGTGTATAGACTAGGGTTACTGAAGCACTTGCATAGGATTCATGGTGTGTTCCATATTTCCTCGCTAAGGAAATATCTTAAGGATGACTTGGCCCATAGTCACATTGCTTTAGGGGGCATCGACCTTCATCCTGATAGTTCCTACGAAGAGGGGCCGATTGCCATTCTGTACAACAGCGAGAGGAAACTGAGGTCTAAGATAGTACCATTAGTACGCGTGCAGTGGCGACATCATAATGCCGAGGAGTCCACATGGGAGCGCGAGGATGAGATGCGCGAACGTTATCCAGAGCTATTTTTACCTGGTATTCATTAGTTCCTAATTTCGGGACAAAATTCTGTTATTAGGGGGGAAGTATGTAATACCCCGTAATTTTATTGATTTTTATTTAAAGGATTAATTGAATTAAATGAGAATTAATTGGGAATTAATCCGGATATAAATACTAGACAGAGGTGAGTTGGTATTTGATTGATTATGATATTAAAATTGAATATTACTGAGAATATATGGTAATATATGAGTATTGAAAATATTCAAATTGTCACGAAGCAGAAATACGATAATTTGGGAAATTTAATTGGGACGCGCGTGTCAATCGCATTAGGAATTAATTTATCTAAATTAAAAACTAAATTATATTTTTATCAACTGAATGATCATTTTGAGCGCGCCAACACGTCCGGAAGGGTCGAAATAGTTAGAAAACACTAGCCGGGAGTTTAGTTTGGGTTCCGGGGCATTTTTAGGCCAAACCGAAAACCTAGAAGGGCATTTTGGTAATTTTAAAAATTGAGGAATTAAAACCCACGAATTTTAGATTTTTTTTTAATATTTTTAAAGAGGCCACTAAGGACATTACCAGCAACAGGCAAGAGAGTGGGCTACGAGAGTTTTGAGAGAAGTTAGAAAGAGGGTAAAGGAGGTTCCAAACCAAACTATCTCCCATCACCAGAAATTGGAAAGGATTTGTGACCGAAAAGAAGAGAGAAATCCAACCTTGATCATCAACAACAAACCAGAACATCGGATTTAAGGCAAGTGATTTGATAGTATTAAGTTCAATGAATATTTCTTCCATGTTTAGTGTAGAAACTGAAAATTTCTCCTCCACCCAAGGAATGAGGGAAACATTTGTTGAGATGCACCCATGAAATAATCTCCATACGCACACATAAACATACTCTGATTTCATGCAAGTTTTTCTAATAACATGTATATGATCAAATCAAGAAAAACTTTATTATCTAACTAATCAGATTTTAATACATGCGGAAATTAAAATCAATTGAATCTGATTTAATTAAAAGTTAAATTAATAACAATCTGATTTATTACATAACAATCCAATATATCTCATATGAAGAATTATTCCAATTTAAATCATGTAACAATTTTAATTCTAAATCATATAAAGAATAAGATGAGGATAAGAAGATAAGAAGTATGATTTTTTTAACGTGGTAAAAACCCAAACTCGGGAAAACATCCACGACTCCCTCTACGGAGTAAAACAAAATTTCACTAAAAAGAATTATCGGTTACGAGCTATATAACAAACTAAACACACAAACAGACCTATACAAGTTTAGGAATGTACCCTCTGGCATCGTATCCTTCAAACTTCTCTGCAGTTCTGATTGTTGTAGTTGTTCTCTCAACTTAGTAACTCCGTCATTCTTGTTTAGCAAATTCCAACTCAGTCAAAACTGATCTCTCAACATCATACTAGTTGTGCAAAACGTGTAAGTGAATATGTTCTAAATGCAACAATGCAAGAACTTAATTCAAATCACAAGCATATAAGTTTTCTTCAAAAACTTAACAAAAATGTATTTGTAATCAAGGAATTAAGTTTTCTATAAAAACTTAAGAAAAATTCATTTTCAATTAAGACCAATTAAGTTTTCTACAAAAATTTACAAAATAAATTTTCAATCAAAAATCTTATACACATTCTTTAAACGAAATACATAAAACACTTATCATGAACACACAACAAGATTTATTCAATCAATTAAGATGTGTTCTCAATCTCTCAAAAATATATTTTCAATTTTATGAGGAAAGTGTTTTTCAAATTATTTCACAAATATGAGAAAACAGATCTTTTAAAAAGATTTTCAATAAACATGCAAGATCCGGAGAAATTCTGATTTAAACATCATATAGCATTTAACACCAAATCAGAATACTCTAATTCTCTATATTTTTCTCTCTACAAAATCTAACCCTCTTGTTTCTCACTCTAGAAAATATAATCTGAATATCTAGCTCAAATAAACTCTCTAGTGAAGTTTATATAGGAGAGAAAACAATATTCTAGAAACTTTAAAATCAAGGGTTCCGATTAAAAATTATTAATCAAAGGTCGAGATTAAATCGAGTTAAAACTAATTAACAGATTTTAACAAATTCAGTCTGTTATAAAAACAACTCAAGAATCTTAAAACCATTCTCTTGAAAAACTAAAACCACTACAGATGAAATCCAGGCTGGTATAAGGTTTAGTTGTAACAAACATCACCAACGGATATAATAGAGATAGGTGGAAAGATCTCCTAATAGACCAATGGGATCTAGTGGGTAACTGGTAGTTAAAAGGGTGTAACAGATATAGTACACCTGGCAAAGTCCTATTCGATCACAGTGGCTAAAGATTCTTAAGGTTTAAAAAATAATAAACCTAATGAAATAAACAATAGTTCTAGTCGCTTAAATCATGGTATAAGATAAATACCTAGGATGAAGCAGGGCCACTAGCCGAAACAGTCTAAGAGACCTAAAATAACACTTAACGTCCTAAATGACATGAGGTCAAAATATAAACTCATCAAAGCTTGCGTGAAAAGAAAGTAGCAAGTACAATATTATGAAAACCAAAATCTGCTACTATACAAATGACACAAAGGACGAAAACACTTAAGGTTTAGGACACCTCCTACTCGTCCAGCTAAGGTTATGGCCGAAAGTCTAGAATAATAGCAGGTCTACATGGCCAGGTTCTAAGGGGTCAAATCAGCAAGTATAGCAGGTGTAAGGCTTTGCAGTGTGGCCGAATAATTATAGTACCTAAGGCTCTTAAGGTAAAAGCTAAAAATTTTGGAAATAAACCTAATGGTTAAATCAGATAAGATTTACTAGTCCTAATATAATAGGACGAAAACAGTGTTAAAGCTGAAATTACTAAGACAAAAGGTATGGCTTCCTAATAACAAATCAGACAAGCTATAACTCCTAATAAGGCTAAAGCCGAAAGCTACTAAAGGCTACAAGGGTATTAGCTTGCTAAAACCTAAGCAGTTAAGCAACATGTAATATCTATAGGATGACATGCTTAGGTCATACTCGGCCAATACATTATTATAAAGGCAACACAATATAATTTCATATGACAGAAATTAGTCCACGCATACATACTCACATATCATAAAATATATATAAAATATGTTTTAAAACCAATTCTATTTTATTTTTGTGTTTGTTTAAAAAATAATACCGAAATTATTTTTATCACTAAATTAAATTCCGAAAGTGATTTTTAAAAAAAATAAGAGTTTCATTTTAAACAAAACTTACACCAATTTTATTTAAAAAAAGTATTTTCAAAAAAAAAATAATGTAATCTCATTTCTAAAAAATGTTTAGGCTCACAATTAATTAGTCACGCAATTAAAATCATAGATCAAGAAATATACATGTGTGCCTAATGTGTCAAGTGCAAATGTGCAACACACGTGAATATCTTTACTCGGATATGTCGTTGAGTAGAGTCGAGGCATGTTGAGACGTCGAGTAACGTTGCAAGATGTACCAAGGAGAAGACTCGCACTAAAAAATATGTTTTGACACAATATCCAAATTAGTTGAAACGCCTAAATAATGTAGACTCAAGTAAGTCAAAGATTTAGGGTGTTTCAAAAACTGTACTGGCCTTGAAAGATTTGATGAAAACCAATGGGATTTCTGTGAAACTTATGATTTTGGGATAGGAATTGCATGTAGAATACTTATGGACAAATTTAATACACAAAACATAACTTTTGATGATTTGGAAACGGATTTATAAGGAGTCTTTATAGTCAATTAAATTCCGAGTTCATGTTCATAGGGTTTGGGGCAAGAATTTGGGATTTATGATTGTTACATGTTGATTAGTAAGATTTGACCCCAAAAATAAGTTAAGGAACGACCTAGGATGAATTAAAATAGTTTATACACATTAAAATGTAATTTGGATAATCTTAAGATGGATTTAGAGAAGAGAAAAATGAAGAAAACCGAGTTGGGAAATTTCTGGACGTTATCTGCCATCTCGTTAGAAGACCTGCCCAGGTCGTTCGAGCGAGCTTCTAACGAGATGACAGTACTCCTTCTAACGAGTTGGTAGTTCGTTCGAAGCCATTCTTTCGAATGACACTCGTTCGAACGAGATTTCTAACGAGTTGACATAACGACCTTTTTAGGCCTCATTCTATTTAGAACTTCCATTAGGCTTATTTAATTGAGCGTTAAACTTCCCTTGTTGACTAGTGGGTATTGTTGTGAGATTGGAGTATGTTGAGGAGTAAAACTTAGGATTTTGTAGGAAACCGGATGGCATTTATGGGTTAAGAAATAAGTACCAAATATTTCGACGTGAGAAGGGTTGACAAATTTAATGTATATTATTCGGGGATTTGTAAAAGTGCATCATTTAATGACGGTATAAGAATGTAAAAGATATCTCTATTGATATTATAAGATATCTATGATGTGTTAATTCTTAGTATATGTGGTTATCTGTGTATAACATACCTACCATACGTGCTATCACGGAAGGTCGGCGTTTGATCAGGGCCATCTAATCTTTGTGTGCCTACGGGGGGATTTAGATTGGTACCTCGAGGACATAGGTCAGAGAATGACTTATTGAGGAGTTAATAAGTCTGCTAATCATGGGAGCGTAGCTATGTGCGTGACCCATGTGATGTGAGCTATGTTCACCTCCATTATGTGTGTTTATTACTTATCGAAACGATTCCTGAGAGATTTGGAATACGTGATCCTTATGTATGTGATGTACCGGGATTCGATAGCAGAGTATATGTGCACCGCAGCCTAGTCTAGGGGTGCCATTATTGTATATTATGATGAGATTGTTATACCAAATTATTGAAATGAATTGTTTATGTGAATTAATGTAACATCTTTGTAGAGTTAAAAATGGGAAAACTCTTAGTAATTATTATAACTAATTCTGATTAAAAATAGTATGACCTCCAACTTATATTAAGACATTGAGAAATGAACTTTGAATTGTAAAGTAACGATAGGTCATGGATTGGACTAGTTGATGGTAGTATAACTAGAATGGGTACGGGTACTGTAGGTGTGCACAATTAGTTGCGAGGTGAGGACTCATGTGAGTGAATGCACTATCATGTATTTTATATTCACTGTTTAATGATATTAAACACTTGCTTCATTTTAATCTTTTTTCACAATCGGGCTCTGACCCATTTGATTTCAAATTTATTTTCTTGTAAAAACCTTTTAGGTGCCCAGCCACAAGGACACTAAGTGTAGGAGTTCCATTCGGGTGATGTGTTGTAGCTGTTGTGGAAGTTACAGGACCTCGATAGTAGACGCCTCCACTTTCTACCCTGACTCTATTTTACTCATCTGTAGGGCATGTCGCCCCCTTTTTTAGAGACATCCTACATACTCAGTTTTATTTCAGATTTTGGGTTGTAATTAATTTGTTATTCAGACTATGTATTTGGTTGTATTCAGTATTTAGATTATTAGAGGAGTATTCCTCCAGATTCACTGTCATTCCCTTATTATTCTATTATGACTGTGTTGTGGTTGTGGTATTAGTATTTCATATTTTAAATGGATTGAATGTTAATGGGATTTAATTAAAAATTGACAACTCACTTTTTAAATTTTAGGTGGCTAGTAATTATTAAAACGTTTTTCGACAGTGATGCTATGAACTGAACCAACTTGACATTTTGTATTAATTTGAATAAAGGAGTAGCTACTCGGTATTTAATTAGTCGGGGTGTCACAAACGGCTCCTCATCACATGGGGGTGATCGACATGCATGCACAAATGCGACGATTGATGGCGCATGAGTCAGGGTATGCCTGTTACTTCGGAGATAGGGTTATGCGATAGATAGTGGAGTATGAGGTGGAGGTCCCACTGATTGGGCCCTCAGTATATATGAGGTGGGTGAGGGAGATGTGCCCCAAGTCTAGGGCAGCGACGATGGTTGGCGAGGCTTATTCGCTCTACACGAACACGATTACGACTTATGACTATCTTGATTTCATGACGAGTTGGATGATTCCCTAATCCATTTCTGATGTGGTGAACATGCCTCCACCTCCTACAATTTTAGGAAGGGGTACAAGCAGGCTGGTGGGATTAGCCCACACCAGAGGTCGCACGTCATCGATGGTTGCAATGGTAGAGGAGGCTCCGTTAATTCAGGTCATTCCACCCTTTTATAAATTTGGTTGACTACAGGTGGGATCATTGAGCCTACAGCACCGTTGTAAAGTAGATGATCTAGGGTCAATGGGGCTTACGGAGGACATCTGTTAGACTGGGGTATACTTTTCTATTTTCTTATCTTGTCTCCTTTTCATTCTTTCATTCCTTTTTTACTAACTAATTTGCCTTTTTATATCTATTGCTTTGCTTGCGTCATGTTGGGGTGTTGACCACTTGGCTAAATGACCTCATGGACTGGGTGGCCTCTGGGAATGCCTACATCAAGGAGTCTTTTCCTGTTTGTCTGGTTCCACCTGCTACCTTGGAAAAGGGATCGGGCTCAAGGAATGGATGTTCTACAACTCGTCATCGGGGGAAGTGTGTTCACCACAGGTATTGAGGGTTTAAAGAGAGAGAGAGAGATTGATAGAGACAGAGAGATTGTCGATCGGGTCTGAGTCTCATTGTTTTGCATTTTCAATTTTTTCTTTTACTTGAAAAATTGTAATCATCTAATATCAGTATACATATAAAGAAGATTCTTGTTTTAATGACTTATTCTACATAAACGTTTTTACGTTGCTACTGACACTGTGAAAATAATAGGATATCTATTTTAGAAAAGAGATTAAATAACTCGAGGAAAAGACTTATGATGATAAATGATGGGTAAAAATGAATAAGTTTAGAAAAATGACCCGATGGTCTTAAAATAAGGATTTATTTTTTGAGTTTTTGATTTTGACAAAAATGGAAAGATATAATTTTCTACAATAATGGGGTTGCCAAATGACATATGCCTTGTTCTACCTATCGACATATGGGTAAAATCAAATCATCGTATGTCTTTGATTTCACTTTCCTGCAGCTTAGAGTACTTTGTAAGGTAGGAGTTCATTCGGTCTCCTTAGTTCTATTGTCTTTAGACAAAACCTCTGTGTGTGGATGGGAGGGTAAAGGAGGTGTATTTTTTCATCCATTCTCACTTTCTACTCCTTCTTATTTCTTGCTTTATTCTCCATTATTTCCCCAAATGTATCTTTTGATGCATGCAAAATTACTTTCTTATGCAAAAAGTCTAGATGCCATGTGCATATATAACATGGACTACGAAGCTTTCAACTTGCCTTGAGTCTTCTTGTGGAGAAGCCGGGACATATATTGGGACATGTTGGCAATGGAAGCGTAATTATGGTACCCTGAATACCACATTTAACACTTTTGTTTAGACAAGGTATGTCCGACCTACGAAGATTTTTCAGCCACGTCGGGAATTAATCCCAGTATAGCAGCAACTTTGCTCAAATTTTCTTGATCTGTTCGAGCGTTGTTAGTGGAGTTGCTCCACAATTACCCTTTAACGAATCAACCATTGGTTACTGGGGAGATGATCTCTCTTTCGAATGACATGTATTTTGTACACCTGAAGGATTTCCATGATGCGGTCCATAGAAGAGCTGTTTACTAGGGCCTAACTTCGAGGCTCTTATTGGTGACCTACTACCTAATGGTGGACACTCGGTTGGCTATAGTCATAGCGTGGATGTCTTATTGTCATAATCCGGTGGAAATGATACTGGCGGAAACCCTGAATGATCTTGATTCTTGGTGAGAAGTCACTTTGATTTTCTAAGAGGGATCCCAGTGATGTTGTTTATGTAGCTAGCTCATAGATTCCGGTTGTCGATTACTCCTTAGTATCCCTTGGAAGCCATTATGAATTTATTTACTTGATACTCCATCGATTTTGGCCCACCATAGAGAATAAGGTTAATTAGTTCATGGATCATGGATCTCGATGCCTTCATTGGGCGGTGCCATGGTGGGGAGAGTTGCATCTTATTCTGCAACTGGGAGAATACTGCTACATTTAGTTAGTTGGCATGCAACAGACTTCATTATATGTATCTTGGAAGCTTTTGCGCCAAGTCGTATTGGAGCAAATAGTTCCTCCTCGGACACTAGACTTCTTTCCTTTGGAATAATTGGCTGAATCCATGCGCACGAGGTTAGGTTCTTTATGGAAGAATCATTGGCCGTCAACCCATCCATATCATTTCGTAAGCAGGATCTGGCATGTGTTTAGAGACTATTTTAAATGGCTATGCAAGTGAGTCATGACAAATATCTTAGTGGAGGAGACTGACTAGAGGTGGATTATCATTTTTGATACTATGGAGGGGTAGTAGTGGTTTTCTCAGGTTGGCCAGGGCCCACCGCTTTATGGAGCGCCTTCGAAATACCAACCAGGCAAAGGAAGTTTGGGGACCTCAAGGAGTGGATGATGTTGGGGATGGGACTTCCGACAGATGTGGATAAGGTATTTGTGAAGCTGGTTTTTTTTATATGAATTTTTTGTGTGAAACTAGGGATGTTTTTGATTTTGGGGTTTTGGGAATAACTTTATGAAGTTTGGTTAGGCTTCCATATAAATAATTTGATTAGCGGATAAGGGTGGTTTCTTTTACTCCCTTCGTCGATACTTTCTCTAAAGGTACCGAACTTTCTTATTTGAAATAAAAAAGATTTTGAACATATTGTTGTTCCTCTTGACGAGTTTTATATTTGAGTTATCTATACTAATTGTTAAGACATACATAATCGTTTTGTTCATAAAATGATAAAATGAACTGTCGACTTCGGAGGTTAGAAAAGAATAAATTTTTTTGGAAAAAGAATGGGACCATGACCATGTAAGGCATATGAGCTGCCTACGTACCTCTGGGGGTTTTGAAAATTTTATGAGTTCAATTTTAAAAGAAAAAAGTTTTTTAAACGATCAGGCACAACGTAGTTTTGGGTAAAGATAAAAAAGATTTTTTTTAGAATAGAGGAGTCATAGCGCACCAAGATTTCAGACTAAGGGTTGAACTTCTTGAGATGGTCTAGGTTGACTGGACGTGCCATTTCTTCTCCATCTAGGTAAGTGAGCATAACGACGCCGCCTGACATGATCTTTTTCACTATGTATGGGCCACTCCAACTTGGCTTAAATTTCCCTCTAGGGTCCGTAACGGGTACTATGATCTCTTTGAGGGCCAGTAATCTTTCCTGGATATAATGGTCCTTGACCCTTTGTTTGAATGATAAGACTCTCCGACGATGGCACCCTTGTGTGGTATAAAGCCTTGGAACTCTTTTCATCCAATAGTGACAATTCTTCAAAGCGTCTCTGATACAATCTTCCTCGCTGACTCTGATTTCAAGTTTAACATATAAGGAAGGCATTTCTAGTTCAACGGGTAGGATTACTTCCATGATGTATACCAGATAGTAAGGGGTATTCCCAGTAGATGTCCTGATTTAAGTGTGATATCCCTAGAGGGAATAAGGGAACCGATTAGCCCTATATCATAACTCTCGATCATTTTTATAATGATGTCTTTAATGTTTTTGTTGGCGACAGATTTGTCACTTTTATTATATTTTATACCCCGTTAATTTGTACATTCTAGCATTCCCATGCATGTATTTCCCGGTTCTTACACTCATTTATTGACTAACCCCTGAAATCATCATATATACTTTGTATGTGTAATTATTGAGCTTTTATAGGTCTCATGAATGCATTTTGGGAAGTTTGGTTTTGATCCGGAAAAGTTCCGTTGACACTTGCACAGTCGGGGGCATTTTGGTAATTCCAGCACTCGAGTTTTGTTCCCGCTTTCTTCACGGAAGTTGTAGGCCTTCTTCTTATCTTCGCGTGGCCTCCAACGGTGCTTGAATATGACCTCGAACGAAGAAGTTACGGAAGTTTCGGTGAAGCATGGGACAACTAATTCCTATATAGGCAACTCTCCTTCTCACAGCAGGCCCGAATCGATTCGCCATTACTACCGAATCGATTCGGTTACTTTCAGGGGCAATTCTCTACACTTCCGAATCGATTCGGATTTGGCACCGAATTGATTCGGCCCTGCATTTCCAGCTTTCCTCTTATTACTAGTTTGCCATTTTGGTTGGATTTTTGGGGATTTATCCCTTGTTTTTCCTCTTGGGTAGATGGATTACTTTGGTTAGATATTTTGGTGATAGATAAAAACACTCTCTTATCTCTCCTAGGTCAAGTTCATTTATGGTTTTCACCAACTTGTAAAGCCTTGATTTCTAGTTGAATTGTGGGTATTAATGCAAGAAAGGTTCATTTACTTCATCTCTACTTGTTCCACTAGCTTTAATTTGCATTTAATTCCATCTTTTGTATTGGTTTGTGTTTCAACTAGATAACTAATTTAAGTATGTTGTTAGCTAGCATGTGTAGTTTAGTTTTAATTATGAGTAGCTAGACTTGTGATTGGGGATCAAAATACCACCTTGGATACTTGAACTTAATATTTAGGGTTTGGTTTATAATTGTTCTAATGGAACTTCATGTGTTGGTATTGGAGTATCATAGCTTCTTAATTCCTCTTGTCATGAAAGGGCTAGTGTTTGAAGCTTTACTACAAACCCAACCCATCTAGCAATAATTAATTAACCCCTAATGCTCCATTGTTGAGTTTAGTCTCTACATGGTTGATGTTCGGACTTAATTAGTTATGCTCTGTTAGAATTAATTTCCACCACGCACTATAATCCCCTTCTTTATGAATCCGAGGTGGGAGAATGATCCTCGATCCCTTTAATTTATTGAACTCAAGCTTATCTTAGTTCTTTTCATAGATCCGTATTTATTAATTAATCAACTGATCATCAATAGAATCTTAGTTTAGAGATCACTCTCAATCACATTTCCAAACTATTAAATCATCTTTTACACTTTAACCTTTGTGACGTTTAGAGAATCTCTTTACCCCAATTCTGTTCTCTTAGGAGTGTTTCAATCCCTGTGGATCACGATTCCGTACTTACCGGTTATTACTTGTTGCGATAGATTTGTACTTGAATCACAAGCCATATTTTGGGCGCACCAAGTTTGTGGCGCCTTTGTCGGGGATTGGAAACTATCTTAGGGTTTAGAAATTCTCTTTACACTAATCGTTCCCTGTGGTCATCGTGACATCACGGTTTCCAAATAATCAATCCAAAATCACTTGTAAATGCAAGACGAGAGTAGTAGCAATTTAAATCCTGTTCGCGAACCCTCGTCTAGTGAGCCCTTGGACTATTGGAGACCTTTACCATCAGTATCTCGTTCTAGTTCGATCTCATCTTCTTCGTACACCTGGGCCCACTCCGATCCTACAATAATGGCCGACAATGTTAGTGAGCACGGTAGTCAAGGGGTTGCACCCAACCCCCCTTATAGGACTATGCGTGATTATTTACAACCGGAGAGGACCACCTCTCCGTCTTGTATCATTTTTCCTTACAATGCCGCGCAATTCCATTTTCGTAATGTAATGATTCAATTACTTTTTACTTTCCACGGCATGGAAAGTAAACAACCGTACCTTCATGTGAGAGAGTTTGAAGAGGTGTGCGCTACTTTTAGCGATTAAAACTGCCCTTTAGATGTCACACGACTCAAACTCTTCCAATTTTCCTTAAAGGACAAAGCCAAAACTTGGCTTTGGTCCTTGGCTCCTAATTCCATCGGGAGTTGGCGCGAAATGCAGGCGCAATTTTTGAAGAAATTCTTTCCTACTCATCGCACCAACTCTTTAAAGGGTCAAATCCAAACCTTCGCTCAAGCCGAAGGTGAATCATTTGAGAGATGTTGGGAGAGATTTAATGAGGTACTTCATAAGTGCCCACATCACGGGTTCGAAAAGTGGAGATTAATCTCATTTTTCCACAATGGCCTTACCCTCAATGCAAAACAAAGGGTGGAGACAATGTGCTCCGGTGAGTTTTTTGGTTTGGATTCGGATGATGCGTGGGCACATTTCAAATATTGTGCCGAGACCACCCAAGCGTGGGACACTTCGGACCCTAGCAAAACCAATTCCAGGTCATCCAATCCACCTTCCTCTAGCCATGGGATATATCACCTTGCCGAAGGAGATGATATGTCATTAAGAGTTGACCAACTTTCCAAGCGTATCGAGGCAATGGATGCCAAATCTCGGGAACCATCCCATCCTTATCCCTCACATGTAGAGGAGTCTTGTGCCATTTGCGACGTTGACGATCACTCAACGAGGGATTGTCCAACAATCCCGACATATAAAGTGATGCTTCACGATCAAGCCAACGCGATGGCCACTTACAAGAAACAATACATGACTCCTTTAGGTAAGGGCTATAATTCTTCGTGGAGAAATCATCCGGGTTTCTCTTATGGGTAGCCCCAACATTCTCAAAATCCACCTCCCCCGAATTATCAAAATCATCCCCCACCTCATAATTTTCAGCAGCCATATAATGAAGTTCCTCCACCCCAAGCTCAAATGCAAGGTCCCCCTCCAGGACCACCTCCTCCGGTTATACCATTATATGCTCACCCGAATAAGAGGAGCCTCGAAGAGACTCTTCAATCTTTCATAACCTCTCAACAAGCCACGAATTCTAGTCTTGAAAAGGAAATCTCCAAGTTGACCTCGGCTTTAAGTATCCAAGAGAAGGGAAAATTCCCTTCTCAACCTCAAAAGGCATTGGGGCAAAATAGTGTCAATGACACTTCGAACCCCCCTCCCGATAGTGCTAAGGTTGTGACCGTTCTTAGGAGTGGGAAAGTCATTGATAAGCCCACCCCTCCTAGTGTCCCCACCGTCGTTAAGAAGGTTTCGCCCGACCCATTAGAGGTCGAAGATTCCTCCTTGAGGCAGAGAGAGGGGAAAGCCCCGTTAGAGTCGGATGTGGTTTCGAAGCTTCCTAGCCCCGTGCCTTACCCTCAAAGGCTCCTGTCGCAAAAGGGGAATGTTAATAACGCTGACATACTAGAGATGTTCAAACAGGTAA
The DNA here is from genome assembly GCA_949130495.1 of Sambucus nigra. Taxonomy (NCBI): domain Eukaryota; kingdom Viridiplantae; phylum Streptophyta; class Magnoliopsida; order Dipsacales; family Adoxaceae; genus Sambucus; species Sambucus nigra. Next base: position 320,435,617 of record OX422220.1, on the reverse strand, counting down.
AAATTAACATCCCTCTTTTAGATGCAATCAAGCAAGTCCCCGCTTATGCTAAGTTCTTAAAGGACTTAATAACTGTTAAGAGGAAATTGTTTGTAAGGAAGAAAGCCTTCTTGGCCGAAAACATTAGCTCAATAATTCAATTTGAATTACCACCTAAATATAAAGATCCCGGATGTCCCACCATTTCATGTGTGATAGGGGACTTTAAAATTTAGCAGGCTTTTCTAGACCTAGGAGCAAGTGTAAATTTGTTACCTTATCATGTCTATGAACAACTTGGTCTAGGGGACCTCAAGCCCACAAAAATTACCCTCCAATTAGAGGATTGCTCCATTAAGGTTCATAGGGGTGTAGCAGAAGATGTCATAATACAGGTTAACAAATTCTACTTTCCTGTGGACTTTGTGGTGCTTGACACCCATCCTACTTCTACTAGCGGTAGAACTACCCCCATTATCCTTGGTCGTCCTTTCCTGGCCACTTCCATTGCATTAACTAATACTAGGAATGGCCAAATGAACCTGACATTTGGGAATATGACCTTGGAAATGAACATCTTCAATGTTTCGAACCAAGTGGGAGATTATGATGATGAAGTCCATGAGGTGGACTTTTTAGAGGAGGTGGTACAAGAGCATTTTGATGTTACATATTTATCGGACCCCTTAGAGGGATGTCTTGTGAACCCGATTTACTTGGAGAATAGCTATTCTCCTTGTGATGAAGAGGTCAAGTTCATGAGCTTGTTGTTACATGAGGACGAGAGTGTTTATGATGTTAATTGGTGTAGTGTTTTTGAGGACTTACCCCCTCGTGATTCGTATGAAGTTCCCTCGGATGTGCGATTCCCCAAACTTGAATTAAAGCAATTACCTTCCGAGTTAAAATATGCTTACTTAGGCGAAAATGAGACATATTCCGTTGTTGTCTCATCAAGCCTCGAGGCGGGTGAAGAACAAAGGCTGATAGACTTGTTAAGGATATACAAGGGTTCATTTGGGTGGACAATTGCAGATTTGAAGGGAATTAGTCCCTTTATTTGCACTCACAAAATTAATCTTGAAGAGGATGCAAAACCCTCTCGTGAGATGCAACGGAGATTGAATCCGGTGATGAAGGAAGTTGTGAGGGCGGAGGTAATTAAGCTTTTAGATGCTGATATCATATATCCGATAGAAAGTGGGTCAGTCCTATTCACGTGGTTCCAAAGAAATCAGGAGTCACCATTGTAGAAAACATGAAAGGGGAATTGATAACTAAACGCACCACCATTGGGTGGCGTGTATGCATCCATTATAGAAAACTTAATGCAATGACATTAAAGGATCATTTTCCCCTTCCATTCATTGACCAAATGTTGGAACCCATGTCCGACCATCCTTATTATTATTTTCTCGATGGGTATTCGGGTTACAACCAAATCGAACTTGATCTCAAGGATCAGGACAAAACTACCTTCACATGCCCTTTTGGGACATTTGCTTACAAAAGGATGTCCTTCGGGCTATGTAATACGCCTGCTACGTTCCAAAGGTGCATGTTGAGCATGTTTAGTGATATGGTAGAATGTGGTCTAGAGGTGTTCATGGACGACTTCAGCATCTTTGGCAACTCCTATGACCATTGTCTTTCTATGCTAGATAAGGTTTTGTCTAGATGTGTGGAGAAAAAGCTCGTGTTAAACTGGGAGAAGTGCCATTTTATGGTCACTAAGGGTATTGTCTTAGGTCACATCGTCTCCTTAGATGGTATTGAGGTAGACAAGGCAAAGGTTGAGGTCATTGCCAACTTACCCGCCCCTAAATCTCTGAAAGATGTAAGGTCTTTCCTTGGCCATGCAGGATTTTATCGCCGTTTCATCAAGGACTTTAGCTCGATTGCTAGACCCTTGTGTAATCTCCTCTCCAAGGAAACCCCTTTCGAATGGAGCGATGAGTGTCAAGCAGCTTTTGAGACTTTGAAAAGTATGCTTACCACCGCTCCCATAATTCAAGCTCCTGATTGGACCCTACCCTTCGAATTGACGTGTGACGCTAGTGACTTCGCGGTTGGGGCTGTTTTAGGTCAGAGAAGTGACAAGAAACCCCATGTCATTTACTATGCGAGTCGAACTCTTAACGGTGCTCAGTTGAACTATTCGACCACCGAGAAAGAGTTATTAGCGGTCGTCTATGCGTTTGATAAGTTCCGGGCATACCTCGTGGGATCCCCGATAGTTTATTTTACGGATCATGCGGCGTTCAAATACCTTCTGTCTAAGAAGGACGCCAAGCCGCGCTTGATTAGGTGGGTGCTCTTACTCCAGGAGTTTAATTTTACTATTAAAGATAAAAAAGGAGTTGAAAATGTTGTCGCGGATCACTTGTCGCGTTTATTGTTTGAGGCACCCAAGGATCAACTCCCCATTGCTGAATTCTTTCCGGATGAACAACTGTTCTGCACTTCCTCTCTATCGTGGTTCGCTGATATCATGAACTACCTCGTGACGGGTTCGATTCCATCTCATTGGACCCCTCAAGAGAAGAGGAAATTCTTTAGTAGTTGAGGAGATTCTTTTTCGATGATCTGTATCTATTCAAATATTTCCCCGACCAGATCATCCGGAGATGTGTCCCGGATGATGATTATGAGAGCGTAATTCGTTTCTCCCACATGGAGGCATGTGGGGGACACTTTTCTTCCAAGAAAACCGCCGCAAAAATCTTACAATGCGGGCTTTATTGGCCCACACTTTTTAAAGATGCACACGAATTCCCCATTCTAGATGCCAAAGATTAGGTGCTATAACCCATCGAAACATGATGCCAATGTCCCCCATTCTAGAACTTGAAGTCTTTGACTGTTGGGGAATTGATTTCATGAGCCCATTCCCGCCGTCTTTTGGTAACCTTTACATCCTAGTGGCCGTAGATTATGTATCAAAGTGGGTCGAGGCCATTGCGTCCAAAACCAATGACCATCGGGTGGTGTTGAAGTTCCTAAAGGAACACATGCTTTCGCGTTTCGAAACTTCGAAGGTGATCATTAGCGACAACGGAACACAGTTTTGTAATACTCCATTCGCTACTCTTATGCGAAAGTATGGGGTAGCTCATAAAGTTGCAACTACCTTCCACCCGCAAACCAATGGCCAAGATGAATTGGCTAATCGAGAGATTAAGCACATCCTAGAGAAGACGGTCAATCCCGACCGCAAGGATTGGTCTCTTCGTCTTACTGATGCTTTGTGCGAATATCGTACGGTCTAAAAGACCTCCTTGGGAATGTCTCCCTTTAGACTTGTGTACGGCAAGCCATGCCATTTACTAGTAGAAATCGAGCACAAGGCCTATTGGACGATCAAGAAATTCAATTTTGATCTAGATAAGGCCGGAAAGAAGCGAATGCTCCAACTCAATGAGTTTGATGAACTCCGGAATGATTCGTACGAGAGCGCGATAATTTATAATCAAAGGGTGAAAGAGAGGCCGACAAGCACATACTCCGTAAAACATTTCACCCTCTTCAAAAAGTTCTCTTATACGACTCTAGGTTGCATTTGTTCCCGGGTAAGTTAAGGTCTAGATGGATGGGTCCGTTTGTCGTTAAGACCGTCCATCATCACGGTGCAATTGATATTGAGAACCCATCTGATGGGAAGTTGTTCAAGGTCAATGTTCAGCTTCTCAAGCCTATCCTAGAACCATTTGACCCATGTTCGGACACGATTCCATTGTCCAACCCCGTTCACGGGGCTCTATAGGACGTCGGAATTGTGAGTTTTTGGTGCCGAGCATCCCCCGGCATGTGCGGGGTGCAAATTTTTTTTCCCAGACCCTTTGTACATATATAACTTCCTCTTTAGTGTCCAAAAATCATCCCATTAGCAGCCCAATCCAACCACCCTCGAAAAAAACCTGTTTCAGCAAAGCAGAAACTCAGGTCTCCATTGCCGAATCGATTCGATTAAGCGCCGAATCGATTCGGTTAAGCACCAAATCGATTCGCCCCATTCCAGTAGCCAGCTTTGGGTTTGCGAATCAATTCGCAATTCTGGCGAATTGATTCTGTAAATCAAAAGTATCAGGTCTCCAATTGCGAATCGATTCGGACTACCACCGAATCGATTCAGCTCCCTTCCAGTATTGAATCCGAGATTTGCGAATCGATTCGGTTTTTCCACCGAATCGATTCGGTTCCCCTGTCACTTAAATTCCTCTATTTTCTTATTTTCCTCTTCACAATCTCTCTTCTCCCAAAACCTTGCTAATTCTCCCTCTCCCTTAATATTTCCCTTCCTCTAATCACATTCAATCCATGGCTTCCTCATCCAAGGCTTCTTCATCCAAGGTAACCTTCAATCCACTCTATTCAATTTCAATTCATATTTAGTGTTCTTGGTATAGAAACTAGGGTTATTTGGGATATTTCAAAAATTCGAATTTTATGCCAAATGCTCCATGTTATCTAATTGTTTGTGGTATAAATCCAACAAATACAACTTGTTTTTGATGCTTTGATGATTCAGTTGTATTTGTTGGGGTTCTTTCACATTAAACATGTCATTTTCACCCTACTTTCTATACAATGCACACTAAGTGTTCGATAAATTGCCTCTGTGAAGATTTTGTGCGCTAATGCTCTATATTCGCACCTTTTATCAAACATTCCTATTGAATTATCTTTGTTTGAGTATGGTGTGCATCGGTTACGTCTACTCGACCATTTTCCCAACGCACACCATCCGAACCTAGTATCCCCAATTTTCATGAACACTTTGATTTTTTGCATTACACTAATTGTGTATGTATCAAATGGAATTGCCTTGTAGGTTCCTTCGATCACCAAGCCAACCTCCTATGTGGTTACTGGACGGGGAGGGGCTGGTTTTGATTCCTTTCGTTCCAAGGAGGAGATGGAATGGTATCGGGCCATGTTCAAAACCAGTCGCCCGATCGCTATTGAGAAAGAGGTAATTGTTGAGGAGATGCCCGCTTCTGTGCGGCGATTCTTGGGAAAATTCAATTGGGAGGCCCATCTGGCCAGGAGGGGAGAGGTCAACGAGGACCACGTGCGCCGTTTCTACGCTTCTCTGGTATCTATGCGCGGCGGCGCGTATGAGGCATACGCGAGGGGGAGGAGGATCACTATATCGAAGACCATCTTGGCTACGCACCTTAGCGGGGCGTCTGACCCCGAGCTATATCATTACCCGGTTCTTGCAGACGCGCCTCAGCTTTCGCAAGACCTACTCATTGCGCATCTTGCACCCGGCAAAATTTGGGAGGGAGAAACTTTCCACACACCGTATCCTCCATCTCATCGCTGTTAACTCCATCATCCCCACTCAGACCAAGGTGGTCCTTCGCTACAAGCAGGCCCTCTTCCTTTATAGTCTCTTATCGGATGACATGGTCATCAATCTTCCCGCCCTCATATTGCACCAAATTGTTAATGCTGCCTACAGCGAGAAGGGAACCACAACTCTTCCTTTCGCGCGTCTGATTTCCCGGATTTATAGGAATGCCGGGTGTGAGGTTTTGGGAAGCGACAAGATCCCGAGGCTGCCCAAGGTGTTCCATGATAAGACAATTGCAAAGAGCTTGGGGCAGGACTATTGGGAGATGAGGAAGAAGCGTGCCTTTGATTCCCCGAATGCTCCTGTTGCCCCTGACGTTGCGGATGCTCCTATGCCGGATGTTCCTGAAGTACCTCATCCCGTCCCACCTCCTGCCCCATCTACTTTAGACCACATTGCTTATCTTGGGGTGAATTGGATGAGTTACAGGCTGATTTCTCCGAGTTTTGGGGCACGTATATGTCTAGCTTTGCATCATTCCAGGCCGATTTTTCTGCTTATCAGGGCGCTTACGAGCGCGATATATCCATGTTTACTCGGGCGCAGATGGATTTATTTTCACACCTCTGAGGGGGCGAGGCTCCTATGCCTCCGTACCTTTATGACCCATATGCCCCTCGTGACCCGCCCGCGCCCGAGTCCCCGCGCCGCCATCCGGACGATATGTAGGCCGCGGTCATCTTGTTTTCTCTGCTGCTGAATTTTTGGGTGGTTGTTCATTTTGATTGTTGGGTGTGTACATTTGTAGTTGTGTAGTAGTGTGAGGAGGAGAGAGTACAATTGTTGTATATTCTAATTTTGGTTTGATTTTGCCCCATGAACACAACTCTTAATTATTAATGAAAGTACTCATTTTCAATTTCATATTTGTTCTTATATATCTCTGTTGTGTATATTATTGTTTATGGCACTAACTTGTAATAGGCATGCCGTTGCGCGGTTCTCGAGTTACTCCTTATGGGGTGACTATTTTCATACCCCTTTTCCCTTTTTATCCCTACTAACATTGGGGACAATGTTTCATTCAAGTTAGGGGGTATGGTATACCATTGTGATGCCGGTTATCATGTTAGTAGTAATTTTTTTTTAATCCACTATGATTACTTATATGATAGGCATATCCTATTGTATAGCGGTGAAGCATGCTTTGAGTCATTGATTCATTACCATATAGCCCATTATTGTTTGCATTGTGAATAGCATCATAAAATTAAACTGTGAATCTTTTAGCATATACGCAAATAATTATTTATGAGTTGGTTTAAAAGTGTTTCAAATTCGTTATTCTAAGGCACATGCTATGCCCTTACAAAAGTGAAAATTGAGACTTATCATCATTTGTGAGCGTATACACCCACTCTATCTCTTTCTTGTCAATGAACTCGTTGACGACCTCATTTTCTTTTCATTTGATTGCATATTAACTGATTTATCACTTGAGCATGATTTTCAATGGTGTTGAGTTTCGCGAATCACATGAAACACTAGGAAAGGATTATAGGCCCTTGTTGTTAAACCCATATGACCTTGACCTTTCCCTTAAATGTTTCCCCTAGTCAACCCCCTTGAGCCTTATTATTCCTTTAATTTCAACCCCAAATCCCTTGTCCAACTCCACATTGGAGTCCTAAACCCTTATTTACTCCTCCCGTACCTTGATTAGGGATTGTTCCCGGGATTGAATGATGTTGTTTATATGGATTGCAATCAAGCTATGTGTGATCAAAGAAAATCAAAGAAAAGAGAAGAAAATCAAAGAAAAGAGAAGAAAAGAGAAGAAAATCAAAGAAAAGAAAATCAAAGAAAAGAATAAGTATCGAATAAAATGGGACCATGTTGTTTCCCATTTCCCATTGAGCATGAATATCAAAGTCTCACTCTCATGAATACATTGCTTGTGGAATTTGATTTCGATTCCTAGTTGCCCATTAAATCCATTATCCCGCGCGATATTCCCAAATCTCCTTTGATCCTACACACATCCCTTTCTTTTCCTAACCCTAACCTAGCCTAAATTCTATACCCCCAAAATTCCTATTTGATCCTAGGGTGATGTGATTCAAAGGTCAAACATTAGAGATAATCTGTTTAAATGCTTTTCTCTTGGTTAAATATGCGATATCCTTTCATGAGATTGTATTTTTCACTTTTATATTACGTTCTTCATTGATGACATGTGTGTGGCCTAGTTTCCCTTTACAATTACTCTTAATGCCCGCATGTCCCGTGTGTGTTACATCCCATTTCTAAGTGTTTCATTTGTTGAGTGTAACAACCAGAGAGAACTTGAGTATGCATTCCTTAGCTTTTTTTATGGATTTTGAAAGTTTTGCCAAATCTAAATTACCACATGTGTCCGCTTATTTCGCATCTCCATGGTTTCGAATTTATTTGAAGTTATTTGTTTAATGCCGATAATTGTCGTCTTTTGTGTGAGCTTCGTTCACTTTGTTGATAAATTGTGCTTCTTAGATATTTGTTGAGCTACGCGTTGGATTTTGCAGTATCATAGTATGAGTTGATTTGATGTTTGTGGGTGTCATCCCTGGAAACCCTCACGAGACCTCACTCGTCCCCCAGGGCCACCTAGGGGTTTAAAAACGGCTTATTGCATACGCTAAATGCAATCGTTCGCCTACAAAAGTGGCATTTTTCCTTCGTTGTACATATTTCTTATATTTTGGTTGCGTTGTTGGCCCTTGTGTCTTCATACTTCATTGCTCGGGACTAGCAATGTATAAGTTAGGGGGTGTGATTCGTCACTTTTATTGTATTTTATACCCCGTTAATTTGTACATTCTAGCATTCCCGTGCATGTATTTCCCGGTTCTTATACTCATTTATTGACTAACCCCTGAAATCATCATATATACTTTGTATGTGTCTTTATTGAGCTTTTATAGGTCTCGGGAATGCATTTTGGGAAGTTTGGTTTTGATCCGGAAAAGTTCCGTTGACACTTGCACAGTTGGGGGCATTTTGGTAATTTCAGCACTCGAGTTTTGTTCCCTCTTTCTTCACGGAAGTTGTAGACCTTCTTCTTATCTTCGCGTGGCCTCCGACAGTGCTTGAATCCGACCTCGAACGAAGAAGTTACAGAAGTTTCGGTGAAGCATGGGACAACTAATTCCTATATAGGCAACTCTCCTTCTCACAGCAGGCCCGAATCGATTCGCCATTACTACCGAATCGATTCGGTTACTTGCAGGGGCAATTCTCTACACTTCTGAATCGATTCGGATTTGGCACCGAATTGATTTGGCCCTGCATTTCCAACTTTCCTCTTATTACTAGTTTGCCATTTTGGTTGTATTTTTGGGGATTTATCCCCTGTTTTTCCTCTTGGGTAGATGGATTACTTTGGTTAGATATTTTGGTGATAGATAAAAACACTCTCTTCTCACTCCTAGGTCAAGTTCATTTATGGTTTTCACCAACTTGTAAAGCCTTGATTTCTAGTTGAATTGTGGGTATTAATGCAAGAAAGGTTCATTTACTTCATCTCTACTTATTCCACTAGCTTTAATTTGCATTTAATTCTATCCTTTGTATTGGTTTGTGTTTCAACTAGATAACTAATTTAAGTATGTTGTTAACTAGCGTGTGTAGTTTAGTTTTAATTATGAGTAGCTAGACTTGTGATTGGGGATCAAAATCCCACCTAAAATACTTGACTTAATATTTAGGGTTTGGTTTATAATTGTTCTAATGGAACTTCATGTGTTGGTATTGGAGTATCATAGCTTCTTAATTCCTCTTGTCATGCAAGGGCTAGTGTTTGAAGCTTTACTACAAACCCAACCCATCTAGCAATAATTAATTAACCCCTAATCCTCCATTGTTGAGTTTAGTCTCTACATGGTTGATGTTCGGACTTAATTAGTTATGCTCGATTAGAATTAATTTAAACCACGCACTATAATCCCCTTCTTTGTGAATCCGAGGTGGGAGAATGATCCTCGATCCCTTTAATTTCTTGAACTCAAGCTTATCTTAGTTCTTTTAATAGTTCCGTATTTATTAATTAATCAACTGGTCATCAATAGAATGTTAGTTTAGAGATCACTGTCAATCACATTTCCAAACTATTAAATCATCTTTTACACTTTAACCTTTGTGACGTTTAGAGAATCTCTTTAACCCAATTTTGTTCTCTTAGGAGTGTTTCAATCCTTGTGGATCACGATTCCGTACTTAACGGTTATTACTTGTTGCGATAGATTTGCACTTGAATCACAAGCCATATTTTGGGCGCACCAGCGACTTCAATTGCACTATTGGTTTAGGGTCTGTAGGATGAAGATTTGATTTTTTGAATCCTATACTCATCGACCAGTTCTGTGACCTAATCTTCAAAGTTTAAACCATTATCTAATACTTTCTCATGGGGAACTCTGCATAAAGATATGGTGTTCTTTTAGATAAACTTTCCCACCTTCTTGGCATTCAGTATTGCAAATGACTCGGCTTTAAACCATTTGGTGAAGTAATCAATGGAGACTAGGATGAACACATGCCCATTGGAAACTTTGGGTGTGAATTTCCCTGTGATATAAATACCCCAGGTGGAGAACATCTAGGGATAAGTCATGTTGTACAACTCCCGAGGAGGTAAGTGCTGGATATTGGTAAATTTTTGGCATTTGAGGAATCTTCGAACGTACGCGGTGCAATCCTGAACCATGATGGTCCAATAATACCCTTGACAGATAATATTTTTGGCAAGCATATGACCATTTATGTGGGGTTCTCATTCCCCAATGTAGATCTTTTATATCATTTCTTCAGTGTCAACCCCTATAATGTAGTGCATATGGGCTCCATCAAAGTTTCTCTTGAATAGTGCTTTGTCGTAAATGATGTAGTGGGAACCTAGTTTGCGAAGGTTAGCATGGTCTTTATTTTTAACTTCTTGGGGATACCTTCCATGCTTTAGGAGGTGCCAAATATCGTACTTCCAACACTCGGGCATATCAGAATCTTACTCTGTGATGAGCTCAATGTGGTAGCAGTGGGTTGGCATAAATTTCTTTTGGACTAGGAAATGGGTCATCATTATTCCTTCGGGTATGTCGATCATAGATTCCAAGGTTGAAAGGTCATCAGCAAAGATGTTCTTTGTGAGGGGCAAGTAGTGGAAGGTGATATCTCAAAACTGGGTGGCCAACGTGGTATCGAATAAGTTTCTCGTCTTTAACTTTCCACCTTCTAAGGACTTGATCAATGATGAGGACAAAGTCCTCGAAGACATCTAGATATTTAATTCCTATCTTAAGGGCGACCTTGAGTACTATAATGCATGTCTCGTATTCAGTCATATTATTAGTGCAGGGAAAATCTAATTTGATACTAATGGTAGTGTGAGAGTCACCTGGGGCAATCAGGAGTATCCTAATGTAGTATCCTTTCTTATTAGCAGCTCTATCAAAGAAAATTTTCCATCGAAGGTCCTCCTGCGAGTTGAAGAGAATATCTTCGTCTGGGAATTCAGAGACCCAAACATCAACTTCTTCCACGAGGTAGTTAGCAAGGTAATCGGAGATGGCTCTCCCTTTCATGGATTTCTATGTTACATACACGATATCAAACTCAGCTAGTAGAATCAACCATCTGTCCATTAGACTAGACAAGGTGGGTTTCTTAAGATGGTATTTGATGAGATCTATTCGGTAATCAAGTTTTATGGGAAAATAAGCATGTAGTGCGATAACTTTTGAGCGACCTGGACTAGGGCGATGCATGCTTTCTCCAAGACTAGACTTAATGATAATGTTGTCTATGTATACATCGACATCCTTATATATCAGATCATGCAAGATGGTTGTGGTAGCCCTTTGGTAGGTATCCCCTATGTTCTTGAGCCCGAATGGCATACTCATGTAATAAAAGGTTCCATAGGGGGCCTCTTAATGGTTAGGGTGCATCTTAATTTGATTGCATCCATCAAACCCATATATGAATGACATGAGAGTGTGACTAGTCGTGTTGTCCATAATCATGTCGATGTTGGGCAATAGGTAATCGGCCTTCAGAGATGCTTTGTTCAAGTCTCGGTAGCCGATGCACATGCAGACTTTTCCTCTTAATTTCAGTACGAGTACAATGTTGGCTAGCCAAGTGGTATATTTATTCTCCTTAATGAAGCCTATGTTTAGTTATATGCTTACTTATTCTTTGACCTTAAATGACCATTTGGTGTAAAGCTTTTGTAGTTTCTGTTTGACCAGTTTGCATTCTAGGAGAGTTAGAATCTCATTAGGAGCTGTTTGGGAACAATGCGGGACATGTCATCATAGGACAATGCAAAGGCATCCACAAAGTGATTTAGCATCTCTTCAGATTGCACACGCTCATACTCGTTAATGATGTACCCTATCCTAATCTTGCACTATTGGCTACTAGAACCGAGATAGATAACAACAGTTTCATCTGCATTAGTTTGAACACGATTATGTTATTTGTTATTAACCTTATTAAGATCAATTAATAATTGTTCATTTTCAAAATCATCATCATCATAAGTTTATTAGAATAAAGAAAATTAATGTGAGGCATAATAAGATACTCAAAATCCCTGTTTATTTCAGTTTCAAGAAAAATAACATTGAGAATAATATCAAAAGGCTCTCAATTACATTGTAATCAGAAAAAGGAGGAACACCAATAGAATAAGAGATAGGGTAAATACCAAGGTTGAGTTGCATCTCGACATGTGGGATGGGTATATCATTCCAGTGGGTAAGAGGTTCATCATCGCTCTTGATCAGAGTGGATGGGTCCGACAATGTAGCATCTCAATGGATCATATAGAGGGTCATCTACAGTGTCTGCAGGTTGAGCCAGTGTTAAGAATCACTTTCCTCAGAGACCTCGATAATGACTATATATTTCTCAACAAGAGGTTGAACTTGATTTTGTTAATCTTTATCCGTGGCGTAATTATCTTGAAAGAATATTTCCATCCTTGGATTCATTTCTTATCAACATGATCATACCATGGTCTGGGAAAGCCGTAGAAGAGAAAATATTCACCCTCTTTGACCAATCTTCCATTCAAAGAATCCTTCGAAACAATCTTGGCATCTTTTATACTCCTTTTCATCCATGTTTACAGAGCATTATGAGTTCTTCTGGTGAAGGATGATAACCCAGGCCACATGTGGAAAGCATTTTTTAAGACTATGGGTTCTAATATCCCTTATTGATGTCACCCCATCCTGAGTTCCAGTATAAAGTGCATATCCTTGAATATTTATATTATGTTGACATTACCGTGAGGTTTGTGTTCTGGATCAACTCAGTCTTTAATATTATCCCCTGCCTGAAGGGGAAATGGATCAACCCTGAAGCCGAAAAAAGCATGTCATATGTCCCATGATGTATTTATAGTATCGTATTGCTGGTGCCTGCATTTTTGGTACTGTCAATGTCTCCCAAAATTGAAATGACTTGCCCTTTGGCAAATAATTTCAACTTTTAATGATGGGGAAAGGATACCAATCAAATTCTATGGATCTATGATCGAACACACAGCAGGTTGAAGCATGAGGGTATGTAAATAACTTAAAACTCAGTAACGACATTCATAGAGCCAACCCATATTTTGAGTTTTATGGATCCCGTCACCTCTCGATGGGTGCTATCATAGGGTGCGGTGGAAGTAGGGGTAAGGTTACTTACTTTTAACCCCAATAAATTGATCAAAGATGTTGAGGGCATAGTTGTGATCCAACCAAGTTTACAGCTTCTTCTAGAGTGGTGGAAAGGGGGAATGTAGGCCCGGTGAGAAGCTTTATTAGAGAATTTCAGAGTAATTTGTAAGACATGGAGGGTTCCTGAAATTTAATATTGGCTTCAGTCATCTTGAGTTGGTAAAGGATTTTAGTCTCTTCAATGGTCATATCCAAAATAGGAGGTTCTTCAAAACCTCCATTTCCCTTATCTATTCCTGATGGCTGAGAATTTGAATTCTGATAGTGCCTTCCTAATCTAGTCATATGATCTACAAAGGAGGTGAAGCACAAGAACCCTGTATCCTCATCTATTTATGGATGAATGGATACTTTACTTATTTCCCCAACAGGTCCTCGAAAGATATACTCTCGCACAAGCTGATCACTAGATTGTCTTTTTCATGACTTAGTTCATCAACTGAGTTGTCAAATTCGTCCCCCCATCCCGAGGGAACGATGTCTTCCTGCTAAGAGAAATTGAAATATTCCACGATCTCAATGACTTCTTTGTATAAATCATCCCACTCAATAGGGAGGTGTAAGAGTGAAGGGACCAACTGCCTTTGTAGCTTTAAAATGATGAGTAGATTGAAAATGACGCAGATCTCGTAGGTTTGTCCGAACATTTCAGCCATAATCTGTATAACATTGTCCAAACTGATTTGCATTAATGGGTATAACCCAATTATTCAACTCTCGATCCAATTTTCAAGCTTCTATGAATACGATGCTGAACTTCTAACAGTCGATGGTCATTTTAGAGGACAATTTTAGTCACAAATCCAGAAGGTTGTTCAGCACTATTGATAACTCCACATCTTTTCCTTCCAAATGGGTATGAACGATAATCCAATCCCTCGTGAGGAGTGAGTAAGATTGGTCGGTGAAACAGGAAGGGTGTAAGATAAAATATGGGTGAACTTTGAGTCATTTAGGTGAGCTTACGGGTATGCTGGGTGTGTGTCTATCCCCGATCCTGATCCTCGCCTCGGGGGGGGGGGGGGGGGGGGGGGCTGCATGAGAGTGAGTATCCTCAGGTCCTGCGCATCCATCTCGGGAGCGCTTCGGTTGGCGTCATTTGAGGTGAGGTGAAGAATGTAGAGAGATTAGAGTCGCCAGTCTATTTTACTCAAAACAGGCAAAAGAAAAGGGGAAGCCATCCCGAAGGACAGCATCCAAAGACATACTGGTGCATACGAAACCAAAATGATTCGATAAGGGTCCGAAGGCTAAGTTACGAAATGGGAAGGTGTTAGGCACCCATTCCTCCCTTTCGGTCTCTCATGGGTTTTTGCTATTTTCCTTTTATTTTCCCCGTGATGAGTGTGCATGTGTATATATAGTGGAGATAGGAATCATCGACTTGTACCATGGAAGAGATAAATCGAGTCATCCGTAAGAAGGTATAAAAATAATATTTAGAAAATAGGAATTACGCGATTATCCTTACGTTGACCGTTATGATGGAATGACAACACATGTGGGATAATATGCCAATAAGCACAAATATATGGATATATATATATGATATGAGAGAGTAGAGTTTATAGAAGGTGGAGAATGATAGAAAAAGTAAAAATAGGACTCGAAACGCCTACGTAGCCTATAGAGGCATCAAAGTCCACGTAGTTCACATGCAAAACGAGGGGTGGGGTTTATCCCATATATCCAACCAAGGGGTTCTCTTATTTGTGTTTGTGTAGAAAACGTGTTTTAGTAGTGAGAAAAGTGTAAGAAAAGTATGAGAATTCCCATTTGGAATTTATGAGCAAACACTTTTTTTCTTGTTTTTTGGGTTTTTATTTATATGAAAATAAAAGATGTGCAATAATACTAACTAAAAAGTATATTAGGATGTGTGAGATGAGATAATAAAAGCACTAAGTAATAAAACAAGTTATTGTAAATTTATGAGAATTTAAGGAGAAAGTTCAGAAAATTAGACCTTCTTGAAGATCTTGAGCTTGATCTTGAATGTTGGATAGCATCCCTTAGACTTGGATGATGATGGAGGGTAGTGAATTAACCAAGTTTGATGAAAAGTGATGGTTGGAAAGGGACTTGAGTGTAGAAATCATGCTGACTTCGAGAGAGGTTTTTTAGATCTGCTAAGAGTGATAAGTTTGTGATTTTTGGCTCCCTTTGCAAGTGAGGTCACACCTCCTTTTTATAGGCCCAGGGCATTGCTGATCGGCATAGCCCTGTTAGGCACACTCTCGTTTGGCAGCGTCTGGGACCTGCTTTTTGGCAGTATTTTTTAGGCCTTTTCGGAAAACTGATTGCAGAGCGCAAACCATTGATATGAATCATGCACGGGGAAAACTATTGGAAAGGTAATTCAGATACATTCGAAAGTCCTTTGTACATCTCCCAGGTTCGGGAGTTGACTTTGGCTCAAATATGGATCAGAAGCATTTGTCAATCTATTGGACAGGGAATCGTCGGACGCAAACGGATCGTTCGTCCTATGGTACGTTAGAATCGCGCAAGGGGTGAACCTTTGAAATGGTTAGGAGATGTACTTCGACATTCCAAAGAGTTTGATACATTTAGGGGAGTTTACTTTGGTCAACCGAGACTTGGAAGCATTCGGTGACCTCTCGGAGTAAAACAGATCGTTCGTCCATACCGTAAGTCAGAATCGCGCATGGGATGGACCATTGGAAAAGGGGTTTCAGTGCCCTTTGAATATTCATTCAGTCTCGGTCGAGATAAAGAGATGACTTAGGTAAAATAGAGCCCGAGAGCACCCGGTGGTCTCCAGATCAGATTTCAGGGGAAAATGGGTCCTTCATCCGCATGGTAAGTCAAAATCGCACATGGGATGAACCTTGAGAAAGGGGTTTCAGTGCCCTTAGAAGACTCATTCAGTCTCGATCGAGCTGAAGACTTTGACTTTTGGTCAAACGGAGCTTGGGAGTGCTCGATGGCTTTTAGGTCAGTATTCGGGGTATGACCTGGGTTTGTACTGATTAAGGGAGGTGATAGGGACCTAAGGAGAGTTTAGGGGGTAACAGAATGGGGTGTCTACAGATACCCTATACGGGTGAGTTTGGAACAAACGATAGCTGTCGAATAGACACTACATGATGCTTTTGAGAAAGGATGACCAATTAAGAGGGTCGAGGCCGATTCTGAGGACCTACGGAGTGTGCTGGGGATGAGTGATTCTGTGGGTTGAAGCCAATTCCATGGGCTTGAAGATGAGGGTGATCGATTCTGAGGGTTAAAGCCAATTCTGCGGGCTTAAGGATGAGGTGACCGATTCTGCGGGTCGAAGCCAATTCTGTGGGCTTGAGGATGAGGTGACCAATTCTGCGGGTCGAAGCCAATTCTGCGAGCTTAAGGGGAGATGACCAATTCTGCGGGTCGAAGACAATTTTGCGGGCTTAAGGTGAGATGACCAATTTTGTGGGTTGAAGCCAATTTTGCGGGCTTAAGGTGACGATCTAAGATTGAAATCAATTATGACATAACTGATGATGCTGGAAACAACACCACCCTTCAAGGTGTTTGTAAGCTCAATTCAATGTCAACAATGGCAGGATAAAGGTATATAGAAGGTATACATATATAGTAGAAGGAGGTGAGGAGAAGAGGATTAACACCGAAATATAAGTGGTTTAGCCAATCTGGCTTACGTCCACTGTGCAAGTGTATGGTGTGTATCAATGTATGAGGGCTCTAATGGCCATGGATACAATCTCTCAAGATTTCTCTCTCTACTGTGTGTTTAGAAAGAGTTTCAGCTAGGGTTGCTAATTTCGGGGGTCCCTTTGCAAGGTAGAGGATGACCTCTATATATAGTCCCTAGGGGGTGTAATGTGCCCCCCATGCATGCCATGAGCATGTGTGTGTTGATCTAGCCAATATGGAGAAGACATCTGTCACTGTCACATGTAGAGAATTATGATGAAATTTTCTCCCCACGTATGGGGAATAATTTGTTATAACTAATTTGTGTCCACGTGTCTTTATCCATGTCAACTGGTACTCGGCTATCGTGCTTGGTCATGACCTCAGCCTAGTAGAAGCCGAGGTTGATAAGTCTAGTTACCCGTTAAATCTAAGATAAGACATGAAGGTCTAGGCTTAAGTTCAGCCGAGATAATTGGCACGGGTCGGCCTCGGCCGAGGTTGAGCTGGCATGAGCTGTGAGCATTAACTGATATCTTGACGATGTTGACCTTGGTAGAAGTAAGGCTTCTTGTGTGCTCGGCCTACATCTGGCCGAAGTTGACTTTCCCAGGTGTACGAGAGTGTTGATGACCCTTATGATGCGTGCAATGTCCTTTGGAGAGGCTGGTGGTAGTGTAGGCCTGGGCCGACCTTGATATGGCCGAGGGCTGATGTCGCGTGCCCAAGGATTTTCCAGCGTCGGCTAAATCCACAGCCGAGGTTGGTGTCTCTGAGCCGAGGTCAAACTTGGGGCATATCAATCACCCCCAGCCCTTAGTTACATGTGAGAGCAGGTGACTGTGGGATCTTCACATCTCCGAGGCCTTTTTAATATGAGCCAATGTTCATTTGACACTTGTCCAATGTTGAAGTGTGGCTTGCTTGGCAAGCGTGTGTTGTCAGACGCCCTTTAGGATTCCCAAGGCAATGATGGGCCTTGGGAATCGTGCCTGTATATTTAAGGGTTTTGAGCCCTCATTTTTTCCTCCTTCCTCAATTTTCTCTCCTGGCACGATTGCATTCCAACAGTTTCTCTCTCTAAGGGGCGTTTTCTTCACGATTTAGTTTTAAAGGTCCTTGGTGGTGATTTCCTTGAATTTTCTTCGCTTTCCTTATCGTTTCATCCTCAGGTACCTTCCTCCCTTCATTTCTCTTCATTTTCTATGATTTTTATTTTCTATTTGTGTTTT
Source organism: Sambucus nigra (assembly GCA_949130495.1). NCBI lineage: Eukaryota > Viridiplantae > Streptophyta > Magnoliopsida > Dipsacales > Adoxaceae > Sambucus > Sambucus nigra. The sequence goes on along the minus strand of OX422220.1, from coordinate 320,417,678 downwards.
TCGACGAATTTCTGAGTTTTTCAGTGAGACCACCATAGCTTCAGGCGAACTGTTCTTTCTAGGTTAGGGTAGTTTGATCTTTAAATAACTTTATTTCATTAGCCAATATTGTTTGTTGTTTAGAAGATCCTTAAGTGTAGTGTCTGCCTCTGATGCTCAGACCCCTCTACCAGCTTCTTGAGGAGTTCCCTTCTCTTAGAGAGAAGACTTTAGAAAAAATCAGGCAAATAGAGAGAGCAAAGGAGGAGGCTCGTAGGTCACAAGAATTCCCTGTTAGACCCATCTTTCCACCACCCTTGAAGGTGATCTGTCCTGATCCCTTGGAACCTTTTAACCAGGCAGAGGTTCCTGCCAATCCAATACCGATGTTCGAGTCTGAATCTTCCACCTCAGACCCCATGTCTGTGGATTCCTTCCAGGAGGCCATGGACTTCACAACTCGGGAGGACCAGGCCCCTGATCAGGCCGAGGTCTCTAGCCGGGCCTCGGCCCATAATAATTCAAGCAACCCATCCTCTTCCTCAGAGGTTGAGATTGTTGAGCCAAGTGTGGATATTCCACCCATATTTGACGCCATTCCTCTATCGGCCGTCACCGGGGCCGAATTCGCTCAGAGGTTCCCATCCAACCCATCAACGTCTGCTCCAGCCGACGTTGAGCTAGATGATGACGATAAGGCTGAAAGCGACGTCGACGTCTCTGAGGCGCCCGAGATCAAGAGTACCGTTACTGAGGTAGATCTTCTTTTCTTTAGATATATGTACTCTATCAGTCCTTCCATAAAGCTTAGGAGACCTCTGAGGGAAGAGAGGGCCTACAATGGCCGAGAGGGTGATATCTGCTTGTACGAGCAGATGTTCAAATTAGGGTTTCATTTGCCAATTAATCCTATCATTTGGTTCATCCTTGCTTTCATTAATTTGGCCCCTTCCCAATTGTCTCCCAATGCTTAGAGGGTCATAATAGGGGCCATAGTCTTATGGAGGGCTGTCCACCACTCAGACCTTCCAGTTCAGGTCTTTATTGGTTGTTATGTTCCCTCCTCTGCCAAAAATCATCAGAGCTACTATCATTTTATAGCTCGGAAGCCTGAGAAAAAGATGCTCCAAATAACTCAGACTTCCAACCACAACTGGAAGCCTCGATACTTTTTACTTCTGGGCCATGGGAATTTGGTCCATGTGTTCCCTCGTCCATTCTAGAGCCGAGGATGCCCCTGAGATGGGGTAAGGTCACAATGTCCGCGAGGGCTGACCCTGGTCTGATCCTGTAGCATCTTCAGAAGGTTGAATACCTTCAAGATCAGAGGATGCATGGTCTGCTCATAAAATTTGAACACTTGATGACCCCACCACTACCTCTCTGAGACAGGCCTAGGTGGAAGTCCTCCTGCCAAGTTTGGTAAGCGTTTTTATTCCAAGTTGAACCTCTGAGTTTATTCATATCTGATCCTCTAACTCAGATGCATTAATTTTTGCAGAGCGCCCAGAGAATATCTCAGACGAGCTTTGGTAAATGGATGCGCCTAGCTTGACGAGGCTCGTAAAGAAGGAAGGTCTTAATGCTCCTCCTCCAGCTCCCTCTGCCTCAAAGCCCCAAGCCACGACGAAGAGGGCTCCAACTAAACATGCCCCTGAGGACCAGAGGTAGAAGAAAAAGGGTTCTGATTCTGCCATCCCAATATCTTCAGCAGACGCTTTATCGGCTCGTCTAGAGAAATTGAAGATTACTGACAGCATTATCGTCCAGAGTCTGCAGGGCCTAGATTCCTTCGGCTCTACAATGACTGAGGCTGATAAGCGTTTCTTCCGGTCACTGGATACTCCCTTGCTGATTGAGTTCAGCATCCACAGATTTATTCAGGTATGACCTCATATTTCTTTGTAATTTCCATGTGTAACCTCTGATTTGTGTCTGACTTATTCATGATCATAAAATCTGCAGGGCCTGGAAGCTATGCACCACCTCTCCAACTGGACTCTAAGTAAGTTGCCCCTCATACAAAAGGGTTAAAAGGCTGAGAAGGTCCAAAGCACTCTGAATGCAGAAATTGACCGCCTGAAGTCTGAGATGGGTGAGTCTGAGAAGAAGGTGAAGGAGCTAAAGAAGGAGGTCTCTCAGCTTAAGAAGGACCATGTTTCGGCTCTAAAGGCCAAGGACGACATTCTGCAGCAGAAGGTCAGCTCAGTAGTGAAGACAACCCTCGATGATGCCTCTGAGGGGATAATAGATGAGTACACAACTTCTGATGAGTTTATGAGCTTTGGGTTTGAATACCTCGAGAGAGGTATCAAAGAAACTACCAAGTGGGCAGTTGCCAAGGAAAATATGGCTCGCACTTTGAAAGCCTCTGATTTCATAAGCCTTAGCTTTGCTAATCCTCAACTTGCCCAGGACCTTTAGGAGGTTGAGGAGGAGGTTGCTACGCCTGCCGAGACTGCAACGTTGGACGGAACAAAAGTTGGAGGGGCAGATAATAATGATGACATTATCGAGGTGACCACTGTCGTCCAGCTTAACCAGGTCGAAGACACCAACATTCCCCCCTCAAACCCTTGAATTTCAATTGTGAAGGTTATTTGTAACCCCTTAACATTTGTAATTTATGAATGAAAATGTTTCTTATTTTATGAATCTTGTAACCTCTGAATATTTATGAGCCCTGAATATATCGATCTCTGAGGAGGATCATCTTTACTTTGTAGATGGGTGTCTATCAATAAAGAAGAAAAATAAAATAAAAATGATTTTTTTATTAATGACATCCGAGAGGTGCCCGCGAGGGTCACCCAGAAGTCCAAAAGCCATCGCAAGTGTCAGCGCCGCTCCAAGTGTCTACGCCGCTGCAAGGGTCAGCGCCACTTCAAGTGCCAGCGCCGCCGTAAATGTCGGAGCCACTTCAAGTGTTTGCGCCACTTCAAGTGCCAGCACCGCTTCAAGTGTCTGTGCCGCTACAAGTGTCAGCGCCGCTGCTAGTGTCTACGCCGCTGCAAGTGTCCACGCCGCTTCAAGTGCCAGCGTTGCTGCAAGGGTCAGCGCCGCCGCAAGTGTCAGCGCCACTTCAAGTGTCAGCGTCGCTGTAAGTGCCAGCGCCACTTCAAGCTCCCGTGCTGCAGCAAGGGTCGGCGCCGCTTCAAGGGCCAGCGCCGCTGCAAGTGTCTGCGCCATTGCAAGGGTCTGCACTATTGCAAGGGTCAGCGCCACTGCAAGTGTCGGCGCCACTTCAAGTGCCAACGTCGTTTCAAGTGTCTGCGCCGCTGCAAGTGTATACACCGCTGCAAGGATCAACACCGCTTCAAGTGCCAGCACCGCCGCAGGTGGCCGCACCGCTGCAAGTTTCGGCACCGCTTCAAGTACCAGCGCCGCTGTAAGTGTCTGCGCCATTTCAAGGGTCCGCACCACTGCAAGTGTCAACGCCACTTCAAGTGCCAATGCCGCTTCAAGTGTTTGCGCCGCTGCAAGTGTCTACGCTGCTGCAAGGGTCAGCGTCGCTTCAAGTGCCAGCGCCGCCGCAAGTGTCCGCCCCGCTTCAAGTACCCGCGCCACTGCAAGTGTCAGCGCCGCAGCAAGTGTTCGCGGCGCTGTAAGGCTCGGCGCCGCTTTAAGTACCAGCGCCCCTACAAGTGTCAGCGCCACTATAACAAGGGTCACTACAGCAATAACGTTCGAGAGTTGCCCACGAGGGTCACCACAGAAATCCATAATTAAGAAGTACCACTGCAAGGGTCAGCACCGCTGCAAGGGTCACTGCAGTAATGACAGTTGAGAGAGTCAGCGTCACTGCAAGGCTCGGCGCCACTGCAGAAAAGTTATTCGAGAGGTGCTGCTACAAGGGTTTCGACAGAAACTCATATTGAGGGAGTAGCTATCACGAATAACTCCTCATCATGAAACATCAGTCTCTAAATGAACAACAACACTAACACTTTATTTTCTTGTACGGGTTGCCTAGTGGAGCAAGCAGGGCTCGAATAGGCGCGTTGGGACCTACTGGGAGTTTTGGCTTGGCGACTGAGGGACAAGGTATGTTGAGCAAGCTCAACCACTTATCACTATAGGATTGAGAGAATACTAGTAGGAAGACCCAGAAGTCACTCGAGACTACACACACTACACACTTGGTCACAAGTGAAGTGAGTAGCCAAAGAGATGGCTACTCACAAGAAATAAACTCTTTACAAGAAAATGACTTTTCTATAAGAGGGGGTCCTTAACGACCCTCTCAAGAAAAACAACATTTTTTAGAGGAAAGGAGTCCTTAAGGTCTCCTCTCTCAAGATTTGCAAAATTGCACCACAAGTTACCGTTTCAAAGGATAATTACCAAATCTAATATTTTGTCTCCGTTAGGGTTCATATGTGCTTTTTGACCTTTGGTCGGCGCCAGGTGGCGCTTGCAGAGGGGACAAGTAGGCTGCCACAGGTAGGGACAAATGGTACACTTCAGACATTATTCCCCACCAACTCTCTCAATTTTGGCACCCAAAAATGCCACTCACCCCCAACGCCCCAGTATAAATAGACCTCTGGGCAAGGTCAAGAGAGATACAAGAGAAATTCCACTGTTACTCTGCTAAAATATCACCAGACCTACCTAGTATTCTGTCCCTGCTCATTCTCTTAGTGCTGAGTGCCTTGTTCCTTCACTCCCCACTAACAGCCATCACTCTCAGGTGTTTCCCATGAGAAAATTACTATTTTTTCTGTGAAAGTTCATCTTCTTGCAGGGAGTGAGTTGAAGCTTGAGTTCCACTGTTACCAGAAGGAGAAGTTTTCTTCAGAAGCTTCACCAGGAAACCTTGAAGACCTTGCAGGCAGCGTCCATTGGAGTGGGTCACACCTCACCCTTTCCATTTATTCCTAGACCCCAGTCTCACTACCCTCCTACATTTGGCGACTCTGCTGGGGAGGTATCCTCACTTCCATGGACAAAGAAGGTTTCAATGTCTCTAAGCAGTTGGTTATTGAGGACATTCCGTCTGGTAATGGAGGTCACAGTGACCAGACTACTCAGGAAGAAGTGGTGGTGATCAGAGCCAAGGCACCAGCGCCTCAGGGAGGGCAGACCAGTTCGCCGGCAGTGGCTCCAATGGCAGGTATGAACCTTATGGCAATGTTTTTTAACTTTTTAAAGAAAAACAATGTGGATCTATCAGTCTTGGGTCAAGGTTGTGTGGCACTTACTTCCCCTTATGGAGGGGTAGCCACTCCTATTACGATTCCGGCAGAGGCGATTCCGTCTCGGAAGGCGGCGCGGAAGTAGGTCCTGGCGCCAATAGCTTCTCCAGCTGCTAAGAGCACGTGTTTGGAGGAGTCACCCTCTAAGACTGTTACTATGGAGGAAGTGAGGAAGCTCCTCTCCTCCTCTCAAAGAGAGGGTTCTCACCTATACGAGGAGTTACAAGACCCCTATCCACAGGAAGTAAGCGATAAGCTATACCCTGAGGGGTATATGCCACCAAAATTTATCAAGTTTGGCGGTAGGGGGGAGAACCCTAGAGAGCACGTGAAGAGGTTCGTCGAGTACCTGGGAGTACATGATGGAGAAAAGAACCTGAGGTTGAGGGAGTTCTCTAAGACTCTCACTGGGAAGGCTTATACGTGGTATTCCCACTTGGCGCCTAACAGCGTCCCTACTTGGGAAGAGATGCACAGGCAGTTCCTCAAGAAGTTTTTTATAGCGGAGGATGAATTTACACTGAGGCACCTAGCGCAAGAGGTCCAGAAACCAGGAGAAGAGTTGATTCACTATATCAAGTGATTTCGTGAGAGGGCCTTAGATGTTCACGAGGACGTGGCGGAGGCCAGGTTGCTACAGATATGTGTGGAAGGACTCTTAGAAGAGTACAAGCTGCACTTGATCAACAAAACTAGAGATGGAACTTTCAAAGAATTCACCAGGGCCGCCAGCAACATAGCTATGATAATCAAACCAAGAGCCCCGGGTTGGAGGACGCAAGTTCCACTACCTCCCGGGAGGTTTCAGGTTTCGAGGAAGTAAGCGGTTAACTATGTGGATGGGAGTAACAAAGGGAAGAAGGGAGGCTATGGGGCCAAGAAAGCAAAATTTAGGGAAGATGCCCTGTCGCCACTACCGTGAAGCGTAGCCGAGGCTATGGATTGTTACCGTACCTTAGTGCGAGAAGGCGTAGCAGGACCTCCCCACCTAAAAGGAGAAACCCCCACTGCAGTTGACAAAGCCAATGCAAAGTACTACGAATTGCACCAACGAGTGCAACACTCTACCAAGGATTGTTACTACTTGCGAAGGATCATTGGTGAGCAGATGGCCAACGGTACCTTGCAGATACCCCCTGTGGACGTTAACAAGAACCCACTTCCAGCGCATCACTTTGGCACCGCCAACATGGTAGTTGCCTACGACGAAGAAGCTACAAAATGTCTTGTGAAGCGGGAGAATGGCGAGCAGTTATGCGAGGAGTTAGAAAATCTATCACTGAGCAGACTTGAGCTAGAAAGAAAGCAAGAGGAGTGGTTCTTCACTTCGGAACATGAAAATGGAAGGGGGGTAGTTGAGGAAGTGTCTCTCTCAGAAGGTGAGGTAGACGTCATCCTCGTTCTAAACGAGGGTGGGACCTCTGAAGCGGAGTATGTTTGTAGTGCCCAGACGTACGAGGAAAACTTAGATTCTGAATGTGAGTCCATAGCGAGGAGCCCCAAGTTCAAGTGGTTTTTCGACGAGATAGGGGTGAAGTACGACACGAGGGTGTCCATCATGAGGAAAGTCTTGGAGGCAGTGCAACAGCGGGGAGACCCTTCGCTAAATTGACAGGGGCCAATCGGAAGGATGATTAAGAAGTATACCTCTGAAGTGGTGTTTTCAGAAGCAGATAGGGTGGTTCCCTACTTCCACAACCGCCCGTTGTACGTCACGACCATAATTAACGGAGTCTTATTTCCCAGGGCGTTGATGGATGGTGGAGCATCCATTAATATCATACCCATCAGTACATTATATGAAACGGGAATTGACCAGGAGAAGGTGGTTTCGGTACCGCTAGTAATTTCCGGATTCGACAACGCCGGAATGCAGTCTATTAGATACGTGAATGTGGGAATTAAGTTGGGAAATTTCACCTCCCACATCAAATTTCATGTTATTAACGCTAACACCAGCTACCAATTGCTCATTGGAAGGGTATGGATGCACACTCATGGCGTAGTGCCTTCCACCTACCATCAATGCGCGAAGGCAAACATTAGAGGTACAGAGATAGTAATCAAGGCCACGCAGAGACCCTTCGCTGTTGAGGAGGCCCACCTGGTAGATGCTGCCTTCTACACCGAGTTAGATGAGGAAACAAAGGTCTCTACAAGAAAACTAGTAGGAATCAAGGTAGTTGAGGGAAGGGTCCTACAAAAGAAATCCGTTCATGACCCTCTAGGGGAGAGGATAATCCCCCTTATGGAAAAAGGCAAGAGGACAGCAGAGGAGGTAGCTAGACCCCCTCGAACTTGCAAGAATGTGGTTTTGCCTGATGGAAAAATCATCTACCGTTTATAACGATCTGCGCGGGCGGTGTTCTGGGATGAGAGCATCGACCTGACGCCCGAGTGTTTTATCAATGATGAGTCCCATATTGTTGAGCATTTTGAGGAACCAGAAGAAGCGCCAGAGTGCATGCAAGATGGACCCAGAGAGCAGCTGCAGGATTTAGAGGAAATCAAGTTGGGGACAGAAGAGGGCGATAATAGACCCATTCTAATCTCCAAGTGCCTGGAACCGAAGCAGAAGGAAGAGCTCATTGAGCTACTTAAGGAGTTCACTAATGTATTTTCTTGGAAGTACACGGAGATGCCAGGAATAGAAGAAGAAGTGAGCTCTCATAGATTGAATATCCTTCCCAATGCCCTTCCGGTAAGGCAAGCCACATGCACATATAAAGCAGACCTGGATTTGAAAATAAAATCTGAGGTGGAGAAGTTGTTAGTGTCATGTAATACCCCGTATTTTCATGGCTTTTAAATTTAGGGATTCATTAAATTTAATTGAGATAAATTAATTTAATTCTTATCCGAAATGTTGTTTTAAATATTTACTAGCGTGACGAGAGTTAGTAATTATTGGAAATATAATATTTGTTGAATATTACTGGACGAGTATAGTAATATATGAGATTTATTTTTATAATATTGTCACGTGTGAATAAAATGGCAATTGTGGAAATTTAAGTCGGGACGCGCCTGTGTCGTGTCGGGACTAAATGTTGATTTATAAAAGTGAATATTTTATAAGTTGTTCGTATGGTCATTTTTGAGTGCACCAACGCGTTCGGAGGGGTCGAGATGGTCAGAAAAGTGTACCCGGGGGTTTAGTTTGGGTCTCGAGGCATTTTTAGACTTAATTAGTACCCCGGGAGGGCAATTTAGTCATTTTGTATTTTTGGGTAATTAAATCCACGAAAATTAGCAATCTATATCAGCCATTTAAGTTAGTCATCTAGGGTTAGAAAGCTCAAAACTCTAGAACGGCCATTGGAGAGGAGAGGAGAGAGCTCTCAAGGCATTCCAAGGCTCAAAACTCAACCGTTTGCGCCGCCGCCACCGCCAACGCGTAGATCGTGAGACGGGGAACACAACCACACCAATTTCGGCACCAAACCAGACTTCTGAAAATCCCCGGCAAGTGTTTATCTTGCTTATTTCATTGATGCATCTTTCATATCAGTTTAGGAATGATTAAGAATGAATTATAGGGAAGAAAAACCCAATTTGAGATCAAACATTTCATGTAGTTATGGTTTAAATAAAAATTATGCAAACCCTTTGTCATGTAGAGGAGTAAACCACGAAATTATGATGTTTACAAGAAGGAAATTCTAGAAAATTCTTGTTAGATGCATGTTTAAGAGATTTCTAGGGTTCTTGATAATTATAATAATTTTTGGGATGTTAATCCATGTTTAGTGATAGAAATCTACATGCTTTACGTTGGAAATATCTGGTATGATGATATAAGGTTAGTAGTATAAATTTTGGGACGATTAGGATTGAAAAATATGGATTTGCTGAAGGTTAGAAGATGAAACCCGTAACTGTAAATCTGTAGATTTCTGCAGACCTGCTTGATCCATCGATCGAGCCCAGACCTTCGATCGATCGAAGGTTCGATCGATCGAGCCCCTAACCTCGATCGATCGACCCATCCTGGCAGACTTAAGTTCCCCTTTTAAAATTGCTGGATTGATTCGAAATGAAGAAAACTCCTTAGACATCCTTGTTAAAATAATTTGGGAGATAATGATGACCAGTAAGGTTCATTAATGAATAAGAGACCTTTAATGTAGGGCGAAATCTATATTTTTGGGATATTTTGCATAAGGGACAATGTAAGTATATATTAAAGGGGAGAGACACGTAAGAGAGAGTTACATTGGAACATAAATGGATACCTACTGAATTTGTACTTGGGAGAATAGATTCCACGAGTGTTACGAAGTAAGTTGGAAAAACCCTTCGAATTAAAGTTAGAGACGAACCATTATAATTGATAAATAATAATGGGAAAATAAGGATAAATGTTGTGAATGTGGGTTATGGGATAAACCTAAATTGATATAATAAAAGTGGTATATTTATATGATTGTGTATGCATATATTATATCCTTATGAAAATCATGCCCGCGCTACTTGCTATCCCTGAGGTTTCCGCACTGGGACGATCTTATCTCGTGTGCCTTATGGGGGATATTGACTTGTACCCTAGAAGATAGAAATCCTAGGTACCGGCTATCGAATCGGTAGTCACGGTCCTAAGAGACGCGAGGGTATGTACTGACATCTTGGACTTGGAAACTATGCTTCGCCTCAATATTATTTGTGTATGTATTTATACAGTTCGAGAGTGATTCTGAACTTGTATTCCCTTTAGTACGATTGATACGGGGATTGGATAGCAGAGTATGCCCGCACCATAGTTTTTATGTGGGGTTCTGTTATGATATATATATATGATACAAGTAGTTAATATATATATGATATTCTGAAATTTGGAACTGCCTACTGTGATTTGATATGTAGGACATGGTTGATGACTCAAATTATAAATACTTGTTTTGAGAAAGTATAATATGACACTGAAAAACTTTATTGATTAATAAAGTTAAAAGGAGAACTTTGGTTACAAATTGAAATCTTACGTTTTAAATACTTGTGTTGTTCAATTGTAAATCATGCGAATAACCTAAGATAAGTTAAATCATTGGGGAAAGATTGTGTGGTATATGACGAGATAGACCATTGGGAAGGTTAGTGCGATAGGTGTGCACATTAGAAGAGAGGTGAGAAATTCTCAAGAGAGTGTCGCACTAATATGTTGTTGCATTTGCTTGTAATCAATTTAAATACTTGATAAACGAATTTTTAAATCATATACACTATCGGACTCTGACCCGTTTCCATTTATCTTTCTCTCTTGTATATATGTATATGTATATATTACAGGTGCCCAGCCACAGGGGCGTCTTGCATAGGGTCCTTTGGCAGGAACAAGCTGCATCCTAGGTGGGAGTTGCAGGCCTGTTGTTTAGACGACTTCAACCATTTGATTCTACTCCTAGTTCAGTTTTATCCAGCAGGGGCATGTGTCGCCCTCTTTCTATTTATTAGTTGGTATTGTCAGAGATTGTAATTTTTACTTTCAGTACCTTTATTTCGGGATTTATTACTGTGAGGATGTTTTCCTTTGGTGTTGTAAATGTTGGGATTTATTATTGATGATTAAATTCGTGTATATTCAATTCTATTTTTATTCTTAATGTGTGACTCTTAAAGATGTAAATGGTTAAAGGTTTTATAATTGGATTTAATAGAATGGAAATAATGTTTAAAATTGGTTTTGACACTTAGCTTAATTATTTAGGGTGTTTAATTGGAAAAGATTTTTATTAACGACAGTGATGCTGAGAATGAACCAACTGATCACCTTGATTTTAATTTAATAAAGGAGTGATCCCCCGGTATTTAATTAGGCGGGGTGTCACATGTGGTATCAGAGCATCAGGTTCTAGAGTCCTTAGGATCTGTACGGCTTATTATGCTTTCAGCGTTTCTTTGTTTGATATAGAGCCCTATGTTTAGGATTGTCGATTTCTTTGACGAGATTTCGTTCTCCTGCTATATGTGTGTAAATTAGTGAATTATAATTTCGTTCGGATGTGTGCGTGTGCCGAGCGATGACGGATGTCAGAAGAGGATTGTTAAGCGGACATCAGGAGGCAGGTCTCAGTTGAGATTATAATATATAACCGAGGATGATGACCGTAGTCGAGGTCACCTCAATTATGGCACGAGAAGCCACGACTAGAAAGACGACTAAAGTGCAGCAATGATTTTAAAATGCTGTTGTAGTCAAATGAGGTGCGAGGGTAAACTTACCCAACCTATTACAAAAACGTGTAGAGACTGTCAGTGGGAAATTTTAGAAACGCGAAAATTGTATGTGTTTACCAAAGGAGGTAAAGTACCCAAAGGCTTAAAAATAGGACGGAGTGTGGTAAACTGAAAGTGAAAATTTAGAGAAAATTTTGTTGGCTTTCGGGACGAAGTTATAATGGTTGGAGTCAACCACCAATTTTAGAAATGGAATGCTATGCCTATAGGAGAACCTTAGGTACACTGTTGACCGTATGTTCTTTCCTCAACTGTTCAGGATTAGAAGCAAACGTGGTTCAGAACACATCGCGGGAGGGCATGACAAGGGTCCATTTGTGAATATAAATCTTAACCGCTAGCGAATTTTGCATCGGAAGATGTAGATACGAGTGAAGGAAATGACTCCAAGTGGGAGACCAACTCGTAATAATAGTTGGTAATACTCGAGGATGTAATTCTGATGGACGACCGATTCAGAGGTTGACATTGTCAGATTTTGTCAAAATAGATGATAACGCTTCTTTGTGGGGGAAGTTAAAGGAATCGAAGAATTTAGTCGAGAATAAGACTGAATGCAACGGTGGTGGTATAGCACCACAAAGGGATGTGGATACACATCAGGGGACCCATTTAAATGATTCGGATAATTAAATTCTTAATAAGTGATGGTAAGTTTAGTAAGTACTATTATAGATGCTAACACGATCTTTATGACCTAAAAAGCTAAGGGAACAACCGAGATGGTTAACAGGAATCGAGTTTACTAAAGTCCGAGAGAAGGACAATACTAACTTGGTTAGTAGGATAGGTGGTAAGTGGATTATGTGTTGAGGTATTTTGTGCGGAGTAAGATCGTTCACGATAATATGTTCCAAAGTGAGAAAAAGGACAAGAATACGGTGCCTAGTAAAAGGCAACGATTAAAGAAATTTTGTTTGGTTTGAGTAGACGTGTTACGTCCAGAAACCATTTGCGCAGTCAAGACGATTGACAAGGTAGAAGTGTAAGTTGTATCCTCAGAGGATGCGACGTGTTTATGTGACACGAGCGAGTCACCATATTTTGTTCCTTGCTAGATTAGCATGTGAGACGAGCATAATGCATATCATTTTAAACGTTATTATTATTATGTGAATATATTTTCCCTAGTGTAGCGGGATTTTCCTTTAGTGCTATCCGCGGAGGATGAATGAGTATATTAACAGCATTTTATACTTTATTGAGGTTACTCGCTGTAGTGATGCGATACACGAGTATGATATTATCTTTGTTAAAATGTTATAGAAATGGGTAGTATGATAGTGGACATTAGTGCAACATGTTTTATGTTTGTTTAGGCGAGGCTTTACCTGTAAGAAGGTTGGACTTGCACTTATATTATCTATCCGAGAGACTTCGGAGGAGATAGTGGGCTCGAGATATTCGATGCCAAAGTATGTATAGACTTTGTCAGTATAATTCCGTATATATCAGGATTTACCGTTGAACGAAAATATTTGACTCACTATTATGTTCAGCACTTCGGACTTAGTGATAGGAAAAGTACATTGTTATATTTATCGTTTAGAGATGTGGGAGTTAATATTTATACCCCTATTATTAGGGAAAGGAATTTCGAGAATTTCGAGTGTATGTATTCGAGGTTTATGGGATGCTATTACCACCAACCCATACTGAGCAATAGTGCAATTAGTGAAACGTTGTTTGTTAAACATAATTACAGGAGAAATTGTAACTTTTCTATCAAGGGGCGGAATAAAGGTGTACATGCCACGAACGAAGGACCTAACGGATTTCGATAACCGATAATGCTAGGTAGTAGTGTATCGGGGGGGGGGGGGGGGAGGGGTTCCTTGTTTGGATTTTTCTTTGCGAGACATCCCACGTATGAAACTTAGCGTAAGATTGGAAATATGGAGACGTTTGGTCACTATTCCATGAGTTTGGTACCCTGGTCGAAATGGGATCAAGTAATTATGTATGTAAGTTGATAGTTGAATTTTATCTTAAAGCTATTGGAAGCCGGATCTTGTGGTAAGAAAGCATTGAAAGTTACCCCACGAGTTCAGGGGTGGAACGATGATAAGGAGAATTTAAGAATTTTGATTTCTAGGGTGATTGAGAGTACCCAAATGTCGTAACCGCGTTCAAAACACGGGGCGAATAAAGAGTTAGAATGATTTTTAGCATGGATTATCTGGAAAGAACTTTATTATACAAAAGAGATGACTTGAAATTATTTTGATGGATAGAGCATTACTGATTTATTTTGGTTGTTGTACCTATTTGGAAAATTGTTATACTTATCTGAAGAAGGTTGAGAATTATTATTCCTCTTTTATCGTCATGGAATTTGAATGCCCTATTCCTTCTATTTCATTGAATTTAGTTCTTTCTACGGATGAGTAACATGTCGTTCGCTCTTCTAGGGCTGTCGGGGTGTTGCAAGAATGTGGACATCTCTGTTAATTGCAGTTAAAAGCGTCCGAGTCGAAGGGACGTGGTCATGGACGTGAGTCATATATGTTTGTGGGACTAGTTAAACGAAGTGGAAGTGATAGAGTGGATTAAACGTCACATGACGGGTGATAATCCATACATAGGTGTGTAATTATAATTGCACACCCAAATTTGAATTGAAAGACTATGGGAAGTCATTTAAGAAGAGTAATCCTTGTATGGAGAAGAATTAAATGATTATGAAGAACACTCGGAGCGGAGTTGTTAGTAGGCAAGTATGAGAGAGACTTGCACATACAAAGGGTGATGATGTTGGTATGGTATAAGAGATCCAGAAGTATGCTTCGTGAAGAAAAGAGAACGGGTGGAACCTTCGGCATACACCAAGGAATTTTGTGTTTATCTACAATTCCTGAATTTGGAAGAGGTCGCTAAAGTCTGTACAGTTCTTGGATGGGTTTCCATCCTCAAAACAAGATCAAAGGTTCATCCCGAACATGTGAATAAAGTCGCCAAGGAAGAGATGATTGATACTCCTTTAAGATGACTTACAATATTAACTAGTATGCCCAGACTTCCTTTTAAAGGAAGAATAGTGCCAGTGCATGATCCGACGCAGTATAAATTCCTAAATCAGGATGAGATTGGTGAATCCCACCTTTGATATGGGACTTCAGAAACCATCGGAGATAAGGTTTCGTTTCGAGTAGGATGTATCACCCTTAGACAGGGAATAGTCGCACTGTGAGTAAAGATTTTTGGAGACACGTGAAGGAGATTTTGGAATCTTGGTATGATGATTTCAGGAATGCTCTGTAGAAGCACTCGTACCTAAATGTCGCGTACGAGGCGCTTATTAAGGTTTTGTTATGGAAGAACCTCGGCTATTCTCCTTTCGTATGTTTAGAGGTGAGTAGATAATCAGAATTTTGGATTGGTCGACATAATATCCAATAACTATGGTGGAATTCCACGACTATTTTAGGCGAGCAAGAGTGATCAAATGTTCGTATAATTTTCTCAGAATGGGAGTTTTGTATATGAATAAATCCGAGTAGTTGTCATGTAGTGAGGTGCGGCCTCCTAGTGATAGTGAGATAATGGAAAATTATAACGTATAGGCGTGACCTATTCAAATGTTGTTAGTTGGGTGCAATGTGAAGTGTCTCCAATGAGAATGTAAAACAAAGTTGTTGTGAGGAAAAAGCTATAATGATTGAGCGCCGTACTATGTAGATAGTTTGCGTACTGACAAGAATATCAAGAATTTTACTACCTGGTAGGCCGTATTTTCCGAATTTTTGGACGAAATTCCGTTATTAGGGGGGAAGTATGTAATACCCCGTATTTTCATGGCTTTTAAATTTAGGGATTTATTAAATTTAATTGAGATAAATTAATTTAATTCTTATCCAAAATGTTGTTTTAAATATTTACTAGTGTGACGAGAGTTAGTAATTATTGGAAATATAATATTTGTTGAATATTACTGGATGAGTATAGTAATATATGAGATTTATTTTTATAATATTCTCACGTGTGAATAAAATGGCAATTATGGAAATTTAAGTCGGGACGCGCCTGTGTCGTATCGGGACTAAATGTTGATTTATAAAAGTGAATATTTTATAAGTTGTTCGTATGGTCATTTTGAGTGCGCCAACGCGTCCGGAGGGGTTGAGATAGTTAGAAAAGTGTACCCGGGGATTTTATTTTGGGTCTCGAGGCATTTTTAGACTTAATTAGTACCCCGGGAGGGCATTTTAGTCATTTTGTATTTTTGGGTAATTAAACCCACGAAAATTAGTAATCTATATCAGCCATTTAGGTTAGTCATCTAGGGTTAGAAAACTCAAAACTCTAGAACGGCCATTGGAGAGGAGAGGAGAGAGCTCTCAAGGCATTCCAAGGCTCAAATCTCAACCGTTTGCGCCGCCGTCAATCGCCAACGCGTAGATTGCGAGACGGGGAACGCAACCACACCAATTTTGGCACCAAAACAGACTTATGAAAATCCCAGGCAAGTGTTTGTCTTGCTTATTTCGTTGATGCATCTTTCATACTAGTTTAGGAATGATTAAGAATGAATTATAGGGAAGAAAAACCCAATTTGAGATCGGAAATTTCATGTAGTTATGGTTTAAATAAAAATTCTGGAAACCCTTTGTCATGTAGAGGAGTAAACCAAGAAATTATGATGTTTACAAGAAGGAAATTCTGGAAAATTCTTGTTAGAACCATGTTTAAGAGATTTCTAGGGTTCTTGATAATTATAATAATTTTTGGGATGTTAATCCATGTTTAGTGATAGAAATCTACATGCTTTACGTTGGAAATATCTTGTATGATGATATATTGTTAGTAGTATAAATTTTGGGACGATTGGGATTGAAAAATATGGATTTGGTGAAGGTTAGAAGATGAAAGCAGTAACTGTAAATCTGCAGATTTTCGCAGACCTTCTTGATCGATCGATCGAGCCCAGACCTTCGATCGATCGAAGGTTCGATCGATCGAGCCCCTAACCTCGATCGATCGACCCATCCCGGCAGACTTAATTTCCCCTTTTAAAATTGTTGGATTGATTCGAAATGAAGAAAACTCCTTAGACATCCTTGTTAAAATAATTTGGGAGATAATGATGACCAGTAGGGTTCATTAATGAATAAGAAACCTTTAATGTAAGGCGAAATCTATATTTTTGGGATATTTTGCATAAGGGACAATGTAAGTATATATTAAAGGGGAGAGACACGTAAGAAAGAGTTACGTTGGAACATAAATGGATACCTACTGAATTTGTACTTGGGAGAATAGATTCCGTGAGTGTTACGAAGTAAGTTGGAAAAACCCTTCGAATTAAAGTTAGAGACGAACCATTATAATTGATAAATAATAATGGGAAAATAAGGATAAATGTTGTGAATGTGGGTTATGGGATAAACCTAAATTGATATAATAAAAGTGGTATATTTATATGATTGTGTATGCATATATTATATCCTTGTGAAAATCATGCCCGCGCTACTTGCTATCCCTGAGGTTTCCGCGCTGGGACGATCTTATCTCGTGTGCCTTATGGGGGATATTGACTCGTACCCTAGAAGATAGAAATCCTAGGTACAGGCTATCGAATCGGTAGTCACGGTCCTAAGAGACGCGAGGGTATGTACTGACCTCTTGGACTTGGAAACTATGCTTCGCCTCAATATTGTTTGTGTATGTATTTATACAGTTCGAGAGTGATTCTGAACTTATATTCCCTTTAGTACGATTGATACGGGGATTGGATTGCAGAGTATTCCCTCACCATAGTTTTTATGTGGGGTGCTGTTATGATATATATATTATACGAGTAGTTAATATATATATGAAATTCTGAAATTTGGAACTGCCTACTGTGATTTGATATGTAGGACATGGTTGACGACTCAAATTATAAATACTTATTTTGATAAAGTATAATATGACACTGGAAAACTTTATTGATTAATAAAGTTAAAAGGAGAACTTTGGTTACAAATTGAAATCTTACGTTTTAAATACTTGTGTTGTTCAGTTGTAAATCCTGCGAATAACCTAAGATAAGTTAAATCATTGGGGAAAGATAGTGTGATATATGACGAGATAGACCATTGGGAAGGTTAGTGCGATAGGTGTGCACATTAGAATAGAGGTGAGAAATTCTCAAGAGAGTGTCGCACTAATGTGTTGTTGCATTTTCTTGTAATCAATTTAAATACTTGCTAAACGAATTTTTAAATCATATACACTATCGGGCTCTGACCCGTTTCCATTTCTCTTTCTCTCTTGTATATATGTATATGCATATATTACAGGTGCCCAGCCACATGGGCGTCTTGCATAGGGTCCTTTGGAAGGAACGAGCTGCAGCTTAGGTTGGAGTTGCAGGCCTGTTGTTTAGACCACTTCATCCATTGGATTCTACTCCTTGTTCAGTTTTATCCAGCAGGGGCATGTGTCTCCCTCTTTCTATCAATTAGTTGGTATTGTCAGAGATTGAAATTTTTACTTTCAGTACCTTTATTTCAGGATTTATTACTGTCAGGATGTTTTCCTTTGGTGTGGTAAATGTTGGGATTTATTACTGATGATTAAATTCGTGTATGTTCAATTCTATTTTTATTCTTAATGTGTGACTCTTAAAGATGTAAATGGTTAAAAGTTTTATAATTGGATTTAATAGAATGGAAATAGTGTTTAAAATTTGTTTTGACACTTGGCTTAATTATTTAGGGTGTTTAATTGGAATTTTTTTTATTAACGATAGTGATGCTGAGAATGAACCAACTGTTCACCTTGATTTTAATTTAATAAAGGAGTGATCGCCTGGTATTTAATTAGGCGGGGTGTCACACGGCAGGGTTCATCAAGCCTATTCAGCACGCCATATGGCTGTCCATCATAGTGCCAGTGGCAAAGAAAGACAAGACCCAAATCAGAATTTGTGTAGATTTTTGTGACTTGAACAGGGCGTGTCCTAAGGATGAATTCCCACTACCCAGCATAGACATCTTTGGGGATGCCATCGCAGTACATGAGATGTATAGCTTCATGGACGGGTATGTTGGCTACAACCAGATTAAAATTGACCCCGCCGACGCAGATAAGACTGCCTTTCGCACACCGTTAGGGAACTTTCACTATACAGTCATGCCCTTCGGATTGAAAAACTCTAGAGCCACATACCAGTGGACAATGATGGCAATTTTTCATGACTTATTTCATGATGTACTAGAATTCTATGTGGATGATCTGGTGGTGAAGTCTAGGAAAGAAAACAAGCATATTCAGGATCTCAGGAGAGTATTAGAAAGGTGTCGTCGGTATAAGATGAGAATGAACCCCTCAAAGTGTGCCTTTGGGGTTACTGCAGGGAAATTCTTAGGTTTTGTGGTAAATAGACAAGGGGTACAAGTGGATGCAGATAAGATTAAAGCCATTGTGATGATGCCACCGCCCAAGAGGCAGAGACAACTTAAGAGCTTCCTGGGAAAGGTATCCTACCTACGGAGGTTTATACCTGCGTTGGAAGAAGTAACTCATCCGTTCGCACCTCTACTAAAAGATAAAGACAAGTGGGTTTGGGGAGAGAGGCAAGAGAGTGCGTTCGATAAGATTAAAGAAATCCTAGCCTCTCCTTCCACGATGATTCCCCCCGAATTCGGAGCGCCGCTGCTGCTCTACCTTACTTCTACAGAGAGGTCTATAGGGGCCCTCTTGGCGTAAGAGAAGGAAAGAGTGGAAAAGCCGGTATACTATCCATCAAGAGTAATATCCGGAACAGAATCGAGATACACCAGCGTTGAGAGGCACTGCTTGGCGCTGGTATTTGTAGCCCAGAAGTTGAGACACTATCTTCTAGCCTTCACCGTTCACATAGTCACCAAATGTGATCCCATCAAGTGCCTCCTCGAGCGGACTATACTCGTGGGATGAGCAGCAAGGTGGTTTTTGATCTTGTCAGAATACGATCTAAAATGAGTAGTGCCTAAATCCATTAAGAGCCAGGCAGTAGCAGATCTGCTGGCCCACTTCCCGAGTGGGGTTTTCGAACCACCTAGTGAAGAGCTGCCTGGAGAAAGTTTCCAAGCATGCATGGCGGAGGAGGTGAAGAAGTGGTTTATGGAGTTTGATGGTTCCAGTGCTCAAGGAATAGGTGGAGCCGGCGTCATATTGTCAGATGGGAAGGAGAAGATTACCCTCTCTTTCAAGTTAGATTTTAAATGCTCAAATAATGAAGCTGAGTACTAAGCCCTCATTCTAGGGATGTTGGAAGCACTCAGAAGAGGGATCAGGGTACTGTGTGTACGAGGGGACTCCAATCTGGTAGTAAGGCAGGTCAATGGAGAGGTTTCCCTTAAACATGCCAACTTAGCGCCGTACAGACACATCATCTAATGACTGCTGGGACAGTTCGTAGAAGTAACTGTGGATAGGCAGGCGCGAACGATGAACAGGCACCCTAACGCGCTCACCACCATAACACAAAAGTTGGACATGGAGGAGTCAGAAGCAACCATCACAGTAAGGCGGAGAACGGTACCCACTACCGTAAAGTCCTTATTCCCAAGTAACGAGCCGGAAGATTGAAGGCGTCTGGTAGAGAAGCAACTTGAAACCAGGGAAGGGACAATGAAAATATTAGAGTTAGTCAACTATCATGTGCTGCAGGGAACTCTCTACTTCAAGAGTCCTAGAGGGTTTCTGGAAAGATGTGTAGGGGAGCAAGAAGCCAAGGAGAGGTTAATAGAAATGCACCAGAAGCACTGTGGAGATACAGATATCCCCCTTTATAGACGACTGCAACGAAGCGAGTATTTTTGGCCCTCCATGAGCGTAGAAGCGACCCGCTTGCAACAAAGTTGTTTAAAGTGATAAGATAATTTTGACTAGCCGACGGAGGCTAACTTCGTGGAAGCCTTCGAAGATTGGAGACAACCGTACCTAGCATATCTAAAAGATGGGAGCTGCCCGCGCGAGAGAGCGGATGAAATTTACCTTAGAAAAAGGATAGGACGTTTTTACTTGGTGAAAGGAGAGTTATATAGGAAAGGGTATAATGAGAAGGCGCTAAGGTGTGTAGCCAAAGAGGAAGTGGAAAGGGTGCTGAAAGAAGCTCATGAGCCCTCCCACATGGGAGGCGCCAAGCTTTGTGATCAACTGATGACGCTGGGATACTACTGGCCGACCATGGAGGCTGACTCCATTAGATATGTGAAAAAGTGTAGAGCATGCCAGGTGCATGGAAACATGGTGCACGCTCCCTCCGTCAGTCTACAAAGCTTGCCAGACCCCTATCCCTTCCACATATGGGCGTTCGACCTGGTGGGAAAGATCGCCCCAGCATCTCACGGCAAAGCTTTTATCATTATTGCTACAGAATTGTACACCAAATGGGCGGAGGCCATTCCTTTAAGGAGAGTCGCCGCCCAAGTGGTAACCCAGTTTATAAAGGAGTATATCATATGTAGGTTCAGTATACCCAAAGTGATCTTAATGGATAATGGGAAGCAATTTGTATGCAAAGAGATGGCCCTTCTCACGGACAAGTATAAGATTGTGCGTAATAGCTCAGCCATATCCTACCCCAAGGGCAATGGCCAAGAAGAAGCTACTAATAAGACCCTGATAAATATTTTGAAGAAAATGCTAGAAGACATGCCGGAAGCATGGGATGAGAAGTTGCCTATCGTGTTATGGGACTCCCGTACTTCGAAAAGAAAGCCAACAGGGTTCACTCCCTTCTCTCTAGTATATAGGACCGAAGCTGTCCTACCAGTGGAACTGGCGGTACCTTCAGCTAAAATTT
Organism: Sambucus nigra; assembly: GCA_949130495.1. NCBI lineage: Eukaryota > Viridiplantae > Streptophyta > Magnoliopsida > Dipsacales > Adoxaceae > Sambucus > Sambucus nigra. Next base: position 320,396,492 of record OX422220.1, on the reverse strand, counting down.
CTATTAGCAATGGTCTCATCCCAGACCCAAGGCATGTGCAACTGGAGGCGCTGGACGAGCACAGAGACAAGGCGAGAGAGAATTTCAAAGTCTACACTAAGAAATTGTCCAGGGCCTACGAAAACTTGGTCAAGCCTAGAGAATTCCATGTGGGAGATTTAGTCTTGCGAGTATCAACTCACCATCTCCGTAGCATGTCGACATCAAAATTCAAACCTAACTGGGAAGGCCCTTTTGTCGTCAGAGGAGTGGGGAAGTCGGGCTACTGCCAAATATCAGAACCATAGAGTGATTGCCTCCAGTCCACCAACTGCAAGTGGATGAAGAGGTACTATGCTTAGTAACAGCTAAGAAGTTTTGTTTGTGTTTTGCATGTCTGTAATGGATTTCGAGGATTGCTCCTATACCAGAAAAGTTTTTTTGTAATTTTTTTTTAAGAGCAATACTACCCTGTAAACAACACACAATGGTAAAGAAATGAAATATCAACACTTTTGATCATTGTTGACATTTGCTTTGCTTGCTCATTTATACATACATATACAATCCCTATTAAGTTAGAAGAGAGTACAAAAAAAAGATCAAGAACTTTGCTCACTACACTTTGGAGGTAAGTCCATCCTAAGAGAAAGTATACTGAGCAAAGTCCCCCAGACATAAATTAATATAGTTTTTTTTTAATAAAATCAGGCTTTCGGGAAAGGGGCAGGGGTCACCCTGCTCTCCAACCTAGCCTCTACGACTATAAGCAGTAATATGCAGGAATACCCCCACGGACAGGAGGGGCAACCTAAGAAAGTCACATGCTAACACCTCACAGCTACAAGAGGTGCATTTTCAAAAAAATATATACAATATGATAATACATATCTTTTCATATTAATGCGAATACCCCGAAGTATATGGGGTAGCCACCAGTAGACTAAATGCTCATAGAAATTAGAGCGAGTCATACAAAACAAACACCCACAGTATAAAGGGAGAACAAAGGAAAAAGAAAGTGCAGAAGAAATAAAGTGTCTCATACAGGAACGATAAGTGATGTACACATAGAATTCTGAGCACTACAAAGAAAGAAGTATCTTATCTACTAGAAACCACAAAAAATAAATCATCACGCTCGATGGCGCCAGCATATGACGGACCAGCCTCCCGCAGAAACTCTTCCTCCAACCTGATGAATTTAGCCTCATCCTCCTCATCGCCAGACTCGAGTCTGGCAAGCTTCACCTGCAGTAGGGCGATCTGATTCCGGATACTCGTAGCCTCAGTGTGCCGTTGCTCAACTCTAGACTGTCGGGAAGTGTGAAATATCACTATATTTCAAAAAGGAACACTCAGAAAGGGGCGAACCCCCGCATCAAGACAATCTAAACGAAAATGATAGAACTGCTGTAAGTCGCGGAGAGCATCCAAGGATAGCAAAATAGAAGAGCTAGTCAGTTTATCAGGGGAGGTATCCAAGAACTCATGAACATGGCTGGAAAGAGCCCTCAGGTTGAAGGCCGTAAGACTGTCAACCTGAAGTATACTCTGAGAAGTGAACGTCTTAGGATGGTGCTCCAAGATGAGATCCAAGAGCTGACGCTCATGTACCCTGAATCGGCCTGGTAACTCCTCACGCCATAGCCTACTAAAAATAGTCGCAGCATCCTCTGCTTCATCATCTCTATTGGAGTGACGAGACCCCGCCTCAGAAGGAAGGAAAGAAGACTCCCCACCAGAATCAGGGTCACCGACCAAAGGAGTGAACTCAGAACTATGATCTCCCTCCACAGTTGCCCCACTACCAGTCTCCACAGTCATCGGAGTACTCTCATGCACCTGGAAACAATGAGACAAGGGTGAAATGAGAATGCTTGCACAGTATAGGCAAGAAGAAAAGAGGAGAATAGTAAAAAGAGGGGGTATGCCAGCTTAATACCTCTCTCGTAATTGCCCCACTGCCAGACTCCACAGTAATCGGAGTACTCTCATGCACCTGGAAATAATAAGATAAGGGTGAAATGAGAATGCTTGCACAAGTATACGCAAGAAGAAAAGAGGGGAATAGTAAAAAGAGGGGGTATGCCAGTCTAATACCTCTCTCGCAGTTGCCCCACTGCCAGACTCCATAGTCATCGGAGTACTCTCATGCACCTGTAAATAATGAGACAAGGGTGAAATGGGAATGCTCGCGCAGTATATGCAAGAAGAAAAGAGGGGAATAATAAAAAGAGAGGGTATGCCATTCTAATACCTCTCTCGCAGTTTCCCCACTGCCAGACTCCACAGTCATCGGAGTACTTTCATGCACCTGGAAATAATAAAACAAAGGGGAAATGAGAACGCTTGCATAATATACGCAAGAAGAAAAGAAGCGAAATAGTAAAAAGAGAGTATGCTAGTTTAATACCTCTCTCGCAGCCATCCCATTCTCTGACTCCATAAATATTGGAGCAACTTCATCCGGCTCCTTAGTCATCAGAGCGACCTCGCTCACCTGGAGACAATGCAACAAAGGTGAAGAGGGGAATGCTTGCGTAATGTAAACAAAATAATAATGACATAAGAATGACATGAGGGAAGTAGATACTCTTATACACGGTACCTGAATAACGCCCTCCATAACGGTCATCGAAGGAGGAGCAGGGGTTCCCATAAGGGCAACAACATTGATCGATACTCCAGAAGGGGTTGTCTCAGCTACCAGTGCTTCTGAAGAAGATAACTCAACCCCAGACACTTCTGGAACAACAACCTCAGTGACGGAGGGCGCGAGGGGTAGGCGAGGCTGCGAATGACAAGAAAGGGCGAGAGGTAACAAATCAGTTATTCATGACTTATTTATACTTCAATTAAAAAAAAGGTAGAGGGAAACTCCTAAAAAAGAACCACAGAGACACCTACCTGAAGGGGCACGATAACAGGACAAACTGGCCCATGTATAGGGGTTGCCGAAGAGACAGTAGCAGGAGCCACACTCGAAACAGTGCCAAGGGATAACTGTGACAAGTCAAAAGAGGGATACGATAAGTATAGGCTGGATAGATAAGAAATATAGAACCAAGAAAAAAAGAGAGTACCTGAACCCCATCCAAAGGGGAAGCACGAAAAAGGACGGTCGACGTAGTAGGGGCTGTGCTGATAGCCTGCAAAGAATGAATGTATATTATTCATCGCATGATCGAGGAGAAAGAGATTCCAGGCTTCAGCGAAAAGGCCTGACCTGAAGCATAGGCTCATTGGTTGAGTCCACAGTAAATATTGGTCCATGAGAGATCGCCTGAACCAAAGGTCTACCGTCCATAGATACACGGACCCTAGGGATAGAAATTCTCCCTGAAGAGGATAAACCTGGGGCAGTAACGCCGGGCAAGGGAGGAGCCCCTCCCTAAGAAGAAAGTCCAAGAGCCATTAGGACTCCTATTAAAAAAAACAAATGTTCAAAACTAAAAATGCGTACCTCAGATGAAGAGGCCTCCAGGGGCTCAGCTGCAGAAGTGCCCACCGCCGAGACAAGAAAAGATGAGGTGACAACGCCAGAAGACACAACCCTCTACGCATGGTAAATGGGTAAATAAAAGGAAGAAGTAAAAGAGAAAATGGCACAATGAAAGTTTTGAGAATAGCGAGGCATACCTGAGGAGAAGGGGAAGCCACAAGGGTGGTCCTGGTGACGGTAAAGTGCACAGATGAAAGCTGCGGGGAAATGACAGTGTACACAACCAAAAGGTAGTTAGAAGACGAATAAATTATAATAGATGGTAAAAGAATTAAGGAGACAACAAACCTCTCTAAAAAGGCCTCGGGAAGAAATGAGCATGGAGTTCCTCTCCCGCTGAAAGGGCGTCGGTCGTAGTGGGGGAAGAGGAGAACTACTTGTCTCTACGGGAATGACCTGCATAAATATAATAGAATGCTTTAATTAACAAATAAAAAAAATAATGAGGGGAAGAAAGAAAATCATATGCAAAAAAATATAGACAAGTAAAGGGGGAACGCTTACAGTAGCAGGGCGCGTAGTCTGGCTATAAGGGAGATGTGTGGGGCTAACCCCCCCAGGAGAATGGGATGCCTCATCATCACTAGAAGACTCTCTGGAGACAGATAACAAAGCATAAGTGTCAGTAGTGCTTTCGCTATGGAAACCCAGGCCGCCCATATCACCCGAAGAAGAACCATGGTCGTCATAGGAAGGAGTGCTCCCATAATCAACTAGTTCCTCTTCCAATGAAGGGGAGGGAGATAAAGAAACTCTGAGAGAACAAGTTCCACTAAGTAAAGAATGTCGTGATATAGTACCTTCCGCAATGGGAATAGACGCGACCCGCGCCTCTTGGGAAGAAAGTCTCGGTGAGGAGTAGCCTTTCCCTCTCACTACTTGGGAAGTCTTCCCCGCCCCAAGATTGCCAGTATCAGACTCTTGATCCACTGTAGAGGAAGCATCCATGCCAGCGCCATCTCTTTTCTTTTACTTCGCAGCCCGGGTCCTCACAGAAGAAGAAGGGGGAGAAGCAGTAGTAGCAGGAACAAAATTGGATACGTCGGCGTTAGGGTGTTTCCTTTTGCTTGTAGTAGAGGTGCTCATTTTCCCTTTGCTTTTTGGTTGGTTTCTAGACTTCACAGGGGGACGCTCAGTCGGCGGAGACGGAAGTCACTCGTCAATGAGAGGTTTCACTAAAATGGGAATAGCATGCTCCAAGGGTGGCGTGGAGGTGGTGCGGAGAAACCAAAGATCTTTCTGCGTCCGCCTGACCAAAAACTGAGCTCTGGTATATTTAATGGGGTTAGTCTCATGAGGAGGGCCAACTACACATTCTTGGATAAGACGGACCTGTTGCTGCCAAAGAAGGAACCAAGATGAAGTGAATGAAGGATTATAATCGTAGGGAGGCACATAGAGGCCACCCAAACCATTGACCCGATGGAATAATCCCTGAAGAGTAAAGCCAGCACACGCCTCTGAAAATGCCTCAGAATGACTGTTGTAGGTACGAAAAGGAGGGGTGTGAACGCCCTGATCATAACCGAACTGTCGTCTTGCCCTCTCGGAATCATAAGATTCAGCACGCGGACCTAACTCGGTCCAAGAAGGGAGGTCACATAGTAAGAGCATTGTCACCACATTAATATGAGGACACGTGGAAACCGACCCCACTACTAAAGGGCAATAGAAGGTCCCGCCATCGCTAGGGAAAGAAAGCCAGTTGAAAGTTCCCCCAGGGCGCCTGGTGTAAGGCCGAAACTGAAACTCCTTGATATCATCAATCAACATCCCCAGAGATTGCTTGGGAGTTTTCTTATGCCACCGAAGAAGTCTCGCCGCGTCACTATGACAAGCATGAGCCCCTGAAGTAAAGTGGGGGAAATGCTCAAACAAAAAGTCCATCAAGAGAGGGGCGTTGGCATGATTAGCAACATCATACCGACCGCAGGACCTCTCTACATCTGTGTGCTCGGTCCAACCAGGTGTAAAGAGAACCTAAGGTCAGGGAAGCCAAGGGTACCGACCTACCGCGAGACAATCGTACAGCTAATCTAAAAAGAAGTTCGCGAGGACAGTCTTCGGGCTTACCTGATAGAAGGAATCGAGTCAGAAACGTAACGAGGAAAGCGGATAAATGTGCAGAAGAGTGGAGCTTAGGACCATCCTGGGATCTGGGGGCTACACGTGAAGTCTCCCCCTTCTGCAACTGCTCAAAGTCTCTGAACCAGTATCTTTGCAATTTAGCAAAGGAATGCTTGGACTGACTAGTTATATTTATGGCCACATACCTCAAGCACTCTCAGAGAGCTGACCGTAACTCCCCCACCATCTCCTGCTCTAGGGAGTCCTCACAGTCATCAGAAAAGACCTGCTGCCCAAAGAAAGGAAGGACGTACAATTCACAAATATCTTCTAGGGTAAGGGTAAATTCCCCCCAGCCTGTGACAAAGGTGTGAGACTCCATACTCCACCGAGACAATAAGAGATTAAGAAAAGAACCATGCTTAAATATGGTGCAGGACTTTACGCTACTGACGGCGGTAAAGAGTCCCACCTCCCTAAGAATAGACACATAATCAGGAACGCTCAGAACATAATCAACCCAGTTGGCCCACTCCTCTGTGGGTCCACCCGGGGTTTTAACTTCAACGTTGGAATAAGGAAAGTCACCACGGTCAACTCGGACTCAGAGAATGGAATCTGGAGAAATAGTAGGGAGGTCAGCAGACTCACTTAACCCCACATGAGAACGTTCGAGAACAGCACCCAAAATTTTTCCCCAAAATCAGAAAGTGAAATCATGAAACTGTCAACAGGACCAAAAAAAGGAGCGCGACGATAAATACAAAAGTCTCACCCTTGGTGAATGTGCATATAGTCCATCCATTCCTAAGAAGAGGATGGCGTAGCTGATGAACCACCAAAATCCATTGGCTCAAGAAAAGAACTCATCCTAATGGGGACTCTTAACGAGGGACCCTGGGTGTCCCCTGTCGCAAAAAAAGAAGTGGAGGCGGAAACCCTAGCAAAATCAAGTGAAGATCCCCCGGTCAGTGGCATGCTCTCCACAACACAAATAGTCGGCAAGACACCCTGGGTCACCGAACCCTCGATGTGACAAAATGTCGAGACACCCCCTTGCACAAACGAGAGACTCGTGGACGCGAGGCCAAGTCGTGAGACCCCCGGCTGCTAACGAGAGGTCACCATACTACCATAAGTCGAGACCCCCATTTCAAAAAAACTCAAAGGCATCGAGATATGGGTTGCCTCGGGCATGGGGTCGCCTCGCGACAAACCATGGGCCAATATTCCCCCTTCCTCAACAAAAATCATGGGTGTCGAGACACCCGAGGTCGAGATACTTACGTCAGCACTAATACATGTCGAGACACCCCCTTGCACTGACGAGAGACCCGTAGGCACTAGACCAGGTCGTGAGACCCCTGGCCATTGACCGCCAAAGATCGAAACCCCCATTTCTAAAAAACTCAAAGGCGTCGAGACCCGCGCGCCGCTGCAAGGGTTGCCCCACGGAAAAAAAGGGGTCGAGACCCCATCCGCTTCAGAAAAATTCATGGGTGTCGAGACCCCCCTCCCTCCAAGCTCATTTTCAATAGACAAAGAACTCCCCGCGCTTAGATCAACGCGCGAGGAACCACTGACGGCGCCAAAAAATTCCGAGATACCCTTATCCAAATCAACTGGATAAACTTCGTGAACCGAGGTCGAGATACCCCTCCCAACGCAACTGATTTTTTATAAGAACCCAAGGCGATTGGCGAGACACCCTCGGACTAGGGGTCCACTCTCTTCGGGCCCTCGTCAACAGCCACATCAAGGGGGACGTGCGAGACACCGACCATCTCCAACTGAGCGCCACTAGTCGAGATACCCCTCCCAACGCAACTGATTTGTTTATCAGAACCCAATGCAACTGGCGAGAGACCCTCGGACAAGAGGTCCACTCGCTTCGGGCCCTCGTCAACAGTCATATCAAGGGGGACGGGCGAGACATCGATATCTAACTGAGCGCCGCTACTCGAGATACCCAAGACTTGAACATCGTCCGCGGAAGGAAATCGCGAGGAACACATGGAGGTTCTAACCACCAACCGAGGGAAAGGAGGTGGGTAGCACGGAGGAGGCGTCCATAGCGGTAATAGGGGCGGTCGGAACCATTGGGATGGACAAGGAAGAAGGCATAGAACCTAAAACCATGGGGGCTTTGGAGGTTTCTACATTTGAAGAATTATTGCTTGGATTAGAATCCATGAATGAGAGGCTATGGTATTTGGAAAAGCTAGAGCAAAAAAATGAGGGGATGGGTGGCTATGGTGTTTTAAAAATCCCTTTCTCTCACTCTCTCTCACTAAAAATCCAAAAGTGTCTTATGTTTTTTGAAGAAGATGAAAGAGCCCAAGAAGAGGGGCTTATGTTTTTTTGCATCAAAATGGGAAAACGTGCAGGAAGGCAAAAAGGTGATGACCATTTTTTTTCCAAATGACGATATGACAATTCCCACACTGACGCGTGGGTTCTCAAAAAAAAAATTAAAAACCTTGGATAAAGGGACATTGCAGTTAATGATCCTAGGGTCCCTCAGAATATATATATATATATATATATATATATATATATATATATATATATATATATATATATATATATATATATATATATATATATATATATATATATATATATATATATAATTGATGAAATCAGATTTATAGCGTACAAAGTTTTTTTAGTCTACCCAACCAAAAAATCTTTGCACGAGGGGCTAATGTAGATGGGTGTCTATCAATAAAAAAGAAAAATAAAATAAAAATGCTTTTTTTATTAATGACATCCGAGAGGTGCCCGCGAGGGTCACCCAGAAGTACAAAAGCCATCGCAAGTGTCAGCGCCGCTGCAAGTGTCTACGTCGCAGCAAGGGTCAGCGCCGCTTCAAGTGCCAGCGCCGCTGCAAGGGTCAGCGCCGCCGCAAATGTCGGCGCCACTTCAAGTGCCGGCTCCACTTCAAGTGCCAGTGTCGCTTCAAGTGTCTGCGCCGCTGCAAGTGCCAGCGCCGCTGTAAGTGTCTACGCCGCTGCAAGGGTCAGCGCCACTTCAAGTGCCAGCGCTGATGCAAGGGTCAGCGCCACCGCAAGTTTCGGCTCCACTTCAAGTGTCAGCGCCGCTGTAAGTGTCAGCGCTGCTGCAAGTGTCTACGCCGCTGCAAGGGTCAGCGCCGCTTCAAATGTCAGCGCCGCTGTAAGTGCCAGCGCTACTCCAAGTGTTCATGCCTCCATAAGGGTCGGCGCCGCTTCAAGGGCCAGTGCCGCTGCAAGTGTCTGCGCCATTGCAAGGGTCAGCGCCGCTGCAAGTGTCGATGCCCCTTCAAGTTCCAGCACCGCTTCAAGTGACTGCGTCTCTGCAAGTATCAGCGCCGCTGCAAGTGTCTACGCCACTGCAAGGATCCGCGCCGCTTCAAGTGCCAGCGCCCCTGCAAGTGTAGCGCCACTGTAAGTCTCTGTGCCGTTGCAAGTGTCGACGCCGTTTCAAGTACCAGCGCTGCTGCAAGTGCCAGCGCCGCTGCAAGGGTCAGCGTCTCTTCAAGTACCGGCGCCCCTGCAAGTGTCTGTGCCATTGCAAGGGTCAGCGCCACTTCAAGTGTCGGCGCCACTTTAAGTGTCTGCACCACTGCAAGTGTCAGCGCCGCTGCAAGTGTCTACGCCGTTGCAAGTGTCAGCGCCGTTGCAAGTGTCAGCGCCGCCTCAAGTGTCCGCACCGTTGCAAGTGTCGGCGCCGCTTCAAGTACTAGCGCCGCTGCAAGTGTCAGCGCCACAACAAGTGTCCGCGCCGCTGCAAGGGTCGGCGCCGCTTGAAGTACCAGCACCCCTGCAAGTGTCAGCGCCACTACAACAAGGGTCACTATAGCAATAACGTTCGAGAGGTGCCCGCGAGGGTCACCACAGAAATCCAAAATTAATAAGTACCACTGCAAGGGTCAACGCCGCTGCAAGGGTCACTGCAGTAATGACAGTCGAGAGAGTCAGCATCACTGCAAGGCTCGGCGCCACGTCAAGGGTCACTGCAGAAATGTTATTCGAGAGGTGCTGCTACAAGGGTTTGGACAGAAACTCAGATTGAGGGAGTAGCTATCACGAACAACTCCTCATTATGAAACTAGTGGTGATCCGTGCGATGCACAGCCGGGGGCCAGAGCCCCCGAGCCGATTTTTTAGGATTTTTTTTACTTTTTTTTTTGTAATTTTTTGCCTTAAAAATATTTGAGGTAGTAATTAACTAAATTTGGATTCCTACTTTGTTCGTGGATTTTTTTTATAATATTACCCTAACGGGTTGTGTTGTCTCATCTTTTTCGTTTAAAAATTTTCTCCATGACTTCCTATTTAAAAAATACCACATATTCCAGACTACATACAAAATTGCAAAAAAAATGCTTTTAAAAAAAATTAGGCTACATAAAAAATTAAAGTACACATACATAAAATTAGGCTACATAAAAAATTAAACTACACATAAATAAAATTAGGTTACAGCTTGAAATTTCTCCACATACAAAAAATTAAACTACACATACATAAAATTTCTACACCTACATAAAATTAGGCTACATAAAAAATTAAACTACACATTATCACATACAAAAAAATTAAACTACACATCATCACATACAAAAAAAATACCTGAAATGAATAGCTGGACTTGACAATGGAGTCGGGAGGGAGGGAGTCTGCCAAGATGGACAGGCGCTGGGAGGGAGGGAGTCGAGTCGCTGCTGTGCTGGGAGAGGGAGGGAGGGAGGCGCATGCAGAGGGAGGGGGGAGGGGAAATAGGTTTAGGGAAGAAGGGCAGGGAAGGGATGAGATAAATGAGATGAGAGGAAGTCGCTGCTGTGTTATGTTTGTAGGGTTAATGTTTTGAGTAATTACAATCTTACACCCTCAATTTTGTAAATAATTAGAGGTATAGCTTGAAGTTTGGAATTTTACCAAAAAACCCTTGATTTTTTTTTAAATCCCAAATGGGGCGACCGCCCTAGTTCGACCTATGCTCCATCCGCCCCTGGGCGCAAACATTAGGCATGTGCGTGGTACTTGAATTAAAGTGCGTTTTTGGGCATACAAAATTTTTTGGGGAAAATCTTTAAATAACAACACATATATTTAAAAATTAAGAAAATACTACAAATCTTAAAAAAATATCAAAACAGTAAAAATAAAAATATACAGAAAATTTAAAACATTTGGAAAATACAAATATATATTTAAAAATCTAAAAAAATTGAAAGAAGATTTAAATTAACGAAAATTAAAAAAATATTTAAAATAATTACTCAAAAATTATTTCCCAAAAAATATTATTTACAATAAAAAAATTATTTTCAGCAATATAAAAGTATTTTCAGCATATAAAATGATTTTTAACAAATAAAAAATAATTTCCAACAACAATAAATTATTTCCAAAAAAATAAAAATTGGTTTAAAAATAAAAGAAAAATCTGCAATATAAAAGTATTTTCGGCATATAAAAATAATTTTCAACAATTGAAAAATTATTTTTCGAAATAATAAATTATTTCCAGCAAATAAAATATGATGTTCATCATATAAAAATGATTTTTAGCAAACAAAATATGATATCCAACAGTAAAAAAAAATTATTTTTAGCAATATAAAAGAATTTCCAGCATATAATAATGATTTCTAACAAATAAAAAAAGATTCCCGACAATATCAAAAAATTTCCAGCCAATTAAAATCAGTTTCAAGAATAAAAAAATATTTTCAGCAAAAGAAAGGTATTTCCAGCATATAAAAATGATTTCCAGAAAATAATATAAAAAAAAACATTTTCAGCAATAATAAATTATTTCCAACAAATAAAATATGTTTTTAAGATTAAAAAATGATTTTTAGCTGAATAACATTATTTCCAACCAAATTTTTAAATAATTATTGAAAAAATTATTTTCCAAAAAAAATATTTCAAACGGTAAAAAATGATGTTCAGCAATAATAAATTATTTCCAAGAGAAAAAAAAAATGATTTTCAGCAATATGAAAGTATTTCTAGCATATAAAAATGATGTCTGTGAAATATAAAATAATTTCCAGCAATATAAAAGTATTTTCAGCGTATAAAAATGATATCCAGCAAAAAAAAAATAATTTTCACCAAATAAAATCTTATTTCCAACAATACAAAAATGATTTTCAGCAAACAAAAAATAATTTCCAGCAATAATATATTATTTCCAACAAATAAAAATTATTTTCGATAATAAAAAAAATAATTTTCAAGGAAATAAAAGTATTTTCGGCATATAAAAATAATTTTCAGCAAATAAAAATGATTTTCATCAATAATAAATGATTTCCATCAGATAATATATGTTTTTCAACCATATAAAATAATTTAAGCATATAAAAATAATTTTTAGCAAATGAAAAACAATTTTCAGCAATAATAAATTATTTCCAGTAAATAAAAAATGATTTTCAACTGTATAAAATTATTTCCAACCAAATTTTTAATAAAAAATTAAAAAACAGAAGGACTACATTAAAAAAAAATCCATAAAAACGAACCTAACTCAGATTTTCCAAGTAGGGGAAAAAATGAAATTTCCCCAAAAAGAAATATCAAGAAAGATTTAACACGAACCTACCTCATAGTCATTGAAAAAAATTGTTTGCATAGTTGATAATGACAAAGAAATAAAATAAGGAACAGAGTAGTTAGTTGAAATGGAATAGAAATGAATAGTGAGGAAGGGTGGTGAAAAAGATATTTGTTATTGGAAGGGGAATAAATGAACTTTTCATATGAACAGAGTAGATCCAGAGATTCCAACCTTAATTCTTTATGCTGTTACCCAAAAGTTTCCAACCACACGGTCTATTCAACACCCCACCGTCGTTTAAAATGTTTTGACGGAACGCATCAGATTCGGCGTGCAACTGGGTTGGCGTTGATGGAGATGCCCGTCAATCCTAAGCTCCGTGTTTTAAGTCTTCATTCAAACCGTCTCTCCGGTGGGATTCCCTCCGATTTCTCCAATCTCAACCTTCTCCGGAGCCTGTACCTCCAAAATAACAATGAACAAAGCAAGTTCCCGATGAGTCTGACCGAGGTAACCCGAATGAACCGTCTACATCTCTGCACCAACAACTTCACTGGAACAATCACCTTCGGTGTCAACACTTGACCGTACTTTTCTTAGAAAACAACGGGTTTCGAAATAAACTCCCAAACATCAATCCCCTTTGGAGGTGATCAGTAGAAGCCACCATGGTCATTAGTGATTCCCAATAGCGATTGCAGTTCTAAACCCTTAAAATTGTAAACTCCTTTTAAAAAGACGGAAGAACTGACCCTTGGAAAAAAGATTCGAAGATGAATGAAGTTATTTTGAGAGAACAGAGATAGAACAATGTAAAAGGATGACGTGATTTTTTGAGAGCGTGCTAAACTGTCATGAGATCTTCGGTTGGTCTATAAGGGGTTTTCAATCTGGGATCGTGCCCGAGATTTTCGGTTCGTTTATGGGCAGTTTTTAGTGTGGGAAAATTCCATGTGGATATCTTGTAATTAAAAAAATTCAAAATTCTGAAAAATTAGGATTCCACCTTTGGAGGCTTCTTAGTTCTCCACTACATACGTATATAAAATAAAATAACATTCTCTAATCGAACAACATCACTAACACTTTGCTTTCTTGTACAGGTTGCCTAGTCGAGCAAGAAAGGCTCGAATAGGCGCGTTGGGACCTCCTGGGAGTTTTGGCTTAGCGGATGAGGGACAAGGTATGTTGAGAAATCTCAACCACTTAGCACTATAGGATTGAGAGTATACTAGTAGGAAGACCCAGAAGTCACTCGAGACTTCACACACTGCACACTTGGTCACAAGTGAAGTGAGCAGCCAAAGAGCTGGCTACTCATAAGAAATAAACTCTTTACAAGAAAATGACTTTCCCATAAGAGGGAGTCCTCAAGGTCCCTCTCAAGAAAAACAACATTTTTCAGAGGAAAGGAGTCCTTAAGGTCCCCTCTCTAAAGATTTGCAAAATTGCACCACAAGTTACCGTTTCAAAGGATAATTACCAAATCTGATATTTTGTCTCCGTTAGAGGACATATGTGCTTTTTGACCTTTGGTCGGCGCCAGGTGGCGCCTGCAGAGGGGATAGGCAGGCTGCCACAGGTAGGGACAAATGGTACACTTCAGACAATGTTCCCCACCAACTCTCTCAATTTTGGCCCCCAAAAATGCCACTCACCCCCAACGCCCCAGTATAAATAGACATCTGGGAAAGGTCTATTGAGATACAAGAGAAATTTCACTGCTAAAATATCACCAGACCTACCTAGTATTCTCTCCCTGCTCATTCTCTTAGTGCCGAGTGCCTTGTTCCTTCACTCCCCACTGACACCCATCACTCTCAGGTGTTTCCCTTGAGAAAATTACTATTTTTGCTGTGAAAGTTCATCTTCTTGTAGGGAGTGAGTTGAAGCTTGAGTTCCAGTATTATCAGAAGGAGAAGTTTTCTTCAGAAGCTGCACTAAGAGACCTTGAAGACCTTGCAGGCAGCGTCCATTGGAGTGGGTCACGCCTCACCTTTTCTAGTTATTCATAGACACCTGTCTCACTACCCTCTTACAGTAATTTCTGAATGAAAATGTTTCTTATTTTATGAATCTTGTAACCTCTAAATATTTATGAGCCCTGAATATATCGATCTCTCAGGAGGATCATCTTTACTTTGTTGAATGCATGTCGTGTGATATTTTGGCTCTGAAGCTTATGCAATGGTGCTTGCTTACACCAAATTAGTAGTTAGACCTCAGACCTTTTCACCACAAAAATGTTATAAGGGTCTGAGGTCCTTAACTAAGATGTTATCCAAACAATTAATTTCACTAAATTAATGATGTTAAAGGTCTGAGGTCATCCTGTAAGATGTTATCCTCATAATTAATCTCACCAAATTAATGATGTTAAGGGTCTGAGGTCATCCCATTATGGTGTCTGACCTCAGACCATGTCACCACTTAATGATGTTGTAAGGGTTTGAGGCCATAACCTAAGATGATATCCTCATAATTAATCTCACCAAATTAATGATGTTATGGGTCTGAGGTCATCCCATTATGGTGTCTGACCTCAGACCTTGTCACCAGTGAGTGATGTCATAAAGGTCTGAGGTCATCACCTAAGATGTTATGCTCACAATTAATCTCACCAAATTAATGATGTTAAGAGTCTGAGTTCATCCAAGTATGGTGTCTGACCTCAGACCTTGTCACCACTGAGTGATGTTATAAGGGTCTGAGGTCATCACCTAAGATGTTATCCTCATAATTAATCGCACCAAATTAATGATGTTAAGGGTCTGAGGTCATCCCATTATGGTGTCTGACCTCAGACCTTGTCACCACTGAGTGATGTTATAAGGGTCTGAGGTCATCACCTAAGATATTATCCTCATAATTAATCTCACCAAATTAATGATGTTAAGGGTCTGAGGTCATCCCGTTATGGTGTCTGACTTCAGACATTGTCACCACTGAGTGATGTTATAAGGGTCTGAGGTCATCACCTAATATGTTATCCTCATAATTAATCTCACCCAATTAATGATGTTAAGGGTTAGAGGTCATCCCATTATGGTGTCTGACCTCAGACCTTGTCACCACTGAGTGATGTTATAAGGGTCTGAGGTCATCACCTAAGATGTTATTCTCATAATTAATCTCTGACATAAGTGCACAATGAAGTAGGAACCGCCATGGGAACTGATCTTTTATTAATAACCTCTTCATAATAAGATGGTACATTTACATAAAACTCTTTGCGACATCATATGTAATACTTCTTTAGGTGATCAGCATTCCTTGGGTTAGCGAAAGGTTCCCCTTCTAGGTTTTCTAGCCCGTAAGTGCCAGGCACAACCTCTTCTATCACTTTGTAAGGACCATGCCAGTTTGGGTGGAGCTTGCTTCCTTTCTGTAAGGTCTTTTTCAGCACTAGGTCTCCCACTACGATGGGTCTTGACTTTACCCTCTGATTGTAGAATTTTGCTGCCCTCTGCTGGTAAGTTGCTTGTCTGATTTCTGCGTCTTCTCTTCTTTCTTCAATCTGATCTAGGTCTAGACTCCTCTCTTCCCCATTTCTATCGGGGTCATAAGTTTGAACCATATGAGTTGGGAGTCCCACTTCTGTTAGTATGACAGCCTCTGAGCCATGTGCAAGCATGAATGGGGTTTCTCCCGTAGGCATCCTCGTCGTGGTTTTGTAGGCCCATAACACAGCGTAGACCTCTTCAGTCCATCTTCCCTTCGCATCTTCTAACCTCTTCTTGATTCCATCGAGAATTATTCTGTTTGTGACCTTGGTCTGACTGTTTGCCTGTAGTCGGCCAGGAGATGAGAAGAACTCCTTTATCCCAACTCTTAAGCAGTATTTTTCTAAAGAGGAGTTCTTGAACTGGGTCCCATTATCAGAGATGAGAGTGTTTGGGAGGCCATATCTGCATATGATGTTCCTCCAAATGAATTGAAAGGTCTTCTTCTCTGTGATCATTATCATCGGCTCTACCTCCACCCACTTTGAGAAGTAGTCAATGGAAACTATCAAGAATCGATAACTGTTGGCAACTCTTGGTAGGGGTCCTACTAAATCAATCCCCCATACTATAAATGGCCATGTATAGGTGATTGACGCCATGGGTTGATGAGGTTTTTGAGGAATAGTGGCAAATCTTTAACATTTATCACACTTCTTCAGGTAGGCTGCACCGTCTTTGGACAAGGTTGGCCACCAGTATCCTTGTGTGATGATTCTCTTGGCCAAAGGTCTTCCCCTTATGGGACTATAGCAGGAACACTCATGAATTTCCTGTAAAACCTGGGGAACTTCTGTGGGATGCACACATCTGAGGAGAGGCAACATAAATCCCTTCTTGTACAGGACATCTCCTACTATCGAGAACTTGGTAGCCTTATATCTCAATTTTTGCCTCTCTAACTTGGATTCAGGTAGCTCCCCCTCTCTGATATATCTGACGAGGGGGTCCATCCATGATTCTCCTAGATTCAGATTATGACATGGGTTACATACCTCTTCTTCCTCAATGGTTTCTTTTCCTAAGACCTCGACCGAAACTATCCTTCTGACATCTGTCTTCGTCGTCGAGGCCAACCTTGCGAACGCATCAGTGTGGCTATTACTTTGTCAGGGTACTCTCTTCAGTTTTATTTCTTTAAAATTTTCTAACATCATTATCACATTCTTCAGATACTTGACCATCCTTTCATCTTTGGCCTCATAGACTCCCAATACTTGATTGACAACTAACCTTGAGTCTCTGTGGAGTAGGAGTCGCTTTACACCTAGGGTCTTTGCCCATGATAGGCCGTCTATCATGGCTTCCTATTCTGACTCGTTGTTAGAGGCCTCAAAGTTGAATCTCAAAGCGTACTCAACGTTAGCACCATCAGGTGATGAAAGTATCAACCCTGCACCGCTTCCACTGTCGTAGGAAGAGCCATCAACAAAGAGGCTCCAAATGTCTGTATCCGATGAGAAGACCCCTTATGACATGATTCCTTATTTGAAGAGGTACCGATCCTCCTCGTTCTCCGCTACTCTGCTCCTGACCTTGTTGAATACGACCTATTCCTGATCTCGGAAGACATTTGGTTCCGTCTCTTCCTGATTTTGGAAGACACCACAGTTTGTCTTTTTAATACCCTCTAGGCCATTCTCTACCTCGGCCTCTTCCCATGTGAACTCAATAACAAATTCTGCAAGGGCTTGCTCTTTGATGGCTGTCCTAGGTTGGTAGGTAAGATCATATTCCCCCAACTCAATGGCCTAGGTCATCAATCTCCCAGACTTCTTAGGTTTATGTAGGACCTGTCTTAGTGGGGAGTCAGTTTGGACTACCATGGAGTGGGCTTGGAAGTAAGGTTTCATCTTCCTTGAAGCATGTATCAGGGCATAAGCCAGCTTTTCCATACGAGGATAATTTTGTTCAGACCCTTGAAGGGCTTTACTGTTGAAATACATAGGACTTTGGATCCCATCGTCTTCCCGGATTATGGCTGCACTGATGGCTAATTCAGAGATTGCCAGATACACATATAATTTCTCTCCTGCAACAGGCCGAGACAGCAATAAGGGAGACCCCGAGTAAAACTTGAGCTGGTTGAAGGCTTTTTCACTCTTCGTCCCACTGGAAGGCCTTTCTAAGCACTTTAAAGAATGGAAGACACTTGTCCGTTGCCCTAGAGACAAATCTGTTGAGTGCAGCTACTCTCCCCGTGAGTCTTTGGTCATCTTTGATACTCCTCGGCGTCTTCATGTCAAGCAAAGCCTTTATTTCCTTAGGGTTCGCTTCAATCCCTCTTTGGTTGACGATAAATGCCAGGAACTTCCCAGCTCCTACTCCGAAGACACACTTTGCGGGGTTGAGTTTCATTCTGTATGAGTCCATAATATCGAAGGTCTTCTCGAGGTCTGCTCTATGAGTGCAAGCTTTCAAGCTCTTTGTTAGCATATCGTCTACATACACCTCCATAGTCTTACCTATTTGCTCTTCAAACATCTTATTAATAAGACGGTGGTATGTTGCCCCTGCATTTTTCAGATCGAAGGGCATCACCTTGTAGCAGTACGTCCCTTTGTCGGTAATGAAAGCTTTCTTCACTGAGTCTTCAGCGTCCATGAAGATCTGGTTATATCCTGAATACGCGTCTATGAAACTCATGAGCTCATGTCCCCTGTAGCATCCACCATATGATCTATCCGAGGTAAGGGATAGATGTCTTTTGGACAAGACCTATTCAGGTCAGTGAAATCAACATACATTCTCCATTTTCCATTGGCCTTGGGCACAATGACTGTGTTCGATAACCATTCCGGGTATGTAACTTCTCTTATAAACTCAGCCTCTTCTATTTTTTTTACCTCTTCCCGTATGATATCATACTTCTCCCTGGAGTAGACTCTTCGTCTCTGTTTGATATGCCTGGCATCTTTTGTCATGTTGAGTTTGTGAATCATAACCATAGGGTCGATGCCGGGCATGTCTGTGTGACTCCATGCGAAGACACTCTACCTCCTCCCGAGGAAGTTTATCAGCTGTTCCTTAATTTTTGACTTAAGGGCTTTACTGACCTGGATGGTTTTTTTCGGCTCTTCCTCATTGAGGACGATGGATTCTACCTCTTCCGCGGACTCTCCCTTCTTCAATTGTGTCTCATCTCTTGGGTCTAGCATATCAATGCTATAAGTGGTGGTTGCCCTCTTATGGGCCTATCTCTCTTCAGTCGAGTTGAAGAAACATTACCGAGCTATGGTCTGGTCACCTTGCACTTCCCCTACCCCATAGGCAGTTGGGAATTTTAGCATCTGATGGACCGTCGATGGCACAACTTCAAACTCTTTTAGGGCCACTCTTCCTATGATGAAAATAGGCCGAGAATACATTTTCGTCCATCACGAAAAAAATTATCTTCTTGGTTAACCTCTTAGGCCACTCATCACCCATCCGTACGTCCATCTCATACATGCCCAAGGGGTGGACCTTTTCACCACTGAAGCCTATCAAGGGGTGATGATAGGGTACCAACCTTGCTCTGCTAAGACCTAGGCTCTTGAAGCAAGGCCAAAACATCACATATGAGGAGAAGAGGATTAACACCGGAATATAAGTGGTTCAGCCAATCAGGCCTACGTCCACTATGCAAGTGTATGGTGTGTATCACTGTATGAGGGATCTAATGGCCATGGATACAATCTCTCAAGCTTTCTCTCTCTACTGTGTGTTTAGACAGAGTTTCAACTAGGGTTGCTAATTTCGCGGGTCCGTTTACAAGGTAGAGGATGACCTCTATATATAGTCCCTAGGCGATGTAATGTGCCCCCCATGCATGCCATGAGCATGTGTGTGTTAATCTAGCCAATATAGAGAAGACATCTGTCACTGTCACATGTAGAGAATGATGATGAAATATTCTCCCCACGCGTGGGGAATGATTTGTTATAACTAATTTGGGTCCACGTGTCTTTATCCATGTCAACTGGTACTCGGCTATCGTTCTTGGTCATGACCTCGGCCTAGTAGAAGCCGAGGTTGATATGTCTAGTTACCCGTTCAATTCGAGATGAGCCATGAAGGTCTCGGCTTAATTTCAGTCGAGAGAATGGGCAGGGGTCAGCCTGGGCCGAGGTGGAGCTGGCATGCGCTTTGAGAATTAACTGATATCTTGACGATGTTGACCTTGGTAGAAGTAAGGCTTCTTGTGTGCTCAGCCTACATCTGGCCGAGGTTTCCTTTCCACGGTGTACGAGAGTGCTGCTGACCCTTATGATGCGTGCAATGTCCTTTGGAGAGGCTAGTGGTAGTGCTGACCTGGGCCAACCTTGATATGGCCGAGGGCTGATGTCGCGTGCCCTAGGCTTTTCCAGCATCGGCTAAATACACAACCGAGGTTGGTGTCTCTGAGCCGAGGTCACACTTGGGGCATATCAGTAACTATGGTGACGATCCGAAACCAAGGTCAATTCTGACCTAATTATGATGACGGTCGAGGACCAATGTCAATTCTGACCTAAATATGGTGACGATCCAAGGCCGAGGTCAATTCTGACCTAAAAAAGGTCACGACTGAGGGTCGAAGTCAATTCTGATCTAAAAGAGGTGACGACCAAGGCCGAGGTCAATTCTGACCCAAGAGTGGTGACGATCGAGGACCGAGGTCAATTTTGACCTAATCATGGTGAGGATATAAGATCGAAGTCAATTCTGACCTAAGAGAGGTGACAACTGAGGGTCGGGGTCAATTCTGACCTAAGAGAGGTGACGACCGAGGGCTGAGGTCAATTCTGACCAAAGAGAGGTGACGACCGAGGACTGAGATCAATTCTGACCTAACTATGGTGACGATCCAAGACCGAGGTCAATTTGGACAACCATTTAGGATACGAGGGCGGCCGGGATGAATGAGAAGATAAGGCATTTGTTGGGACATGAGTTCGGCCATTCTTGGTATCTCGGGGAGCGGGTGGTTTGGAAGATTGCAGAGGAGGAGGTGGCGGTGCCACCTGCGCAACCTCCTATGTCTATGAGGTGAGAGCGACTGCTGTCGGAGGATGCCAGGATCGCGAAGATGATCGGAGATTCCTACCTATGTATACTGATACGACTGCACCGTATGACTCTATGGACTTTATGACGAGCTGGTTGATGGCGCCCAACATATATGATCCCTTGGCTTTTCCTCCTTCGGGTTCGAGTCGGGCGGTGGGGTCTTCTTACAACGGCGGTGGTCCGTCGGCGTCTGCGGCGGCGGCGACTTCAGAGGTTCCCTTTGTTCGATTGCATACCCCCTCATATAACATTCAACGGGCTGATGGAGGGATGTTTCCCATGTTGCACCGTCCTCATGCGATGGATCCGGAGGATTTAGGTTTTATGGAGGAGGTCCTTTGTCCTACGGTATACCTTCTTCCTCTTTTTGGTTCTTTTTCTATTTTGATCCATCTTTTGCTTGATACTGATTTTTTCCTTTTCTTTGCAACAAGTCTGGGTGTTGACCACTTGGCTGAGGGACATCAGAGACTGGATACCTTCAGCGACTACCCATATTCGGGAGGCTGTCCTGGTTCCTTCTTGTTTGGTGCCGTTTACTTCATTCGGAGAGGACTCTAGCTCAGGTAGCGATGGTGCATCATCTCGCCATAGGGGAAAGAGAGCGCTTCGCAGGGGTGGAAGCTCTTAGAGAGGGGGTGAAGGGTAGGTGAGAGAGAGAGAATGTGGGTTCGGGTTGAGTCTCATTTTTTGTTTTCTTTTCTTTTATTTCCTGCAAAATTTAATGTAACATAGAAGAATATATATATGAAATGCAATGGGATCCTTTTTTAAAATTATCTTTTGTTAATGGTGAATGAATGAATGCATGCACATGCGCTTTTTACTTTGCCGCTGAGACCGTAAAAAGAGATGTTTTTTGGATTTTGAGGAAAGTTAAAAATGGTAAATCATATAGGGATGGAAGAGGATTTTTGAAATTCTGTTGAGAATATCGATTTATTTTTATTGGGTTTTTCTGATTTTGATAAAAAAGGAAAAAGGAAATTTTCTAAAAATGGGGGTTTGCCGATCGGCAAGCACCTTGCCCTGTCTATTGGCAGTCAAGTCCAGTTCCATCAATTCAAAGATTTTTATTTGTGCCCTCTTCAGCCTTTTGTACTTCGTGGGGTAGGATTCCCTCCGATTTCTGTAGAGGTCATGTCTCTTGTGAGGGTTTCCAGGTATAAAAAGGTATAAGGGTGGAGCATTTTCATCACACCTTACTAATTTGCCAACTATTTCTTAGTCTTGCAAGATAGCTCTCCCTGGTAGCATTGAGTTTGTTAACTACCTCGAAGCCTTGGAAGTGATGTGCTCTTATAACGTCGACTACGATGTTTTCAACATGCGTCGTGTCTCTTTGTAGCGCAACCGATCCATTGAGTGGAACATGCTGATGGCGGCGGTACAATTTTGGTACCCCAAAGACCATGTATTCCGCTTTGGGTTGGATGAAGTTTATCCTACCTACGAGGAATTTACTGTCATGCTGGGGATAAATCCCAGTGTTGCTGCAGCTTTACCCGAATTTTCCTGTTCTCCCAGGGATTTGCTGGCTGGGCTCCTTCATATTTCACCTTCGACGGCTAGATCACTGGTTGCTGGAGGAATGATCTCCCTCCCGGAGGTGTTGTAGTCTGTGCATTTGTAGGAAGTAGGTGATGCTAGCTATGTTGGAGCCGTTGCTCTGGGCCTGGTTTCAAAATTGCTGCTAGTGAGTGGGGAACTGTTGGTGGACCCACAACTTGCAGCCATTACTTCATGGATGTCATACCGTCGCAATCCTGCGGCGGTGATACTGGCGGAGACCCTGAATGGTCTGGATGCTGTAATACCCCCTAATTTTGAGGGTTTTATTTATGAATATGGCATATGATTTTAATAATATTATTATTTTATTAATCGGGATATTGATATTATATTTATTTTTATTTGAAATGATTCGAATATTTAAATTTAAATTTAATTGGCTTATGGACATTTTTTAATGGTTTAAATTTGTAAAGTTGATAATTTTGAATTAAAGAGCAATATAGTAATATGAGTTATCTTAAGCACCATGCTAGGGTTTGAGAGATAGACTATATAGGGAATATTATGGGTGATTATAAGGAAAGGAAGATAAAAAAGAGAGGCAAAAAATGAAATCCAAAGACGCAAAAACGAGGGGTATGATAAGAGTTATTTTGGAATGTTTAGATCTTCTTTTTGAGTGCATTCGAATGAGATTTGAGAAAAAATCAAAACACATACATGACTTAATTTTTCATGTAGAATCAAATCTGAAGTCATATCAACGATTCAAATATTTTTTAGAGTTGATTTTTCTAAGTTTTTAAAATAGGACTATTTGGAGTTAACGTGATGGTGCGATCCGATTTTGATGCTGATTTTTATGTGGTGATTCATGCAATGATCTTAATGTATGGAGTTTTACACAATATGCTCCTTTAAATCTCTCAAGAGTTTATTCCGTTGATTTCATGTTTAATTGAACTCATATTTAAATTGTTAAATTATGTGAAATCTGAAGAAGTAATTGTGGATTATTTTTTATTCATGTGGCAAAATTATATTGTTGTTGAGAACGTTGTCATGAGATTTTAATATGGCATGAATGTTGGGCACCCTCCAAATTTCCTACTTCCTGGTCTATGTCTTGATAAAGCATATGCGAATGGGGTGAGGCCTGGTGACCCAGTTAATGTGTTGTTGACAAATTTATTGATAAATATTATTGAGATTCACATTTTATTTGAATATTTGTACTCATGTTGTGATGCTTTATTAATCACTAACATATATTTGTTGAGCATCTTTCCCGTCGTATTGTGTACTTCCCCATATTTTCTTTTAGTTAGCAGATTAGCGTGGATTGGGATGCTATGGACCAATTGGGATGATTTTTAGCATGGATTATTTGGGAAGAATTTTAATACAAGATGAGAAGACTTGTATTTATTTATTTTGATGTATGGAGCATTGGAGATTTACTTTATTTATATTTATTCAAGAGAACATTTGTTGTATTAATTTGAAGAGATTGAGATTAGTGGTTTCTCTTATTTTGTGGGATTTTTAGATACTCTATACCTTGTTATTTGTGGATTCGAATGTATTTTTATCGATAGTAGTGCTTAGTTCACTCTCCCCGGGTGGGAGAGGTGTTACATATGCCTGGTGAGAAGGTCGTTCTGACTTCCTGCGGGGTAGCCCTGTGATGCTGTTTATGTGGTTGTCTGAAAGACTTCGTCTGGTGACTCTTCCAGAATATCCTTTGTCGGCTGTACCCAACTTATTTTCTCTTCACTTCTTCATCATTGGCCTGGATATTGAGAGCTGGGAGAATTGGCTTGTGGAGCATGGGGCTCGGAATCTGTCCTGGTCAGTGCCTTGGTGGGGACAATTGTTGCCTATTCTAGAGCTAGGAGAATACTCGTACATGCGACTGGTTGGTCTCAGACAAACCTCTTTTTATTTCCCCTGGCGGCTTCTACGCCAATTTGGCTGGGCACAGGTTGTGCCACATTGGACACTAAATTTCTTTTCGTTAGAGGATTTGACCGAGCGTCTGCGCATGCGGCTTGGCTCTATGTGGGAGAATTGGCATCCGTCGACCCGTCCCTCTCTATCGGTTGGGAGATTTTGGCATGTCCCTGGGGATTATATGAAGTGGTTATGGAGGAGAGTGGTTAGCAAGATGTTGGCAGTGGAAACTGGACAAAAGTGGTTTGTCGCTTTTGACACCATGGAAGGAGGTGTTGTGGTCTTTTCGAAGCTGGTTCAAGCTTATCGGTCTATGGAGTTTCTGCGATACTCTGTTCAAGCAGGGGAAACTTGGGGACCCCAGGATGTAGATGATGATGATGGAGCGAGATCCTCTGGTAGCTGTGGGTAGGACTCCTGGAGAGTTTATTATGTGATGGGGGATAAATGTGGGCATTTTATTTGGCTTTTTTAGGAAGGTAGGGGGAAAGGGAGTTATCCGTTCCTTTATGTAATCTGTACCAAATTTTCTTATTAGTGAAACAAACAAGTTTCTGATCATCTAGCAGTGCCTTTCGATGAATTTTGTATTTTTTGAATTATCTATACCGATCGTTAAGGCCTACATAATCCTTTTGTTCAAGTATATATTGGAATTGACTGTTGTTCTCGGAGATAAGAAAATAGTAGTATTTTGTGAAAAAGAAAGGGTCGTATTCATGTAAGGTGTATGAGCTGCCTACGTACCACTGGGGTTTTTGAAAAGTTTTAATTTTGTTTGAAAATGGTTTGCAGAGGATCAGGCCCACGTAGTTCTGGGTAGAAGGAAATGAAGAGATTTTTTTATTTTTTATTTATTTTAAGAATAAAAGGGAGATGAGAAGAGTCGTAGCGTGCCGAGATTTTGGACTAGGGGTAGAATTTCTTGAGACGATACAAGTTGACTCGATGAGCCATCTCTTCCCCATCTAAGTTGGTAATCATGGAGGCACCGTCGGACAAGATCTTCTTGACAATGTAGGGGCCGCTCCAATTGGGCTTGAATTTCCCTCTGGGGTCCTAGATGGATTCTATGATTTCTTTGAGGGGTAGGTCCCCTTCTCAGACACTGCGGTCCTTACCCCTCTTGTTGAAAGAACGAGCTATTCATTGATGGTACCCTTGTATGTGGTATAGTGATTTAATCTCCTTTCGTCTAGGAGGGTCAGCTCGTCAAGACGTCTTTGGCATCAGTCTTCTTCACTGACCTTGCTTTCAAGCATGATGTGTAATGAGGGTATTTCCAGCTCCATGGGTAGGAATTCTTCGATTCCATAAACCAGATAGTAAGGTGTAGCTCGAGTAGAGGTTTAAATTGAGGTTCGGTGTCCCCAAAGGGCATACGAGATCCGATCGGCCTAATCCTGACACCTTTCGATCATCTTGCTGATGATGGCTTTGAGGTTCTTACTGGCGGCATCAACTGCACCGTTGGTCTGAAGTTGGTAAGGAGAATATTTGTGTCTCTGAATCCCATACTCGTTGACCACCTCTGTGACTTCTACCTCGAAATATAACTTGTTATCTGATACTAGCTCGTGCGGGACCCCATATCGACAGATGATGTTTTTCTTGATGAATTTGGCCACTTTCTTGGCGTTTTACACTGCGTATGACTCAGCTTCAACCCATTTGGTGAAGTAATAAATGGAAACTAGGATGAACTCATGTCCGTTGGAGGCCTTAGGTGTAACCTTCCTTATGATGTCGATGCCCCAGGTGGAGAACGGCCAGGGAGAGGTCATGTTGTATAATTCGTGCGGAGGTAGATGCTGAAGGTTGGAGACTTATTGGCATTTATGGCATCTCCGAACATAGGCGGTGCAATCCTAGGTCATCGTAGTCAAGTAGTAGCCCTGTCGAATGATCTTTTTGGCGAGCATGTGACCGTTCATGTGGGGTCCTCATTCCCTACTGTGGATCTTCTGCATTATCTTTTTAATTTCAGCCACTGTGATGTAGTGTAGATGAGTTCCATCGAAGTTCCTTTTGAGAAGTGCTTGGTGACAGATGATGTACTGGGCAACTAGTCTTTGAAGGGTTGCTCGGTCTTTCTTGTTGGAGCCCTAGGGATACCTATCATGCTTGAGGAGGCGCCATATATCATAGTACCAATAATTGGCTATCTCGGGATCTTTTGTGGTGATGAGCTCAATGTGGTAACAGTTAGTTGGTTTCTGTTGCTTTTGAGCCAGGAATGGGGTCATTATTATTCCTTCGGGCATGTCGACCATGGAGGCTAAGGTAAAAAGGGAATCTTCTAGGTTATTCTTTGCTCAGGGTAGGTAATGGAAGGTGATATCTTGGAATTGGGAGGCTAGTTCTTCTAAGTGGGCATGGAAGGGTTGGAGCTTCTCGTTGTTGACTCTCCATTTTTTGGGCACTTGACCGATGATGAGGGAGGAATACCTATAAACGTCTAGGCATTAAATACCTTTCTTGAGAGAAACTTTGAGGCCTACCGTGCATGCTTCATACTAAGTCTTGTTATTAGTGCAGGGGAAATCCAACTTGATGGCGATGGGAGTGTGGGAGTCATCTGGGGAGATCAGAAGTATCCCAATGCCATATCCCTTTTTGTCGGCAGCGCCGTTAAAGAACATTTTCCATCAAAGTCAGTCTTGAGCAGTTAGAGGATGTTTTCATCCGGGAATTTGGATACATAGACATCAGCTTCATCCATAGGGTAATCAGTGAGGTAGTCAAAGATGGATCTTTCTTTCATGGATTTTTGCGTGACGTATATAATATCGAACTCGGTTAGGAGCATCAACCATCAGTCCATTCGGATGGACAAGGTGGATTTCTCAAGCAGGTATTTGATGGGGTCCATTCGGGATACAAGTTTTATGGGGAAGGCGAGCATGCAGTGTCGTAACTTTTGGGTGACCCAGACAAGTGCGATACATGCCTTTTCCAAAGCAGTGTAGTTGACCTCATACCCGACCAATTTGCGATTAACATAATAGATGGCTCTTTCTTTGTGGGAATATTCAAGGTATTGGGTTAGCAGATCCCCAACTGAAGTGTCAGTTATGTTTAGGTATAGGAGCAAGGGGAGATTAGGCTCTGGTGGGATGAGTACTGGGGGTTGGGTCAGATATTGTTTGATTTGGTCAAAAGCTTCTTGGCATTCCTCATTCCAAACTTTAGTTGAATCCTTTCGGAAGAGTTTTAAGATAGGTTCACAGATGGAGGTTAGTTGACTGATGAATCAACTGATGTATTGCAATTTCTCAAGGAAACCTCATAATTCTTTATCTATTCGGGGAGGTGACATCTCAAGTATGGCTTTCATCTTGGCGGGATGTGCTTCTATCCCCTTCTCACTGACCATGAATCCCAAGATTTTTCCCTTTGTAACGCCAAAGATGCATTTATGTGGATTGAGTCTCATTTGATACTGTCGCAGTCGTTCTAAGAAGTTTCAG
Organism: Sambucus nigra; assembly: GCA_949130495.1. Classification (NCBI taxonomy): domain Eukaryota; kingdom Viridiplantae; phylum Streptophyta; class Magnoliopsida; order Dipsacales; family Adoxaceae; genus Sambucus; species Sambucus nigra. The sequence continues at coordinate 320,368,911 of OX422220.1, read as the reverse complement.
AGAGCGGTAACATGACATTTTCTAGTCTTGGATTCAATAATCATATCATCCACATAGACCTCAACTTCTTTGTGAATCAGATCGTGCATGATGGTTGTGGCATCCCTCTGGTAGGTAGCCCTGGCATTCTTGAGACCAAATGGCATGAAAGTGTAGCAAAAGGTTCCCCATAGGGTGATGAATGCATTTTTTTCTTAGTGGTATGGGTGCATTTTTATTTGGTTATATCTGGAAAATCCGTCGACGAATGACTTGAGATCATGATTGGCTATGTTGTCCATGATCATGTGAATATTGGGTAGCGAATAATCCTCCTTTGGAGAGGCTTCTTTCAAATCCTGATAGTGTACACACATTCGAACTTTTCTTCCTGATTTTGGCATGGGAACTATGTTGGCTAGCCATGTGGGATATTCGATCACACGAATGAAGCCTACGTTCAACTGTTTGACCACCTCCTCTTTGACTTTGAGCGACCATTCGGTGCTGAGTTTTTTTAACTTTTGTTTGACCGACTTGTAATCTGAGAGAGTGGGAATCTCATGATGAGCTCTTTGAGGATCAATGACGGTCATATCATCATAGGACCATGCGAAGACAACCACAAATTCCTTCAGCAATTCTTCAAGTTGTGCACGCTCATGCTCGTCAAGGGTAGCCCCTATCCTAATCTCGCGCAGTTGGCTACTAGAAACGAGGTTAATAACAACAGTCTCTTCTTCATTAACTTGAACGCAGTTATGTTATTTATTATTAACCTTATTTAGATCAGTTAAGAATTGTTCATTTGTAAAATCATCATCATCAAAAGTTTGATTAGAATCCAAACAATTAATGTAAGGCACACCAAGATACTCAAAATCTTCGTTTATTTCATTGATAGGAAAAACAACATTGAGAACCTCATCAAAAGAGGACTCGATTACATTTGAGCAAGGATAGACAACAGAAGAAGAAAGAGGGTAAACATTTGGATTAGGGGAGATTTCAGTAGGTAGAACTGGCGTAGCATGCCAGTTGAGGAGAGGTGTATCCATAACTTTAATCAGGTGGGATGGATCCAGTGATGTAGTGCCTGAATGAACCATGTAGAGTGTAAGCCCAAGTGTCTGTAAGTTGCAGGAATCTTCGCAGTCACTTTCCTGAGTCTCTTCGACATCATTGATGTGCGGTTGTGCATGGTGTTAGGAACTCTCGGCCCATGGGTAGTTGTCTCGATAGAAGAGCTCCATTCCAGGCTTCATCTTCTTATCTGTATGGTCATACTATGGTTATGGAAAGCCGCAAAAGGGGAAGTCTTCGCCCTCTTTGATGAATCGTCCATTTAAGGAGTCACCTGGGTGTAACACCCCGTATTTTTGACGATTTAAATAATTATGTGATTAATTATTATTGTGGGAATAAATATGCGATTTATTTATTGCTGTTGGATTAACTAAATTAAAATGTGAGAAATTAATTTGTTATTAATCTGGATTAAAATAATTATTAACTAGCGTGCCAAGGGTTAATATTTATTGTTGATAACTATTGAATATTACTGTGTGATATGTAATATGGAATTATGATATTTGATAAATTGTCGAAAGTGAGAAATACGACAGTTTGGTAATTTAAGTCTGACACGCGTGTGAGTCGTGTCGGGACTAATTCATTGAGATAAAAACGAATTTATTTATATTAACTCGTTTGGTCATTTCGAGTGTGCCGTTGAGTCCGGGAGGGTGGAGATAGTCAAAATAGTATACCCGGGTGTTTAGTTTGGGTCCCGGGGTGATTTTAGGCCTAACTGGCGTTCTGAGAGGGCATTATGGTAAATTGTATTTTTGGGTTTAATTAATGGACGAAAATTGGGATTTATTATATCAACTAAGGAAATTCTATTAGGGGTAAGAAGTGACTGGAAGTTAGAACGACCATGGAAGGTGTGAGGGAAAACCAAATTCCAAGAGAGAAGACTCATTTGGCATCACCTTGCACAACCGTGACCACCAACGCGTAGATTGTGAAGAGAGGAACGTGTATATACCAACATCACCAACGGATCAGACCATCATATTCGAGGCAAGCGTTTATTACTTGCTTTCTTTTAGCGATAATCATGCTCATGTTAGTATAGGTGGAATTAATCATGATTTGTATGTTAATTGGGTGAAAATTTGAGATTGAAAATATGATTAAGGATTGGTTTAATTAATGGTTGGAATTCCTTCATGTATGTAGAGGATTAATCATGGAATTTAATTATATATTGATGAACAAATCTGGGTTTACTAGGTTCTTTAATTGAAAATTTGGAAACTAGGGTTCATATGAATTGATTTGGGGATTTTACATATTTATGATGATTTACGACGAATTAATGATCCTAGGAGATTAGGAACGATTTATAACCTGTTAGGTGTTGATGGGTATTGATGATGAGTTGTCGGGAATTGAATCTTAGAGATTTTTAGGATAAAAAATGGTGAAAAATGGTGAAGTTTTGTGAAAAAGACGAACAGTGTAATCTCGTGCGAAGTGGTTCAAATGAGATGGGGATCTCGCATGAATTCGTTCGAGCGAGAATGCATCTCGCACGAAGTCGCTCGAACGACACGTGGAAGTCGTTCAAATGACAACCTTTCTGGTTCGAGCGATAGAGTGAATTTTTGGGGATTTTTCTCAAAGTCTAGTTTTGAGTTTGATGGTTTATTGGAGTGAGAGAAACTGCCAAATAGTAAATTTAAATAAGATGGAATTTCGAGAAAGTATGTGAGAATAAATACTTTAATTATTTCGGTATAGAGAGAGAGAGTATACCTTGGATATTACGAGAGAGATAGTAATTTAAATATTTATACTATACGTAGAGATGAGATTAAAATACGTATGAGGAGTATATATGTAGGTTGGGGAAATACCTATAATTTATAATAGGATGTGTGTATGACTATTATGTGACAGTATTGTAAGAGCACTAATGGGTTATAACCCGGGGGTGCAAGAACCTTACAGTTAAGAGAACTAATGAGTGATAACTCGGGGGTGCAAAAATTCTATTGTTAAGTGTACTAACGGGTGATAACCCGGGAGTGCAAGGACGATTATTGTTAGGCGCACTAATGGGTGATAACCTGGGGATGATGAATTATTATTGATAGGTGCATTAATAGGTGCTAACCCTGGGATGCAAGGTTCTATCATTAGGCGCACTAATGGGTGATAACTCGGGGGTGCGGAAGTATTATTAATAGGTGCATTAATGGGTGCTACCCCGGGGATGCATGATTTTCTGTATATGTGCACTAATGGATCTTAGCCGGGGGTGCATGATTAGTATATATATATATATATATATATATATATATATATATATATATATATATATATATATATATATATATATATATATATGTATAGGTATGATATGACTATATAGATATATATAGACTTGTGAATATTACTACTGTGTGAAATTAGTAGAATTGGTAATAATACTAATCATTACATTGCACCAAGTGGTTTTAACCTAAGAGTGAAGGATTAGTATATATATATAGGGATGATAAGACTAGATATATGTATGAGTGTACTTGGGTAACTTTCTACTTTGTGAAACTAGTAGATAAAATGAAAATGAGAAGTAAGATAATCTTAGTGAATAAAAGATTAACCATTCAAACGATGAATAATGAAACTTAGTATGTGAGATAAACTATCTGAATAGCGTATTGTATGGGCGATACGGGAATACTAGTAGTAAGCATAGTTATTATTAGTATGGTTTCTGACTAGTTAGATTGGGAGGTATAACTATGGGAGATTACATGTACGTTAGGCGTGCACAATAGACGAGAGGTGAGAAACTCATGTGAGAGTTCGATAACTAACATGCGTATAAGACTTGTTTTAAGAACCAATTTTAAATACTTGCTAAATCATTTTTACACATCGGGCTCTGACCCGTTTCTTGTATGTCTTCTCTCTTTTGCTATATATATATGTATTATAACAGGTGCTCAGCCACATGAGTATCAGATTTAGAGATCTGGATTGCTTGACGTGCTGCAACTGTTGTGGAAGCTGTAGGTCCTTGCCGTAGACGCATCTATCCTTTCCATTCAGTGTCATCTATACTTCTTATTTAGGGCCTATGTCTCCCACTTCTAGTTCTTCATCAGAGATATTGTATTCAGTTTATTTTATGGTTTGGGTTTTGAACTGGGAGTTTGATCCAGTCTTATTTAATTCAGTAATTGATTCTTGTACAATACTTATTATATTTTGTGTATGTTAATGGTTTATAATTCATCCTTGGATTGTTATGGAGTTAAATGGTATATATTTTAAGATGGAAAGAAATGGAAGATACTTGGTTTTAATAAATTGGAAATCTTTTGACACCTAACTTAATTTTATATTAGGTGATTAATATGTTAAAAAGTTTTTCGACGGTGATGCTGAGAATGAACCAACTGAATATCCTATTTTAAATTGGTAGAGGACTGATCACCCTATATTTAATTGGGCGGGGTGTCACAGGTGGTGTCATAGCATCAGGTTCTAGTGTCCTTAGGATATGTGCGGCTTATTACATTTTAGCCTATTGTTCTTTGATGTAGAGCCTTATGAGAGGATTGTTGTGTTCCCTTAAGTATGCGACTTATGTTCCCTTGCTATGAATTATAATGGATATGACTCATTATACGAATTCAATGTGATTCAAACACCGAACATTTTAGCACGACCAGCGAGGGCCGTAAGAAGAAATGCGGGAGAAGAGGCTCAACAGAAGACATAGAGCAATCTGGTAAGAGTGATTGAGACAAAAATCACCACGAGAATTACTTAAGTAAGAGATACTAAAATCATCACTCGAGAACTGTGGGTTCCTAGGACACAGTCGTAGATAATGGTGGAGTGATTTCAGGACCACCTAACGTAGTCGATAAAGGGGAAATCAGAGGGACTCTTTTGAAAACCCATCGGTGAAGATGCATAAAAGAAAATGAGAAAGTGTAACAGACCAGCGGAGGTAGAAAATCTGAAGGCAATTGTGTAGAGTGGGGTGTGACGACACTCAAAATTTAATTTGGAGTTAAAATCTACAACTCTTAGGAGCATCGTGTAGTGATTATAGACAATCACCATACATGAAGAAGTGTGTTTGAAATTTAGAGAGAAATTTGGGTATGGTTTGACTGTGAAGTTTTCCATTCGAGGGGGTAACAAAAATGCGAGTGAAATTTTGATGTTTAGCACAATGGGTAGGATAGAAACCGATCGTGAGAGAAAGTTTGATTTTCATAATGAACTTCGTACCTGGCAGAGGGGCATAAATTATCCAAAGGGTCCATAATTGATTAAGGACCCATGAGTAGAATACAAGAATGGATGAGAAATCCAACTAGGATGACTAATGTTGATGTCGTCAAATTTATACGGTTCTTAGTGATTACAGTCTCACCAAAAGAAGTGAGCAAAGAGGGTTAGAGAATACGTCTGAAGGGCAGAACTGAACATAACGGTGTTAGTGAATCACCACCTGAGAGTGTACCCAATAGGGAACTCGATTAGATGATTTTATGTGATTAACTTCAAGAGGATGATGAAGTCAGTCAGGTTGTAGAGGCCAACCATAGTTTCGAATGACTAACGTAGCCAAAGGTACAACGAAAGAATAATAGTGAGTTGAGACTGTCGGTCCGAGAGAAGGACATTCCCGAAATGGTCAGTGGGACCTGTGAAGGGGAAATGGTTCGTGAATTTTCTTTATGTGAAGGAAGTAGAACTACAAGTGTTGAATGTGTCCACAATTGAGAAGTGAGACAAAAAAATTAGAAATGGTAAACCATGCCAGTTAGGCATAACGACTAGAGGAGCGAGACTTTCAGCGAAAGAATTTGGGGTCAAGGGAATTAAGCCCAGGAAATTTATAACCCGAGAATGATGGGTTCAGGCTGGAGCAGTAAAGTCCTTGTTAATAGTAGCATACAGTGTATCAGGGTCTACGGGACCCGGGATGTAGACGAGAGTTTAATAAAGCTATAATTGAGGCACAGAGAGTTTTGGCCAACGTTTTAATAATGGGCGTGAAATCCACCAGATGGAATAAATTGTCCACGATGAAATAGGACAGCTATAGGATGAAATCCTAGGATGTATGAAGATTACAGATGTTCATGGGTCGTGATGGCATCCACGTGCTGAGACCCTGTGATTTGGCGAGACTGGTGAGGTTTTGCTTCTTCCTTGTGAATAAAGGATAGATTCTAGTGACATGTGTGTGCCACAACTTTTATGTAAATTGGAAACCCTAAACTTCGCTTGCGGATCGAGTTTAGTGGGAACATTAGTTTTAACAGTCTTGTTACAAACGCATTTCTCGTTGTTAGCAAGACATTTTGATGATTTCCCGTGAGTGAATCAGGTGGGCCCTAAGGATATGTTTTGTTGTTATAATTTACTACAACATTGAGTCTGCTTTAGTAGAGTTTATTACGGTAATGTATAGTGATTAATTACCGCATGGTTAAACGATAGTAAAAATGTAGTGATATGACTGTCATGTCGGATACTCCGGGAGGAGTGATCCTTATTTTGTGCGGCGCCACCTGAAATAGGGTTGGGCCCAAATATGAGTATTTATGAAACTTTCATGGTATTATAGACCTCAGCGAGTGTAGTGTCTAATTATTTGTGATTCCCGAGAATAGGAATTTATTTGTCTGTTAAGACTTAGAATACATTGTGTTCTTATCGAGCGGCAAAATATATCTCGTTATATATTTATAGCGCCAAGTACTTGGGATAGTGAGGGTGCCAGGCTTCATGTTACATTTTAGGGACATGAGAGTGGACGAGTAAACTTTTATGTCACAATACGTAGATTGTGGGAAAGTACATAGTATGTACTGAAGGCCTTACGGACCTCAACAATCGGCTAGGTTAGATAGTAGTGTATCGGGGGGGTTCCTTGTTTGGATTTCTCTTTACGAGACATCCCACGCATGAAACTAGCGAATGTCAAGAGTTGGAGAGAAGTCTGGTCGATAGTACATAAGTTTTGTATGTGGATTATTGTACCTATAAAGGAATATAATTTGAGAGTTAATAATTCTTTTATAACTTAAGGCCAATAGAGTTGCCTAGTCTCAGTATCATTCTTAATAGAGCAATGATACCATTGAAGGATTGATTAAGTTTTGACTAGTGGGGTGGTTGAGTGTACCCCTACCACATCAGCATACCGAGTGTGCAAGAATTGAGGTAAGAAAAATTTATGTCTTTTGTATAATGATGCATGAGGCATAGGGTGTATGGGCACCCTAAGGGATTGAATCAAATGGTGGATTATGATTATCTTGTGAATTCGATAACATGTAGTCGGGTAAGATGAAGATTACCCATAAGATTTGTTAGAGACTTACGTTTCAAAATAAACTAAAAATTTTGAGCGAGGGAAGAGACTTGTGTCACACGGTACCATAAAGTCACACGAATCACGAGTAGAAGTGCATTCAAGAGAGTATAAAATGTATCAGGATTCAAATAACAGTGGTAATGGGTTTAATGTAGAGTAACCTTCAAAGTTAGTTTGCAGTGGGTCAGCTGACTGTTAGCAAAAGAGCAGACAATTCGAAACAAGTAGGGGATTCTTCCACTAGAGAATGGAAGAGTATCCCCAAGGATCTTCTCATGTAGATGAGATGGTAAGATTATAGGTACTATAATGTGATTGAGTACGGCCTAATACCCACAGAGGGATGGGCAGGACTAGCGGTCTAATCGGATGCAGGAGAGAAAATTTTATGTGGACCCTGCGATCTTAGAGGAGAACGTGAATAGTACCTTACACTAGTGGAGTTGTGTCCAAATAACTCCTATAAGTTCATATTCGGGTAGAGTGCCAGTAGAAGTATGGCACGGTAAAATTTGTTGTTGTCCTACTTGAGAGTTAAAGCTGGGGACCAGTTATGATTAATAATGTCGGAGAAGAATCGATATTATCGTATATATTTGTGTGTGAAATATATATTGCACAACTAATTTATTTGTATGAACGACACGAGACAAAGTCGTAGGTATATGAAAAGAGGATAAATCTACTAAGATGCTAATAGTAGAAGACTAGATAGTGAATATCTAAAATAAATTTTAGGTAGTGAAACTTAAGCAGAAAGGCTTGGGCAAGAGCCTATATGACAGGGTAACCTAGAGTTTAAAGCAAACACATATGAAGTGTTCATTATTAAGGGTATTCGATAGCATACTATATGGGTGGTACAGAGTAGCTTACTTGTGAGTGTCGGGATGCGATGCACAATATTTTTAGAGCGTTGTCTATACCTGGTATACTTTTTCCAAATTTTGGGAAGAAATACCATTGTAAGGGGGGACGTATGTAACACCCCGTATTTTTGACGATTTAAATAATTATGTGATTAATTATTATTGTGAGAATAAATATGAGATTTATTTATTATTGTTGGATTAATTAAATTAAAATGTGAGAAATTAATTTTTTATTAATCCGGATTAAAATAATTATTAACTAGCGTGCCAAGGGTTAATATTTATTGTTGATAACTATTGAATATTAGTGTTTGGTATGTAATATGTAATTATGATATTTGATAAATTGTCGGAAGTGAGAAATACGGCAGTTTGGTAATTTAAGTTTGACACGCGTGTGAGTTGTGTCGGGACTAATTGATTGAGATAAAAAAGAATTTATTTTTATTAACTCGTTTGGTCATTTCAAGTGCGCCGTTGAGTCCGGGAGGGTGGATATAGTAAAAATAGTATACCCGGGTGTTTAGTTTGGGTCCCGGGGCGATTTTAGGCCTAACCGGCATTCCGAGAGGGCATTATGGTAAATTGTATTTTTAGGTTTAATTAATGGACGAAAATTGGGATTTAGTATCAGCTAAGGAAAGTCCATTAGGGTTAAGAAGTGATAGGAAGTTAGAACGGCCATGGAAGGTGTGAGGGAAAACCAAATTCCAAGAGAGAAGACTCATTTGGCATCACCTTGCACAACCGTGACCACCAACACGTAGATCGCGAAGAGAGGAACGCGTATATACTAACAACACCAACGGATCAGACCGTCATATTCGAGGCAAGTGTTTATTACTTTCTTTCTTTTAGCAATAATCATGCTCATGTTAGTATAGATGGAATTAATCATGATTTGTATGTTAATTGGGTGAAAATTAGAGATTGAAATTATGATTAAGGATTGGTTTAATTAATGGTTGGAATTCCTTCATGTATGTAGAGGATTAATCACGGAATTTAATTATATATTGATGAACGAATCAGGGTTGATTAGGTTCTTCAATTAAAAATTTGGAAACTAGGGTTCATATGAATTGATTTGCGGATTTTACGGATTTATGATGATTTATGATGAATTAATGATCGTAGGAGATTAGGAATGATTTATAACCTGTTAGGTGTTGATGGGTATTGATGATGAGTTTTTGGGAATTGAATATTGGAGGTTTTTAGGATAACAAAATGGTGAAAACCCCTGAAGTTTGGTGAAGAAGATGAACAATGTAATCTCTCGCTATCCCGTGCGAAGTAGTTGAAACGAGATGGGGATCTCGTAAGAAGTCGTTCGAGCGAGAATGCATCACGCGCGAAGTTGCTCGAACGACACGTGGAAGTAGTTCAAACGACAACCTTTCTGGTTCGAGCGACAGAGGGAATTTTTGGGGATTTTTGTCAAAGTCTAGTTTTGAGTTTAACGGTTTATTGGAGTGAGAGAAACTGCCAAATAGTAAATTTAAATAAGATGGAATTTCGAAAAAGTATGTGAGGATGAATACTTTAATTATTTTGGTATAGAGAGAGAGTATACCTTGGAGATTACGAGAGAGATAGTAATCTAAATATTTATACTATAAGCAGAGATGAGATTAAAATACGTATGAGGAGTATATATGTAGGTTGGGGAAATACCTATAATTAATAATAGGATGTGTGTATGCCTATTATGTGACAGTATTGTAAGAGCACTAATGGGTGATAACCCGGGGGTGCAAGACCTTTATAGTTAAGAGCACTAATGAGTGATAACTCAGGGGTGCATAAATTCTATTGTTAAGTGTACTAATGGGTGATAACCGAGAGTACAAGGACGATTATTGTTAGGCGCACTAATGGGTGATAACCCGGGGATGATGAATTATTATTGATAGGTGCATTAATGGGTGCTAACCCGGGGATGCAAGGTTCTATTATTAGGCGCACTAATGGGTGATAACCCGGGAGTGCTGAAGTATTATTAATAGGTGCATTAATGGGTGCTACACCGGGGATGCATGATTTTCTGTATATGTGCACTAATAGGCCTTAGCTGGGGGTGCATGATTAGTGTATATATATATGTATAGGGATGATGTGACTATATAGATATATATGGACCTGTGAATATTGCTACTGTGTGAAATTAGTAGAATTGGTAGTAATAATAATCATTACATTGCACCAAGTGGTTTTAACCTAAGAGTGCAGGATTAGTATATATATATAGGGATGATGAGACTATATATATGTATGAGTGTACTTTGGTAACTTTCTACTTTGTGAAACTAGTAGATAAAATGAAAATGAGATGTAAGATAATCTTAGTGAATAAAAAATTAACCATTCAAAAGATGAATAATGAAACTTAGTATGTGAGATAAACTATTTGAATAGCGTATTGTATGGGCGATACGGGAATACTACTAGTGAGCATAGTTAGTATTAGTATGGTTTCTGACTAGTTAGACTGGGAGGTATAACTAGGGGGAGATTAGATGTACGTTAGGCGTGCACAATAGACGAGAGGTGAGAAACTCATGTGAGAGTTTGATAACTAACATGCGCATAAGACTTGTTTTAGGAAACAGTTTTAAATACTTGCTAAATCATTTTTACACATCGGGCTCTAACCCGTTTCTTGTATATCTTCTCTCTTTTTCTATATATATATGTATTATAATAGTGCTCAGCCAAAGGAGTATCAGATTTAGAGATCTGGATTGCTTGACATGCTGCAGCTGTTTTGGAAGCTGTAGGTCCTTGCAGTAGACGCATCTATCCTTTCCATTCAGTGTCATCTAGACTTCTTATTTAGGGAATATGTCTCCCACTTCTAGTTCTTCATCAGAGATATTGCATTCAGTTTATTTTACGGTTTGGGTTTTGAACTGGGAGTTTGATCCAGTCTTATTTAATTCAGTAATTGATTCTTGTACAGTACTTGTTATATTCCTGTGTATGTTAATGGTTTATAATTCATTCTTGGATTGTTGTGGAGTTAAATGGTTTATATTTTAAGACAGAAAGAAATGGAAGTTACTTGGTTTTAATAAATTGGAAATGTTTTGACACCTAGCTTAATTTTATATTAGGTGATTAATATGTTAAAAAGTTTTTCGATAGTGATGTTGAGAATGAACCAACTGAATATCCTGTTTTACATTAGTAGAGGACTGATCAACCTATATTTAACTGGGCGGGGTGTCACATTGGGATTGTCTAGATGTAGTCTAGTCCTCTCTTTGGTCAAGACAGGCAGATCATTCTGAGATCTTGTTCTGATGGTTGATACCCCAAACCACAAGGAGGGAAAGCCTTCTTTACTTCAATCGGCTCGAGTTTACCTGGTTGTCTTTGTCCTAGAACCAATCCGGGAATAAAGTGCATGTTTATTAACATCTAAATCACATTGACGTTGCCATGAGGGTCGTATTCTGGATTAACCCTTTCTTTGAAGTTGTCCGTTGTCGGGAGTAGAAATGTTCAACTCGAAATCCTGATAGGAGCATATCATTTGACCCGTGTTGTATTTCAAGGATTGGACTGCTGGTACTTGCACCATCGGCATTGTCATCATTGCCTAAGATGGTAATGACCAATTCATCGATGAATATCTTTAATTTTTGATGGAGTGAGGAAGACATGCCCTTGATACCATAGAGCCAAGGTCATCCTAGCAATAGGTTGAAACAGGCTGGGATATCAATAACTTGGAATTCAACGATAGGGTTGATAGGGCCAACCCCTATTACAAGTTTTATGGATACAATCACCTCCGGACGGGTATTATTGTAAGCATGCACGACAACAGAGGTTAGAGCAAGGTCGATTTCTTTCAGTCCTAAACATTTGAAGGTTCTCAGTGGGCAGACATTCAAGGCGAATCCATTGTCAACAAGAGAGAGTGGCACAACCTTCCCCATAACTTTGACGAAGATGTTGAGTGCGTGATTGTAGTTTGGCCCAATCTGGGGGATTTGTTCTTCGAAAAAGGATAGCATTCGGGTAGAGGTCAAGGATTCGAACAAATTTATCGCTTCTTCTAGTGTGGTAGAAGAAGGAACTGTGTGTCTAGTGAGAAACTTGACCAAAGCATTTTTGTGCAGCTGAGAAGACATGAAAAGCCCCCTAGAGTGATGTTAGCTTGAGTTTTCTGTAGTTGATAGAGGATCTTGCTTTCCTCGAGGGTCATCTCTGGCATATGAAGTTTTTCAACTCCCTTACGCTTGCCATTGGTTGGTAGTGAGTTTGGGATCTGGTAATGCCTCCCTGATCTGGTCATGTGATTTACTAAAGAAGGGAAGAACATGAATCCTGTTTCTTCATCAATCTCGGGTTGTTTTGCCACCTTGTTTATTTCTACGAGGAGTTCTTCAAATGATATCATTCCACCCATTTCGACTATCGGTCCAGTTTTCTACGAAGCTTAATCTTCATTCGAATCTCTGAATTCTTCCCCCCATCCGGTGGCAATAATTTTCTCTTTCCATGTAAAGTTGATGCATTCCACAACTTTAATGGCTTCTTCATACAGGTCATCCCATTCTGTGGGGATGTGTAAGGGTGAAGGGACTAGGTGCCCTTATATCTTCAGAGTATTAAGTAACTCAATCATACTACAAATGTTGTTGGTTTCCCTGAATAATTCTCCATAATTTGGACAACATCATCCAGGTGAACTTTATTGGTTGGTACTACCCAACATTATCCAAGAACAGCGTACTGAAACTTTGCCAATCAATGATCATTTGTGAGGGAAATTTCATCCCGAACTCTAGGAGTTGGTTTAAGACTTCTGACAATTCCATGCTTCCATTTTCATAACGGGTACAAACAGCGATGCATGCTCTAGTAAGGAGTGACAGTGCCTGATCAGCGAGGCTGGTAGGGTGTAGGAGGAAATATGGGAAAATTTGGAGAGGTTTAGGAGAGTATATGGGTGTGATTTGAGTTGGGGGATCGAATTCTGGGTTCTCCTTTAAGAAGAGGGCATTGGCATGATTTGGAAGTGGGTTGTGAGTAGTGTTTGTCTTAGGATTTGATAGTGGGGCGATGGTACCCCGATCAATTAGACCTTCGATTATATTTTGGAGGTGAAAGCATTGGTCAGTGGTATGTCCAACAGTTTGGTGAAAGGCGCAATGGGCATCTGCCTTGAAGTTTATTGGTAGTGGATTTGGTAATGGACGGGGATCCAATGGTTTGATAAGGTTTCAACTTAACAAGGCTTGATAAACTTTAGAGAGGGGAGCATGGAGCTCAGTGTAGTCCTTTCGGACTGGGACATGACAGATTTTTGCCACCCATGATGTGGTTGGTTGAGATATGTTGTTAATGGTTGAGACTGTAGCACTGACATGCTTGTCATATTTTCTAGGAGTGAACTGTATGAACACCTTCTTTAGGTCAACTTCTGTTTTGGCAAGAACTTCCTTGATTTCTACTTTTGCTTCTCTGAGAGCTCAAAAGTTGGGATAGCATTGTCCTCCCATCATTACTCAGACATGGGGTAAGAAGATCTTCTTCACTATGCTAACTTGTTCTTCCTCGGAAGACCGATTGGTCATGGTTGCTACTTTTTCCTTCCATCAGGCGATGAAGTTACTGAATGATTCTCCAGGGTTCTATTTGAGCAGCTCTAAATCACGACGTGTGACCTCAAGCACTTCATTGTATTTTTAGTGTGACATGAATTCTCAAGCCACATCCTCCCAACTATGAATTCTGGACTCATCGAGAGACAAAAACCATCGAAGGGAGCTATCCTTCAGAGTTTTATGAAATAATTGGGCCATCACTTCTTCAGAAGCCCCTGGTAGAGTCAAGGAACAGTGATAACTTCGAAGATGAATAATCGGGGGGGCCACTTCCTCTGAATTTCTCGATATTTGGCATCTTGAACTTCTCAGGTAACCTCACTTTAGGATAAGGATACATGTGGGTGTAGTCCATGTAATTTCCTGAGATTCTGACTTGGTCAAACTTCTTGGTGAGCATCCTGAGGTCCTCTTTGACGTTTTTTAGATCTTCTTCCATCAGATCAATGATCATAGGCAAGTTAGCCCATGCTGGGTAAGATTCATCATAGGAAGCTGGGCAGGAGGCGGCCCATTAACAGGAGAGGCATGTGGAGTGTGCTGATACTCTTCGGGAACCCATATAGGCTCGAGTGGATCCATAGCATAAGGGAATAGGACCACGAGTTCTTGAGGAAGAGGAGCCTAGTTTTGTTTCATCTCTCGGACCTCAGTTTTGAGGTTGTCAATCTTGGACACAGGCTGAGCTAGGACTACCATCAAATTCGGCTGCAAAACGGGTACTTGGTATGTGTTCTCCATGGAAAGAGGATGGATTCTAGACTCGAAAGGAGTAATAGGGGAACAGACGAAACTTCGGGGTGACTTGACTGAAGACCGAACCCAATAGGGAGGCAGGACAACGGTTTACGATCGACCTGATAAGGTGTAAAATGGGATTTATTTATGAGAAAAGGGGATGAATTTCTTAATTTTTTTGGATTTTTGATAAAGAGAGGAGAAATGTTTTTTGATTTTTGAAAAGCCAAGGAAAAAATATTTTTAGATTTTGGATAAAGAAAAAGGGAAATTTACCCTCGGAGACGGTCTTAGCATGATTATTATTATTATGTTTTCACTTGTATTAATTCTCCTAAATGAAAAATGAAATGCCGAACGGGACCCGAGCCAGCGAAAATTGGGTTTGTAATATATGCAAAGTTATGGCTGAACTTATGACCAGGCTCACGGACAGGGTTCCGTTTTAAAAATGCGTGAGAATTCGGGCGACAGGTCGACCCAGAATATCCGCAGAGTTTTGAGTTGAAATCGGTAATCTAACATGTGTGTCCAAGGCTTGACAGCTATATGCGGGTATGCAGTTGGTTGGGTGAATCGGAAAGGGTTCCCCCCTTTGGCCTGACTTCCACGATATACGTCTTTTACTTGCGGGCAATCGGTACGTGTGGACAACCCATTTGATATAACTGAGTGTACGTGAATTGCCTAACTATATACCTCATGGGGACGGTACGTGTTAGATAGAATTCCATATAGTTCCCTACTATATACCTCCCATCATGACTTCGGTCAAGAGGTACGATATGGGGGAACCGTTCGATATACGTCGAATGTACTGGGCCAATGGAAGGTGAGAGTCATATCGCTTAGGCTATTTGCGCCCTGCCAGACCAGCGCCCATCACGAAGTGACCCTCCAGTTACTGGGTAAAATTTTGTCAATCACAATGCTCTTTGGTGATTTGGTGTGAATCATGCATGATCCTCTTATTAGTATCTTATGAGAATGTATTTCTTGATTATCCCAACAGGGAGCAAAGTACAAGTACCAATGGTACACCAAGTATGGATGGGTGATGCGTGCAACATGTGGATATATGTGACCCTAAGTGAACGTGGAGAATTTTCTACAAGTGTGTGAATAGGAGCATAAGCCTAGGGTACACATGTGTATTAAAAGGGGGAACATGCAAATAGGGAAAAATATAAACAAACATAACACCCATGTAAATAGAGTCTACCCCTCGAAAGATAGAAATTCCCAGCAGAGTCACCACTGTGGCTATCCCCAATCATGATCCTCACCGCGCGGGGGTGGGGGTGGGGGGTGGGGGGTGGGGTGGGGGGAGGGGATGGGGCAGCGTGAGAGTGAGGATCCTCAGGTCTCACGCATCCCTCTCAGGATCGCTTCGGCCGACATCATTTGAGGTAAGGTGAAAAATGTAGAGAGATTAGAGTCGCCATTCTATTTTACTCAAAATAGACAAAAGAAAAGGGGAAGGCATCCCGAAGGACAACATCCAAATAAATACTGGTGCGTACGAAACAAAAATAATTCGAGAAGGTTCCGAAGGTTAAGTTACAAAATGGGAAGGTGTTAGGCACCCATTCCGCCCTTTCAGTCTCTCATGGATTTTTGCTATTTTACTTTTATTTTCCCCGTGATATGTGTGCATGTGTATATATAGTGGAGATAGAAAACATCGACTTGTACCATGGAAGAGGTAAAGCGAGTCATCCGTAGGAAGGTATAAAAATAATATTTAGAAAATAGGATTTACGTGATTATCCCTTACGTTGACCGTATGATGGAATGGTAACGCATGTGGGATAATATGCCAATAATAACAAATATATGGGTATATATGATACGAGAGAGTAGAGTTTAGAGAAGGTGGAGAATGATAGAAAAAGTAAAAATAGGACTCGAGTCTCGAGTTTTACCTCGAAACGCCTACGTAGGCTATAGAGACATCAAAGTCAACGTAGTTTGCATGCAAAATGAGGGGGTGGGGTTTATCCCATAAATCCAACCGGGGGGTTCTCTTATTTGTGTGTGTGTAGAAAAACTGTTTTAGTAGTGAGAAAAGTGTAAGAAAAGTATGAGAGTTCCCATTTGGAATTTATGAGCAAACCCTCTTTTTCTTATTTTTTGGGTTTTTATTTATATGAAAATAAGAGATGTGCAATAATACAAAATAAAAAGTATATTATGATGTGTGAGATGAGATAATAAAAGCACTAAGTAATAAAACAAGTTATTGTAAATTTATGAGAATTTAAGGAGAAAGTTGAGAAAGTTGGACCTTCTTGAAGATCTTGATCTTGATCTTGAATGTTGGAGAGCATCCCTTAGACTTGAATGATGATGGAGGGTAGTGAATTCACCAAGTTTGATGAAAAGGATGATGAAAAGTGAAGGCTGGAAAGGGATTTGGGTGTAGAAATCACGCTGACTTCGAGAGAGGTTTTCTGAATTTGCTGAGAGTGATAAGTTTTTTATTTTTGGCTCCCTTTGCAAGTGAGGTCACGCCTCCTTTTTATAGGCCTAGGTCATTGACGATCGGCATAAACCTGTTCCTACAATTCAGCAGGTGCGTGTAGGCACACTGCCGATAGGCAGGGTCTGGGACCTGCCGTTTGACAGTATTTTTCAAGCCTTTTTGGAAAATCGGTCGTAGAGTGCAAACCGTTGATCCGAATCATGCACGGGGTAAACCGTTGGAAAGGTAATTCAGATGCCTTCGAAAGTCCTTTGGACTACTTCTGGGTTCGAGAGTTGACTTTGGGTCAAATATGGCTCAGAAGCATTTGTTAGTCCATTGGACGGGGAATCGTCGGACACAAACGGATCGTTCGTCCGCATGGTATGTCAAAATCATGCATGGGGTGGACCATTGGAAAAGTTAGGAGATTTACTTCTACATTCGAAAGAGTTTGATCCAGTGTGGGGAGTTGACTTTGGTCAACCGGGCCCTGGAAGCATTCGGTGACCTCTCAAAGTAAAATGGATCGTTCGTCCATACCGTAAGTCGGAATCGTGCATGGGACAGACCGTTGGAAAGGGGTTTCAGTTCCCTTAGAAGATTCATTTAGTCCCGGTCAAGATGACAAGTTGACTTAGGTCAAATAGAGTCTGGGAGCACCCGATGGTCTCTAAATAAGATTTTGGTGGAAAATGGGTCGTTCGTCTTCATGGTAAGTCAGAATCGCGCACGAGATAGACCATTGGAAAGGGGTTTCAGTATCGTTCGAAGATTCATTCAGTCTTGGAGAGCTGAAGACTTTGACCTTTGGTCAAACGGAGCCTGGGAGAGCCCGATGGCTTCTAGGTCAGTACTCGGGGTTTGGCTTGGGTTTTTAGTTATGAGGGGAGGTGCTAGGGACCTAAAGAGATTTTAGGGGGGTAACATAATGGGGTGTATACAGGGTTCTTTACTGGCACAATTTGGGTAGATGGATCTAATTATGGGTCATTTTCTAGGAAGATGGCATTTGTATGGGTTGGAATTGGGTTTTGAGTAGTGTTCGTTGATATTCCCCAAGTGTAACCTCGGCCTAGAGACAACAACCTCGACCGATATTATGGCCGACGCTGGGCATGTCTTGGACACGCGATATCACCCCTCCGCCATATCAAGGTTGGCCCAGGTCGACACTACCATGAGCCTCTCCAAGGGATGTCACAAGGATCGGCAACATTCTCGTATACCTTAGAATGGAAACCTTGGCCAGATGTAGGTCGAGCTCGCAGGAAGCCACCAGCAACCTCATCAAGCCACCAGTTCAACCTCGTCTCAGGCCCACCTTATCCATTGTCTCGGCCAGGATTAGGCCGAGACCTCCATGGAATACTCGGACTGAACAGGTATCAAGACTCACCAACCTCGGCCTCACCAAGGCCGAGGTCATACCCTTGACGCGATAGCTGAGCACCTGCGGACATTTAGATAAGGACACGTGGACACAAATCAGTTATAACAAGATTATTCCCCACACGTGCAGAGAATATTGTATCATCATTCTCTACATGTGACAGTGACAGATGGCACTCCCATATTGGTGAGGTAACCACACACATGCTCATTGCATGCATGGAGGGTACATTACACCCCCTAGGTACTATATATAGAGGTCATCCTCAACTTTGCAAAGGGATCCCCAGATATTCAACCCTAGCTAAAACCCTGTCTAGATACACAGTAGAGAGAGAAAGCTTGAGAGATTGTATCCATGGCCATTAGTGCCTTATTGTAGTGAGGTTATTCACACACACACAGTGGACGTAGGCCAATCTAGGATGAACCACTTATATTCTGGTGCTCTCTCCTCTTCCTTTCATCTCATTCTCTTACCTTTTACATAACTTTGCTGCCATTGTTGTTCTTAGATTGATCTTGAAAAGACCTTATCTGGTGGTGTTGATTCTGGCATCATCAGTTTGTCGCCATCTGTGGGAACGAGAAGATATCTCTTCCTCTTTTTCTGCTTAACCTCACCGGAGACTCTGGTGGTGAACCAGGCCTCCCCTTAGCGCGGAGCTGTTTCACCATTGAAAAAGGTCCTGTGAAGTACTAAGCTCATCTTCTACTCAAGCTCTATAGTGTTAACATATGGCACCAAACTTACCACCGCCTCTTTCGCCACCCGGGGGTGGAGGGCCTAGTTCCATTCAGGCACCCCCCAGTCCAAAATGGCAGAGGTAGCTGTAGCCTTGAGATCTTTAGCTGTAACACAAGCAGCCATGCAGGAGCAATTTGCACAACTCATCCAAACTATGATGAGGCCACCTGGAGCCTCACCGGACATGATCACTCTGGCGGCAATTCAGCCTCATCCTGACGCTAGGGGACCACCCCAGGCACCAATGAAGGACCAGCCTGCACCCCCGCGGAGAAGGGATGTTGCTGACCCTAGGCGCTTGCGCCTGGGGAGGCAGGGAAACCCTTGCCCAGAGGACATGTGTGATGATATAGAGTCGGAAAAAGCCCCGGAAGACTGCTGGGAGCCGTATGAGGTGTCGAATAGCACAGTACGGCCTCTTAGGCAGAGTCAAGGTTGTGTCGTCCGAAGAGGTGATGAGGCCCAACAAAGAGGGTCAGCCTTTGATTGGTTGAGCAGAGGGTCGGCCTTCGATAGACTGGGCCCGATAAATGACCTAAGACAGAGGCTGTCGAGATCAAGGAGTGCAGCAGGCTCTCAGAGAGGGAACATGCAGGGTCGGCCAGACCAAGGCCAACATTGTGAAAGAAGAGGCAGGGAGTAGGAAGAGGTCAACAGCCAACATGTCGTGGCAGGGGAACACTCGGTCCATCCTTGGGAGGTGGCAGGGGATAACCTCGGCCAAGTCGATGGCCGAAGACCATGGAATGATTCTATCAAACACCTTGAGGAGAAGATAGGAGAGCTCATTAAAAGCAAGGACCCATTAAAAAGGGGTTACTCAGAGGGCTCCCCATTTGTGGCTAGGATAGTGGGGTTCCCAACCCCAGCTAAGTTCAAGCCTCCTACGGTGTCTCCCAAGTATGATGGAAGCACTAACCCTGTGCATCATATTGAGATGTATCAATCGGAAGCAAACATCTACTCGATACCCGATGAGATGAAGTGTAGAGCCTTCTCGGGGACCTTAACAGGGGCTGCACACAGTTGGTTCAACTCCCTTCCGAAGAACCCAATTGAGAACTTCAAAGGTTTGGATGAGCTATTCATCCACAACTTCTGCTTTGGGGTGCGGCCTCAAAAGAATACTACCCACCTGCTGTATGTCAAGCAGGCCAAGGGTGAGAGCCTAAGAGACTACATAGAAATATTCAACAAAGAAAAGTTGGAGGTCGAAGATTATGAAGAGAACATAGCCATGACCGCCCTTATAGGAGGTATCCAGAAGGGGAAGCTATTGAGGAAACTGGCGGAAGAGTCCCCTAGGTCTATGGCGGAGCTGCTGGTAACCGCAGGGAAAGTAATGAATGCGAAAGAGGCAATGACCGCCAAGTATGAGGATGAGAACTGTGGTGGCAATGGAAAGTCCCAAAGCAATAAAGATGGGAAGAAGAGATCGGGTGATGACAAGTTCTCTCACTATACTCCTCTGACTGTGAGTTTTGAGAAGATCCTCAATGAGATTAAGAATGATAGGGCTCTGAGATGGCCAGAGAAGCTAAAAGCCCCACCACATAAGAGGAACAAAAACCAATGGTGTGAGTTCCACAAAGATCATGGTCACGTGATAGATAGATGCTTCGCTTTGAAGGATGAGATTGAGAAGATGTTAGAATCTAGGAAATTGAGAAAATATGTAGACGGAAAGGCTCCTAAGAGTGGAAGAGATGACCATAAGAAAAAGAGGAATGACAGATGCCGTGACAACGTCCCGGCCCGAAGAGACGATGATTCAGAAGGTGATGATGAAGATGATCCGGATCTCCCACCAAAGGATAACAACACCCCGGTGAAGAGGGTTGGTATGATCTCTTTCGGTGTTGGCACAATATGCGGAGGATTTGCAGGTGGTGGATCTGAAGTAGCTGATAGGAAGGCTCATGTAGCCGAGGCCAAATATGTAGCCAAGCTTGAAGTTATGAATCTAAAGTCTTCTGATACAGTACAGAAGAGGAAGAAAGTAGACATGAACACCCTCGTAGTTGGGTTCTCCAGACTCAACTTCAGAGGTATCTTAGCCCCCCATGATGACCCTTTGGTCATAACCACAAGGGTGCATGGATATGAGGTGCATATGATCCTCGTGGATGGGGGGAGCTCGACAGATGTGATGTTTTGGCCTTGCTTCAATAAGTTAGGCCTTAGTAGAGCAAGACTGGTCCCCTATCACCACCCCCTGATAGGCTTCAGTGGTGAAAAGGTTCACCCCTTGGGCATGTATGAGATGGACGTACGGATGGGTGACGAATGGCCTAAGAGGTTGACCAGGAGGATTAATTTCTTTGTGATGGACGAGAGTGTCTTCTCGGACTATAACCTCATCATAGGAAGGGTTGTCCTTAGGTAGTTCGAGGCTGTGCCGTCAACGGTCCATCAGATGCTAAAATTCTCGACTCCTTATGGAGTAGGGGAAGTGCAAGGTGACCAGACCACAAAGAGAGAATGTTACTTCAACTCGGCCGAAGAGAGAGAAGCCCATAAGAGGGCCACCACCACTTATAGCATTGATACTCTTTATCTAAGAGATGAAACAAAATTGAAGAAGGGAGAGGCCGCGGAAGATGTAGAATCCATCGTCCTCGATGAGGATGAGCCGGAAAAAACCATCCAGGTCGGCAAAGACCTTAATTCAAAAATCAAGGAAGAGATGATAAACTTCCTCAGGAAGAGGCAGAGTGTCTTCGCATGGAGTCACGCAGACATGCCTGGCATCAATCCTGAAGTGATGAGTCACAAGATCAACGTAGCCAAAGATGCCAGGCCTATCAAGCAGAGATGAAGAGTCTACTCCAGGGAAAAATACAACGTCATCCGTGAAGAGGTGAAAAAGTTAGAAGAGGATGAGTTTATAAGAGAAGTTACCTATTCGGAGTGGCTATCAAATACGGTCATCGTGCCCAAGGCTAATGGGAAGTGGAGAATGTGTGTCGATTTCACTGACCTAAACAGATCTTGCCCAAAAGACAGCTACCCCTTACCTCGGATAGATTAGATGGTGGATACAACAGCAGGACATGAGCTCATGAGCTTCATGGATGTGTATTCAGGCTATAACCAAATCTTCATGGATGCCGAAGACTTAGAGAAGATAACTTTT